>CM022303.1:552292792-552892792 GCA_011799875.1 Thinopyrum elongatum
ATGCATCATAGTTGCGGTGGATGCGCGGTGTGTGTGTGTGTGCATCTGGGGGGGTGGCTGGCAGTACACTATGAGTCGTGAGCCACCATGTGGGTTGGCCGTTTTGTGAGGCAGATGCCACATCAGAGTCATGAATTCGTTATTTAAAACATTACACAACCCTTTCATACATACATGTTTTGGCCACATGCAGTCGGTGGTTGTCCTACACGACACCTCACTCGCATGTGACGCTTTCTGTGGGCCCGCGAGGTCGTCGTCCATCACTTTGACCAATAGCCGGCAGAGAGGTTAATTTGACCAGCAAGGTAGAATCTTTATTGTTTGTGTTATGGTGGGAGTATATAGTATGCGTCGAAGAGGTGGGAGGGGACTAGCATATATACTACGTACGCGTTCGTGCTCAATGTCAGGACTTTTCGGTTTCCGAGGCACGTGTCACATCAAAGTTGTGCATTGGCTATTCAAACATCACACAACACCTCTTTGGGCCACATGCATGCAGGCGATGGTTATCCTAGGACACTCACATGTGACACTTCCATCTGAGGGCCCGTGAGGTCATCGTCGATGCATGCATCACTTTGACCTACATCGGGAGAGGTTAATTAATTTCACCATCAAGGAGGATTCTTTTGGGGTTGTATTACGGGAGGAGCATATAGTATGCGTCGAAGAGGGGGAAGGGGACCAACATATGTAGTACGCTTTATGAACCTCGCTCTGTGTGGGGACTTTACGGTTTTCGAGGCATGTGCCACATCAAAGTTGTGCATTTTGGGTATTCAACATATGTTTAGCCCACATGCAAAGCGATGGTGGTTTTCCTCTCGCACCCACTCACGCGGTTATCAGCGATATCGATGCTTTCCATCCATGGGCCCGCTTGGTCCATCACTACTTTGCTTGACAACGAGAGAGGTTAATTTGACTTAGGAGGGGATTATTTTTTTGTTTGTATTACGGTATATAGGTCATGCTCTGGGATGACATGATACAGTTTGAGCACACATGCATGTGTACGCATGAATCCCTCCCATCGAGTCGAAGTGGCCAGTACCACGACATGTCATGAACCAATCTCGCTCTGTGTGGGGACTGTATGATTTTCGACGCACGCGCCACATCAATGTTGTGAATGGTATTCAAACATGCATGCATGCATCACCTCCATACATACAAATGCATGTAGTGGTTGTCTTCGAATGGTACACTCCCTCGCGTGGTTATCGGCGACAAGCCTATATATTTGTGGGCCCGCGTGGACATCCATGATCACTTAACCGACAACAAGATAGGTTACCATGGCGGATTCTTCCTTTGGTTCGTGTTATCGTAGTAGGTCATGGTGAGATTGAGACCTAATTAAGTTTGAGCGCATACTATGCATGCATGAATACCTGTCATCGGCTCGAAGTGTGGTGTGACATACATATGCATCGTCAACTAACCCTCACTCTGTGTGGGGATTTCTGGTTCCAAAGCATGGTGCCACATCTGTGTATTCAAACATCAACACCTCCATACATATGTTTGGGCCACACGTAGGCAGTGGTTGTCTTCGGGGACTAGCTACTTGCGTGATTATTGGCGAGCTAGCCCATCTCTGGGGTCGCATGGACGGCCATCACTTTGACCAACAACAAGAGAGAGGTTGTACGACCAAGGTGGATTATTCTTGGTCCGTTTTACGATACATCTTGCTGAGATGCCCTCTCCCACCGACTCTGTGTGTGTGTGTGTGTGTGTGTGTGTGCGTGTGTGTGTGTGATGGGGGGCGGGACTGCTACTTCGCACTTTGCTAGGTGAACCTCCGTGGGGGCGGGCATGCGTTCATAGCTTAGGATTCCCGTCCTGCCGACACGAGGGGGGGGGAAGCAATACCGTGCGCTTTGCGAGATAGGTGCCACATTGAAGTTGCATTTGGTATTTGAACATCAAACCACCCTTTTCATACATATATTTGGTCCACATGCAAGTGTGTTCGTGTTCTGACCCTTTCCCGCGTCATTTTCGCCAAATTTATGCACATTAGACAAGTCGGATGACGCAACAGACACGGTTCACTCACACTAACCGTGTGCCACGCCGGTGCCCCTGTCACGCACATCAGCACGGTACATTGGGCTCCACGAGGCTTCCCCTCTCAAAAATATCTACCCGCCTGCAGGTTTTTTCTGTTTGATAACACACGGTTATATGTTTCGACCATGTGTGATGTTTGTTGTTCCCGCTCCCACCTGCATCCCTCGAAAATATATGCCCGGCTCGAGGGTTTTTCTGTTTCATAACACACGGTTGTTATTTCTAGACCGTGTGTGATGCACCATCATCCAAATTTTCAATAGCCCCGGCATTTCACTCCCGCGTTTGACTCCCGCGTAGTAAAATTTTCAGTAGCCGTGGTATTTCCTCAAACACAATCCCCCTCCACACACACCCCAAAACCTCCTCGGGCACATGCGCGCGCACACACACACACACACACCCACCACAACCCCTCCCTCGCTCGAAACCCTAGCAAGGTCACCACCGCCGCAAGGCCTCCATTGTCAACATCTGCCGGTTTGCCCATGCAGCTTACCCACCGATCTCCATACCCAGGCCGCCCTGAGTTTCTTAGATGACGCCTGCCAAACGCCCCCTTTCCCACAGATCCCCATCCCCCACTCTAGAGCATCGCAGCCTAAGCCCGGCTACGCTTCCCGTGGAGCTCGAGGAGCGACTGGCCCAAAAGAGGTGTATCGCGGCCTCTTCACCGAGGTGGCCGCCGAGGAAGCTGACGACCATTACTGGCCGCAAGCACTCTATCAGCGGGCTAGAGTATGCGGGTATGTCGCGGACACCGGCTACGACATCGAGGTCGACGACAGCGACGGCCTGACGCGGGCTATGTCACAGGTTAAGTGGCCCACCCCCAACCCCTTGGGTTCAACCGTCGTTGATCTCATCCATGGCCCCGCCGCTGATCTCCTCTAGCTTGCTGTCAAGAATTTGCCATCCTACATCGCCATCGAGCCCCTTTTGTCATTTTTAAAGGACATGTTCTGCGATGCTGGCTTGGGATCCACAGCTTCCAAGTCAGACCTCATCAATGGCGGCCACGAGGAGGGCACCCTCTCCGGCTCTTCCAAGGGGAAAGAGCCCATCTGCTCTTCCAAGGGGAAAGAGCCTGTCTGCGACATCAGGGAGGGCACCCTACAGCCATGCTCTTCCAAGGGGAAGGAGCCCATCTGCGACAACATGGAGCGCACCCAGGATTTGTGCTCTTCCCACGGGAACGAGCCCATTTGTGACAAGTGAGGAAACCCATGATTTGTTTTTCCATGCCTCTTCACAGGGGGGAACCCATGATTTGTTTTGTCGAGTCCCTTTTGTAGTGTAGTGAGAATATGTCTAGTTTTAATTGCTATATTTGGTTGTTTGCAGTATGCCTTGTTTATTTCAGTTTTTCACAATGTGATGGTCTATATGTGCAACTATTTACTGTGCAATACATTTTCATCAATACCAGTTTTAAACATACAGATAGGAATGCATATATTTGCTTGTTGTGAAGTCTGTTATAGCTAGCATATGCCTCTTTTAAAGTTTTTTGGTTGTTCGGTTGTTTGTAGTTAGCATATGTCCAGTTTCAAATGCTATCTTTGGTTGTTCGTAGTATGCCTTGTTTATTCCAGTTATTCACAACATGATGTTCTATATGTGCAAGTATGAACTGTGCAGTTCAATTTCATCAATACCGGTTTCAACAATACCACTATGAATGACTACATTTGGTTGCTGCATGTTGTAGTTAACACGCCTTTCTATTTTTATTAACAATAACCAGTGTACTTAGACCGGCACAATACCAGTTTGAATGACTATGTTTGCTTGTTGTTAAATGTTAGGCCTATTGCAGTTAACACACCTTTCCACTTGTTTTGCTTTACTAGCGTGCTTAAACCTGCACACTGAAGCTATCTTTTGGAGATTATTTTGTCTGCCATGGATATATTTGGTTGATGTTTAGCTTGTTGTGCTTAACATACCTCTCAATGTACTTACATAGGACAATTTTGGGAACGATTGCTGTTTTTCATCGAGGTTAGTTTCATCCCATGGCTTATATATACTCACTGTTCAGGATATCGGTAGCTGGTACCATATAGGTCGGGGGCTGATAAGGGACTAATGGGTGAATCGGACTTTTAACTGAATATATCTGTAACCCATTTATCGTTAGGTTAACTAGGGCCATATGTAATATATCTGAGGGTACATAGCAACATGCACTATATTGAATGTCTAAATATGCAATCCTAAGCTACATAGCAACAAGGAAGAGTGTTACCTTAATGTTCTGATGATGTCTAGATATACGTAGAAGAGCAGCAGCAACAACAACAACGACATAGCC
The DNA here is from genome assembly GCA_011799875.1 of Thinopyrum elongatum. Taxonomy (NCBI): domain Eukaryota; kingdom Viridiplantae; phylum Streptophyta; class Magnoliopsida; order Poales; family Poaceae; genus Thinopyrum; species Thinopyrum elongatum. The sequence goes on from CM022303.1 coordinate 552,297,195, forward strand.
ATGTTTGGATACTCTAACTTAGCTAGAGGTTAGAGTTAGTTTCTAGCTCATGACTAACCCTGAAGTAACTCTAGCCAAAGAGGTGTTTGGATGACACGGTTAGATTGACAATAAATGCACTAGGAGAACTAGCTCCAATTAGCACCTCTTGGGTGGGATAGTTTTTTTGGGTGGGTTAGATGCAACTAGCTCAAACTAGCCCTCATGTTTGGATATACTTTAGGGCTATTTGAGCCCAAACTAGCTCAAACTAACTCTAACCCATGGATACAGCAGCAGTTAATCAACCGATATTTTGTAAGAATGCAATAAACTCCCTGCGTCCCATAATATAAGATGTTAATTCATCTAATATATGAGTATATTGGATGTTATAAGATATTATATAATGGGACCGAGGGAGTGTTGTACTACATCATTGTGCAATTGCTGTTTAGCTTCTAATATTAACTTGGTGCTTTTAGGTACATATGCCATTGGTAAAGATCTGTGCTTCGACCCTTTCTGCGTATGGGGCAATGAGATATTGATGAACCAGCATCAAGTGAGGAAGCTGGTAAAGATTGTTAGTAAAATGGGTCAAAAGATGGCAATTAAACTATTTGTTTACACTTTATCCAAGACAACAGCGAACTGCAGGATGGTAAGTAAGAACTCTGCAGCCTTCTTTTTACTGCCCATAATGAGTTGTGTTAGATGACAATGTCTGAATCTTTTTCCTTTGCAGTGGTTCCCAAAGCAGTTTACTCAAGGTTACCTCTCAAACTACATGATTGGTGGGCATGCAAAGGTTAAAGTATTTCTACCAGAACACGATGATTATCTAGATGTGTTCATGAAGACAGTGAAGGATGGGCGGTCGGCCATCACAAGGGGTTGGACTAGAGTCGTGCGTGCCTTCTGCATGGAGGAGGGCACAATATGGGCATTCCGCTTCACCTTGTTCAGCAACTAGAATGTATTTTGCCTCTTTCTTTACCGTCTTTAATAGTACAAGTATGCAACTGTGGTTCATCATTCTTTATTTGGTGCTTATGTAATTCTTGAACATATATACCAGTGAATCGAATAATGCATTGGTTGTTTGAACCTGGTGGATATGAATAAAGCTATAGCATACTTTCAAATTCAAATCTGGTACAATTTGAAATAGCGGCAATTAAATTACGGTGAAATTACGCTCTGCAGGTCGTTACGGCGCACACGGTCGGTAAAACACAAATGTTTGTGATATAAACCATAATTCGACACGGTTCACATAGAGGAAATGTGTGCGAGCATGCACATAGTTGCCGTTTGCAAACCGTGTGTGATGTCAGACAATATCACAAACGGTGCGGGCAAACTAAACGTTTGTGATAGTTGCCTTATTGTACATGATTTGCAGCCATGAACTATTTCTGATGTGGTACGCATCGTAAACGTTGCACCACAGAATAGCGTGTGCGATAGTTATCATGTACGATGATGTTACGACGGTCCGTCGTTTCGTAATCCTATCCGACACTTGTACGACGATTAGCTAATCTTCTTAATTAGTTATCGCACACAGTTCGGGAAAAGTGAATGTGTGTGATTGTCTGCTTATCATACATGTTCTATAATCGTGAACCGTTTGTGATGGGCCGCGCATCGTAAACATAGCACCACAGAATACCGACTGCGATGGCAATGCGAGCACAAACGAGTAGGGACAACTGTATGCATCAAGGCTCCCTATCCCCGATGGTTTCTAGGTCGTGTGGGAAGGACCCCCGTATCGCACACACTCACTTGGCGATGGTTCCAAACGCCGTCGCGGAAAGGGGTTAAAAACCGTTTGTATAGCACCTCGCTGTACCAGTGTATAATTTGCATTTGCGGGGTGTGTAGGACTACCGCCTTGTTTGGATCCTATACCAGCAACCCCACCATTATCCTAATTCATTCATATTGGCAATTAAGATTTATCTTAGTTCTAGCCGGTTCTTCGGTTGTTTGGAGGAACTCCATCTCGTTATTCAGGTTGATTTTGTGCATATGAAAAGATCATCGACCATCGAAGATTGGTTTAGTAATGAATGTCTATTTGTATCACCGGGTACGATATAGCTGGATCGTCAACGTCAAAATCCACCAAATCGATACTTGTCCCCACTCTCATTGAAAGATTGGGTCGCCAACATAAGACTACCACCTAGACAATTCCTTCCCTATAACATACACATGAGCGCCCATCTCATTATCCAGGTCCACACCTCTCTCTCTCTCTCTCGAAACACACACACCTCTCTACACGATGTGTGTCTCTTGGTTTCTCTCCTATCCCATGAAAAAAAGGCACACCGCCATTCTCTTCTTCTTGCTACCCCCATCTATGTAGTTAGGTCTCCTTGCAAAAACAAGCATTCATCTATCTCTCTACTATCTCTTTCTACCACACATAACCTTCCACCCCCCCTAGCCAGTCGTGCTGTCGAGGTGTATCTAGCTCTCTCACACACAAACAGACGCTGTCTGTGTGTCCCTTCATCGCACACACACTATCGCTCTCCCATATCCCCAACCTCGTAACCTTGTCGATCCCGATGTTACACGCACCTCTTTCTCTCTCTCTCTCTCTCTCTCTCTCTCTCTCTCTAACACACGCGCACACGCACACACCCTCTCTCTCCCTTTCGGACACTCCTCTCTCTATGACACACACAATCTTTCGAACACGCATATGCCCCTCTCTTGTTAGGCATCGCTGCCCCCGCCCCCCCTCTTTGTCACACAAATATTCTCTCTATATCTATCTCTTGCAATAATACATGCATAGTCTAAATTGAAACCAACTACAAAAATGAGCTTCGATTACAAAAATGAAATCCACTCCCAAACAGAATATGAAAATAGGGTGAAATCATGCACACAAATGTTTGTTGCATGCATGAATGTCAATGACATGGATGTACTACTCGTACATCCACACAGACCCATTTCACACAAATTACATTAAACCCTTCTCAAAATATGGTGCACATGTGATGTTTGTTGTACTGCTCCTGCCAGCCTTCCTCCGACACGTTCCAACATATTGTGCTACTTGAGATTCTATTTTTCTCCTCAGACCATGTGAAACCACGAAAAGGTCACCCCCCGCCCCCACTGGTACTGTAGCTCAAAGCTCCCACACGGACACAACACCCACTCGGAGCACGCAACCGTTGCCGAAGTGGACGGCGTCGCGGCCTGGCAAGAGGACGAAGTCTCCGACATCGCCGAGGTGGAGCACGCCCTCGACGATCGTGAGTAGTGCGCACTGACTGGCCACGCGAAGGACAGTGTGATCTAGCGACTAGCCCACGTCGGCCACGAGGGGTAGCTCTCCAGCAGCACGCCCTGGTCGGTCACAAGGAGGTGCATCGCGTCCTCGCCGCTCACAATGTGGACGAGCGCGTTCTCCAGCAGCATGCCCGCGAGCATCGCATCATCACCGCTCTCGACGTGGAAGAGAGAACGCCCGCGAACATCGCATCATCGCTGCTCTTGATGTGGACGAGCACATGCTCCGGTAGCACGCCCGCAAACATCGCATCCTCGCTGCTCAGGCGCACGAGCGTGTGCTCCAATAGCACGGCCACGAGCATGGCATCCTTGCGGCTCTCGAGGTGGTTGATCGCGTGCTCCAGACAGTACCAGGAGTCGGGACGCGGGCACCGCGCCCCCGGCTATGAGGAGTACTGCATGGTGCCCATCGTGGTTTAGGAAAATCCCGTGACTCTGCCGCTCCCTGGAGGAGCGCGAGCTCCAATGAGCGCTCGAGGTGTCCCACGTCGATATGCATGTGGCGGCGGACGTGCAAGATTATCCTTTGAGCCCTCCTCCTCTTACGAAGACGCCTCCACCGCCCCCATCGTACATCCTCTGCCTCGGCTCCGGCGGACCTTTGGAGTTTAGTTTTATGGAACATTAATATTTGGATTAATCATACCTCTACCAAACTATGAAGGATCAAGACTAATGCAGAAAACAACATATGGCTAACATGCATAAATAGATGATGTGGCGGCATTGCATGCTAGAGAGTAACACAAGATTATTGCAATTTATGGATTACATGCATGACTAGCTTATGTGGCATGGTTGCATGGCTAGGAAAGGCTAGAGAAAAATAAATAGATAATGTGTTTAGAGTGCACTCCACTAAATGGGAGCATGTAAATATCTTTAGAGTGCAATTCACTTTTTTTAGACGCTTAGGTGCACCGGATGCCGTGCCACGCTACAAAATGTTAGAAAAATATCTGCTCCATGTTTTAAAAATCTGTTATTATCTTGAAACCAGCCACACCCACCCCTCACCTCATCAAAACAGCCCGAGGAATATGTCTTGAGTGAAGCATAATTTATTTTTACTGATATATGTATATCAAAACTACAGTGTTTATATTTCAAGTTTGTGAACAAGTATTATTCTACTACTTTGGATCCATTGCAACGCACGGGCCGACACATTGGTAGTAGTAAGAAACAAATTTCGAGTTTGGCACGAGTTCGTACAGCGAGAGCACCACAAGGCATGGTGCAGGAGTTACATTTGAAGGAAATATGCCCTAGAGGCAATAATAAAGTTATTATTTTATATTTCCTTATATCATGATAAATGTTTATTATTCATGCTAGAATTGTATTAACCGGAAACTTGATACATGTGTGGATACATAGACAAAACACCGTGTCCCTAGTAAGCCTCTACTAGACTAGCTCGTTAATCAAAGATGGTTAAGTTTCCTAACCATAGACATGTGTTGTCATTTGATGAACAGGATCACATCATTAGGAGAATGATGTGATGGACATGACCCGTCCGTTAGCTTAGCATATTGATCGTTCAGTTTTATTGCTATAGCTTTCTTCATGTCATATACATATTCCTTTGACTATGAGATTATGCAACTCCCGGATACCAGAGGAATACCTTGTGTGCTATCAAATGTCACAACGTAACTGGGTGATTATAAAGATGCTCTACAGGTATTTCCGAAGGTGTCTGTTGGGTTGGCATAGATCGAGATTAGGATTTGTCACTCCGAGTATCGAAGAGGTATCTCTGGGCCCTCTCGGTAATGCACATCATAAGAAGCCTTGCAAGCAAAGTGACTAATGAGTTAGTTGCGGGATGATGTATTACGGAACAAGTAAAGAGACTTGCCGGTAATGATATTGAACTAGGTATGAAGATACCGACAATCAAATCTCGGGCAAGTAACATACCGATGACAAAGGGAATAACGTATGTTGTCATTACGATACAACCGATAAAGATCTTCGTAGAATATGTTGGAACCAATATGAGCATCCAGGTTCCTCTGTTGGTTATTGACCGGAGAGGTGTCTCGGTCATGTCTACATAGTTCTCGAACCCGTAGGGTCCGCACGCTTAACGTTCGATGACGATTTTGTATTATATGAGTTATGTGATTGGTGACCGAATGTTGTTCGGAGTCCCGGATAATATCACGGACATGACGAGGAGTCTCTAAATGGTCGAGAGGTAAAGATTCATATATAGGACGATAGTATTCGGACACCGAAAGTGTTCCGGGGGTACCGGGTACATATCGGGTCACCAGAAAGGGGTTCCGGGCACCCCCGGCAAAGATATGGGCCAAAATAGGAGGAGAAGGAAGGAGGGGAAGGGAGAAGGAAAGGGGAGGATTCGGCCTCCCCCTTTCCTTCTCTCCCCCCTCTCTTTCCTTCCCCCTCCGACACTTATGATAGGGGGGAGGCCGACTTGTGGGAGGCGCCCAAGTAGGATTACTCCTACTTGGGCCACCCCTTGCTGCCCCTCTCCCTCTCCCACCTATATATATGTGAGGGGGGCACCGCTAGAACACACAACATTGATTCCTAGCCGTGTGCGGCGCCCCCCTCCACAGTTTACGCCTCCGGTCATATTCACGTAGTGCTTAGGCGAAGCCCTGCGCGGATCACTTCACCATCACCGTCACCACGCTGTCGTGCTGACGGAACTCTCCCTCGACACTTTGCTGGATCAAGATTTCGAGGGACGTCATCGAGCTGAATGTGTGCAGAACTCGGAGGTGCCGTACGTTCGGTGCTTGATCGGTCGGAACGAGAAGAAGTTCGACTACATCAACTGCGTTGTCAAACGCTTCCGCTTTCAGTCTATTAGGGTACGTGGACACACTCTCCCCCTCTCGTTGCTATGCATCTCCTAGATAGATCTTGCGTGAGCGTAGGAATTTTTTTTAAATTGCATGCTACGTTTCCCAACAGTGGCATCCGAGCCAGGTCTATGCGTAGATGATATGCACGAGTAGAACATAAAGAGTTGTGGGCGGTGATAGTCACACTGCTTACCACCAACGTCTTATTTTGATTCGGCGGTATTGTTGGATGAAGCGGCCCGGACCAACCTTACATGACCACGTTCATGAGACCGGTTCCACCGACAGACATGCAACTAGTTTTGCATAAAGGTGGCTGGCGGGTGTCTGTTTCTCCTACTTTAGTTGAATCAAATTTGACTACGGCCGGTCCTTGTTGAAGGTTAAAACAACAAACTTGACAAAACACCGTTGTGGTTTTGATGCGTAGGTAAGAACGGTTCTTGCTAGAAGCCCGTAGCAGCCACGTAAAACTTGCAACAACAAAGTAGAGGACATCTAACTTGTTTTTGCAGGGCATGTTGTGATGTGATATGGTCAAGACATGATGTGATATACGTTGTTGTATGAGATGATCATGTTTTGTAAAAGTTAACGGAAACTGGCAGGAGCCTTATGGTTGTCGCTTTATTGTATGAAATGCAAATGCCATGTAATTGCTTTACTTTATCACTATGCGTTAGCAATAGTTGTAGAAGCAATAGTTGGCGAGACGACCACGACGCTACGATGGAGATCAAGGTGTCAAGCCGATGACGATGGAGATCATGACGGTGCTTTGGAGATGGAGATCAAAGGCACAAGATGATGATGGCCATATCATGTCACATTTTTTGATTGCATGTGATGTTTATCTTGTATGCATCTTATTTTGCTTAGTACGGCAGTAGCATTATAAGATGATCCCTTACTAAAATTTCAAGGTATAAGTGTTCTCCCTGAGTATGCACCGTTGCGACAGTTCGTCGTGCTGAGACACCACGTGATGATCGGGTGTGATAGGCTCTACGTTCACATACAACGGGTGCAAGACAGTTTTGCACATGCGGAATACTCGGGTTAAACTTGACGAGCCTAGCATGTACAGACATGGCCTCGGAACACTGGAGACCGAAAGGTCGAACATGAATCATATAGTAGATATGATTAACATAGAGATGTTCACCATTGAAGACTACTCCATCTCACGTGATGATCGGACATGGTTTAGTTGATTTGGATCACGTATCATTTAGATGACTTGAGGGATGTCAATCTAAGTGGGAGTTCTTAAGTAATATGATTAATTGAACTTAATTTATCATGAACTTAGTCCTGATAGTATTTGCATATCTATGTTGTAGATCAATAGCTCGCGTATAGCTCCCCTGTTTTATTTTGATATGTTCCTAGAGAAAACTAAGTTGAAAGATGATAGTAGCAATGATGCGGACTGGGTCCGTGATCTGAGGATTATCCTCATTGCTGCACAGAAGAACTATGTCCTTAATGCACCGCTAGGTGACAGACCTATTGCAGGAGCAGATGCAGACGTTATGAACGTTTGGCAAGCTCGATATGATGACTACTTGATAGTTTAGTGCGCCATGCTTTACGGCTTAGAACCGGGACTTCAAAAATGTTTTGAACGCCACGGAGCATATGAGATGTTCCAAAGAGATGAAATTGGTATTTCAGACTCATGCCCGTGTCAAGAGGTATGAGACCTCTGACAAGTACTTTGCCTACAAGATGGAGGAGAATAGCTCAACTAGTGAGCATGTACTCAGAATGTCTGGGTACTACAACCACTTGAATCAAGTGGGAGATAATCTTCCAGATAAGAAAGTGATTGACAAAGTTCTCTAGTCACTATCACCAAGCTACTGGAACTTTGTGATGAACTATAATATGCAAGGGATGACGAAAACGATTCCCAAGCTCTTCACGATGCTGAAATCGGCGAAGGTAGAAATCAAGAAATAGCATCAAGTTTTGATGGTTAACAAGACCACTAGTTTCAAGAAAAAGGACGAGGGAAATAAAGGGAACTTCAAGAAGAATGGCAAGTAAGTTGTCACTCCCGGGAAGAAGCCCAAAGCTGGACCCAAGCTTGAAACTGAGTGCTTCTACTGCAAAGAAAATGGCCACTGGAAGCGGAACTGCCCCAAATAATTGGCGGATAAGAAGGATGGCAAAGTGAACAAAGGTATATTTGATATACATGTTATTGATGTGTATTTTACTAGTGTTCATAGTAGCCCCTGGGTATTTGATACCGGTTCAGTTGCTAACATTAGTAACTCAAAACAGGAGTTGCAAAATGAACAGAGACTAGTTAATGACGAGGTGACGATGTGTGTTGGAAGTGATTCCAAGGTTGATAAGATCACCATCGCACACTCTCTCTACCTTCGGGATTAGTGTTGGACCTAAATAAATAAATGTTATTTGGTGTTTGCGTTGAGCATGAATATGATTGGATCATGTTTATTGTGATACGGTTATTCATTTAAGTCAGAGAATAATTGTTGTTCTGTTTACATGAATAAAACCTTCTATGGTCATACACTCAATGTAAATGGTTTATTGAATCTCGATCGTAGTGATACACATATTCATAATATTGATGCCAAAAGATGAAAAGTTGATAATGATAGTGCGACATATTTGTGGCACTGCCGTTTAGGTCATATTGGTGTAAAGCGCATGAAGAAACTCCATGCAGATGGGCTTTTGGAATCACTTGATTATGAATCATCTGATACTTGCGAACCATGCCTCATGGGCAAGATGACTAAAACTCCGTTCTCCGGAACAATGGAGCGAGCTATTGACATATTGGAAATAATACATACCGATGTATGCAGTCCGATGAGTGTTGAAGCACGCGGCGGGTATCATTATTTTCTGACCTTCACAGATGATTTGAGCAGATATGGGTATATCTACTTGATGAAACACAAGTCTGAAACATTTGAAAAGTTCAAATAATTTTAGAGTGAAGTAGAGAATCATCGTAACAAGAAAATAAAGTTTCTACGATCTGATCGCGGAGGCGAATATTTGAGTTACGAGTTTTGGCCTTCATTTAAAACAATGTGGAATAGTTTCACAACTCACGCCACCTGGAACACCATGCGTTATGGTGTGTCCGAACGTCGTAACCGTACTTTATTAGATATGGTGCGATCTATGATGTCTCTTACCGATTTACCACTATCGTTTTGGGGTTATGCATTAGAGACAGCTGCATTCATGTTAAATAGGGCACCATCTAAATCCATTGAGATGACACCGTATGAACTGTAGTTTGGCAAGAAACCTAAGCTGTTGTTTCTTAAAGTTTGGGGTTGCGATGCTTATGTGAAAAAACTTCAGCCTGATAAGCTCGAACCCAAATCGGAGAAGTGCGTCTTCATAGGATACCCAAAAGAAACTATTGGGTACACCTTCTATCATAGATCCGAAGGCAAAATCTTTGTTGCTAAGAATGGATCCTTTCTAGAGAAGGAGTTTCTCTCGAAAGAAGTGAGTGGGAGGAAAGTAGAACTTGATGAGGTAATCGTACCTTCTCTCGAATTGGAAAGTAGTTCATCAGAGAAAACCGTTCCCGTGATGCCTACACCAACTAGAGAGGAAGCTAATGATGATGATCATGAAACTTCAGATCAAGTTACTATAGAACCTCGTAGGTCAACCAGAACACGATCCGCACTAGAGTGGTACGGGAATCCTGTACTGGAAGTCATGTTACTAGACCAAGGCGAACCTATGAACTATGAAGAAGCTATGATGAGCCCAGATTCCGACAGATGGCTTGAGGCCATGAAATCTGAGATAGGATCCATGTATGAGAACAAAGTGTGGACTTTGGTGGACTTGCCCGATGATCGGCGAGTCATAGAGAATAAATGGATCTTTAAGAGGAAGACGGACGCTGATGGTAGTGTTACTATCTAGAAAGATCGAATTGTCGCAAAAGGTTTTCGACAAGTTCAAGGTGTTGACTACGATGAGATTTTCTCACTCGTAGCAATGCTTAAGTCTGTCTGAATCATGTTAGCAATTGCCGCATTTTATGAAATCTGGCAAATGGATGTCAAAACTGCATTTCTTAATGGATTTCTTAAAGAGTTGTATATGATGCAACCAGAAGGTTTTGTCAATCCTAAAGGTGCTAACAAAGTGTGCAAGCTCCAGTGATCCATCTATGGACTGGTGCAAGCATCTCGGAGTTGGAATATACGCTTTGATGAGGTGATCAAAGCATATGGTTTTATACAGACTTTCGGAGAAGCCTGTATTTACAAGAAAGTGAGTGGGAGCTCTGTAGCATTTCTGATATTATATGTAGATGACATATTGCTGATTGGAAATGATATAGAATTTCTGGATAGCATAAAAGGATACTTGAATAAGGATTTTTCAATAAAAAGACCTCGGTGAAGCTGCTTACGTATTGAGCATCAAGATCTATAGGGATAGATCGAGACGCTTAATATGACTTTCACAAAGCACATACCTTGACAAAGATTTTGAAGAAGTTCAAAATGGATCATTCAAAGAAAGGGTTCTTGCCTGTGTTACAAGGTGTGAAGTTGAATAAGACTCAAAGCCCGACCATGGCAGAAGATAGAGAGAGAATGAAAGTCATTCCCTATGCCTCAGCCATAGGTTCTATACGATATGCCATGCTGTGTACCACACCTGATGTGTGTCTTGCCACTTATCTGGCAAAGAGGGTACAAGAGTGATTCAGGAGTGGACCACTGGACAGCGGTCAAAATTATCCTTAGTTACCTAAGAGGACTAAGGAAATGTTTCTTGGTTATGGAGGTGATGAAGAGTTCGTCGTAAAGGGTTACGTCGATACAAGCTTTAACACCGATTCGGATGACTCTGAGTCTTAATCTGGATACATATTGAAAGTGGGAGCAATCAGCTAGAGTAGCTCCATGCAGAGCATTGTAGACATAGAAATTTGCAAATTACATACGGATCTGAATTTGGCAGACCCATTGACTAAACTTCTCTCACAAGCAAAACATGATCACACCTTAGTACTCTTTGGGTGTTAATCACATAGCGATGTGAACTAGATTATTGACTCTAGTAAACCCTTTGGGTGTTGGTCACATGGCGATGTGAACTATGGGTGTTAATCACATAAAGATGTGAACTATTGGTGTTAAATCACATGGCGATGTGAACTAGATTATTGACTCTAGTGCAAGTGGGAGACTGAAGGAAATATGCCCTAGAGGCAATAATAAAGTTGTTATTTTATATTTCCTTATATCATGATAAATGTTTATTATTCATGCTAGAATTGTATTAACCGGAAACTTGATACATGTGTGGATACATAGACAAAACACCGTGTCCCTAGTAAGCCTCTACTAGACTAGCTCGTTAATCAAAGATGGTTAAGTTTCCTAACCATAGACATGTGTTGTCATTTGATGAACGGGATCACATCATTAGGAGAATGATGTGATGGACATGACCCATCCGTTAGCTTAGCATATTGATTGTTCAGTTTTATTGCTATAGCTTTCTTCATGTCATATACATATTCCTTTGACTATGAGATTATGCAACTCCCGGATACCGGAGGAATACCTTGTGTGCTATCAAACATCACAATGTAACTGGGTGATTATAAAGATGCTCTACAGGTATTTCCGAAGGTGTTTGTTGGGTTGGCATAGATCGAGATTAGGATTTGTCACTCCGAGTATCGGAGAGGTATCTCTGGGCCCTCTCAATAATGCACATCATAAGAAGCCTTGCAAGCAAAGTGACTAATGAGTTAGTTGCGGGATGATGTATTACGGAACGAGTAAAGAGACTTGCCGGTAACGAGATTGAACTAGGTATGAAGATACCAACGATTGAATCTCGGGCAAGTAACATACCAATGACAAAGGGAATAACGTATGTTGTCATTACGGTACGACCGATAAAGATCTTCGTAGAATATGTGGGAACCAATATGAGCATCCAGGTTCCGCTGTTGGTTATTGACCGGAGAGGTGTCTCGGTCATGTCTACATAGTTCTCGAACCCGTAGGGTCCGCACGCTTAACGTTCAATGACGATTTTGTATTATATGAGTTATGTGATTGGTGACCGAATGTTGTTCGGAGTCCCGGATAAGATCACGGACATGACGAGGAGTCTCGAAATGGTCGAGAGGTAAAGTTTCATATATAGGACGATAGTATTCGGACACCGGAAGTGTTCCGGGGGTACCGGGTACATATCGGGTCACCGGAAAGGGGTTCCGGGCACCCCCGGCAAAGATATGGGCCTTATGGGCCAAGAGAGGGACAGACCAGCCCCTGGTGGGCTGGTGTGCCCCCATATAGGCCGAAATAGGAGGAGAAGGAAGGAGGGGAAGGGAGAAGGAAAGGGGAGGATTCGGCTTCCCCCTTTCCTTCTCCCCCCCTCTCTTTCCTTCCCCCTTAGACACTTATGGAAGGGGGGAGGCCGACTTGTGGGAGGCGCCCAAGTAGGATTACTCCTACTTGGGGCGCCCCTTGCTTCCCCTCTCCCTCTCCCACCTATATATATGTGAGGGGGGGCACCGCTAGAACACACAACATTGATTCCTAGCCTTGTGCGGCGCCCTCCTCCACAGTTTACGCCTCCGGTCATATTCACGTAGTGCTTAGGCGAAGCCCTACGCGGATCACTTCACCATCACCGCCACCACGCCGTCGTGCTGACGGAACTCTCCCTCGACACTTTGCTGGATCAAGAGTTCGAGGGACGTCATCGAGCTGAACATGTGCAGAACTCGGAGGTGCCGTACGTTCGGTGCTTGATCGGTCGGAACGAGAAGTAGTTCAACTACATCAACCACGTTGTCAAACGCTTCCGCTTTCGGTCTACGAGGGTATGTGGACACACTCTCCCCCTCTTATTGCTATGCATCTCCTAGATAGATCTTGCGTGAGTGTAGGAATTTTTTGAAATTGCACGCTACGTTTCCCAACAACATTTCCCTTTCGGGGCCCACGGGAGCGAGCTTCAGTGGCTTAGTGCACCTGCCTTTGAGTCAATGACATGTCGACCCTATAGGTGGTGGGCCCACATGTCATTCTCAAAAAGGCAGAGGGGCGGTGGGACTGAGAGGGGTGAGGCGCAGGTCGGGGGACATGTGGTGTCATGGGTTCGAGCGGCGTCGTGGGAATCGTGTGTGGCTGTGGTAGAAACTTGATGGTCACTGCAGTTCAGCTGGCCCACATGTCATGCATACAAAGGCAGAGGGGAGGTGGGGCCGAGAGGGGTGAGGCGCACGTTGGGGGACGTGGTGCCGTGGGTTGAAGCGGCGTCATGGGAATCGCGTGTGGCAGTGGTAGAAATGTGATGGTCGCCGTAGTTCAACTCCCATGGACAAGCTGTCATGTCTACTGACACATGCATTGCATACCGATCACTACAAGGAGTAGTAGAGAAAACTTGGCAGATAAATAGTTCATTATAGTTAAGCGGACCTACGCTACTACACTTGTTCGAAAGACATTCACACCAGCGAAATAGTTCATCTATATCAATGTACACAGAGAGGAATTTTTTTTACAAGAGAAGAAATAGTTCATCCATCTATAATGCCCTGCTGCTGGTGCAGTTTCTTCTTCTTCTTCTTCTTCTTCTTCTCATTTTCTGTGGGAGACGGCTTCGCAAAAATCTCTTTTGACCTTGCAGCTATCTCGAAACTCACACGGGCATCGAGGGCAGCATATTTTATCCGCTCGTAGGTCAAGGGATAATTCTCCCATCTAGATGACCTTAATCCCAGTGTCTCATCACCCTTCTCAAGATTTGTTCCAAGCACAGAATTTGCTACGTCGAATAGGGATGGTGTTTCTTTATCACAGTCGTCTACAGGAATTCTGGTTTGTAGGTCATCGATGTTTTTCAAGTCAAGGTTGTACGACGCCAGCTTCTGTCTGTCCCCTTTGATGGCTGCCCCACAGAAGTATATGTCCTCCCGAGACATGAAATCGTGGAGCTCACCTGGTATGGAGGGTGCATGTGTGATGTGATACACCAAAACTTCATCTTCGAGGCACAACTGAAGGACGGCGGCGCGTTGGATCTTCCCAGTGGCACAATCCGTGTACTCTGGGTTGAGACCGATGACCTTCATCTCCACCTTTTCGAGGGAGTTGGATACATTGTTGATCCACTCCCGAACAACCCTTGGGTGGTCGGTGACGGTGGCAACTATGCTCAACGAGCCTTCGACGAGGACATGTTTGACGCTAAAAACCTGCATAGGGATCTCTTTCGCCATTTGGAACCGCTGGACCAGAGGGTATGGTTTTGAGAATTAGGATTAAGATGGCTAGTCTAACTGAAGAAGATGATTATTTAAAGGGGCTTCGAAATTACTCCAGGAGTATCTGAAGAGGTTAAAACAATGTGAATCCAGAAGGGGTGGTGAAGAAGCCGAGGAAAATCGGTTCCCGATGGAGAAGTAAATGAGAGAAGTGACATGCAGGCAGTTGATTAGACGGCTAGGTAGACTAACCTGCAAAACGAAAAGGCTATGCGGGTAGCGTACTGAGGAGTGGTTCGTGTCCGTGTACGTGCCCATCCTTCTATCGCTACATGTGCCATTGGTTGTGGTCACTCTTTCGAATCATCGTGGCGAAACATTTTATGATTCCTTTTTATATCTGCACCCCTCCTGACAAGTGTGACCTACGCAAAACCCATTTGGGTGGACGAACAGATATACAAACATATCCATATCTTTGCACAAAAGAATGTGCCGTAGCTGGTTCAGATGGATATTGGCGCGTGCGTGTGAGACACAACCTTTTCTGGTTAAGGAATATGCGGTTATCCTCAAAAAAGCCCTTCTTCGCGCTTCCACATGCACGAGAATTTGGTTCTGCTCGCAATATGGATGCTACCTGGAGGATGAAGTGAACCCAGAGGCATGCTAGCACGGGAGACCTCTTTCCGCTATACAGTACTACTCCATATGTTACTACAAGTAGTAGTACAACTGTAGTACACTTGTTGGTCAAAATATTATTCATCCGGTCCTCACAGTGAAGTGACAAGACCCTGCGCCCGAGGTGACACTAGTCCAGACGGCGTGTTCGGGTTACCAAAGTCAGCCTCACCTTGTGCAATGTGCAGTCACTGTCACCGCCGTTGTATAGCATGTCTCGCCTCGTCTCCCTCTCCCCTAGCACCACTCCATCTCCATCTCCATCTCGCCGGAGATCCTGAGGTTACTCCTCATCATCTCACTGTGCCCCCGCGTACCCTTGCCTCGCTCACCTCTCCCAGTACCACTATTCCCTCGCTAGCCGCTCCAGCACCGAGAGCCTTCTCCCCCGTAAATCAAGCCCCAAAAAACCCCACCTTCCAAACTCCACCATGGCCGAACATGAACCGCGCAGCATCCATATGAGCCGCGACTGGAGCGATCTCCCCAGTGACATCCTCGACCTCTGTTGTTCGTGTATGGATATGTTGAGCGCCGTGCGGCTGGCTGCATGCTCGAGGGACATGCACGCGGCCATCATCGAAGCGAGGCCTGCGCTTTTCAAGACAGCCTGCTTGCTGCTATCTGCTCTTGCGAGATGCGCTCACCATGATATGGAGGCGTACATGATGCCCCTCGACTTCATTCCGACCTCCATTAGCCGAAACTTCTTTGCAGGTATGTACTGGGTCGCCGTACATCATGCCCCTCGACTTCGATTCGATCACCATCACCCGAAACTTCTTGGCATGTATGTACTGGGTCAGCATGAACTCCCACTAGATGGCTGCCGTCAGAGAAGACCGGAAAATTTTGGTGCTCGTGAACTTCCACACCTCCCATGAGATTATCCTTCCTCTGTTGGATTATGTAGGGTTTTACCGTCGCGGTCCAAGTCATCTAGATTACCACATCAGTTGGACGGACCTTGTTTTGCAGAAGATTGTAATCTGCCAAGTACCCACACGATATGCGGATAACGCAGACTTCAAGCTAATTGCCTTGTTCGACCGCGGACTCGCCTATATTTCCGCTGGTGCCTTCTTTAGCTGGAGACAACTCACCTAGCAGTGGATCGTCAAATCTGATACACATTTGTGTGATGCTATTGAACACAATGGCATCATCTACGCAATCGACAAAGCAGATGGCACCACGTATTGCTGGGACGGCGCGTGTAAGTTGTTTTCGTCTGATTTTAATGATAATGTCATGACACCGTTTGAAATTTTGTGATGATTGGCATATCCGTATTTGAGCAGAATTTGAGTAGAACTATGGCAATGTATTGGAGACGCCGTAAATCAGCTATATTTGGAATGAGTTAATTCATGCGATTGTGACCATGTCATTACAGACAATTTGTACCCTTGAATAATCAAACGGTTAGGATGATATGGATATTCTCCTAACTTTATAGTAATCTATATACTACTAAATATGAGTGTGTATCAATAGCCATGTTAGTTTCCTCATTTTCATGATGTAGAAACATGCATCACACTATTGGTTTCATCTAACCATACATTAGGGAAGTAAATGTGCATATGGAGAACTCTATAGTTGGAAGTAGTGAAATCCTGTAATGCTTACCATGTGTACATACCTATATTCGCCCTTCAGCAATCAATGGCTAGAATAATATCCTCACAAGAATTTTGCCCACAGAACATGAGTATCTAACAATGTATGGTGTGTTAGTTTCCTTGAAGAATTTATTTGTGAGGACATAACATGATTACATAACATGCATGGCATGGTAGTTTCCTGTGAAGAATCGATTGCGAGATAACATGAGTATAACCATGCATGGCACTTCTATATTTTCGAACCCAATATACATTTCCCTGTATTTTCCTCTCAGTTCCAACAGGGACAGGTCAATGCTGTTTCTTGCATTATCCTACTCATACTCTGAACAATGTTGATCTTACATTAACAATGACTGTCCTTTTTGATATGATGCAGTATCCCTACATTTACTGCCCTTTGTAATTACACCACCTTTGCCAAAAAAAAGGGAAGCACAACTGGTTCCTTGCTCGATCAGACAACGGAAAAAGACTGATGATCATTCACACACATGAGCCGGCAAAGTTATATTGCAAAAAACCCACTGTGTACAAGCACCGTGAAATACTTGAGTATCCGGAGAGTGGCTGTTACGTCTATGAGTAGGATACCAGCTTGTTGGGGCCTTCAGGATTTTTGAGTCGGAGGCGGGTAAACAGCCTTGGTTCACACTCTTTGTTTCTCAGGCTCAATTATCCGATTAACCAGGAGATCACCGTTGGCAAGGACCTTGATGGCAGAGAGGCTCTGTTTGCTAGGGAAAACTATCACGGCGAGCCCTAGGACTTCGGGAGCAAACTCCCCTGATTGTCAACGATACAGCCTGTAGCCAAAAGAAGGTGAGAATGAAAAGGCATCTGGATTAACTTTGACCCTTGGATGTCTCAACTCCGATAGGCAGTGATGTGGTTCAAGCCTTCAGGTTGATAGGTAATTGGGTTGTTGCGTCAAAAGGGTGGAGTCCTGGTGTCTCCGAATCACTGGTGGCTGAAGCGGGGCTGCAAATTATGATGGTGTTGGATCATCGCTCTTTGAATGACTTATTGTCTTTGCTGCTTGTTCTGGATGGGTAGTTCTCTCTTTTGTTATGCAGACTCCTTATCATTTGGTCATCCTCATCTATGTCACTTTTACTATGTAATAGTTGCCTCTCTTTAGAATGTCATTCTCGTCTGGATCACGAGAGTCTGAGAGCTGCAGATGGGTGCGTTTTGGTGGTGTAGCAAGACTTCTTATGAACTATCATGTCTTGTTGTTTATGTCAGTAGTAGTCACTAGTCAGTGTTTGAATGTTGTATCTATCGTTGTTTCGAACTATTTATTGTCTCGAACTGCTGGTGGGCTAAATGTGGGCATCACCATTCTTCATTGTTTAGTGTATATATCCTTTTTTCAAGTTATAATTTGAGCTCAGTGTCATTTCGATGATGTACACTTATTTGGGCCAGTGTGAGGTGTCGTTGAATATGGGCCGAGTAGTAACGCAATGCCAAACAGGTCAATTATGACTCTCAGGCTGGGCAATGAAAAAAGGAAAGAGAAAGGACTCTTAGGCCGACATGTGGGCGCCACCGGTGTTTTCGTGCGCTTGCGTGCCGAGAGCGTATTGGCGCGTGTTCGAAATTCATGCTACCTTTTCATCCCCAATCTTCCGCCCCTCCCCCACCTCTGGAATCTTGATTCCTACTCCAGTTCCCCCAAATCCCCTTCCTGTACTCCCTGTACTCAAGCGCACTATCATGTCGCCGGTCAACGCGGATCTCCGAGCTGGAGATCCTGAGGTCTGTCCTGCCTTCGGGCGTTGTGTGATGTTGCTCAACAGTGGCATGGCGGCGCTTGACAACCAGCTTGCCAGCAAAGTGCTAATGGTAACCATCAATGGCGACCGGCCTCCCGTCTCGCCGGACGACCTTGTCAAAGCTCTTGGTATTGCGCACGGCATCCAAATAAGCGACTTGCACATCGAAGTCTGTCCGCCACCGGATGATTTCTTCGTCAGGTTCCGGACAACTTTCGACTGCAGTCGTGTGTTCGAATCTTCCCGGCGTTTGTTCTGCGATGGCGCGCTGGTGAGCTTTGATCGGTGGCACCCTAGATGGGGCTCGGTTCCCTCTGAGCTTGAGTTTTTAACAAAGCTTACCTTCCACGGCATGCCTCGACGTGCTTGGAACAGCGAGTCCATGAATGAGCTTATCAACGACCTAGGAGGTGAGCTCGTAAGTATGTTTGTTCCTCCAGACAGCTGGGCTCTGACGGTTATGGCATGGATGAAGAAGCCGTCCACCGGACCAAAGGTGATTGGTGTTGAGATACCGGTGCAGGAACCAGGGTTGTACTATTCGTCGCCACCAAGGCCGCTGCGGACCACATTAGGGATGTACCTGTATCGAGTGTTCGTGCGTGTCGAAGAAGTGGTCAATCCATCAATCAAAGTCCTGCCGCCGCCGCTGGTGCCAGGGTCCGTCGACGACGTCCATTACAGGAGTCAACATCAGACTTTCCCCGTGTTGCTTGGAACGATGGATGGCACAGGGCCTACTCCATCGCGCGGCGGAGGCAACTGCTTCTTTGGGAGAAGAGGCAGGGCTGGCTGCCTGGATGTGCTCTAATTTGAGGTAACAACTGAATCTTCTCAGATACTAGTTAAATCCGAGCTATCGGTGTGAAGCACTGATGTGCCAGTACATTTGATTGTGACCTGTTCTATTTTTGTATCTGAACTTTTTTTACCAAGGGGTGTACGTCAACTTAATGTGCTAGCAGAACTTATTGTGTTGTCTGTTTGTTTTCCTTGCACAACATTCAAGATATTTCCCCGTCATTGATAAAGACGATGAACGGTTATGTACAAGTTTGTTGGTTTCAACCTAGCCCTTCCCGTAGCGATCCACTGTTTCCACCCTGATTGTGCCGCCTGCGTGAAATTTTTGTATGCAAGTTCAATGTGCTATGATGTTGTATATGATTGTGTCAACTATATAAGTTTTTACTGAACATCAGCAATGCATATGGCTGAAAGATGTATTCACGAGCATCGACCTATGGGTCTCTCTCTCTCTCTCTCACACACACGCACGCATGCGCGTGCACGCACACACACAAGTGGGACCCGTTGAATTATTTCTTCGCTCGTGGCAACATTTAATTAGGTTCCACTGTACTCTAACTTTTTTTAAGTTATAAATTGAGCTCAGTGACTTCAAAACGTTGTACACAAGCCTTCTTTGGACCTTTTCAGACGTTGTTGAATGTAGACTGAGTAGCTATGTAAAATTGTACTGTACTACTACACAGGCCTTTTTCGTTTAATATCAGCAATGCAACTGGGCCGACAATTGTACACAAGATTCTAAAATAAGCACAGCCTAGCCTATGTTTCTTTTAATAAAACTAGCAAAGTGGCCCGCTCGATGCGCGGGCTAGAAATTTAAAAAGTTGATTGATGAGGACATATGATTCAATTGTCTAAAGAAAAGAGGAATTGATATTATGGTGCCATTTTCGAATATAAGACTTAGGTGAACAAAGTTATATCATTGTTATGTTTTGGTTTTTACCAATATATAAATATATGTGTTATGCATGGCGCACTAACTATTTTTTATGATCAGTTATGTAGTTAAGATTATATTTGTTTTTTTTTTGTGTTTTTACCATTTTTCATTGTTTTGTTTTTTTATAAACACAAATTCAATAGTTCTCGTTGTTTTCGTGTAGGCATTAATGGGTAGATTTGCTAATGCAGTGCCAGATTGTTAGGTATATATAGTGACTATTGTACCGTAAGTGATATTGTTTTAATTTGGTATAAAAGTTATAGTACATATCCTTTAAGCCATCTTTGGTAGGTATTTCTTTCGATGATCATTTGATTTAGTTAAGTTAAGACACATGCGCTTAATCAAAATAAGGTTATTCATAGTCCAGCTAATCATTCTAGGTAGCACCGTTTATTGGCTACGCTGTTTACCAAATTGCGCTTGGGAATTTGTCTTAGCAATCTTAATCCTATTTGAGTGGAATAAAATTCACCTTTTTCTTGGAAAAAATAGACAAGTGCGCTCAGCTGTACCAATGGTGTCTTGTAATTTGACGTTAGCATAGTTTGCTTTCAGATTGTCCACTTTCTAGAAAAGAAACATCCTCCATTTTATAATTATAAAAAAACATTGTGCACGCTACTATGTAAGTACATGTACAAAACGTTTTTGGTTTCATAGGTCCCACGATGCTATGTCTTCGTTTTCCCTATTATGTATAGCTTTCTCGACTTCTGAGTAGAACTTTTTGTAGAGTATTGTTTTTGAAAAGGTTATTTTTTTTTTCTGCTGGTGGAATACAGGCTCACGCAGATGGACCTAGGCACCTAGCGAACACACATATTCTTTCGTATGCACCCTGAATAAAAAAAAATCCTCTTTCCCATTCACACTTTGACAGAGTCACATGTTGCTCTTGCCCGATCCCCTTTCTCTCCGCTCACTCCCAGATTGCTGCCGCTAGATAGCTCCCATCAGCTTGCTGCGTTGATTCGGTGCCCTGAGCTTGCTCGTCCTCACTTGTAGCCACCCCCGCCGCTCGATTTGCTGGGGCGGCCATAGGGTGACCTCCGACGGCGGCTGGTTTGTTTCGTGAAGGGCGATGGAGGGGGTAGCAGGGCCAAGGTGGAGCTGCGCAAGGGAGGAGGCGAGATCGTCGATCTGCACGGTGATGTTACTCTCGGCGTCGGTGCGGGTGATGTGGGCGTGGATTTCGTCTCCCGCAGCCAGCTTTGATCCATCTTTAGTATGAGGATGCTGGAGACGTTTTCTGCCCCTAGAGCGCCAGCCAGATGCATCCTCCACATCTCCAACATTCTTCGAAGTTCGACCTGCAGGTCCCCATTTTTCCTTTTCCTCACTGAGTCATATATTTATTTATTTTGTAACCATTTCCTTTGTTTTTCCGATTGAACCAACATAATGTACTTAAGGAAATGCCTGTTAAGTGAAATTGTTTCTTCATTTTTCCTTGAAATCTTGCAAAAACATGTGATTCCTTTTTTAAGGGCTCTATAACTGTTGAATGAGGTAGATAGTAATTAGTAAGTTAAATTAGAAAGAATGTAAGTATATGTCTGCGCACACATGATAACTGAATCGGCGGACTTGAGAGCTCGTCGAATTCGATTTTTTGTCGAAAGAGACCACCTGCGCGAACGAATTGCCAAAAAGGACCACCTGCAGATGAATTTGACAAAAAGGACCTCCTCGACGGTGGCGGCAGACGACACGTGGCACCTGCCGCCACGTCTGGAGGCGGCGGGCCCTGCCGCCACGCCTGCAGGCGGCCACCGGGGTTAAACGGTTTTTGTACAGTGCCTCGTGCCGGGACGGAACGGGACAGGACAGGTGGGCCCTGCCGCCACCATGCGAGGCGGCCAGCGCTGCGCTGCCGCTCCCAGGCCGTGCTGGTCGGGGCCCTGTCGGTGGGCCATGCCGCCACTACAGCAGGCGGCGTCCCTGTTGTCCCACGCGCGACAGCGACAACGACGCTGACGGCACTGATTCCCACGCGCGGGAATTTTTACGCAGACGGCGCTGATTTCATGCCCGATAGCATCCGCTGTTGCAAACGGCGCTGATTCTGCGCCATTTCCTTTATTCACGCGCCCTGATTCATATGCTGCTGCCCGGGAATCAGTCCTGCTTTTGCTTCTTTTGCCTCAGCGGATGCGACGGCACTGCGAGAATCGCTCTGTCTATTGCTTGAGCGGATGGGACGGCACTGCGGGAATCAGTCACTCGCTGCGGGAATCCGATGCTGCGGGAACTGTTGTGCCGACACTACAGGGATCCTAAAATTTCCCGCCTAATTTCGTCATTATTTTCTCGCCATTATTTGTCGTCTCAGCCTATAAAAGGAGACACCGAGGCTCTAGTCCAGCCATCCTCGAAATCGCCACTGTGCAAAGTGTGTAACACATTTTTTCAGTCGGTATGAGTTTGCCTTGCTCGGATCAAAGCATTAGGCCGAGGAAAATGAAGAATGCAAGTTTCCCTCCGGGGGTGGCAGTCCTGCGGTGTTGGTGTGGCGATCTTTGCAAGGTGAAGGAGGTGACGGATTTTTCAGATTGGTTGGGCATGAAGTTTTTCATGTGCGCCAATTATGAGGAAGATCCACCCGTAGCTATTTCAGAGTACGACAAGCCTCCGGTATGCTTTAACCATCGGAAATAGATATTGTTGGTATTTTGATTGATTTTTTAATAACATTCTTGTTTCTTGTTGTAGTCTCCTCCGCCTCTGTGCATGTACTATCATTGGATTGACACGGAGATGCCGGCTTGGGCAGTGACTGAGATTCGTGAAAGAAGTCGCCGTGCATGGAATAGTTTCTATGCGGAAGAGCGACGCGAGAAGGCGGAAGCTGAGGAGAAAGCAGAGCAAGAGAGAGAGTTAAAAGAATACTATGCGGAGCAACACCGTTTTTTTCAGGATTTAGGAAAGAAAAACAGGGAAGAGGCTCGTCGCATGGAGGAGCAGGAACGACAGCGAAAGGAGGCTCGTGAGGCGGAGAGACAGAGAAAGAAAGAAAGGGCTCGTGAGGCCAAGGCAGCAGAAGAAGCTGGCGATGGAAAAGGAAAATATCCACGCTGGACTCAGTAGATTCCTGTGGTAGTATTTTAAATTTCGCAATCGTTTGTATATCTTAATTTCTGCAGTTTAATGTAGCTTTATTTCAGTAGAGTTAAATGTAGCTTTATTTCAATAGTATGATGTATCTTATTTTCAGTTGTACCGTGTCGTAATGAAAAAAAAATATAGTTTTAGAATAAAATGTGGCATTTTCTTTCCCTCCACTAATTATCGAACGTCGTGCAACAACTACAACATGAAATTAAGATAGAACATAATGCCCTACAATAAGACAGTACAAACTAATAATGCAAGTACATCTGAATTGAACGGTACATCTGAATTAAACGGTAGAATTGGACTTGATTAAAAACTACATGAAGTCATCATCGTCATCCTCCGTCGATGCAAAACTCTTGCCCTTCGAGGATCCAGAACTCTTACCCTTGGACGATGCAGAACTCTTGCCCTTCGAGGATGCAGAACTCTTGCCCTTGGACGATGCAGAACTCTTGCCCTTGGACGATGCGGTAGTTGTGGCCTTGGTGCTGGGCATGAAGATATCATCTTCATCCTCGCTGTCGTCAGTCCATAAAAAAGTATATTTTGCTGCAAACACACTCTTATGCTCTATCTTCTTCCATCTTCCATGCAACCTGAGAAGTTCTTTTCGTATCTCCTCAAAGGTCCTGGAAGGCCACCCACACCTAGATAATGCGTGACTCAGCTCATTCATGAGAGTGTCACTACTGATGAGTTCATCCCATGGAACTATTGTATTGTCTATCTTGAAATTGGAGGCTAGACGCAGAAGACATTGGGACATACTAGGGTGAAAACTACGATCAAAAGGATAACCGGACATCTGGAGGAGACTAGGAGACTACACTGAAGTGTGTATCGACCTTAGTGTGGAGGGGGGTTTTATAGGTTCAGAAGAGAAGAATAGGCGGGAACTCAGAAGCGGGAAAGTATGGTGGGAGATATAGGCGGGAAACGGCGGTGCAAGGTATACGCGGGAACACAGAAGCGGGAAAATATGGCGGGAGATATGGGCGGGAAAGGGCGGTGCGAGGTATACGCGAGAACTCAGAAGCGGGAAAGTATGGCGGGAGATATAGGCGGGAAACATTGTTGCCGACTGGTGCATTTTTATTTCAGCATACATAGATGTTTCTTACATAAGTCGAAAAGTCTGATACTGACATATGTAGATAGATGAATCACCCTAGTCGACGACGGCCACCTGGCCTTTCCTTAGGACCGGAAAGCGACAAGCGATTAGGTGGTCGAGTTAAACGAAGACCGCGACCGTACTCCACTCCGGCTTCCTGTGTCTGCGACTCCTGCATAGGTGGTGGAGTCTGTAATCCTTGTTGCGAACCTGATGCGTAATTGTAGGCGTATGGTTGTGACTCCTCGGGGATAAAAGATGGGCCAATAACGTCCCCTCCGAAGAACTCTGTAACTATTGTTGTAACCGTGTCGCCATGATCATGTGATGCTCTCCGGATGCGTGTGTTGAGGCCACGTTGGGTGTCCTCATCGTCCCAATTAACATCAGGTATGTCCTGCACAGAGAAACATTGTAAACAAACCATTAGAGGATAATATATGATCTCATTGTAAATGCATTAAAAATATAAACATGACTACCTGATCAGATCCCTCGCCTGTACTGTCTGGCCATTGTACGTGGTACTGGTTTAAATCTGGGACACGAGTCTCCTCGGGCATGGAGATCCCTCGCGTGGAGAGATACGGCTGAGATCCCTCACCTTGGGTGTATGCGCCATATCCTGTGTACGCATATGGGTTTGGGGAAAGAGTCTGTTCGGGCATCGAATCCAAGCCCGTGCCATGGTCCTGAGATGTCTGCACCTGACGAAGCTGCACCGAAGAAGAGCGATGCAGTGGCAGAGATGAGTCATGTCGTGGCAATGTCGTTGTAGTACTCGGACCTTGCCCCCACTGCCCATGGCTTGTACGCGCCCCGCTCGGTCTGGACGACTGTGCCGCATTCGGTCTGGCTGACCTCGCTACCGGCATGTTGTACGCTCCAGTGACAATGTCGTCGCGTCTACCACATCTTAACTTTGTTGCCACGTAGTCTTGAAGACGTTTCTGGAATGACTTGCGAGCTAGGCCCCGGGCCGGCATGCTTTCCGTCGCCATCTGCCCTACTTCGTTGCAAGTTTCAAGCTGAAAAATATTTGGTTGTTATTTGGTTGAAATGATGGACCTGAAAAAATTACTAGTGATTACCAGCTGGTCACGATAGTAAGCTGCATGCAGGTCAACATGTCTCTGCATCTGCTCCTCCTGCGTGAGATTTGTTGGTATCGTAGCTGGTTGACTGGCCAGGCTAGTACGCGTGCTGATGCAGTACCACTGGTTGTATGCTTGAGCTGTACTTCCATCGTATGGTCTGCAAAATTTAATAATTACATCAACCGTTGTGATGAAAGCAAAGCATCTTCACAAATCGTATGGTCATCGTAATAAAATAATGTAAATAAAATATACCTAAGTTGATGCACTGTATTTGCTAGCCCTTCATTTTCCCACTTATGTACCCATTGAATGTTGCGTTCTCTCCAATTGTAAGAACTCCAACCGTGGCCCATATTGGTTAGCCTGAAAATTATGTAACAAAGTGTGAGTTTAGTAAATTAAAAAAGACACTAACTATTTAGGGAGGTCACATCTTACTTATGGGTTTCCTGGTCGGTACATCTTGGAAAAGGTGGTGGAATCTCCTGATAGAGACTGAACTGTCTCATGACACGCTCTGAGTTGTAAGGCTCAGCACACCACAGGAACAATAAGTAGCAGCGAGTCAGCCAGAATGCACTATCGCTCAAAATGCATGTTGTGATGGGTCGTATATCAAAGACCATCTGTAACTGCTCCTGAGTCCATGGGTTCCATGTGACTTCTGACTCATCAAGTATCTCAAACTGCTGGTGGTATATAGGGTAACAATTTTTCGTAATACTTGGAGACCAATGTTTCCGTGCCTTTGTCCACCTGGTGGCCATAGTTGCACTGTTGCCCTCGCTACAGTCGTATGGGTGTATGGGATTTAGTATACAAGGTCGTCCTACAGGGAGGTATTCCCAGGACCACAACTGTAGAAACTCGTAGGCGACACAAAGTAACGGAGCTTTTTGTGCGAAGGAAGTTTTTTGTGTGGCAGCACACAAGCCTCTATATGTATGAGATAGCATGGCAGAACCGAAACTGTATTTTGGCTGCTCGGGTAAAGATTCATCTACCATATTCTCTACAATGTAGATGAGACCAGGGAGAACTACGTCCCCGTGTGAATTTGGAAACATAATCCCGAGGAGCCACAACAAATACACAAACAGATGTCTTTTCCTCATTTCAGAATCAGCGTAGCTAGATAAACTATGAAAGTTATCACGAAGCCAGACGAGTGGGATGCCACGAGGGCCACCAGAATGTTGTGATTCTGGCATTGTCATCCCAAGACGGGCTGATATATGTAATGCCCAAGATGGAGACACTCGTGCAGAGACTAACGGCTCACCTCTAATTGGTAGAGCAGTGATCATAGAAACATCTTTCAGTGTAGGTGCAAGCTCCCCAAAACGAAAGTGAAAGGTGTGGGTTTCAGATCTCCACCGGTCAACGAGGGATGTCAAAAGGGATGGGTCCGAACGTAACTGGTCTTCGCATGATGTGAGACTAGCAAAACCATGTAGTCCATAAGCGTCAAGGTGAGCAAAGAAAGAATTGTGTATTGGCCATGTTTTCTTTACGGTTCGAAGTCTGAAAGTCCGATAATTATGCTTATTATTTGGGTTCAAAAATAGGTGGCAACGGTGGCCGGCGTCATGGGGCCCCTACAAAAGCACTGGCACTTCAGCCATAACCTGCACACAAACATACAAATAAAAATTATGAGGAAGACACAAATACAAATAAAAATAAAAATTAACTTAAAAAATACAAAGAGATACAATTTACATTAATTATATGAAGTTAACATCACGAGTACAATAATACAAAGAGATTCAATTTAAATTAAATATAAGTACAATAACGAGTACAGATATATCAACATCATGCGGTGTTGTTGGCTCGATACGGGCATTCCCTACGTGAATGTCCAGGACACCTGCAAACGCGGCATCGCCTTGGTTCTCCCATCTGGCTATGGTCCATGTCATTGCGATGACGCCTAGACTGACATTGTCCCTTGGCGGTTCTCATCAAGTTGGCGTTGGGAACCCATCTGGCCACAGCATTTTGTAGTTCATATCAATGCCCCAGGCCCAGAACTCATCGTTCCAAGTGTTGTACAGATTGTACATGTTGAAGTACGGCGATATGTATGGCTCGACACTGATTTTTTTGATCTGCAGCCGCACGGAGCACATGACTGCAAGGGTAGCCCTCAAGCTTGGGCTTGTTACAACTGCACTCACAAGACGTTGGGCCGAGGGTGACAGCTTGCTTTTTTGATCCTCTGTGGTGACCCTTAATGTACTTGGCCCGCACATTGACCTCCCACGTATTCCTGAGTGCGTCCACTTTCCTGCAGCCATGGCTTTGGGACTTCTTTGCTTTCTCGTCCAGATGTCTTTGCATCTTCTCGGACCATGGCTTGTTCAAGTCAACTTGTGCTTTGGCGACGGTGACCCTGTCTGCAAAGTATGACAGGGTACGGTTCCAAGTTTCTTCAATTAGGGCTGTGATAGGCAGTGCTCGCACGCCTTTAAGAACACCATTGTACACCTCTGACATGTTGCTTGTCATTATTCCATACCGAGCCCCGGTGTCATGAGCCTGCGCCCACTTGTACAAATGAGGGCAATTCTCGCCGATCCACTGGCTCAAATTTATGGGCGTCCTATGACCCCTCCGGTCTTCTCTCTGCGGCAAGGCCGCGCGCTCGATCTGACCATTCATACCTGCCCAGATCGCATTCATTTTGGCTTCAGTTTTCTGCATGCACATCCTTTTGAATAACTTGAACCAATCCTTATTTTTGAATTTGGAGTAAAAGTTTGCTGCCAAATGCCTCATGCACCACGTTCTCTCTAGATCTGGCCACCCCCACTCTTCTGGCGACTCCTTAATTATGTCGAGGGCGCTTAATAATCCAGTGTTGCGATCAGAGATGATGCAAACACCTCGACGCTCTTTCACGACACCCATCTTCACGCAGCTCAGGAACCACAACCAGCTATCTTTGTTCTCGCTCTCGACCAGTGCATATGCAATTGGAAGAAGCTGATTATTTGCATCTGCTGCAATCGCCACCAATAGTGTGCCCTTGTACTTTCCAGTGAGAAAGGTACCATCAACTAATAATACCGGGCGACAGTGCCTGAAGGCTTGTATAGTCTGGGCGAATGCCCAGAATAAGCGGTCCAGGATTAGCTCACCCGGATTCATTGGGTTTGGACGTTCTCTCCGCCAAACTTGAGTCCCCCTATTAGCACTTGCTATCTGATGAAGCATTCTGGGGGCATAAGAATAGGCCTCCTCATAGGTTCCATACAAGTTCTGGAATATATTTTCCTTCGCACGCCTAGCCTTGCTGTAGCTGACAGGGAAGCCAATTTGATCTTCTGCATCTTTTTGCAAAGCCCTAACACTACTGTTGAGACTTGCCTGCACAATCGTTTCCATCACCTGTGCCACATATCTTGCTGTCACATTGCAGTGATTTGAAAGGGTCCCAGTTTGCTCACAACTATGCTCCACTATTTTTGTGATATGCCATGACTGACATACCCCAGGCTTCAGTCTAGCGAGAACTCTTCCGCGGCAACCTTTCGCGGTGTGGATGCATATGACCTTCAACTCTTTTTTATCAGACTGCTTCACTTTATGCTGGCGGTGGATGGCGATTGCATAGCTAGACATTGCCTGGTAAGCAGACTTCTTGTCTGGGAAAACCTGCCCAACCTCCAGGCTCCCCGCTTCTAGGCCAGAAACAGAGTGAAATTCATTGGTGATGCTCATATCCTGTAAAAACCCAGGTTGCAGTGACGCCGCCACCGCCCTCTGAGGAGGAACATCTTCTTCTTCGCTTGACTCCGAAGACGCGGAAGAATGATCGCCATCATCTAGCGCCTCCGGCAATCCCTCCACGTGTTCGCTCATGTCAACGGCCGCAGACCAATATCCTGAGTCATACACAGGCTGGCCGCCCGTCGGTTCCGATGGGCCGGCGCTAGGGGCTGATGTGATAGCCAACTCGACCTCACCACCCCTGCTACTGCATCCGGCAACATCAGTGACTGAAATGAACTCCACATACACCATCGACTGACCAAACATTGAGTTATTGGGATTGCTTGCAAATCTCATGTACGACCCCCACGACCGATCACCTGTGACTGGCCGCAAACCCCAACGGGCAACTGTCCCATCATTTCCTCCGTCAACGACGAAGGCTTCCATTGTCATTTTTTTTCCCTGCATCCCTGGGCCAAACACCGCTCGGATGCACCTTCTGACTGCTGCTTAACCCACGTTCACCATGTCTCTCACTACAACTGTAGTCGACTCGCACAAGGACACATCCACCCCGAAAGGACCGTCGCGTAAGACGTCCCCATAGTACACTAACAAATTTTCCATAGTACCTAACCAACATCCATATTTACATTTCAAATAATTAGTAACCGAACATTTAGTAGCAGTACGATGACAACATTCAGTAGTAGTACGACTAAAATAATAACCGTATTTTCGTTACAAATATTCGGTTTGTTTTTATAATCATTTGCTTAGACTGTTTGCTTTTCTCTAACTACCCCAAAAATATCCTAAACTGGTTCTTGTAACATGCAAAAACAGAGCTTTTAGAAAAACAACTATTGGTAAAAACCGAACGTAATTACTCGCTATCCAAACAACCACTAAATATAATAGTACGATAATAACATTTTAATATCATATGAGAAACATTTAATATCTTCCGGTTTTATAGAATTTTTTCATATCATACAAAAATAATCATTTATTTATAAATATTAATATTCGCAGCGGCATACATATTATTCACAACATTACATCAATATAAAAAATATTAACAAAATTACGGCGTCATTTATACCTCAGCTCCAATATGGATGTGCTTGCGAATGCAATTAAGCGTCAAAATAGTTCGAATAAATATCCGTCACCAGTATTATATGAACGGAGTCAACCTATTATCACATGAACATCAATATTACACACGGATTTTTCTTTCTGCTATCAAAAGTATGAAAATAGCACTTGCATGTATGTGGTCATCACCTCAAAAGGGACAGCGAAGATGGAAACACAATTTCTTCAATCACGTCATCTCCTCCTTGTTTGCTACTAAGATGAATTATTTTACCTAATTACATACATCATTAAGTACATTAGCACGTAATCTTAACGTAGAAAATTTAGATTATTGCGACATAACAAAGTAGACCTACGGTTTCCTAACTATAGACTTATTAATAAACATACCACATGGAATGGACAATTACAGTACAATTTTTTTCTTAATTACCGTATTAAGATCTTCTCGCATGTCAATACTAATGGACGCAGCTAACATTGATACAACATCTTCAACCTACTCTTCTTAAAAAAATAGTATAAATGCAACATCTGTCGTTTGAAATTATTTCTAACTTCTAAGCACTAACATCGCATAGCTAATGACGAGCTAAAATACTAACTAATTACCACCGTGCATGCACAAAAAAATCAATGTATTGCAAAGCTCATACCTTGATCCTCAACTTCGTAGTTCACTTCACTAGGCAAATCCTAGTCTTCAAGCTCTAAATGACTCCAAAAAGTAATGAAATAATGCCTAACACAACAGAGAATACATAGTTATGAACTAATCAAAAAGAGTAAAAACATCATGCGTGCGAATGAAACAAACAAAAATGGATAGATCTTACCTTCATCTATCTTTTCTTCAACTTCAGCATATTCAAAATCCAACTCTAGATCGCCCTAAATCAAGAGTGAAAGTGCCTACTGAGTTTTTCTTTCTCAGTGTCTTTAGAAACTTAGAGAGCAGAGGAGAGGACCGAGGCCACGGAGAGTGTTCTTGCGCACGGAGCAGAGGCATAGCATATAAAAGGAGAGGATCCCTGTAGTGTCGGCACAACAGTTCCCGCAGCATCGGATTCCCGCAGCGAGTGACTGATTCCCGCAGTGCCGTCCCATCCGCTCAAGCAATAGACAGAGCAATTCTCGCAGTGCCGTCGCATCCGCTGAGGCAAAAGAAGCAAAAGCAGGACTGATTCCCGGGCAGCAGCATATGAATCAGGGCGCGTGAATAAAGGAAATGGCGCGGAATCAGCGCCATTTACAACAGCGGATGCTGTCGGGCATGGAATCAGCGCCGTCTGCGTAAAAATTCCCGCACGTGGGAATTAGTGCCGTCAGCGTCGTTGTCGCTGTCGCGCGTGGGACAACAGGGACGCCGCCTGCTGTAGTGGCGGCATGGCCCACCGGCGGGGGCCCCGACCAGCACGGCCTATCGGCCTGGGAGCGGCAGCGCAGCGCTGGCCGCCTCACATGGTGGCGGCAGGGCCCACCTGTCCTGTCCCGTTCCGTCCCGATACGAGGCACTGTACAAAAACCGTTTAACCCCGGTGGCCGCCTGCAGGCGTGGCGGCAGGGCCCGCCGCCTCCAGGCATGGCGGCAGGTGCCACGTGTCGCCTGCCGCGCCTGCCGCCACCGCCGAGGGGGTCCTTTTTGTCAAATTCATCTGCAGGTGGTCCTTTTTGGTAATTCGTTCGCGCAGGTGGTCTCTTTCGACAAAAAATCGTCGAATTCGGCGGCACTTTTGTCGTCAACATGCATGTAGGCGATGTGCTAGCTTCTATCCTATGCAAGTGTGAGGTTCATGGGGGCATTGTTGTCCCCAAGTTCTGACCCGGATGCATCATTGCTGTCCCAAAGTGATGCAGTCCAAAAATTTGCCGTCATCATTGACAGAGCCACAGAGGCAGCCTGGCTAGGTCATCGTATATTTTCACCTGCAAGCCCTCCTTCCTCTTATCCCGATTGAACTAATATAATCAAATAAGGTAGTGCTTTTTAGTGATTAACGTTTCAGTTTATGGTTTTTATACCATTATGTATACTGGCTACTCTTGATTTTCTTTCGATTGACTTATGGTAAAGGTACTAAATGATGATAGTAACTTATGAATGCCAAATACATCTTACAGCGTAGTGTTAATTCGTTTATTCCCCGTCCACCTTTTCCGGGCTTGGGACTGACATTGGCAGTGTTAGCCCCTCTACACCTATTAATATTTAACAAACTTAAGAAATAATTAGTATATTTATGGTTAGCTATAGTTTCAACACAAATTAAGATTTAATCACTAAATATGAAAAGTGGTTTGATTCTGTTGTACATATAAAATATAACAATGTGTCGATGAAGTCACATAATATAGATTATCCATGTTTGGTATTAATGAACTATTTCCACCAAACGTTGATGCATGTTTGCAATACTTCGGTACGATAGTAGACCATATATGTCCTCCCATATCATGTTAGCATAGCTAAGTCTGTTTTTATTTTCAAGATTTTTTGCAGTGCAAGGTAAATCGGTGGCTCTCTGAATGGTGGCAAATCAATGTTTCCCTGTTGGCACCATAGTCCCAAAGGTGGCATGCTTTTTGCTCTACCTAAAGTTCTTTCTTCGTACCGAAAAATTCCATCCCCATCATTCACACTTGTATCTTGGTTTTTCGAAGTCCCAAGTTTCCAGACCATTCCTTTCCAACGTCCTGTCCAAGTTTCTGAATTTACCATCAATCTTAATATTAGTAATGTCTTGTATTGTTGATACTGAAAAAAGTATTTGGGGTTTGTTTCTTTCATGTACACTTTTTGTTACTTTTAGTAATGTACACTTTTTATTACTTTTAGTCATGTACATGTACATAACATAAATGAGGTTCATGAATGCCCAGATTTTAGATGTTGATTGTATTTTATTGTTGCTTACCTCATAGTCTCACCAGTCCGGTTGATTAGTGCTTCTTTTTTGCCGATTTTTCTGCAACCCTCTTGCTTTGTATTTTTCTTTTCTATGTAGTCTTGCCTCTTTAGCTTTGTCAATTGAGTTAATTGCCCTCCATAAACATAAATACCAATTAGTAGAAGTAAGATATGGAATTTCCTTCATAAGCAATTTATTACTCGTGGCGGTGGTCAATGTACATGATGAACATTTTTACAGGACATTGTTCCTTATGGCAATGGAACATTTTTTCCCTCAGTATTGATTTAGACGGAGTACATGGGTATGTTTTATCATGATTTTCTTGAAAGCATACTTCATGGCTATAGGTAGAACTAAATGTAACATGTTTTTGTGATTTAATAGAGCAATTTAAATTGGCTGCACTTGAAGATATGGAAATGCATGGGCGACCGGACTTTATAACCACTTGTTCATGGTAAAATGTGTGGGATATAATTTTAGTACATCAAATCCATTGAGTTAATGAAGGAATATTTTTGTGGTCAAAAAGATTGGAGGACAAAGAAGAAGAATTGATGTGCAAAGCATAAGCAAGGCACATAATTTGCTTCATGCATACTATACTACCAGTTGTGCATCATTAGTGGTAAAATTTAGAACCAAATGGATGATGATACGCATAAGGGTAAAACTTTGTGAAGATTTTCTTACTTCACGTGGATCAAAGGTTGTTCTTTTGGTGTAGCTGTTTAGTGTGGGACATCCCTATGCATGATTGAAGGCTGTCTATTTTTCTTGTCTCGCAGTTTCATTCTCCTCCTCTTGTGCCTAATTAGAATTGTTGCCCTTTTAGTTGTAACATTCTTGAGATACCACATATAAAAGTTTCACGATTAGTGATGGATCATCTTGTTAGATTGCATATTGGATTTGTTTTAACCACCTTGGCAGGTTTCCCAAATTCCTTGCTGTATGGCCCACCTTTTTTATTTTCATTGATTATTCCTACACAATAGAGAATGCAAATATAAAGTTAAAGAGGATTAGTTTATAATATTATTATAGATTGTCGCAGACCCAGAATTTATGTTTCTTAGGGTGATGGACGACTTTGAAGCTCAATGGCGATGTGCCCACTGGTCTTTGGACAGGGGAGTACCTTGCTCCGCCGCTTGAGACCTGGGCCAGCCGGCCCTGCTTGTCCCAATGGTGGGGCCACCACTAATTTCAGATTAATGCTCAAGTTTATGAAGATTCATTATTTTTATTACTTCTCACCTTACAAATATCTGTGTCTTAGAAGTAAAGGAGACCAACTTTCTGTAGAAATCTTTAATGATAAAGATGATCGTAAGTTCCAATCATCACGTGAAGACACAAATATTGAGTATTTCTTAGTAGCAGCCGGACGAAGCGATCTCTACCTGATTAATGAGGTACTTTTTTTTGACAGAATTACTTAGGGACTCTGGCAAAATATTATGTGAAACATCATTTGATCTACAAACTCCAAGTGGATACCATATTGCAGTGCCATTTGCTTCTTAATGGACTTAAGACCTATGGAAGCTGTTCCACAACCCCAAATTATAGTTGAGGAGCCAACTATAATAATTCTGTGAGATGGTACTTACTGGAGGCAGTTTGATCTCTCGACCGAGCCGATTAGAATCGAGGATAGCCAACAGGAGATTTGTGTAACACCAACAGTGGTTAGCCACAGTAATCCCATTTTGATAATGCCAAGTCAGCATGATTATCAGTGCATGATCATCATTAACATCATATTGCATTTCAACTCCTAACCTCAAATTCAAATTTAAATGAAAGTGAAATATAAAAGTTGTCCAGCATAAAAACTAAAATGTCCGATAAATGACAAATATTGCAGAGGCTAGTCTAAAATTTAAACCATTAAATAATAAAATACTTAGGTGGCTCTAACATAATTAAAACAGTAAGGTTTAATGCATTTTAATTATTATAAAAATGGTGTGAACTCAAATTGTCTCCAAACTAAATTTTGGTAGTAGTTGAGGATACCTAGTATTTGTTGGAGCAGTCCCTGTGTTTTGCAAAATTCAAAATGTGGCCTAACAATTTGCTAACTGAGAAAAGAAAATAAATAAAAGAAAAAGACAGAAGAAAGCAGAAAACAGAAGAGGAAAAAGGGAGAAAACCCCCGGCCCAACTGGGCCAAAGCCCAGCCGCCGGCCCACTCCCCTCCTACCTAACCCCCTACTCCCCCCCGTGACCTAGCCCAATCACCCCGATCCCCCGTCCCCCCCCTCCCGTCCGGTCACCCCGCCGCCGCCACAGGAGCTCGCGCTCCGGCCGGCGCCCGTCGCCCCCGCCCCACGGCGACCACCACCGGCGCCCGCATCGTCGCCTCCCCCGCCTCTTCGTCTCTTCCGCATGGCGCCCGGTTCCCCCCCTCGACCCCTTCTGGATCGGGATCGGGGGCAACGACCTCGCCCCCGCCACCAGTCGCCGGCGCTGCCCCGACCCCGTCGCCCTCGCCGCCGACGCCGTCTCCCCGTCCTCCACCTCCTCCCCAACGTCGCCTTCGAGCCACGCCGCCCCTCGCCCCTCCATCGCATGTGAGGACCTCGGCCTCCTCTTCCCCTGCCCCGCACCCTCTTCCCCGCGCGCTCGCGTTCGGCGCGCCCCGACCACGCTCGATGGGCGCGTCCGCGCACCGCCGCCCTCCCCAGCACGCGCTCACCACGCCCTCAGGCCGCGCCCGCGCATGACCCTGGCCGCGCCCTGCCTCCCCGCGGCCGCCCCTGCGCATGCCCGCAGCTGCTGCTGCTCGCCGCCCGCGCGGCTCCGGCCGCCGCCCCTGCTTCTCCGGCCACCTGCGCCACTGCGCCGCGCGGCCCTGCGCCGGCCTCGCCCACGACCGCTGCGGCCGCGCCCGCCGCCCGCTCGTCCGGTGCCCGCGCGCGCTATGCGAGCCCGGGCATGTCCGGTGCCCGCATAGGCCGGCCCGGACACGTCTGCCCGCTGCCCCTGACCAGTGGGGCCCACGGCCCAGAACTGTTTAAAAATAATAATAATAATAATAAAAATAATAATAATAATAAAATAAAAAATAGTTAATAAAATAAATAAATAGTTAATTAATTAATTAGTAAATTAATTAAGTTAATTAATCCTGTTTAATTAGACTAATTAATTAGTTAACTTAAACTAACCCTAATGACTGCTGACATCAGCATGATGTCATGCTGACGTCATCTTTTACTATTCTGGATAATGTTTATTTTAAATAATTAAATAAATTCCAGAAATTAATAAAAACTTTAGAAAATCATTTTAAATAATCCGTAACTCCGATGGAAAAACTTTGTACATGAAAGTTGCTCAGAACGACGAGACGAATTCGAATACGCGCTCCGTTCGTCCGTCACGCGTCCCTAACTATCCGAACGTGCAACCGTTCCCCTACGGTCATCTGTCTGACAAATGTCCGGAATCGGGAAAACATTCCCGGATGGATTCCTCCTTCCTCGGTGACGTGCAACCACACGTTAGAACACACCCGGCACTGCATATTGTCATGCCGTACTTTGCGTTGCTCATGATTTGCTGTGTATTTACACTGTTTCCTCCCCCTCTTCTCTCTCGTTAGACCCCGACACCGACGTCGTCCCCAAGACCGACGCAGCTCCGGAGCCCGAAGACATTTGTAACACCCCCAGTGGTTAGCCACAGTAATCCCATTTTGATAATGCCAAGTCAGCATGATTATCAGTGCATGATCATCATTAACATCATATTGCATTTCAACTCCTAACCTCAAATTCAAATTTAAATGAAAGTGAAATATAAAAGTTGTCCAGCATAAAAAATAAAATGTCCGATAAATGACAAATATTGCAGAGGCTAGTCTAAAATTTAAACCAATAAATAATAAAATACTTAGGTGGCTCTAACATAATTAAAACAGTAAGGTTTAATGCATTTTAATTATTATAAAAGTGGTGTGAACTCAAATTGTCTCCAAACTAAATTTTGGTAGTAGTTGAGGATACCTAGTATTTGTTGGAGCAGTCCCTGTGTTTTGCAAAATTCAAAATGTGGCCTAACAATTTGCTAACTGAGAAAAGAAAATAAATAAAAGAAAAAAAAACAGAAGAAAGCAGAAAACAGAAAAGGAAAAAGGGAGAAAACCCCCGGCCCAATTGGGCCAAAGCCCAGCCGGCCGGCCCACCTCCCCTCCTACCTAACCCCCTACTCCCCCCCGTGACCTAGCCCAATCCTAGGGGCAAGAAACGCCCTGCCCGGCCAGCGGCAGGAAGATAGGGCGCGGTGGCAGCAGGGACAACGTAGAAGCAGAAGTCAACGGGGCGGCCGGCGCAGCGGGCTCACCCTCCCCCCCCACTACCCCTCCATCCCTCACCCGCCCGGCCCCCCCTCACCCCTCTCCCCCTTTCCCCCCACTCCCTTCCTTTATTCTCCCCTTCCTCCTTCCCCTTCTCTCTTCTGCTGCGGCCCGCGGTCCCGTCACCCCCGCCCACGGCGACCACCACCGGCGCTCTCCCCCGCCTCTTCGTCTCCTTCCGCACGGCGCCCGGTTCCCCCCCTCGACCCCTTCTGGATCGGGATCGGGGGCAACGACCTCGCCCCCGCCACCAGTCGCCGGCGCTGCCCCGACCCCGTCGCCCTCGCCGCCGACGCCGTCTCCCCGTCCTCCACCTCCTCCCCAACGTCGCCTTCGAGCCACGCCGCCCCTCGCCCCTCCATCGCATGTGAGGACCTCGGCCTCCTCTTCCCCTGCCCCGCACCCTCTTCCCCGCGCGCTCGCGTTCGGCGCGCCCCGACCACGCTCGATGGGCGCGTCCGCGCACCGCCGCCCTCCCCAGCACGCGCTCACCACGCCCTCAGGCCGCGCCCGCGCATGACCCTGGCCGCGCCCTGCCTACCCGCGGCCGCCCCTGCGCATGCCCGCAGCAGCTGCTGCTCACCGCCCGCGCGGCTCCGGCCGCCGCCCCTGCTGCTCCGGCCACCTGCGCCACCTGCGCCACTGCGCCGCGCGGCCCTGCGCCGGCCTCGCCCGCGACCGCTGCGGCCGCGCCCGCCGCCCGCTCGTCCGGTGCCCGTGCGCGCTATGCGAGCCCGGACATGTCCGGTGCCCGCACAGGCCGGCCCGGACACGTCCGCCCGCTGCCCCTGACCAGTGGGACCCACGGCCTAGAACTGTTTTAAAAAAAAAATAAAAAAATAAAAAAAAAATAAAAATAGTTAATAAAATAAATAAATAGTTAATTAATTAATTAGTAAATTAATTAAGTTAATTAATCCTGTTTAATTAGACTAATTAATTAGTTAACTTAAACTAACCCTAATGACTGCTGACGTCAGCATGATGTCATGCTGACGTCATCTTTTACTATTCTGGATAATGTTTATTTTAAATAATTAAATAAATTCCAGAAATTAATAAAAACTTTAGAAAATCATTTTAAATAATCCGTAACTCTGATGGAAAAACTTTGTACATGAAAGTTGCTCAGAACGACGAGACGAATTCGAATACGCGCTCCGTTCGTCCGTCACGCGTCCCTAACTATCCGAACGTGCAACCGTTCCCCTCCGGTCATCTGTCTGACAAATGTCCGGAACCGGGAAAACATTCCCGGATGGATTCCTCCTTCCTCGGTGACGTGCAACCACACGTTAGAACACACCCGGCACTGCATATTGTCATGCCGTACTTTGCGTTGCTCATGATTTGCTGTGTATTTATACTGTTTCCTCCCCCTCTTCTCTCTCGTTAGACCCCGACACCGACGTCGTCCCCGAGACCGACGCAGCTCCGGAGCCCGAAGACACCACTGACAACCTTGCCCTTACCGCCGAGCAACCAGGCAAGCCCCCCTTTTGATCATCCCGATATCGCCCATTCTATTTCTCATGCTTGCATTAGAATTGCTGCTGCTGCTGCTTTACCTATTCTGATGCATAGCCTGTTCATTGTAACCTGCTGTTGATAATTACCTGCATATCCTAAATTGTTTAGTCTAGGCTGGGTAGAGACCTATCAGTGACCCCACTTATCCCGACTGCCGCGCTGGATCGTCAGAAGACCCGATCAACGGGATTGAAGACCAGGACCCGACACCGCACATCACCCCCCTTAGTTGTAACGACACTGCAGCGTTACTATCGAGTGCCGAGGGTGAAACCTCATGTAGCACTTCTGATGTTAACTCTGTAGAGTAGCTATTCGGTCGTGGTCATCGAGGGTGATTCCTCCTTCGCCACTTCCGGTAACGACGTTGTCGT
This sequence comes from Thinopyrum elongatum, assembly GCA_011799875.1. Lineage (NCBI taxonomy): Eukaryota > Viridiplantae > Streptophyta > Magnoliopsida > Poales > Poaceae > Thinopyrum > Thinopyrum elongatum. Next base: position 552,336,820 of record CM022303.1, read on the forward strand.
GCAACACATCAAGTGTGAACCCATCGAGGGTGAATCCTCCGAGTTCACCTTGACAGACACATCGAGTAGCAATCCAACGAGGGTGATACCTCGGATTCCCCTGATGTTATGGACACACGGATACTTGGACTTTACACTGTTCCTTGGATAGGCGGGTCGGCCCTGAGGGGTACCCGCGTGCGCCTGAGAGGGGAGTGTTGTGAAGACGGGTGCCAGTGTGGTGCCCGAGTGGTGAATACGAGGCGCGGCCGGGCATTCTTAACCCTTGCAGCAAGTCCTCGAGACGGGGCGACGGGGTCACATCTTTCGTGAGTCTCTGCTCGTTACCGCAGCCCCTAGTCCTAGCGATTTGGATATTTGATCCGAGCAGGCCTCTGGTCTGATAGCACTAACCATCACGTGGGCATAGTATGGGCGTTCTGCATCGTAGCATCAGCCGACAGTTCTGTCAGACGTCCAGTTCAGCATTGTGGCACGGTCGGATCGTACCGACCCTCCGAGGCGGTGCTGGTATCCACCCTGCACACAACGACCCGGAGTGCACAGGGCGATGGCCCAAGACCCCTGAGTGCTTAGGATGTAGACCGGCGGGGACCTCTCTGCTGAGCTTTAGGTAGGGCTGTGGTGTGTCGTTTGGCCGAGGCCGGGCATGACCCAGGAAAGTGTGTCCGGCCGGAGTTAATCGAGCGTGTTGGGTAAGTTGGTGCACCCCTGCAGGGAAGAACACTTCTATCGATAGCCGGTCCTACGGTAAAGGACACTCGGAGTTGTATCCTGATTGATACAATTTAGAACTGGATACTTGGATACTATGGCTCTGGGATTGCTTCTCGCAGGGAGTCGAGAAGGGATCTCAGGACAAGGTTGATGACTGTATGGCTCTGGGATTGCTTTCTCGCAGGGAGTCGAGAAAGGATCTCTGGGTGAGGTTGAGACTTAATGATACTACTACATTATATTGTACTGTTCTACTCTCTTCTACTGCTGCAAGACCTCTGAAGATGCTAGTCTTCGATAGGAATAGGCCTTCTCTCTATTCTTGCATTTCTGCAGCCCAGTCCACATATACAGCCTCCCCTTGAAAATGTTGCATATGTAGTGTAGATCCTTGCTTGCTGAGTACTTCTGAGTACTCACCGTTGCTTTGTTTTCCTTTTCTCCCCATATCAATTTATCGTGACCAAGATGACGGAGCCCCTGAGACAGCTGCCCTGCCGACGATCGCTACTACTACTACCCAGAGGATGGATTCTGCTATGAGTTGACTGACGACCAGGAGTAGGATCGGAGGGTCCCAGGCAGGAGGCCTACGCCTTTCGATCGTAGTGTTTTATTTTGCCCCGCCTTTCTAAAGGCCTTTATGTTTCTGTTTCATATCTGTACACAGATATCTGATGCTTCCGCTGACGCTTGTTCGCAAGCTTGTGTATTCGAGCCCTCGAGGCCCCTGGCTTGTAATATAAAGCTTGTATGACTTTATTCATGTTTTAGAGTTGTGTTGTGATATCTTCCCGTGAGTCCTTAGGCTTGATCGTGTGCATTTGCGTGTATGATTAGTGCACGATTGGGCCGGGGGCGTCACAATTTGGGGGTTGGTGAATGAGTTTATAATATTATTATAGATTGTCGCAGACCTAGAATTTATGCTTTTTTAGGGTGATGAACGACTATGAAGCTCAATGGCGATGTGCCCGCTGGTCTTTGGACAGGGGAGTACCTTGCTCCGCAGCTTGAGACCTGGGCCAGCCGGCCCTGCATGTCCCAATGTTGGGGCCACCACTAATTTCAGATTAATGCTCAAGTTTATGAAGATTCATTATTGCTCCGCAGCTTGAGACCTGGGCCAGCCGGCCCTGCATGTCCCAATGTTGGGGCCACCACTAATTTCAGATTAATGCTCAAGTTTATGAAGATTCATTATTTTTATTACTTCTCACCTTACAAATATCTGTTTGCCTTAGAAGTAAAGGAGACCAACTTTCTGCAGAAATCTTTAATGATAAAGATGATCTTAAGTTCCAATCATCACGTGAAGACACAAATATTGAGTATTTCTTAGTAGCAGCCGGACGAAGCCATCTCTACCTGATTAATGAGGTACTTTTTTTTGATAGAATTACTTAGGCACTCAGGCAAAATATTATGTGAAACATCATTTGATCTACAAACTCCAAGTGGATACCATATTGCAGTGCCATTTGCATCTTAATGGACTTAAGACCTATGGAAGCTGTTCCACAACCCCAAATTATAGTTGAGGAGCCAACTATAATAATTCTGTGAGATGGTACTTACTGGAGGCGGTTTGATCTCTCGACAGAGCCGATTACAATCGAGGATAGCCAAGAGGAGATTTGGGGGTTGGTGACTTATGCAGGAAGACAATGCTGAAGTGCCACTTGTTGGAGGAAGTTGACGTCGAAGTGTTATTTGCCGGAGGAAGATGATGTACCAGCGGTACTCTGAAATCTAGAGGACAATAAAGTTTTGGGGTGGTCGAAGCATTGCCCGGTGAAGATATTTTAGGGATAGCTGAGTTGATCACGTTTGCACGATGGAAGGAGAGGTTGCTTGGATGCTGAGACTTTATCTATGTATAAGTGAATGTCAGATTTTGGTTCTATTTGGAGAGATAGTATCTCTATACACTATTGAGAGAGTTTGGTTGTCTTGAGAGATTGTATCTTTGTACAGGATTGTGAGAGGCCGAGAGTTATTTGCAAAAAACAAAAAAGAACATGAGAGTTTGGTCATTGTACCATGTACGTGCGTGTGTGCTGATCAATTTTTTATATTGTGGGGCGTGTGTGCTGATCAATTTTTTATATGTGGGGCGTCCGTGTACCATGTACGCGTGCGTGTGCTGTTCAGTTTTTTATTATTATGGGATGGGATGTACGTGACTTTTAAGTTGTGGGATTATTGAACTGAATCAATAGATATATTGTTTGTCATTGTGGTGCGTAGGGTGTGGGTCCATCTGGTTTATGAAGATCTTTTTTTTAGACACGGTTTATGAAGATCTAACGATTCTTGTTGTTTCAATGGAATTAGGCCCACCAAATTAAAGGCCAGATGTTTCTAATTATTGTAGGATTTTCTAGCTAATTATCTTTATTCTGGTGATCCCCTCAAGTACTTTTTAATATAAATAGATGCACAACTTAGTTTATTTTTATATAATAAGATTACCAAGCCCAACTTAAGTTTTTTTTAATGATATTCCTATCTCAATATTAATTTTTTATACGAAATGCTCAGTCGAGATCATCATTGTTTTTTCACCCATCCTAGAAAATGGGTCTATTTCTACTAAAATCAAATGGGTTGTAAATTATTAGAAATAATAAATGGGTTGCATGTACGCAATATTATTTTTTCACCCAGCCCAGTAAATAGGTGTATTCGAATAAATAATCAAATGCGTTGTAAATTATCATAAATAGTAAATCGGCTATTATTATTGGGTCTTTTATATCCGTGTCCCTAACTGGAACCCACTACTCATATTTGTCCATAGTTTCGAAGCCTGCTCAAATTTGCCCCTCTGCCGTTATGTGCACTTATAAAAATGCCCTTCCATGCCATTACCGTCCGGTCAAAGTCGGTCAAAGGGCTTTGACCGTCCTGAAAAAAATAGCAAAAAATATCAAAAAAATCTGAAATTTTGTGATACAAAGATACTCAGGTTCGCAAGATGCGTACAAATTTTTGTGCTATTTGGACATTCCATGAGCTCGTGGCAAAGAAAAAATAATAAATATGTACGCCTATAAACAGTAAATTCAAAAAAACAGCAAGAAAATTCAAAAAAAAATTGGCATCAAAGAGGCTCGGGTCCGCAAGGTGCGTGCAAATTTTTGTTGTGTTTGGACACTGTAAGAGCTCGTGGAGAAAAAAACAAAATTTGGCTCGGGAAAAAACTTTGAAAAAAATGACTATTTTGTTTTTTTTTGCTAGAGATCCTCGCATGTCATTTGATCACAAAAACTTGCAAGCACCTTGTGCACCCAAGCCTCTTTGATGCCAAAATTTTTCATATTTTTTTGAATTTTCTTTCTATTTTATTTTAAATTTACTGTTCACAAGCATACAGATTAATTGCTTTTCCTCGCCACGAGCTCCTGGAATGTCCAAATAGCTCGGAAATTTGCATGCACCTTGCGCACATGAGTATCTTTGATCCCACAAAATTTTAGATTTTTTAGATTTTTTTTGCTATTTTTTCAGGATGGTCAAAGTCCGTTGACCGGACGGTAATGACGCAGAAGGGCATTTCTGTAAGAGCACTTAGCGGCAGAGGGGCAAATTTGATCAGGCTTCGAAATTAGGGGCACAACTGAGTAGGTGGTTCAAGTTAGGGGTAGAAATGCAAATGGTCCATTATTAGTTTTACCCAGCCCAAGAAATAGATTATTTTTTGAGTCAAAGGCCAGGAAATAGATGTATCGGCCGACAAAATGAAATGAGCTGTAAAACCTAAATAAATGGGCTGCATTCCGCCACAGCTTTCGAAGTTGACTTTGTCGGCCCACTAGGATGAAGCCTGCGCAAAGGTGTTGTCCATTTAGTGAACAAAACGATTTAATGGTCTAAAACAAAAAGTCAACAAATTATTCTGACATCTGTATTCGTTGGATTGACATCCAATGGCGATCGTGCTTCTTCAATCTCAGATCTAGTTGCTCTTACTCCAGCCGCCAAAACCATCACCGACTGGAGCGCCTGCATCTGCTTCCCGTGGCTGGCTATGCTGCCGCGAAGGCCTCGCCGTCCCACCCTACTCCCAATGGTGGCCAGGTCATACCTGTACTCACCCACACCTTCTGTTATTCTCCGGCGACGGCAGCCTCACCCCGCAGCCGAACCAGTCCCTCGTACTCCCCTCCACCAGGGACTCCAGTGCCCCTTGTTCCATGACTCCAGATCGTTCCCATCTTAGGCCTCGCCGTCGTCCACCGCCGTGGTCCGCTCGACAACGCGTGGTCAACAACGAGAGCCAACATGGAGTACGTCGAGAGTTTGACAGCTGGGAACCACCAGCTACATCCTTCGCCTGACAGGATGGACCCACAAACTGCAATCTTCGCACGCAAGGATGTTCCTTCTTATTACGCGAAAAAAAGGTTCCCCCCATGACAGCTGGGATCCATGAGCTACATCTTCGCACGGAAGAAAGTGCCTCCTTGCTAAGTGCAAGAAAAATGATTCCCCCTTGCTAGCTCGGAGCCACCTGATTCGGAGACTGACTCGTGGGCCTACTAAGTTGACACATATGCAGGTCTTTGTTAACCTAGTGAACAAACGATTCTAGCAGCAACGACCGTTGTATTAACATCCAACGGCTGTGCTGCTTCTTCAATCTCTGATCTTCTTGCTCCAGTCGCCAAAACCAGCGCTGGTGGGACCGCCTGCTCCTGCCTCCCATGGCCGGCTGTGCTGCCAGCGCTGGCCATGCCATCCCTCTACTCACCCACACCTCCTATTATTCTCCGGCGACGGCAACCTCACATCGCAGTTGAAGCAGTCAACCCTCGTACTCCCCACCGCGTGGGCATCCACTGCCGCATCTTCCCCGGCTCCGCGTCGTTCCCTTCCTAGGCGTCGCCGTCGTTCACCGCCTTGGTGCTCTCGACGCGGTGTGGTCAACATGGTCAACGAATGACAGCCATCGAAAGACGACTATACGCGGTGGCGCTGACAGATGGACCCGCCAGCTACATCTTCGGAGCAAGGAAGTGCCTCCATATTAGGCGTGAAAAAAATGATCCGTCCCCCTGACAGCTGGGACCCACCAGCTATATCTTCGCACGCAAGGAAGTGCCTGATGTCTACTACGCAACCTTCTTCTTGTAGACTCGTGTTGGGCTTCCAAGCGCAGAGTTTTGTAGAACAGTAGCAAATTTCCCTCAAGTGGGTGACCTAAGATTTATCAATCCGTGGGAGGCGTAGGATGAAGATGGTCTCTCTCAAACAACCCTGCAACCAAATAACAAAGAGTCTCTTGTGTCCCCAACACACCCAATACAATGGTAAATTGTATAGGTGCACTAGTTCGGCGAAGAGAAGATGATACAAGTGTAATATGGATGGTAGATATAGGTTTTTGTAATCTGAAAATATAAAAACAGCAAGGTAGCAAGTAACAAAAGTGAGCAAAAATGGTATTGCAATGCTTGGAAACAAGGCCTAGGGTTCATACTTTCACTAGCGCAAGTTCTCTCAACAATGATAACATAATTGGATCATATAACAATCCCTCAACGTGCAACAAAGAATTACTCCAAAGTTTCTATCGGAGAACGTAGGACGAAAACGTGCATCAAACCCTATGCATAGATTACCCCAATGTCACCTCGGGAATCCGCGAGTTGAGTGCCAAAACATACATAAAGTGAATCAATGGAACATCCCATTGTCACCACAGATATCCCATCGCAAGACATACATCAAGTGTTCTCAAATCTAATACTCAATCCAACATAACGAAACCTCAAAGAGCAAGACTCAATTCATCATAATAAGGTAGAGGGGGAAGAAACACCATATGATCCAACTATAATAACAAAGCTCGCGGTACATCAAGATCATGCCAAATCAAGAACACGAGAGAGAGAGAGATCAAACACATAGCTACTGGTACATACCCTCAGCCCCGAGGGTGAACTACTCCCTCCTCGTCATGGAGACCGCCGGGATGATGAAGATGGCCACCGGTGATGATTTCCCCCTCCGGCAGGGTGCTGGAACAGGGTCCCGATTGGTTTTTGGTGGCTACAGAGGCTTGCGGCGGCGGAACTCCCGATCTAGGTTTATTTCTGGGGGTTTCTGTATTTATAGGAATTTTTGGCGTCGAGAACAAGTCAGGGGGGGTCCACGAGGAGCCCACAAGACCGGAGGGCGCCCCCAGGGGGTAGGGCGCGCCCTCCACCCTTGTGGAGGCCTCGTGGCTCTTCTGGCCCAACTCTTTTGCTTCGGGGCTTCTTCTGGTCCATAAAAAATCACCGTACATTTTCAGCTCATTTGGACTCCGTTTGGTATTCCTTTTCTGTAAAACTCAAAAACAAGGAAAAAATAGAAACTGGCACTGGGCTCTAGGTTAATAGGTTAGTCCCGAAAATCATATAAAATAGCATATAAAACATCCAAGATGGATAATATAGTAGCATGGAACAATAAAAAATTATAGATACGTTGGAGACGTATCAAGCATCCCCAAGCTTAATTCCTGCTCGTCCTCGAGTAGGTAAATGATAAAAACAGAATTTTTGATGTGGAATGCTAGCAAGTGCACAAGTTTGATCAATGATAATTTCATTCACTTTTTCTAGCATCATTATATATCATAAACAGTAGCTCATCTCATAAAACTTCTCATGATCAAGTAGCAAGCTATTCACATGTTAAATCATAGATCATAAACTTTCTTGAAAACTAACAAACTATGTTCTCAGTCATGAAACAATTACAATTCATCTTATTTTCAGGAAGGGTCTATGTAAGAGCTTTGATTTAGCAAATCCCACATACTCAACTATCATATAGTCTTCCATGATTGCTACCACTCAAAGCATATTTTTAGAACAAATAGTATCCATTGAACACAGAGAAAGATAGGGGCTTAATGTTTTGCCTCCCAACTTATTTATCATATAGATAATTGTCAATAATAATAATTCATGATCAAATATATTTGAATGGCCATATATGCTTAGATCTTTCCCCACCACATGATGCTTGCCAACTAAAGAGTAGGTTGGAATGAGAAGGAATACTACTGACTCTTGCATAAAAGTAAAAGATAGGCCCTTCGCAGAGGGAAGCAGGGATTTGCAGAGGTGCCAGAGCTCGAAGCTTTTAAAATAGAGATGAAAATAATTTTGAGAGGTATGCTTTCATTGTCAACATAACAACCAAGAGTTCCCAATATCTTCCATACAAGATACATTATAGGCGGTTCCCAAATAGAAAGGTAAAGTTTTTACTCCCCCTCCACCAACAATCACACTCCACGGCTTGTCCGAAACAACGGTTGCCGTCCATACCAACAACTTTCCTGGGGGAGTTTTGTTTAATTATTTGAAATTTTGTTTTTGAGCTTTTGATCATAGGACTGGGCATTCCAATTACCAGCCACTCTCTCGTGAATGATAAGTGAATCAACACTCATCGTGAGAATAACCCACCTAGCATGGAAGATACTGACTGCCCCTAGTCACTACATGAGCGATTCGGGCATACAAAACAGATTATTATTTGAAGGTTTAGAGTTTGGCACATGCAAATTTACTTGAAACGGCAGGTAAATACCACATATAGGTAAATATGGTGGACACTCATGGAAAAAACTTGGTTCAAGGATTTTGGATGCACAAGCAGTATTCCCGCTTATTACAGAAATTTTGAATAGCAAAAGATTCTAAATAGTAAGCACCACATGTTGGAGGATCCATAACAATATAACTTCTATACAAATATACCCAAGCATAAATCATTACGTTGTCTTCCTTGTCCAACTTCAACTAATTTGCTCAAGTTTGAAAATAATTAATGGGGCTCACAATCATAGAAGATGTCCAAGATAGTATATTTATATGTGAAATCTCTCTTCCTTCAATATTCTTTCATGAATTGTTCAAGTGACCAATACTATGTTTGCTAACTTTCAATAAATTTACCACCTCTACTACTTATATGTGAAGTCATTACTCCCTATGGTATAAGCATATGAAGCATATATAATTTTATATTTATGATATTCAATTCATTCAACCATTTACTCATAGGGTATAAGTGAAGCACGAGAGTAAATGACAAACTACTCCAAAAAAGATATAAGTGAAGATCAATGAGTAGTTGAATAATTATGTAGCTATATGAAGACTCTCTCTCATAAATAAAATTTAAATCTTAAGTACTTTATTCAAACAGCAAGCAAAACAAAATAAAATGACATTCTAAAAATAGCACACATCATGTGGAGAAGCAAAAACTTAGGCTCAACCGATACTAACCGATAATTATTGATGAAGAACGGTGGGATGCCAACCGGGGCATCCCCAAGCTTAGATGCTTGAGACTTCTTAAAATATTGACTAGGGATGCCTTGGGCATCCCCAATCTTGAGCTTTTGTGTCTCCTTAATTCCTCTCATATCACGGTTTCCCTAATTATTAAACACTTCATCCACACAAAACTCAACAAGAACTCGTGAGAAAGATTAGTATAAATCAAATGCAAAACCTTATCATTCTCTACTGTAGCAAACCACTAAAATTATTATTTAACATTGCATACTAAATGCCTCTGCATATTTAATACTCCTATCCTCAAATAGAATCATTAAACAAGCAAACATATGCAAACAATGCAAACATAACAGCAATCTGTCAAAACAGGACAGTCTGTAAAGAGTGCAATTGTACTCATACTTCCCTAACTCCAAAAATTCTGAAAAATTACCATACTGTATGAAATTTGTTATTTCTCAACGTGTAAAATTTTCAAGATTTTATCATATTCTTACTTTCCATAAGAATTCAGACAACAATAGAAAACTTTCTGTTTTCAAAACAGCAACATATAGACATGCAAAATAAGCATGGTAAAGGCTATACTTGACCTTTTTATTGAAATAAAAGATACATAACATTACTCTAAATAACAGCAAGCAAATCCTAATAAAATAAAATGACGCTCCAAGCAAAACACATATCATGTGACGAATAAAAATATAGCTCCAAGTAAGGTTACCGATAATGTTGAAGACGAAAGAGGGGATGCCTTCCGGGGCATCCCCAAGCTTAGTTGCTTGGATCTTCCTTGAATATTGCCTTGGGGTGCCTTGGGCATCCCCAAGCTTAGGGTCTTGTCACTCCTTATTCTCCCCATATCGATATCTCACCCAAAACTTGAAAACTTCAATCACACAAAACTTAACGGAACTTCGTGAGATGGGTTAGTATGATAAAACAAATCATTCACTTTGGTACTGTCAAGACAAGATTCAAAATTTTTATCACCTGATACCTACTGTACCATATCATTTCTATAATTTATATTGAGCAATATAAGCCATAGAAACTAGGAAACAAGCAAACTATGCATCGAAAACAGAACAGTTTGTAAAGATCTGAATTAAGCTCATACTTCTGTTACTCCAAAAATTCTGAAAAATTAGGAAAACGTAGAAAATTTGTATATAAATCAACTTTAAAATTTTTAGAAGTTTTCCACGTTCCAGTAAAAGATAGGAATTTCTTTACTGGATGCAAAATTTTCTGTTTTTGCACAGAATCAAGTCAACTATCATCCACACTATCCCAAAGGCTTTGCTTGGCACTTTATTCAAACAAAAGCTATAAAACATGATCACTACAGCAGATTAATCATGTTAACACACAAAAATAGTAGGGGTAAATATTGGGTTGTCTCCCAACAAGCGCTTTTCTTTAATGCCTTTTTAGCTAGGCATGATGATTTCAATGATGCTCACATAAAAGATAAGAATTGAAACATAACGGGAGCATCATGAAGCATATGACTTGCACATTTAAGTCTAACCCACTTTCTATGCATAGGGATTTTGTGAGCAAACAATTTATGGGAGCAAGAATCAACTAGCATAGGAAGGCAAAACAAGCAAAACTTCAAGATTTTCAACACATAGAGAGGAAACTTGATATTATTGCAATATCTACAAGCATATGTTCCCCCTCATAATAATTTTCAGTAGCATCATGAATGAATTAAACAATATAACTATCACATAAAGCATTCTTTTCATGATCCACAAGCATAGAAATTTTATTACTCTCCACATAAGCAAAATTCTTCTCATTCATAGTAGTGGGAGCAAACTCAACAAAATAACTATCATGTGAGGCATAATCCAATTGAAAATTAAAATCATGATGACAAGTTTCATGGTTATCATTATTGTTTATAGCATACATGTCATCACAATAATCATCATAGATAGCAACTTTGTTCTCATAATCAATTGGAACCTCTTCCGAAATAGTGGATTCATCACTAAATAAAGTCATGACCTCTCCAAATCCACTTTTATCAATATTGTGAAAAGATTCAACACCCTCTAAAATAGTGGGATCATTAGTACCTAGAGTTGACACTCTTCCAAACCCACTTTCATCAATATAATCATCATAAATAGGAGACATGCTATCATCATAATAAATATTCTCATCAAAACTTGAGAGACTAAAAATATCATCTTCATCAAACATAGCATCCCCAAGCTTGTAGCTTTGCATATAATTAGCATCATGGATATTCAAGGAATTCACACTAATAACATTGCAATCATGCTCATCATTCAAAAATTTAGTGCCAAACATTTTATAGACTTCTTCTTCTAACACTTGAGCACAATTTTCCTTTCCATCATTTTCACGAAAGACATTAAAAAGATGAAGCATATGAGGCAACCTCAATTCCATTTTTTTTGTAGTTTTCTTTTATAAACTAAACTAGTGATAAACAAGAAACTAAAAGATTCAATTTTAAGATCTAAAGATATACCTTCAAGCACTAACCTCCTCGGCAACGGTGCCAGAAAACAGCTTGATGTCTACTACGCAACCTTCTTCTTGTAGACTCGTGTTGGGCCTCCAAGCGCAGAGTTTTGTAGGACAGTAGCAAATTTCCCTCAAGTGGGTGACCTAAAGGTTTATCAATCCGTGGGAGGCATAGGATGAAAATGGTCTCTCTCAAACAACCCAGCAACCAAATAACAAAGAGTCTCTTGTGTCCCCAACACACCCAATACAATGGTAAATTGTATAGGTGCACTAGTTCGGCGAAGAGAAGGTGATACAAGTGTAATATGGATGGTAGATATAGGTTTTTGTAATCTGAAAATATAAAAATAGCAAGGTAGCAAGTAACAAAAGTCAGCAAAAATGGTATTGCAATGCTTGGAAACAAGGCCTAGGGTTCATACTTTCACTAGCGCAAGTTCTCTCAACAATGATAACATAATTGGATCATATAACAATCCCTCAACGTGCAACAAAGAATCACTCCAAAGTTTCTATCGGAGAACGTCGGACGAAAACATGCATCAACCCCTATGCATAGATTACCCCAATGTCACCTCGGGAATCCGCGAGTTGAGTGCCAAAACATACATCAAGTGAATCAATGGAACATCCCATTGTCACCACAGATATCCCATCGCAAGACATACATCAAGTGTTCTCAAATCCAATACTCAATCCAACATAACGAAACCTCAAAGAGCAAGACTCAATTCATCACAAGAAGGTAGAGGGGGAAGAAACACCATATGATCCAACTATAATAACAAAGCTCGCGGTACATCAAGATCGTGCGAAATCAAGAACACGAGAGAGAGAGAGAGATCAAACACATAGCTACTGGTACATACCCTCAGCTCCGAGGGTGAACTACTCCCTGCTCGTCATGGAGACCGCCGGGATGATGAAGATGGCCACCGGTGATGATTTCCCCCTCCGGCAGGGTGCTGGAACAGGGTCCCGATTGGTTTTTGGTGGCTACAGAGGCTTGCGGCGGCGGAACTCCCGATCTAGGTTTATTTCTGGGGGTTTCTGTATTTATAGGAATTTTTGGCGTCGAGAACAAGTCAGGGGGATCCACAAGGAGCCCACAAGACCGGAGGGCGCCCCCAGGGGGGTAGGGCGCGCCCTTCACCCTTGTGGAGGCCTCATGGCTCTTCAGGCCAAACTCTTTTGCTTCGGGGGCTTCTTCTGGTCCATAAAAAATCACCGTAAATTTTCAGCTCATTTGGACTCTGTTTGGTATTCCTTTTCTGTAAAACTCAAAAACAAGGAAAAAACAGAAACTGGCATTGGGCTCTAGGTTAATAGGTTAGTCCCAAAAATCATATAAAATAGCATATAAATGCATATAAAACATCCAAGATGGATAATATAATAGCATGGAACAATCAAAAACTATAGATACGTTGGAGACGTATCAAGCATCCCCAAGCTTAATTCCTGCTCGTCCTCGAGTAGGTAAATGATAAAAACAGAATTTTTGATGTGGAATGCTAGCAAGTGCACAAGTTTGATCAATGATAATTTCATTCACTTTTTCTAGCATCATTATATATCATAAATAGTAGCTCATCTCATAAAACTTCTCATGATCAAGTAGCAAGCTATTCACATGTTAAATCATATATCATAAACTTTCTTGAAAACTAACAAACTATGTTCTCAGTCATCAAACAATTACAATTCATCTTATTTTCAGGAAGGGTCTATGTAAGAGCTTTGATTTAGCAAATCCCACATACTCAACTATCATATAGTCTTCCATGATTGCTACCATTCAAAGCATATTTTTAGAACAAATAGTATCCATTGAACACAGAGAAAGATAGGGGCTTAATGTTTTGCCTCCCAACTTATTTATCATATAGATAATTGTCAACAATAATAATTCATGATCAAATATATTTGAATGGCCATATATGCTTAGATCTTTCCCCACCACATGATGCTTGCCAACTAAAGAGTAGGTTGGAATGAGAAGGAATACTACTGCCTCTTGCATAAAAGTAAAAGATAGGCCCTTCGCAGAGGGAAGCAGGGATTTGCAGAGGTGCCAGAGCTCGAAGCTTTTAAAATAGAGATGAAAATAATTTTGAGAGGTATGCTTTCATTGTCAACATAACAACCAAGAGTTCCCAATATCTTCCATACTAGATACATTATAGGTGGTTCCCAAATAGAAAGGTAAAGTTTTTACTCCCCCTCCACCAACAATCGCACTCCACGGCTTGTCCGAAACAACGGGTGCCGTCCATACCAACAACTTTCCTGGGGGATTTTTGTTTAATTATTTGAAATTTTGTTTTTGATCTTTTGATCATAGGACTGGGCATCCCAATTACCAGCCACTCTCTCGTGAATGATAAGTGAATCAACACTCATCGTGAGAATAACCCACCTAGCATGGAAGATACTGACAGCCCCTAGTCGCTACATGAGCGATTCGGGCATACAAAACAGATTATTATTTGAAGGTTTAGAGTTTGGCACATGCAAATTTACTTGGAACGGCAGGTAAATACCGCATATAGGTAAATATGGTGGACACTCATGGAAAAAACTTGGTTCAAGGATTTTGGATGCACAAGCAGTATTCCCGCTTATTACAGAAATTTTGGATAGCAAAAGATTATAAATAGCAAGCACCACATGTTGGAGGATCCATAACAATATAACTTCTATACAAATATACCCAATCATAAATCATTACGTTGTCTTCCTTGTCCAACTTCAACTAATTTGCTCAAGTTTGAAAATAATTAATGGGGCTCACAATCATATAAGATGTCCAAGATAGTATATTTATATGTGAAATCTCTCTTCCTTCAATATTCTTTCATGAATTGTTCAAGTGACCAATACTATGTTTGCTAACTTTCAATAAATTTACCACCTCTACTACTTATATGTGAAGTCATTACTCCCCATGGTATAAGCATATGAAGCATATATAATTTCATATTTATGATATTCAATTCATTCAACCATTTACTCATCGGGTATAAGTGAAGCACGAGAGTAAATGACAAACTACTCCAAGAAAGATATAAGTGAAGATCAATGAGTAGTTGAATAATTATGTAGCTATATGAAGACTCTCTCTCATAAATAAAATTTAAATCTTAAGTAATTTATTCAAACAGCAAGCAAAACAAAATAAAATGACATTCTAAAAATAGCACACATCATGTGGAGAAGCAAAAACTTAGGCTCAACCGATACTAACCGATAATTGTTGATGATGAACGGTGGGATGCCAACCGGGGCATCCTCAAGCTTAGATGCTTGAGACTTCTTGAAATATTGACTAGGGATGCCTTGGGCATCCCCAATTTTGAGCTTTTGTGTCTCCTTAATTCCTCTCATATCACGGTTTCCCTAATTATTAAACACTTCATCCACACAAAACTCAACAAGAATTCGTGAGAAATGTTAGTATAAATCAAATGCAAAACCTTATCATTCTCTACTGTAGCAAATCACTAAAATTATTATTTAACATTGCATACTAAATGCCTCTGCATATTTAGTACTCCTATCCTCAAATAGAATCATTAAACAAGCAAACATATGCAAACAATGCAAACATAACAGCAATCTGTCAAAACAGGACAGTCTGTAAAGAGTGCAATTGTACTCATACTTCTCCAAAAATTCTGAAAAATTACCATACTGTATGAAATTTGTTATTTCTAAACGTGTAAAATTTTCAAGATTTTATCATATTCTGAATTTCCATAAGAATTCAGACAACAATAGAAAACTTTCTGTTTTCAAAACAGCAACATATAGACATGCAAAATAAGCATGGTAAAGGCTATACTTGACCTTTTTATTGAAATAAAAGATACATAACATTACTCTAAATAACAGAAAGCAAATCCTAATAAAAGGAAATCCTAATAATAGCATGGAATAATAAAAAATTATAGTTACGTTGGAGACGTATCAGTGCCTCCTTATCCTCCCTGACAGCTGGGACCCACCCGGTCGAAGCATACGTAGCGTTGTCTGTCTGGTTGCGAACATGTACGTACATACTGGTCGATCGGTCTCTCTGCAACGATGAACCATGGCTGAGCAAGCAGCGGCTCGTGTCGTAGTAAAGCCCCCGACATAGCAGTTTAGGCAGTCCCATCTAAACCGTGTACACGTACGTACAGCCACAGGGCAAAAAATACGGTCACGTACGTACATACGAGCGGGGGTCTCGAACGCGTACTCGCTACGTACGGCCAGTGCTCGTGTACATAGAGAGGCAACGGACAGCAGTAACGGCGTCCTGTTCATCGGCAGCCAACCGGCTGGGTCGGAACGGAGAAACTGCGTCGTGTTCATCGGGAGGCAACGGAATGCGTCGTGTTCATCGGGAGCCAACCAGCTTGGACGGAACAGCTGAAACAGGGCCTGGCGTACCACAGAACGAATGAAATGGCCTTCTGTTCGACCGCCTACGGTCGAAATGGGATCCTGTTCATCGGGAGGGGTGTGGCGTACCGCAAAACGGAGGAAACAGACTTCTGTTGGAGCGCCTATGGTCGAAATGGGGTCATGTTCATCAGGAGGGGTGTGGCGTACCGCAAAATGAGACTCCATGGCCTACTATTGTCGGCGTTCTGGGATCGGGGGTACCCAGATCTGCCTGCCTGCGGCCCATGGCGTGGCTCCTTCGACGGCCTGGTACGGCCCAGCTGCAGGACCCCCCAAGTCAAGACCCTCGCGAGGGTATCCAGCCTCGCGAGGAGAACGACACCAAGACCTCCCGAGGGAGCAGCTCTCTGAGCCTGCCTCCCGAGGAGTGGAGATTTCTATGCAGGTACCCAGCCTCACAAGGCTGTGATGATGTGAGCCATGATGACCAAGGCCAGGTGGGCGCAGTGGAGGAAGTTTCGCCTTCGGTGCTAAGGGAGCAAGGACAGACGCGGGTTCCGAAGGGACCCCCCAAAGGTTTTCATTCCGGTGCAACGAGACCAAGACCACGAGCTCGGCAGGACGGATGTCATCGCCGATCCCACCTCTGCGTCACGACCAGAAGCTTTGCAGGCGAAGACCACCTTTCGTCAGGATTAGATGTACTTCTTGTCCCTTTTCAAATTGGCCGCTGTGGGATCCCTTCCCGCCTAAGTTATGAGGGAAGAGAACCGAGGCCACTATAAATATAGGTTGGCCACCACCGTAGAAGGGGGACACGAGAGAGAGAGAGATTTCACCCACACTACTTGAGCCCTCGCGAGGCTGCTCAACCACTGTACTAGTTCATCCTCAGCCTCCTCGTCAGGCCAATCCACGACAAAGCAGGAGTAGGGTTTTACACCGCAAGGTGGCCTGAACCTGGGTAAACTGTTGTGTTCATCTTCTTCCCCACTCGCTCGAGCTCGACGAGGCTAGGCTATGGGGTGGTGAGCTTGAGGCTTGAGCTGGTAGAGATCTTCGCACACGCCCCAGAGTTCGAACCTTCTTGGGTCTGCGGAGCCCTGAATCCGACATTTGGTGAGCCAGGTAGGGGCGTGTCGAAATCCTCCTTCCACTTCCGCTCCGTCCCCGCTTCGTCGCACCCATGGCAAAGGCTCGCCGAGCTCGCATTGAGTGGTGGGCCGCGCGCATCAATCAGGTGGCACCCGTCGGCCATGGTGTTCCTCGCCATACCCCGCCTCCCTCGGCAAACGCTCGCCAACAGCAGGGTTCACCGCCGCCACCCCTCGCACAGCGCGGCGGACGCGTCGCCGCACCCTCCTTCAACACCGCCACGACGTCGTCCCCCCGCGCTCGTCGTGGGCTGACGGGAGCGCAAGCCGCGCTCCTCATGGCACGCGAGTTGCTGCGCTACCACCCCGCCGACGGTGACTACGACGCTTGGCTCGACCTGGTCGCTGAGCTGCTCAACGCCGCTTGCGGGGGTATGGAGCATTTTTGTCCCCCGTCTGTGTCGTGACCCTCGCCACGGGCCCGTGCATGCCCCTGCTGCATTTGTTCATCCTTCTGGAGAACACCCGGAGGGCCCCGCGGCAGAGAGGGGGCGAACAGGATCTCCCCTCCAGCCCAGGAGGCGCTCCCCTAGGCTTCAGGCAGGGTAGGAAAGCCCCCGCGGGAGGCGCCGCGGCGGGCCACCTCATGGCCATCGTGACCCATCGGCGGCAGTGGCGATCGGCAAGACAGAAGAACCGGGGGCTGACGGAAGGCGGGCCCCCGCCAGCTCGATCGTCAAGATCGTCAAGGCCTCACGAGACCTAGGGGATCATCGCGAGCCGGCGCAGTGCCCCGACCGCACCATTGGCAACGACGACCCCCCCGCAACCAATATCTTCAGAACATATTATGCTAACCTTGGAACGCAGGTGAATTACGCTTCGATAGCGCATCCGCGAAGCGGCGGCCGGACCAAGCGCGCCGGAGCACACCAGCCGCGTGGCTGTGCCCCGAACTGAGTTGGAGCCCCAGGGGGCTCCGAGGGCTCGAGAGGCCTGGGAGGCTCGCGAGGGTCCAGGGCCTCCTGAGTCGTCACCGCTCGACGCCGGGGGCCCCGAGACCAAAAGACTCAGGAGGAGTCTGGAAGCTTGCGCCGGGAGCTAGCTAGGCGGGCTGCGGCCCGTGTGGCGGCTCATTGTGCCGCCTGCTGGAGGCCGCGAGGTCGGAGACCCCACCCAGGATTGCCCGCGCCCCGGGCTTGCCGACGCATGCTTGGAGGCGAGGGGCGGGGTCCCCGTCCGGGAGGCAGGGAGCACCCTGCGCCTCTTCAATCTCCACCCGTGACACTCTCAAGTAATAATGAGTGGGGCTGTACACGCAACGGAGTCTCCCTGTGCGCCGCCCCTCGGCCTCACGGGGGCTCCCACCCACGCCCAAGTGGAAGCCCCATGCTCCGCGCTGGCGGACGACATGATCAAACAACGACTATGCCCATGCCCAAGTGGAAGCCCCATGCTCCGCGCTGGAGGATGACACGGTCAAACAACGACTATGCCCATGCCCAAGTGGAGGCCCCATGCTCCGCTCTGGTGGGAAGACTAGCTTAGGTGCCGGACGCGACTGTTCTTTGCTTTCTCTTCTAACCAATCTGCCACCTTTTGGAACGAAATTTGAAGTTCTTGCTTCTTTATTCGCAAGGGAATGGGGTTTTTTCTGTAGCATTTTTGTTTCCCTAGTTTTCTCTTAAGAGCAGCCACGGCTGCCTGCTCGCTGATGTCGCTTGAACTACGTCGGTATTTCCCCTAAGAGGAAGGGATGATGCAGCACAACTACGGTAGGTATTTCCCTCAGTGATGAGACCAAGGTTATCGAACCAGTAGGAGAACCAAGCAACACTATGTAAACGGTACCTGCACACAAAGAACAAATACTTGGAACCCGACGTGTTAAAGGGGTTGTCAATCCCTTTCGGGTAACGGTGCCAAAAATTGTCAAGTTGACGGGATAAAAATTATGATAGATTGGATAAATAGATCTCGAGGAAACGCAAAATAAAAGAAGTAACAAAAAAGTGAAGCAAGGTATTTTTGGGTTTTTGGAAATATAGATCTAAAAATAAAAGTGGCAAATAGTAGATCAAAAAGCAAATATGAAGAAGAATAGACCCGGGGGCCGTAGATTTCACTAGTGGCTTCTCTCGAGAAAAATAGCATACGGTGGGTAAAGAAATTACTGTTGGGCAATTGATAGAACTTCAAATATTCATGACAAAATCCAGGCAATGATCATTATATAGGCACCACATCCAAGATTAGTAGACCGACTCCTGCCTGCATCTACTACTATTACTCCACACATCAACCACTATCCAGCATGCATCTAGTGTACTAAGTTCATGGAGAAACGGAGTAATGCAATAAGAACGATGACATGATGTAGACAAGATCTATTCATGTAGGAATAGACCCCATCTTGTTATCCTTAATAGCAATGATACATACGTGTCATGTCCCCTTCTATCACTGGGATTGAGCACCGTAAGATCGAACCCATCACAAAGCACCTCTTCCCATGGCAAGAAAAATTGATCTAGTCGGCCTAACTAAACCAAAGATTTCAAGAAGAAATACGAGGCTATAAGTAATCATGCATATAAGAGATCAAAGAAACTCAAATAACTTTCATGGATAAAAATATAGATTTGATCATAAACTCAAAGTTCATCGGATCCCAACAAACACACCGCAAAAAGAGTTACATCAAATAGATCTCCAAGAGACCATTGTATTGAGAATCATAAGAGAGAGAGGAAGCCATCTAGCTACTAACTACAGACCCGAAGGTCTACAATGAACTACTCACGCATCATCGGAGAGGCACCAATGAGGACGATGAACCCCTCCATGATGGTGTCTAGATTGGATCTGGTGTTTCTGGGACTTGCGGCGGCTGGAATTGAGTTTCGTCGACTCCCCTAGGGTTTTTGGAATATTGGGATATGTATAGAGCAAAGAAGCAGTCCGGGAGGCCACCGAGGTGGGCACAACCCACCAGGGCGTGCCTGGGCCCCCAGGCACGCCCAGGTGGGTTGTGCTCCCCTCGGAGCCCCCCTCTGGTACTTCTTTGGCCCACTGGATGTCTTCTGGTCCAAAAAAAATCTCCAAAAAGTTTTGCTGCGTTTGGACTCCGTTTGGTATTGATTTTCTGTGAAGTAAGAAACAGGCAAAAAACAACAACTGGCACTGGGCACTATGTCAATAGGTTAGTCCCAAAAAATGATATAAAGTTGCTATAAAATGATTGTAAAACATCCAAGAATGATAATATAACAGCATGGAACAAGCAAAAGTTATAGATACGTTGGAGACGTATCAGCATCCCCAAGCTTAATTCCTTCTCATCCTCGAGTAGGTAAATGGTAAAAATAGAATTTTTGACGTGGAATGGTGCCTAACATGTTCATCACATTTTCTTTTCTTGTAGCATGGACTTTTGGATTTTTATATGATTCAAAGCAATAGTCTAGTTTTGACATGAAGATTTCAGTACTCAAGCATATCAACAAGCAACCATGTCTTTCAAAATATCAACACTAAAGCAAGTTATCCCTTGCCCATTATGCTCAATCATTGATCCATTCATGAAACACACTCGCATATTAGCTATACCCAACGCTCAAGTACGATCATAGTGCCCCTTAGTTGGTGCTTTATAAGAGAAGATGGAGACTCAAATAAAAAAATAAAAATTGCATAAAGTAAATAGAAAGGCCCTTCGCAGAGGGAAGTAGGGATTTGTAGAGGTGCCAGAGCTCAAAGCGAAAAAGATAGAGATAAAACATTTTGGGTGGCATGCTTTTCCTGTCAACGAAAATGACCGAGTAGTTCCCATTACTTTCCATGCTACATATATCATAGGCGGTTCCCAAACAGAAAATAAAGTTTATTCCTTTTTCCACCATACTTTC
Source organism: Thinopyrum elongatum (assembly GCA_011799875.1). Taxonomy (NCBI): domain Eukaryota; kingdom Viridiplantae; phylum Streptophyta; class Magnoliopsida; order Poales; family Poaceae; genus Thinopyrum; species Thinopyrum elongatum. The sequence goes on from CM022303.1 coordinate 552,357,757, forward strand.
ATATTCCATGGCTAGCCGTATCCACGGGTACCGTCCATACCAGCACTTTCCAAGGAATTTATTATTTGACAACATAAAATAAATTCATTTTTCATTTCGGGACTGGGCATCCCTATTACCTTTCCCATACTCTCGTGCAATGATAAGTGAATAAACACTCATCTTGAGAATAACACATCTAGCATGGAAAAATATCAGCCACCCCCTACCGCTTCATGAGCGGTACGAGCACACAAAGAAGAATTTTATTTTGAAAATTAGAGATGGCATATACAAATTTGCTTAGAACGGCATGGAAATACCACATATAGGTAGGTATAGTGGACTCATATGGCAAAACTGGATTTAAGGATTTTGGATGCACAAGTAGTATTCCTACTTAGTAAAAGTGAAGGCTAGCAAAAAGATTGAGAAGCATCCAACCAAGAAACAAAAAATCTCATAAGCGAGCATTAAGCATAACTAACACCGAATAATGCACCACAAGTAGGATGTAATTTCGTTGCACAACTATTGACTTTCATGCTTGCATAGGGAATCACAAACCTTAACACCAATATTCTTACTAAAGCACAATTACTCATCAACATGACTCACATATTATATCATCATATCGCAAAACTATTACAAAGAATCAAGTGTATTTTGTCCAATGATCTTCATGAAAGTTTTTATTATATCCTTCTTGAATATCTATCACTTTGGGACTAATTTCATTTGTTGCTTTTGATAGCTCAAACAAATCTAAGTGAAGAGCATGAGCATAAAATTTTCTTCTCTCAAAATAATATAAGTGAAGCATGAGAATATTTCTTCAAAATTACTAACTCTCAAATAAATCTAAGTGAAGCATGAGAGAATTTCTTCAAAAATATTAAAAGTACACCGTGCTAAAAAAGATATAAGTGAAGCACTAGAGCAATTCCATAGCTCAAAGAATTTAAGTGAAGTACATAGAGCAATTCTAACAAATCATAGCATAATTTTGGCTCTCTCAAATAGGTGTGTTCAGCAAGGATAGATGACACAAATTAAAAAGCAAAAAAAGCAAAGAATCATATAACACAAGACGCTCCAAGCAAAACTCATGATATGTGACGAATAAAAATATTGCTCCAAGTAAAATACCGATGGTCATTAGAAGAAAAAGGGGATGCCACTCGGGGGCATCCCCAAGCTTAGTTGATTGTTTCTCTTTGGATAATGGCTTGGGGTGCCATGGGGCATCCCCAAGCTTAGGCTCTTCTTACTCCTTATTCCTTCATCCATCGTGATCTCACCCAAAACTTGAAAACTTCAATCACACAAAACTCAACAAAACCTTCGTGAGATCCGTTAATATAAGAAAACCAATCTTTACTTTAAGTACTGTAGAAAACCCATTCAAATTTTGTTATTGCATTATATCTACTGTATTATAACTTTACCATGGCTTATACCCCCCGATACAAACCATAGATTCATCAAAATAAGGACACAGTGCAAAGAAAACAGAATCTGTCAAAAACAGAACAGTCTGTAAAGATGCGAATTGTTCTCATACTTCCGTAACTCCAAAAATTCTGAAAATTTAGGACAACAGAGGAAATTTGTATATAAATCTTGTGTAACAAATTAAGAATTTTTCATATCTTCTGTGATTTTTAAAAATTATTTTACTGGACACAAAAGTTTCTGTTTTCCAACAAGATCAAATCAACTATCACCAAAGCTATCCCAAAGGCTTTACTTGGCACAAACACTAATTAAAACATAAAAAAACACAAATATAACAGAGTCATAATTGTGCAAACACTCAATAACAGAAAGAAAAAGTCAAAAATAAATTTTATTCATTGGGTTGCCTCCCAACAAGCGCTATTGTTTTACGCCCCTAGCTAGGCATAAAGCATAGATTCAAGTATTGTCATATTTATTTCTAGATCCATAGGATGCCCTCATGATTGATTCATATTGTGGCTTGATTCTTATTCTAGGGAAGTGTTCCATACCCTTCCTTAGTGTAAATTGAAATTTAATATTGCCCTCTTTCATATCAATCACGGCATCAATAGTACGTAAAAACAGTCTACCAAGTATAATTGGACAAGACGGATTGCAATCTATATCAAAAACAATAAAATCTATGGGCACATAATTCCTATTTGCAAGAATAAGAACATCATTAATTCTTCCCAAAGGCTTTTTAATAGTAGAATTCGCCAAGTGCAAATTTAAAGAACACTCTTCAATATTGGTAAGACCAAGCACATCACATAAAGACTTCGGAATTGTGGAAATACTAGCACCCAAATCACATAATGCAAAACACTCATAATTTTTAATCTTGACTTTGATAGTAGGTTCCCATTCATCATGTAATTTTCTAGGAATTGAGATCTCTAATTTGAACTTTTCTTCAAAAGCTTTCATCATTGCATCAACAATATGTTTAGTAAAAGCTTTATTTTGTTCATAAGCATGGGGTGAATTTATCATGGATTGCAACAAATAAATACAATCAATCAAAGAACAACTATCATAATTAAAGTCTTTGTAATCAAAAAGAGTGGGCACATCGCTAGTTAAAGTTTTGACCTCTCCAAACCCACTTTTATCAATTTTTTCAACAAGATTTTCACCCTCCAAATTATCGGGATGCCTTCTAGCTAAAGTTGACTCTTCTTCAGTCCCTTTATCATTAATTTTAATTTTACCAAGGAATCAATAGAAGAAACACCAATCATTTTAAGATCTTCATCATTTTTATCTTCTAAAGAGATTGGTTTAGCGGCCATTTGATTTACCAGGGTAGCTTATGCATCGGATATTTTCCCTGGCAAACTTTCAGCAAAAGCATACTTAGATTGGAGGTTACAAACTTCTCTACTAATATCATCAAGTTGTTTTGTTATAGCATCCAGCACAACAGAGTGTTCCTTAAGTTCTTCGGTGAAATATTTATTATGCTCAAATTGTGTGGTCTTATATTCCTTAGTACTTCTCTCAATTTCAAGCAAAAAATTGGGGTAAGGAACATCATAATATTTTCTTTGAGGCATCACAACTTCGCAAACAAGATTGCACACAAAAACAAATCTGATGAGAAAATGGTGAACGAAAAAGAGGGTGAATAAAATGGCAAATTTTTGTGAAGTGGGGGAGATGAAAATGAGAGGAAAATGGCAAATAATGTAAATTGCAAGGAGATGAGATTTGTGATTAGGAACCTGATAGATGTTGATGATGTCTCCCCGGCAACGGCGCCAGAAATTCCTTTGGATGTCGCTTGAACTACGTCGATATTTTCCCAAAGTGGAAGGGATGATGCAGCACAGCTACAGTAGGTATTTCCCTCAGTGATGAGACCAAGGTTATCGAACCAGTAGGAGAACCAAGCAACATTATGTAAACGGTACCTACACACAAAGAACAAATACTTGCAACCTGACGTGTTAAAGGGGTTGTCAATCCCTTTCGGGTAACGGTGCCAAAAATTGTCAAGTTGACGGGATAAAAATTATGATAGATTGGATAAATACATCTCGAATAAACGCAAATAAAAGAAATAAAAAAAAGTGCAGCAAGGTATTTTTGAGTTTTTGGAAATATAGATCTGAAAATAAAAGTGGCAAATAATAGATCGGAAAGCAAACATGAAGAGGAATAGACCCGGGGGCCGTAGATTTCACTAGTGGCTTCTCTCGAGAAAAATAGCATACGGTGGGTAAACAAATTACTATTGGGCAATTGATAGAACTTCAAATAATCATGACGATATCCAGACAATGATCATTATATAGGCATCACATCCAAGATTAGTAGACCGACTCCTGCCTGCATCTACTACTATTACTCCACACATTGACCGCTATACAGCATGCATCTAGTGTATTAAGTTCATGGAGAAACGGAGTAATGCAATAGGAACGATGACATGATGTACACAAGATCTATTCATGTAGGAATAGACCCATCTTGTTATCCTTAATAGCAACGATACATACATGTCATGTCCCCTTCTGTCACTTGGATTGAGCACCGTAAGATCGAACCCATCACAAAGCACCTCTTCCCATGGCAAGAAAAATCGATCTAGTTGGCCTAACTAAACCAAAGATTCGAAGAAGAAATACGAGGCTATAAGTAATCATGCATATAAGAGGTCAAAGAAACTCAAATAACTTTCATGGATAAAAATATAGATCTGATCATAAACTCAAAGTTCATCGGATCCCAACAAACACACCGCAAAAAGAGTTACATCAAATAGATCTCCAAGAGACCATTGTATTGAGAATCATAAGAGAGAGAGGAAGCCATCTAGCTACTAACTACGGACCCGAAGGTCTACAATGAACTACTCACGCATCATCGGAGAGGCGCCAATGAGGGTGATGAACCCCTCCATGATGGTTTCTAGATTGGATCTGGTGTTTCTGGAACTTGCGGCGGCTGGAATTGTGTTTCGTTGACTCCCCTAGGGTTTTTGGAATATTGGGGTATTTATAGAGTAAAGAAGCGGTGCGGGAGGCAGCCGAGGTGGGCACAACCCACCAGGGCGTGCCTGGGCCCCCAGGCGCGCCCAGGTGGGTTGTGCTCCCCTCGGAGCCCCCCTCTGTTACTTCTTTGGCCCACTGGATGTCTTCTGGTCCAAAAAGTTTCGCTGTGTTTGGACTCCGTTTGGTATTGATTTTCTGCGAAGTAAAAAACAATTAAAAAACAGCAACTGGCACTGGGCACTATGTCAATAGGTTAGTCCCAAAAAATGATATAAAGTTGCTATAAAATGATTGTAAAACATCCAAGAATGATAATATAACAGCATGGAACAAGCAAAAATTATAGATACGTTGGAGACGTATCACTCGCCCACCCACCGATCGCCCCGCGAGTGGAGGCTGGACCGATGGCTGCGTCTAAGTCAGCCCAAGCACGGCCGTTCTGCCACGGGCCTGCCTGTACGCACACCTCATCAAGGCCTTGGTGCCTGAGTCCTCGCGCGATGCTCTCGGGTGAGCCAGCAGGCGAACCTTGCCCGTGATCCTTGACGAGCACCCGTCTCGTGGTCCTGTCTAGGCATCACGGCCCGGTGTAACGTTAACAAGCTACCCCTACTCAGGAGCCGCAGACGCGCAGTGAACAAGGGGAAGGCGGCTTAAGGGAGTATATTGTAGCTTCGTACATGCACCGCAAAGGGGTCTTTCCCAAAATACTCTTACATCCCCGTGGGGTCATGTTCAAAACCTTGACATGAGACAGGAAAAAGAAAGCCTAGGGAGGCATGCGGTCACCATCGCTACTGTCGTCTTCGCTGCCGTCGCCATCGCTGCCGTCGCCATCGCTGCTGTCACCATCACCGCCGTCAGTCCTCGCGCCCCTCGACCTCGGGCTGGCCTTCGCCACCTGCGGAAGTGAACTCCGCGATCAGGTCGTCCATGTGGTCCTCCACCCATCCTTCCAAGGCACCCCGAATCGCTGCGGGCACGGGGGCTGTCACGGCCTCGAAGTCGAAGTCGGGGTTGAAGCGAATAAGATGGCTGAAGACACGCGACGACGCACGCGCGAGAAGATTGCGGCTCTTCTCTTCCATGAGCTGGTGCATCTTCTCAGCCCCACCTTCAAGACGCTCCACAACCCTGGTGAAGAAGCCGAGGTAGCCGGCGTCGTCAGCAACGAGCGGGCTGGAGACGTTCTCGTCGCAGATGCCGCTAAGGGCCCGGCTGGCCCTCTGCTCAAGGGCTTGGAACATCTAGGAGCGCGTGTGCTGTAACCCCCGGACTCGGTTCGCCTCGTCCGACGCCCGCTCCACGAGGGAGGTGACATCCGCCACCTGCTCGTAGAGGTAGGACAGCTCCGCTTCAGCTGCGGCCTGGGCGTCCAGCGCGGCTTTCTCGCGTTGTTCTGCTTTGGCTAACTTCTTCTTGAGCTTGTCGGCCTCGCCCTTCAGCTCGTCGCGCCGTTGGCAGAAATGGGACTCCTGAAGCTTCAGCTTCACGTGATACTCCTAGGAAAGGGCCCGACGGACCCCCGCGACCCTCTCGTTGGCCTCCTCCTGGACCCTCGCCTCCCGGGAGGCTAGAGCGGCCTCGGCGGTCACCACTTGGCGCTCCATCGTCTCCTGCTGATCGCGCTCCAGGTCTTGCTCTGACGCCACCAGCTCCAATGCCTCCCCCAGGATGCGGAGCTCCACTTCGCGGCTTGGCGACCCTTTTGTGGGGACGAGCATAGTGACCCCATGCCTTCGAGCTTGCCGTTCCAGGGTTGCGATGGAAGCCAGGAGCTCCTGCTCGCGCCTCTCGGCAGCCTCGAGCCGCTGGTCCGCCGCCTCGACCTCTTCGAAGGCACGGTTGCGGGCTTCTTTTGCCGCGGTGGTGGATGCCTCGTCCTTCGTGTGAGTGGCTTTGTGCTAGAGGTGGCTGAAGTTCAAGGCCACTTCCAGCCGGCGCCACTCGCACGCCAAGCACTGACGTTCGGCCTCAAGGTGGGCGTCGACATCGCCAAGCTCTGCCTCAAGCCGGTCCAGCGCGTCTCTCCCGCCCTGAAGAAGGGCGAGCCGGGCGGCACCCCGACCGCACGCAAGCTCCAACACCCGGCCAGGGATCTGCTCCGCACCTCTGGCCACGGCAGGGGCGCCAGAAGGTCCGGCAGCATTGGACAGGAGCCCGGGGCCGGCCGACTCAGCGCCCACTCTCGTGGCCCGAGGCACGGCCCCGCACGAGATCGACGCCAAGCCACCCATCGGCTTGTGGCAGCTCCAAGGGTCGCCAGGCGACATTGGGACGAGCGGCGGCACCACCCACATGAGCTTAATGCTGCCCTCGTCGGAGGCCGTTGGGGCCTCAGGTCGTGGACCGCCAGTGGATGCCTCAGGAGGAGCGTGACCCCTCCGAAGGGCGCAGACTTGACTGGGGGGTGCCCCGGCGCTCCGGAGGATGGCAACGGGGGCTCCTTCGCCTCTCCGCCTGACTAGGACCTGAGAAATGGAGGCTCAGGAGGACTCGACAAGCAGAGATCAAGAAAAGCGAAAGGCTTACTCATCCATGGCGATCCATTTCCTCTTCTTCAAGGCTCATGGGGCCGAGCCACTGTAGCTACCCTGCTTCCCCCCCTTTCGGGGAGTGCGGAGGCCGGAAGTCAACCCGCTGAAATTTGGCGTGAGGCCCCCCCGCGCTTGGGGCGACGGGCGTGCCCTTGGGAAGGGCATCTTCCTCGCCGATCAGAGCCGCGGGGGCGGATTGTTATGGGGCAGGCACCCCGGCAAGTTCCTCCGCTGCTGCACCAGGGGCTTCGACCTCGGGGCCCCCGGTACCAGGTGCCACCAGGAGGGGGTTGTCACGAGAGCCAATGTGGCCTTTGGGGAGCAACCCCCATGGTCGAAGTGCGGCTTCGCCCTGGCAAAGGCTTCCTTGTTCGGGTAATTATACAGGGGAAGCCCCTTCTGAGGGAGCTCGGTGACCACTCCACCAGTCAAGAGGCGGAGTATCCCGCGCAACACGATAGAGGGAAGGGGAGGCTTCTGAAGCCTCATGGCGTCCTCGGGGCCGGAGAAGGCACACATTGGGCAGGCATGGCGCTGGAGAGGAGCGATCCCCACCGAACGAACTCCCTCACCACCATCGCCATCGTCACGGCCGCCTTCTTCAGGTCAGCCAGCCTGGTCATAACTCGCGCAAGCCGTGGGTCGATGAGCTTCACATGCTCCCAATCAGAGCTCGGCTCTGTTGGGGCCATCGGAATCAGGAGAAGGGGGTTGTACGCGGCGGCGTCGACATACACCCATTGCTTCCGGAACCCTCTCGCGTTTGGATGGAGTTCAGCGTCGATGCTCATGCCCGCCATCGCATCCACCGCTCGGAGTGACACGCACCCCGAGCCCTATCCGCTGTCGACCATCTGAAGGGAGAAGAAGTGGCGGAGTAGGTCCACGGACGGGGCGACGCCCATGAAGGCCTCACACAAGAATGCAAAGCCGGAGAGGAGGACGATTGATCCGGGGTCAAGATGCAGTGCATGGACCTGGTAGTGCGTGAGTATGGCGTTGAAGAAATCGAAGAACGGCGATAGTAGGCCAGAGAAGAGGGCGTGGAGGTGAAGAGGGATGTCGATGGCCTCCAGATCAACTAAGGGCTGCGAGGTGGGCCAGATCTTCATCGCCTTCCACTCATTGGAGTCAGCGGCGATCGCTAGCCGGACCTTGTCCAGCCCTTCGCGATTAACCACAGTGGACAGACCCAGTGCGGGCTCTGGTCCCGACCAAGGTTCCGCCGCCGTCGAGGCCCTGCCCTTTCTCTTCTTGGGAGCCATGGCGGCGAGGCAGGTTGCAGCGGGCGCAAGATCTAGTGAGGAGGGGTGCGAGCTTGAAGAGGAAGGAAGGAGCAGAAGTCGGGCGCGCGGCGGGACTGTGATGGCCCCGCAGTGTGTGCCAGGCTTTTTGTCAGCGAGGGCAGTTGCCGAGGCGATGGGGGGGGAGTGGAGGTGTCCGTGTCCCATCATGCGCCACTCGTCAAGCCAGGCCCGCAGGTGATTGAGGCCAGCGGTGCTTCACCCTTGCCCCTTGGCTTTGCCTCGAAACCAGCTCAAGCGCGCCATGGGCTCGGGGGCTACTATCGGCGTTTTGGGATCAGGGGTACCCAGATCTGCCTGCCTATGGCCCATGGCATGGCTCCTTCAATGGCCTGGTATGGCCCAGCTGCAGGACCCCCCCAAGCCAAGACCCTCGCGAGGGTCTCTAGCCTCGTGAGGAGAACGACACAAAGACCTCCGGAGGGAGCAACTCTCCGAGCCTACCTCCCGAGGAGCGGAGATTTCTATGCAGGTACCCAGCCTCACAAGGCAGTTATGATGTGAGCCATGATGACCAAGGCCAGGCGGGCGCCACCGGGCGCAGAGGAGACAGTTTCCCCTTCGGTGCTAAGGGAGCAAGGACAGACGCGGGTTCCCAGGGGATCCCCCAAAGGTTTCCATTCCGGTGAAATGAGACCAAGACCACGAGCTTGGCAGGACGGATGTCATCGCCGAGCCCACCTCTGCGTCACGACTAGAAGCTTTACAAGCGAAGACCACCTTTTGTCAGGATTAGATGTACTTCTTGTCCCCTTTCAAATTGGCCGCTGTGGATCCCTTCCCGCCTAAGTTATGAGGGAAGAGAACCAAGGCCACTATAAATATAAGTTAGCCACCACCGTAGAAGGGGGACACGAGAGAGAGAGAGAGAGAGAGAGAGAGAGAGATTTCACCCACACTACTTGAGCCCTCGCGAGGCTGCTCAACCACTGTACTAGTTCATCCCCAGCCTCCTCGTGAGGCCAATCCACCACAAAGCAGGAGTAGGGTTTTACACCGCAAGGTGGCCTGAACCTGGGTAAACTGTTGTGTTCATCTTCTTCCCCGCTCGCTCGAGCTCGACGAGGCTAGGCTATGGGGTGGTGAGCTTGAGGCTTGAGCTGGTAGAGATCTTCGCACACGCCCCAGAGTTCAAACCTTCTTGGGTCTGCGGAGCCCTGAATCTGACATTTGGCGAGCCAGGTAGGGGTGTGTCGAAATCCTCCTTCCACTTCCGCTCCGTCCCCGCTTCATCGCACCCATTGCAGGTGAGCTATACAAGTGATCGGTTCACTTAATCTAGAAAAACCTCCTAAGTAAATTTCGTGCATTGAAGATTTAAATGTTTGATATATTTCCCTCTCATATATTTTTCATACATGCAAGCTAGATAGTAGGTCAGCCATGAAAAGAAGTGGAATACAACTAGCATTGATGTGTATGTTTTTTGCTCTATATTTAGTGGTTAAACTCATAGAACCCATATAAATTTCTGGCGTGGATACAAAATACCTTATTTTAGTAAATCAAGTAGAATCCTCAATTCCACGACTCGATACTATGACTCGGTTCTGTCTAAGGAAAATCGATCCGACTCCGAATCCCGACTCTTCAATGCACGAAATTTACTTAGGAGGTTTTTCTAGAATAAGTGAACCGATCACTTGTATAGCTGACCTGCACTGCTGAACCTTGAAGGTTCTTGCTCACCTTCTTTGACCAATCTTGATGCATCCTCCTTGTCACGCCAATTCCATTCGTCGACAAGCCTAATCCTCAGTTTTGAACTAGGGTTTCTAAGAGCTAGATCAAAGGTGTCGGCGGCTGAGCATTTGGGCTTGGGAGGGGAATAAAGGGCCATGAGGCATGTGAAGAGGGGTTTGGATGATGCCATACTATTCTGCTACAACTAAACAAACGGCTTAGATAGATTAGTAGAATCGGACATAGTCCATAGCATAGTCGGGATTCTACTGTTTTCTATAGGATTCTTTGATTTAGATCGCGACTCAACATGGATTCTACCAGATCCGGATTCTTACTGGGACTTGGATCGACGTGCTTCCGTAGGGTCGTGAAGTCGTAGGATTCTAGGACTCGAGTCGGGATTTTGACTACCTTGATCCCCTCTACGGTGGTGGCTAACCCATATTTATAGTGGCCTCGGTCCTCTTCCCCCAAAACGTAGGCGGGAAGGGATCCCAAGTGGCCAATTTGAAAGGGGACAAGTAGTACATCTTATCCTGATGAAAGGTGGTCTTCGCCTGCAAAGCTTCTGCTCGTGACGCAGCGGTGGGCTCGACGATGACATCCGTCCTGCCGTCCTGGCGGTCTTGGTCTTGTAGCACTGGAATGGAAACCTTTGCCAGGCTCCTTGGGAACCCGCGTCTGAGCTTGCCTCCTTAGCACCAAAGAGGAAACTGCCTCCTCTGCGCCCGCTGGCGCCCGCCTGGCCTTGGTCATCATGGCTTGCGTCATCACAACCTCATGAGGTTGGGTACCTGCATAGAAATCTTCGCTCCTCATGAGGCAGCCTGGGGAGGCCGCTCCCTCGGGAGGTCTTGGCGTCATCCGCCTCGCGAGGCTTGGCCCCTCGCGAGGGTCTTGTCTTGGTGGTCTTGTAGATGGGCCATACCAGGCCGTCGATGGAGCCACGCCGTGGGCCGCAGGCAGGCAAGTCTGGGTACCCTGGTTCCCAGAACGCCAACAGTAGTCCCCGTGCCCAAGGCGCGCTCGGACTTGGCTTCGAGGAGAAGCCAAAGGGCAAAGGCGAAGCGCCGCGGGCCCCAATCGCCTGCGGGCCAGGCTGACGCGTGGCGCTTGACGGGGTGTGGGCGTCTCTGCTTCCCCACGCCACCTCGGCAACTGCTTGGACTTGACAACTGCCTGATGCATGCAGGGGGCCATCGTGACTTCAAACGTGAGAGGCCGCCGGTTAGCCTCCCCTCCTATAAATGGGGAAAGGGGGTCAGAGCCCCCAGCCCATCTTCATCTTCTTGCTGCTCGCTCCTTCTTCGTCTCCGTCATCGCGCCGTCTTGCCGAAGCATCCATGGCGCCGGTGAGGAGGTTCTCCACCGAAGACAAGGGCAAGGCCCCGCGGGAGGGGCCAGGCTCGCCGCCGCCCAAGAGGGGCCGCGACCGTCCCCGCAAGCACGCCACGACGCCGGTGATGGCACCCCGGGGGCGCAAGCGCAACCCCTCGAAGGTCGGTGCCACCTCTGGTGGTCTTGGGAGGGCCTCCTCCCGCATCGGCAGCTGTCGCGGCCATGGCGGTCACGGCCAAGGGGAGGAAGCGAATGGCGGCGGTCCGGCCACCGTGCCCGTGATCCCACTCGGCCAACGCGTCCTCGGAACGCATGGTGTGGGCGGAGAGGCCGGCAGGCACCTAGTTCCAACTCCCGCGCTTCTTCGCGGGTGCGCTGCCGGTCGGAGGGCCTGGCGGCCTCTGGCTGCAGGCCGACAGTTGCTGCAGCAAGGCCTCGTGGGTGGAGGTTGAGGTCACTCCCGCCAGCAACGTGTTCCTGAACCGTGGGTGGCAGTCGTTCGCCCGCGTGCGCGGCCTGCAGGGAAGATGTACTCTCCACTTCAGGCATGACGGGGCGGCGACCCTCTACGTCAGGATCTTTGGGAAGGACGGTAGGCGCCTGGGGTGCTACCTGGAGGGCGACGCCGCCGCCGCCGACGATGACGACGGCCGGAGGGGCGGTGGCGTCCTCAGCGGTGAACTCGCCCATGGCGACGGCCGTGACGTGTCCAGCGGCGGCGACTCCTCCTCTGGGGAGAGCATGAGCGACGGCGACTATGACGAGCCGCCACGCCGCCGAGCCCTGACCGGGGAGGGCGACGAGCCGCCTCGCCCTCGCGCTCCGGTGAAGCAAGAGGAGGACTTCGACTAAGCGCGGGCGTCGCTGGAGCCAGGCCTCAGGAGCCGCAGTGGTCGCGAGGCCGCTTTTGTTTTTTTTTATTTTTTTCCTACATCAAGAAATGTAGAAGGCCCTGCTAGGGCATGCAATGGACCATGGCGCTTGCACCGTTTATGTTAAAGCTTTTATTTCATATCTTAGCATTCCCGTTGCTACCAATCAACAGGCTCTTGTTGATCGCGATTAGGGTAACTTAGCTTGGTGTGCTTGTGGTAGACTCCTACGCCGCGAGGGCATGCTCCTCCGGAGCTTGGGTCCTCTGCGTACCCCTCGTTTCGGAGAGATCTTGCCGGGGGTTTCCTTTTCATGGGTTTGGAGGTTCTCCGGCCTCAGGAGGTGCCCAGCGGCCGCGAGGTCTCCAGCGGGTCATGAGGATACGGGGCCTCCGGAGATGCTTCCCAGGGCGCTGCGCCCCACGCGAGCCCCTGAGCAAGGACCAACCGTCGCTGGTACGCTGGGTCGCGATGCCCGGCGAGGCCAGGAGGTGCGGACTCAGGAGGGCGTACGTGCCCGTTGGCTCGTTTAAGGGCGTCACGCGAGGATTAGGACACCAAAGATTAGGCCACGAAGGCTTTGGCGAGGTGTGCTCGTGGGCGAGCCCAGGCGTACACACCGTGCCCAGCCCCCGCTCGTGAGACACGCGGGAAAGAGCGACGGGCAACTGCCACTCTCCCTAAGGCGAGACTCGAAAGAGCAAACGCTGCAAGGAGAAAAATTCCCATCCCTTTTCAAATAAAGACGTGAGAATTTCGAATTTCATTCCAAGAGGTGGCAAATCAGCTACAGAAAGCAAGCAAAAGAACAGCCGCGTCCGGCACCTAGACTTGTCTTCTGGTCTTCTCCCCAGTGCGGAGCATGGGGCTTCCACTAGGCGTGGGCATAGTCGTTGAAAGGCAGTGTCGTCCGCCAGCGCGGAGCATGGGGCTTCCACTTGGACGTGGGTGGGAGCCCCCATGAGGCCCCAGGGCGGCACTCAGGAGACTCCGGGGCGTGTACAATCCCACTCATTATTACGTGAGAGTGTCACGAGCGGAGACTTGAGGGGCACTTCTTGCCCCCTGGGCGGGTACCCCGCCCCGCGCATACCCCGACCACCATTGGGGCGTCCGGAAACCAGGACAGGACCAAGGGCAAGGGGCTACGCGGGCAGTGGTAAGGTGGCCGCGGGCCCTCGGTCGGGGGAGGGCTCGCCGGCGCCTTCCCCGAAGAAGGACCCACTTACGGATGGCACCCGCCACCGTGGTGGTGGCGCCATGCGCCTCGTGACGCGGGGGGAGCCCTGGCACCGGGCTCCCTTGCCGTGCGTGGGGGGCGTCCTCGCGCGACCTCCTGGCGCACCCCGCCTGCCTGGATCGGGGCCAGCGCCCAGAGGTGCGCCGTCGTGGCACGATTTACCTGCGATCCAAGGTTAGCGTGACATGTTCCAAAGATATTGGTTATAACCGGTGGCCGTTGCTGTCGAAGGCGCCGGCGGGGCGTTGGGTTGGCTCTGGAGGTCCGGGGAGCTCGCGAGGGTCCGACACCTCCTCTGCCAGGACCACCTGGCACCTTGCCTCGTAGGCCACCAAGACTCCCTACATGAGGCACTGGTACGAGGCGGCCATGTCGAGCAGGCCGAATGGCATGCGGACGTAGCTACAGGGGTAGCCCCCACTTCGGCCGATGCGAGATGGCTAGAAGAGCTCCTGAGAAGCAGCCCTGTTGAGGCCTGGGGTGTTGATGCAGACGCGCAGCTCGCCACCCATGTCGTGGTCGGCAGTTGCACTGGATGGCGCGGGGCGATGCTCGCCACGCATGGCTCGCGCCTCCTGAAGCTCCTCGATCGCCTTGGTGATGAACTCCTGAGCGCCTGGCGCCTCGCGCCTTGCACCTTGATCATGGAGGCGCGCGTCGAAGCACGCCCCCATGTGGTGCCCGAACACCTCCATCGTGACGCTGGTCAGTCAGAGGCCCTCCAGATGAGAGCCCCCTAGCCCGTCCTGAGAGGGGCACCGGGCGCGCCTTCCTATGCGAGAGGGGAAGGCGCCCCAGCAGTGGTCGCGAGGCTCGAGGTGCGTCCAATAGGCGCCACAGCCTCCTGACGGCCTTTGGGGAGGAGTTGCTTCTTCTTCTTGGGGACGGCCTCAGGTGGCAGGACGGCACCCTCGTTGTCAAAGTTCTCGACCGCCGCAGCCTGGTAGGCGCGCTCGAGGGAGCACACCGCATCCTTTTCGTCACAGGCGACCGTGATGATGCCGCCACTCCCTGGCATCTTGAGGACATTGTAGCCATGGTGAGTTGCTGCCATGAACTTGGCGAGGGCCGGATACCCGAGGATGGCATTGTACGGGAGGTGGATGTGGGCGACGTCGAAGTCGATGAGCTTGGTGTGGTAGTTGTCGCGCTTGCCGAAGGTGACAGGGGGGCAGATCTGCCCTATGGGGACGGTGGAGCCATCGATCACCCCTGAGAAAGGCTTGGTAGGCAGAAGCTAGTCGTAGGGCACTTTGAGCATCTCAAATGTCTTGACAGAAAGAACGTTGAGCCCCGCGCCACCGTCGATGAGGGTTTTGGTGACGAGGACGTTGCTGATGATTGGCGTGCAGAGCATTGGGAGCGCGCCAGTGGCGGCTGAGCACTTAAGCTGGTCCATGGAGTCGAAGGTGATGGCGTGCTTGGACCATCTGAGGGGACGCAACGCCTCAAGCTTGGGGAGGGCTGCGTTCACCTCACGAGCGAACTGCTTGAAGATGCGATGAGAGGCAGGAGCCTGAGCGCCACCCAGGATGCAGGCGATCGCGCGAGGCTCTTGGAAGCCCCCAGCCCCATCATCTTGGCGGTTGTCGTTGTTTCTCCTTGGCGGTGGCGGCAGCAGAGGGAGGCAGACATTGCCCTATGGGCGATCCTCACGAGGCTGGTCCCGCCAAGGGCCCTCATGAGGCTGGCCCTGCCAGCGGTCCTCACGGGGTTGGTCGCGCCAGTCCTGGCGGGGGTCGCGGTTGTCCCAGCGGCCTCCTCCGCGGCCGTAGCTGCGGTCGCTGTGCTCGGGGCAGCGGCCAAAGTGCTCGTCGCGGATTGCCCTGAGCTCCTGGCAGTCATTGGTGTTGTGACTATGGATGTTGTGGAAGACGCAGAACGGGCGGCTGCCCCTAGAGGATTCGCCGAGGTCACAGCCGCGCTTTATCTCATGTTCATCCACGAGCACAGCGGGGCCCTTGCGCTTTACCTCCTTAGCCTTGGCCTTCTTGTCATTAGGATCGACCTCCGGAAGCTCCAGGAGGGAGAGGCAACCTTCCTCTGCCCGCGCACCTGGCGGCCATGTTGAACATCTCCAGAGCCGAGCACAAGTCCTCGTGTATGGTGAGCTCCTCCTTCATCTTGACATCCTGGATGCCCTCAGAGAACGCTAAAATGATGGCCTCATCCGACACCTTTGGGATCTTGAGGCAAACGTTCATGAAGCACTGTATGTACTTGTGCAAGGTTTCGCCCGGATGCTGCTTTATGCGCCGCAGGTCGCCTGCTACAGGAGTGCGGTCGTGAGTGCCCTGGAAGTTGGCGATGAAGCGCTCGCGCAGCTCGTCCCAGGAGGAGATCGACCCCACCGGAAGGTTCAGGAGCCAAGAACGCGCGCCGTCCTTGAGGGCCATGGGGAACCAGTTCGCCATGACCTTATCGTTGCCGTTCGCCACCTCGATGCTCAGCTCGTAGAGCTGGAGGAACTCAGCGGGGTCAGGAGTACCGTCGTAGCGTGGAGGTAGATCCGGCTTGAACTTGCCGGGCCAGACGACACAGCACAGCTCCGTGGTGAAAGCACGGCAGCCTGCCGCACTCGCAGGTACCGGTCGCATGGGGGGAGCTTGATCTTGTCGCCCACGCGCCACCACCTCCGGTAGCATGTAGTCCTGACGCGGCGGCGCTGGAAGCGTGCGCGCATCGGCCTGCGGCCGCTGCACCACCTGGCAGCTTTCTTCATCGCGCGCCGGTGCCCTGCGCGGCGAGTCACGTTGGGGTGCCTCACGCCTGGGCTCGGGGTCCGTGACGTGCAGAGGAGGAGGAGGAGGCGCGTCGTGAGCCACGCCACCCACCAGGGACGGCGGAGGATGAGGCGAACGGGATGGTGCAGGGGCCTCACCGGCGGCGTTGACGAGCTCGGTGATGCGACCGAGCCAGTCGTCGTATGGGTCGTTGGCCGGACGGTAGCGCAGAAGCTCACGCGCCATGAGCAGCGTAGCCTGCACGTTCGCCGGCCCGTGACGAGCATGAGAATACGACACCGTGGCTGGAGTGGGTGATGGAGTCGCGGTACGGCCATCACACCGCACGGACGATGGCAGCGACGAATCCTACTGTTCGCGAGCGGCAGGGTCGGTGGTGGCGTTAGCCACCGGGGAGGCAGAGCGGTGAGGAGTGCCGTTGCCCACGGGTGCCGTCTGAGCGACACAAGCGGCCCGGCGCTCGGCACGGACATGGCGAGCGTCGGCCATAGGAACGACGGAATGGCGGCGGAGCGAACGGTGGAAGAGAGGCTTCGACACGCCCCTACCTGGTACGCCAAATATCGGATTCAGGGCTCCGCAGACCCAAGAAAGGTTTGAACTATGGGGCGTGTGTGAAGGACTCAACCTATCCAGCCAACCAGCTCATCACCCTACGGCCTAGCTCGATGCACCCAAACAAGGAAGAAGATGAACATGACAGTTTACCCAGGTTCGGGCCACCTTGCGGTGTAAGACCCTACGCCTGCTTTGTGGTGGATTGGCCTCACGAGGGGCTAAGGATGAACTAGTACAAGGGATGAGCAACCTCGCAAGGTCTGTGGGTGAGGGAATCAGTCGACGAGGTTTGGATCCCCTCTACGGTGGTGGCTAACCTATATTTATAGTGGCCTCGGTCCTCTTCCCCCAAAACGTAGGCGGGAAGGGATCCCACAGTGGCCAATTTGAAAGGGGACAAGTAGTACATCTTATCCTGATGAAAGGTGGTCTTCGCCTGCAAAGCTTCTGGCCGTGACACAGCGGTGGGCTCGACGATGACATCCGTCCTGCCGTCCTGGCGGTCTTGGTCTTGTAGCACTAGAAAGGAAACCTTTGCCAGGCTGCTTGGGAACCCGCGTCTGCGCTTGCCTCCTTAGCACCAAAGAGGAAACTGCCTCCTCTGCGCCCGCTGGCGCCCTCCTGGCCTTGGTTGTCATGGCTTGTGTCATCACAACCTCATGAGGTTGGGTACCTGCATAGAAATCTCCGCTCCTCAGGAGGCAGCCTGGGAAGGCCGCTCCCTCGGGAGGTCTTGGCGTCGTCCGCCTCACGAGGCTTGGCCCCTCGTGAGGGTCTTGTCTTGGTGGTCTTGTAGATGGGCCGTACCAGGCCGTCGATGGAGCCACGCCATGGGCCGCAGGCAGGCAAGTCTGGGTACACTGGTTCCCAGAACACCGACAACCATCTACTACCTCGCTCCAGCCTCCACTGGCTATTGTTCATCCACCGTCCACTTCCTCCAACCTCCACTTGCTACTGTTCATCCACCGCAACTTCCTCCTGCCTCCACGGGCTACTGTTCATCTAGCCTCCACCGGCTACTGTTCATCCAGCCTCCATGGGATACTGTTCATCCACCCCCAACCGGCTGGGGTGTGGAGTCCTCCTCGGGGTCCTGTTCATCCAGCGGCAACCGCCTACTACCACGGGGACCTGTTCATCCAACCCCCACAACCAACCGGCTCGACTCACCACCTCTCGACTCGTTCTACGTACCGCGCGCACGGTAGCAACGGTCACTATTCATCGAGAGGCAACCCAACACCGGCTAGCTACGTCTCGCACGGGGGCTCGAACGGCTTCAGTAAGCAGCAGCAGCGATCGATCGCTTGGGTTCAGTTAGCAGCAGTAGCGAATGAATCGCTCGGCTTCAGTCAGCTGCGAATGAATCGCTCGGGTTTAGTTAACTGCATCTAAGGGATCGATCACTCGGGTTTAGTAACGTAGCTAGCATGATCGCTCGGGTTTAATTAGAGCCAACGCCTCGCACACACGCGCGTACGAGAGAGAAACGCGCAAACCACAGTGCATCGCTCGGCCCCGACCACCCATCGTATCCGGGAACTCCCCGATAATTTCCTCACCCTCGCTTCTACCATGTTTTTTCCGTCATGGGCGACCCAAAGAATGTCATGTCGGTGCGTCTCCGGCCCGCCAAGGACGAAAAGCCCAATTTCTATCATGATTTTTTGTCATAGAAGTAGGAGCCCACCACATCTATGATGATACGTGTTTTTGATACAATTATCATCATAGAAGTGTCATAAGCATGACAGAAAAAATTCGTTCGGCCCAAAATGTCACGGATGTGTCTTTTTTTGTAGTGTGTCCTTGTCGACCTACGAGGTTCGGTAGTGAATTGATCCTAAGTTTCATGATCATCATTATTAGCTTCCTCTTCAATTGGTGTACGCATCACAGGAACACCTTTCTGCTCTACACTACTTTCCAATTCAAGTGAAGGTTCGATAACCTCATCAAGTTCTACCTTCCTCCCACTAACTTCTTTCGAGAGAAACTCGTTCTCTAGAAAGGATCCATTCTTGGCAACAAAGACCTTGCCTTCGGATCTGTGATAGAAGGTATACCCAATTGTTGCTTTAGGGTATCCTACGAAGATGCACTTGTCCGCATTGGGTTCGAGCTTATCAGGCATAAGTGTCACATCCCTAAACTTTAAGAAACGACAGCTTAGGTTTCTTGCCAAACCATAATTCATACGGTGTCATCTCAACGGATTTAGATGTGCCCTATTTAAAGTGAATGTAGTTATCTCTAATGCATAACCACAAAATGATAGTGGCAAATTGGTAAGAGACATCATAGAATGCACTATATCCAATAGAGTACGGTTACGACGTTCGGACACACCTTTACACTGTGGTGTTCTAGGTGGCGTGAGTTGTGAAATGATTGCTTGTATCTACATTGGTATTTCCCCGAAGAGGAAGGGATGATGCAGCACAGCAACGGTAAGTATTTCCCTCAGTTATGAAACCAAGGTTATCAATCCAATAGGAGAACCAAGCAACACTATGTAAACAGCACCTGCACACAAACAACAAAAACTTGCAACCCAACGCATAAGATGGGTTGTCAATCCCTCAGCGGTATTGAGATAGATTAAATTGTATGACATTTTATAAATAGATCTAACAAAAACACTGAAAAATAAAGAAAAACTGCAGCAGGGTATTTTTGGTTTTAATATGATAGAAAATGGACCCCAGGGCCGTATTTTTCACTAGAGGCTTCTCTCAAGAAAATAGCATATGGTGGGTAAACAAATTACTATTGGGAAATTGATAGAAAAGCGAATAATCATGACGATATCCCACCGTGATCGTTGCCCCCTCCGGCAGAGTGCCGGAAAAGGCCTCTAGATTGGATCTCGTGGTTCTGGAACTTGCGACGGTGGAAAAAGTGTTTTGTCGATTCCCCTAGGGTTTCTGGGATTTTAGAGTATTTATAGAGGTGGAAGTAGGTTAAGGCAGCACCCGTGGGCTCCACTACCCACCAGGGCACACTGAAGGCCCCTGGCGTGCCCTGGTGCCTAGTGGGCCCCATGAGTCTCCTCTCATGCACTCTAGAAGCTTCCAGGGTCCTTTATCACCGAAAAAATCTCCAAAAAGTTTCGTGGCATTTGGACTTCGTTTGGTATTGATATTCTGCGAAGTAAAAAACAAGCAAAAAACAGCAACTGGCACTGGGCACTATGTCAATAGGTTAGTCCCAAAAAATGATATAAAGTTGCTAGTAAATGTATATAAAACATCCAAGATTGATACTATAATAGCATGGAATAATAAAAAATTATAGATACGTCGGAGACTGATGACCCACAAGTATAGGGGATCAATCGTAGTCCTTTCAATAAGTAAGAGTGTCGAACCCAACAAGGAGCAGAAGGAAATGACAATTAGTTTTTAGCAAGGTATTATCTGTAAGCACTGAAATTATAAGTAACGAGTAGTTTGATAGCAAGATAATTTGTAATGAGCAAGTAACAGTAACGGTAACAAAAGTGCAGCAAGGTAGCCCAATCCTTTTGAGGCAAAGGACATGCCAAAACGGTCTCTTATAATAAGCAAAGCGTTCTTGAGGGTACACGTGAATTTCATCTAGTCACTTTCATCATGTTTGTTTGATTTGTGTTCGCTACTTTGATAATTTGATATGTGGATGGACCGGTGCTTAGGTGCTGTTCTTACTTGAACAAACCTCCTACTTATGATTAACCCCCTCGCAAGCATCCGCAACTATGAGAAAAGTATTAAGATAAAATCTAACCATAGCATTAAACTTTTGGATCCAAATCAGCCCCTTACGAAGTAGCGCATAAACTAGGGTTTAAGCTTCTGTCACTCTAGCAACCCATCATCTAATAACTACTCCACAATGCATTCCCTTATGCCCTAATAAGGTGAAGTGCCATGTAGTCGATGTTCACATGACACCACTAAGGGAATCACAACATACATACCATCAAAATATCGAACACATATCAAGTTCACATGATTACTTGTAACAAGATTTCTCCCGTGACCTCAAGAACAAAAGTAACTACTCACAAATGATAATCATGCTCAAGATCAGAGGGGTATTAAATAGCATAATGGATCTGAACATATAATCTTCCACCAAATAAACCATATAGTAATCAACTACAAGATGTAATCAACACTACTAGTCACCCACAAGCACCAATCTAAGGTTCCGGTACAAAGATTGAACACAAGAGATGAACTAGGGTTTGAGAGGAGATGGTGTTGTTGAAGATGTTGATGGAGATTGCCCTCCCCAAGATGGGAGAGTTGTTGGTGATGATGATGACGATGATTTCCCCCTCCGGGAGGGAAGTTCCCCCAGCGGAATCGCTCCACCGGAGGGCAAAAGTGCTCCTGCCCAAGTTCCGCCTCGAGACGGCGGCGCTTCATCCCGAAAGTTCTCTCCTTATTTTTTTTAGGTCAAAATGACTTATATACCAGAAGAGGGGCACCGGAGGTGGGCCGAGGAGGGCACAACCCACCAGGGCGCGCCTGGGGGCCCTGGCGCGCCCAGGTGGGTTGTGCCCACCTGGTGGGCCCCCTCTAGTAGTTATTTGCTCCAATAATTCTTAAATATTCCATAAAAAATCTCCGTGAAGTTTCAGCTTATTTGGAGTTGTGCAGAATAGGTAGCTCTGATGTGCTTTTTCAGGTCCAGAATTCCAGCTGCCGGTATTCTCCCTCTTTGTGTAAACCTTGCAAATTATGAGAGAAAAGACATTAGAATTACTCCCAAAAGCATTATTATGCATAGAAACATTATAAATAACAGTAGGAAAACATGATGCAAAATGGACGTATCAACTCCCGCAAGCTTAGACCTCGCTTGTCCTCAAGCGAAAACCGAAATAAAAAAACATGTCCACATGCTTAGAGAGAGAGGTGTCGATAAAAACAAAATACGGACATAGAAGCATCATGCATATTATTATAACAGCAAAGAACTTAAACATAAAACTTTATCATAGAACTTCTATCATATAACTTCTCATGAGTAAGAGCATCTCCAATAGATGGTCCAAATTTTGACGGTCCAAAACCGGAGATGTAAAATTTGGACCGCCAAAAAGTGCGTTTTGGAGCTCCGAAAAAAGGCCAACTCCAACAGATGGTCCAAATTCATGGTCCAAAAGAGCAACTCCAATAGATGGTCCAAAACCGGCCAGCAGCCGCGCGGCTGCTGTTCAGCCGCTGTCCAGCCACTATACAGCCGCACATATTGCATAAAACATGTTTTAAAACAACATAAAAAAATTTCATGTCCACAATATCAAATTATTACATAGTTCTTCAGATCCAGGAGATGAAATGCAACACAAATACAACATAGTTTTGCACAATACAACATAGTTTTGAACAAACAAATAATGAATCTATGCGGATCTTTCGCCATGCCATTTCCAATGCTTTTCCATCAAATCTTTCTGGAGTTGGTCATGCACATCGATGTCTCTAATCCCGCTGTACACCTTCATGAAACATCTGATGCGCTCCTCTTTGCGCATGGGGTTAACACGAATGCCCATCAACTGATAGAAGTTGTAATCTAAATTTTTTCCACGCTCGTTCTCAATGATCATGTTATGCATGATCACGCAAGCGGTCATGATGTACCAAAGGATCTTTTGATCCCAAAATCTAGATGGTCCTCGCACAATAGCAAATTGGGATTGCAAAATCCCAAATGCCCTCTCAACATCTTTTCTAGCCGCCGCTTGTGCATTATGAAAGACAAGTTCTTTCTTACCTTCAGGTTTTGCAACCGGCTTGACGAATGTACTCCACCTCGGGTAGATCCCATCTGCAAGATAGTACCCACAGTTGTAGGTGCGGCCATTTGCTTCGAAGGTTACCGGTGGTGCTTCTCCATTTGCTAAGTTGGCAAAGAGAGGTGACCGGTCGAGCACGTTGATGTCGTTGCAAGAACCGGGCATACCAAAATATGCATGCCAAATCCATGTTTCATGATCAGCAACTGCCTCAAGAATGATAGTGGCATCCTTCCCACGACCCTTGAATTGTCCATGCCATGCTTTTGGACAGTTCTTCCATTTCCAATGCATGCAATCCACAGACCCGAGCATACCTGGAAACCCTCGAGCTTTGTTCATCTCCAAAAGCCTCTGAGTGTCCTGAGCATTGGGTGCTCTCAAGTACTATGGACCGAACACTTCTACCATAGTTATTGCAAATTGCTTGACATAGAAGATAGAAGTGCTCTCTGCCATCGCCAAGTTGTCATCAATGTAATCTGCCGGAACACCATATGCCATCATGCGCAAAGCGACAGTGACCTTCTGCTCAATGCTATGGCCAAGCAACCCGGCACAGTTCCTTCTCTGCTCGAAGACTGGATTATGCTGCTTCACGGAATTGCAAATGTGGAAGAACAAGTCTTTCGACATTCTGAAACGGCGTCGAAAGTAATTCTCCGGAAAAACAGGTCATGATGCAAAGTAGTTGTGCACCAACCATTTGTGCGCATCAATCTGTTCTCTCCGAATGAACGCACGACCATAAACGGAACCACCGTGCTTCGGTTTCTTCCTCTTGTGCATGGCCACTAGCATAGCAATCTCCTCTTCTTCATGCAAATCAAATTCCTCGTCCAACGATGAATCATCCACGAAAGAGGAGTCAACCGAGCTCATCTACAATGCACACAACCACCGTCAAACATACTATCCAATCCCAAGTTAAATCATCAAGTTTCGTCATTTTTTTACCTTGGGGAATTCCGTCGAACACCTTGTGCGCGCGGTGGAAGAAGATGGCCGCCGGTTGGATTGGCTGCTGCTGACGGCTGCGGACGGCTGCGGTCGGCTCCGGACGGTGGCGGTGATAAGAAATGAGCTTGGAGGCCGGCCAAGAGGAGCTCGGCGGGCGGCGAAGAATAGTTCGGCAGCCGGGCGGAGGGCTTGGTGCGGCGGTCGTGCGGCCGGCGCAACGGCCGTGGACAGGCTCATGGCCGACGGGGAGGAGGTCGGCGGCAGCCTAAGACCCGGCGGAGGCCTACCGCGGCAGCCGGACTGCCGGAGGCGCCGAATCCCGCGCCGGCTGCCTCCCGATTCGGCGACGTCCGGGCGGCTGCGAGCCGGCTACCGGCGAGGGAGGCGACGGGGGCGACGGCGGCGGAGGGCGGTGGCGGGGATGTGGGGTGGTGGCGGCGCCGACGGCGAGGTTTTGGGCGGTCGCGGCGGCGGATTCCGGCCGGCTGGTCTTCGGGCAGGCGGACGGCCGCGGGCGGGAAAGGAAAGGAAGTGGCGGTTGGGCGTTCGCGGGCGGCGGCTGGCTTTGGACCAGATGCACCTCATGATGTAAATTTGCACTGCGAGGTGTTGTATTTTACATCACGAGGAGGCCGCGGTCCAATTTTTTTTGCATATGGACCGTCTGTTGGAGCAGCGTTTTTTGCCCCAGACAGTCCAAAAGTTAGGTACTTTTACATTTGGACCATCTATTGGAGATGCTCTAAGTAACAATTCATCACAACATCGAAGTAAAGCATAAACTCTATTGAAAACCAACAAACTATGTTCTCAGTCAACTTTGCAACTACAATTCATCATCTTTTCAGGAAGGGTCACGTATCGGAGCCTTTAGGCAAGTCCACATACTCAACCATCATATAGTCTTCTATGATTGCTAACACTCACCGCATACACATGAGCAAAAAGTTTCAACCAGCACACATAGGAAGATAGGGGCTTATAGTTTCGCCTCCCAACGTATTCACCTCAAGGGTGATGTCAACAATAATAACTCATGCCCACTCATATTCAACTGGATATATGTGCCTAGATCTTTCCTCACCACATGGTGCTTGCCAAAAGAGAAAATAAAAAAGGAATAGAGAGAAATACTTTGACTCTTGCATAAAAGTAAATACATAAAAGTAAAAGATAGGCCCTTCGCAGAGGGAAGCAGAGGTTGCCATGC
Organism: Thinopyrum elongatum; assembly: GCA_011799875.1. Lineage (NCBI taxonomy): Eukaryota > Viridiplantae > Streptophyta > Magnoliopsida > Poales > Poaceae > Thinopyrum > Thinopyrum elongatum. Next base: position 552,382,487 of record CM022303.1, read on the forward strand.
GCTTTTTGTTTGTATGCTCAATCTCTTAGTGCAAAAGAACATCACATTATATTGCCCCTTATGATAGCAACCTTTATTATGTAGTCTGTCGCTTTTATTCTTTGCCATCACAAGTTCGTACAACGCTCAATTTTCTCTTACACTAAATGCTCCAACACTTTTAGAAGCAATTTTTATTGCCTTATTGCACCGATGACAACTTGAAGGATCTTACTCAATCCATAGGTAAGTATGGTGGACTCTCAAAGCAAGATTTGGGTTTAAGGGTTCTTGGATGCACAAGTAGTATCTCTACTTAGTGCGGAATTTTTGGCTAGCAAAGATGGGGGACAAGCACCACATGTTAAAGGATCTATGACAATATAACTTCTATGTGAATATGGGCAAACATAAATCACTACGTTGTCTTCCTTGTCCAACGTCAACAATTTTGGCATATAATATTTTGATGGGGGCTCACAATCACAAAAGATGTCCAAGATAGTGTAATTGCATGTGAATCTTCTCTTCCCTTATTAATTCTTTCATGAATTGCATCATTGACCAATGCTATGTTTGTAAATCTCCAATAAAATTTTCTACTTATACTCTTCCTTATGTGATGTCATTACTTACCATAAGATTAGCATATGATCTTTTTCATTTATTTCCTTTCTTTTTATTGAACATGAAAGTAAAGAAAACAAAACTCAAACTAAACTTTATTATATATCTCGCACACGATTACAAGGATAGATCACTAAGCAAACACTCGAAAAGAAAGGATCGAACTAAACTTTTATTCAACTAAAGCAAAAGATAACTGAGGACCGAACTAAGATAAGTAAAGGCAAAAATAGTGGAGGTGATACGATATTGGGGCACCTCCCCCAAGCTTGGCACAAGCCAAGGGGAGTGCCCATACCCGATACTCAAGTTTCCTTTGATGATGAAGAAGGAGGTGGTGGTGATGAAGTAGTAGTAGCAATCTTATCCTTCAGGCTCAAAAGATACTCCAATCTATGGATGACGCTCTGGAGGGCGATGATATGCTCTTGCAATAGAATATTTTCACGAGTAAGATATTTATTTTGCACACGAACCGTTTCGATGATCCGAAAAGCTTCAATCTCAGTGGGGGTATGTAGGATCGAAACTAGGTCTAGAGGGGGGTGATTAGACTACTTGACCAAATAAAAATCTAGCCTTTTCCCAATTTTAAGTGTTGGAAGATTTTAGCAATTAGTACAAGTCAAGCAATCAACCTACACATGCAATTATAAGAGTGTAGCAGTGGAAAGTAAAACATTGCATATGAAGGTAAAGAAAAGGGTTTGGATAAGGTAAACGCAATGTAGACACGGAGATTTTTGGCGTGGTTCCGATAGGTGGTGCTATCGTACATCCACGTTGATGGAGATTTCAACCCACGAAGGGTAACAGTTGCGCGAGTCCACGGAGGGCTCCACCCCCCAAGGGTCCACGAAGAAGCAACCTTGTCTATCCCACCATGGCCATCGCCCATGAAGGACTTGCCTCACTCGGGTAGATCTTCACGAAGTAGGCGATCTCCTTGCCCTTACAAACTCCTTGGTTCAACTCCACAATCTTGTCGGAGGCTCCCAAGTGACACCTAACCAATCTAGGAGACACCACTCTCCAAAAAGTAATAGACGATGTGTTGATGATGAACTCCTTGCTCTTGTGCTTCAAATGATAGTCTCCCCAACACTCAACTCTCTCTCACAGATTTGGCTATGGTGGAAAGATGATTTGAGTGGAAAGCAACTTGGGGAAGGCTGGAGATCAAGATTCTTGTGGTTGGATTGGAATGTCTTGGTCTCAACACATGAGTAGGTGGCTCTCTCTCAGAAAATGAGTAGTGGAAGTGTAGGCACATTCTGATGGCTCTCTCTCAAATGGAGAAGGGGGTGGAGGGGTATATATAGCCTCCACACAAAATCCAACCATTACACACATTTGACCCAACTCGGTCAGACCGAATAGAAGAACTCGGTGAGACCGATTTAGTTCAAAATGTGAATGTTAGGAATCTCGGTGGGACCGACTGGATCAACTCGGTGGGATTGATGTGCTAGGGCTTAGGGCAAACATCAACTCGGTGGCACCGATTGCATCAACTCGGTTAGACCAAAGTAAAGCAATAAGGCAACCGAGAAGATGTCAAGCAAACTCGGTGGACCGATTGCACATTTCGGTGAGACCGAAATAATTACAATAGGCAACAGAGAGTTTGCAAGGCCATCTCGGTGAGACCGAGATCCGTATCGGTGTGACCGAATTGTCTAGGATTTATGACAGTGGCTATGTCAACTGAACTCTGTGGCGCCGGATAGATCAAATCAGTGGGGCCGAGTTTGACTTTAGGTTTTGGACATATGTGGAAATGAGAAAGTGGTTGAGGATTTTGGAGCAATACCACTAAGCACTTTGAGCAAGTCGACCATTAAGCAACACCTCATCCCCTTTTAATAGTATTGGCTTTCCTATGGACTCAATGTGATCTTGGATCACTAAAATGAAAAACAAGAGTCTTGAGCTTTTGCCAATCTTTGTCCTTAGCATTTTGAGGGGTCCACATCTCTAGTCCATGCCATGCCAATCATTGAACTTTCTAAAATATATAACTTGAACGGATATTAGTTCAATGAGCTATATGTTGTTAGGAATTACCAAAACCACCTGGGGATTAGTTGCACTTTCAATCTCTCCCTTTTTGGTAATTGATGACAACATATAGATCAAAGCTTCGACAAATGATAATATGAATGAAATACATCGTCGCTTTGAGAAGTATGTGATAAGCAAGAGCTCCCCCTAAATTTGTGCATTATTTAAAATTTGCTTTTGAATGCAAATGCACAATCGATTAGGATCATGGGTCACTCTTCCATGTCACATACATCTTGGTGGAGCGCTCAAAATGATAAGAGTTAGATAACATGCACTCATCACCAAGGGTAAACATGATTGATCATACACAAATATCATAGATATCATCATGCAAGCACACATTAAGGCATAGTATGATCAAACTCACGAGCATAACACAAATTGTAGCATAGGAATCAAACAAGCAAATGATCAAAGTAGCAAGAGAGGCAACAAAAAGCAAAACACACACTCTCTCTCGAAGCCTAATGATCTATACACTTTCTCCCGCTTTGGCAACAAGTTACCAAAAAGCTTGAAAATGCATAGTGCTAGACGACTCTCTAGGCACGATCTCCAGGAGATCCTAAAGGGATCTTCTAGCTGGTTGCTCCGGTGTGCGTAGATGGCGTGGAGAGGAGGGCATCCGCAAAAGCTTCGGCAGAGTTCTGTGGAGCTGGAGGAGTTGAAACTGGAGGTACAACCGTGGCAGTTGCTGCAAGTGCTGAAATAGAAGTCCTGGTGTCACTGACAACTGGCACTGCTGAAGACCTTTGTGCTCTTGGCACTCTCTGAAAAGTATCTGTGGTAGGTCTGTCATTCCTGTCCTCAACTTCTTCCTAGAGCTTCTCCACAGTGGTCTGGATCTCTGTGACCTTCACATCTAGATCATGAAATTTTGTCTCAATGATCCTCTCAAGACTCTCTTGATTTTAAATCAGGGTGGCCAAGCCCTTCTCAATTCTCACTGTAGCCTCAAACAGATAACTGAGTTGATCCTGCTTGGTCTTGAGCATCACTGTTGAAGCATCTGGTGCACTGGCTACCTTTGCTGCTTTTGCAGCCTTTGCTCTCTCTCTCTCTCTCTCTCTCTCTCTCTTCTCCTGAGCTTCGACACAAGTTGGATGAGATGCATCCATGACCATTTCATTGTCCTCAAAATCTGGCCTCAGGGGAAGATGCTCTTTATCAAGAAGATATATCCCTGTTCCCATCTTGGAATTGATCAACATCTGTATGTGAGGGGCATATCCACATGATCTCTTTTGATCAGCTGATGTTCTCTTCACAGTCTCAACAATCAAAGTCATCACTTCGAACTTCTGAGGTACATCAAACATATGGAGCAAGTTGATTGAGTGACCATGGATCATCCTATGATCTCCTGACTTGGGCAAAAGAGTGTGCCTCAAGATGGTGTTGATGGTGGTCAGACCAGACGACAGATAGTATATGGATCCAAACTTATCTGTCTCCAAGGCATCATCAGGAATAGTCTTGTACATGTTGGCCATGGAGTTGTGATCCTTCCTAGTCTTGGCATATACATTAGTGTCATCCTCATCTTCCTTTGGGGCATTGATCAACTTGGCCCATTCAGAGATTGTAGATTGATATTTTGTACCTTTAGTCATCCAGACAATCCTTCTATCTGGGTAGAAGTGAGCAGTGGAATAGAATTGCATGATCATCTCATCGTTCCACTTGGTCAACTTCTGACCAACAAACTTGTCCACTTCATTCATCCTGAAGCTCTCATGCACACCTGGGAAGTAGTCCTCATTGTCATCAATGTATGTCCAGTCAACCCATCTCATGTCACAGACAATGGGCTTCTTGTCTAACAGGACTGTCTCATAGAAATCCTGATATTCCTTGGTGTGGAAACGATAGTCTACGACAGTTCTCCTCTTGGTGGCATATGGATCAGTCTTTCTCCAGAGTCTCAGACATGCATCCTTTCTCAGCTTTATATTCTCTGCCACAGGATGATCGTCACTATGATCTAAAATCTTTGGCTTCAGTTTTCTGAGCACTTGTTGCTCTTCTTCTTCTTGAACCTCAGGCACTGGGCCTTGTTCTTTTCAGCAGCAGATATGTTCCTTGTTGATCTCTTGGGTGCAGATGGTTTTGGAGCTTGAGCTTGAGTCGGAGGCTTGGGGGCTGACTTGGGCTTAGATGGAGCAGCCCCAGTCCTTATGGCATCCCCCATAAACTTCTGAGTCTTGGCAGGAGGTGCAACTGGCTCTTCCTCCTCCTCATCTTCATCAGAAGAATGCTTTTCAAATTCAGCCATTGGATCTACAAGTTTGCACCATCTTCCTCTTTTTCTTTCTTTTTTCTCCTTTCCAGCACCACTAGCTAGCTGTGCTTGCTCTTGAGTTGAGGCTCTGGCTTTAGGCATTGGAGCTCTCTTGGCAGGAGCCTTCTTCTGCATTCCAGGCTTGGTGGCAGCAGCAGCAGCATACTCTTTCTTGAGTACCTTTTTCTTGGAGGTCACCTCCTCAATGACAAAGTTCTCATCCTCAGATTCTGAAGTTCTCTTCTTCCTTTGTCTAGTTGCTGCCTTGGGCAAGTTGCTGGGAGTGCTTCTGCTCCCCTCATCATAACTGCTGTTGGAGGGACTAGTGCCCTCACTAAGGTTGAGCTGCTCTTCTGACTTGTTCTGGCTATCACTGCCCTCTGACATGACTGAAACTGACCCTGTGAACAGTTGGGTATAGATAGAGTGGATGAGCATCACAAAGTGCAGCTTATTTTGTAAAAATATTAAGACAAAAACTTAATTTTAGTTTTCTGCAGAAAGCATTTCGGAGCTACCGATTTGACAAACTCGGTGACACCGAAGCACTAACAAAGTCTAAACATACAGTTTCGGTCAGACCGAAATGCAGTTCGGTGACTCCGAGATGCTAGGGTTTCACAGAGTAAGTGATTTCAGTCACACCGATCAGTACACTTCGGCCAGACCGAGTTGTACTTGTGCAATGGCCAGAGCCAAATCGGTGAGACCGAGATCCTCAGATCGGTCGGTCCGAGATGAGTTCGGCAGAAACCTAACCCTAAGTTTTTGAATCAAATCTATCTATTATATTATTAAAACGATAGAAAACGAACAGATGTAACATTAAAAAAAGGACACGAAAGAACGGTGGTGATTTGCTAGAAAGATTTATGCATTAATGCATGTCTCCATATCGCATACAATTTCCAACCAGCCGTGATGATTGGAGTCCAAGTCTTACACGGCCACCTGTTCAGAAAAGGAAAGACCGGCTACGTAAATACGTTCCCACTTTCTAGCCAGAGTCCAATTCCAATGCAACGACTATTCTAAATAGACGAGAGGCATAATTCATGCAACTTTGTATGCTCTTGAACAAAGTCTTTTTTTACAGATCTATAGTAGAAAACAAAGTCTGTTTTGACATATCTATGAGTACAGCGCTAGAAGCATTGGACCAAACTTTTTGGGGGTAAAATAAAGTGATAAAATGGGAAAAAATATTTTTATAGGGGAGTAAAGCAAAAAACTGAATAGTAATAGAAGGAAAACTGACGACTCGCGATAGGAAATTAGAACAGTATGTATTATGAGATGAATTTTATTACTAAATTAACAGATCTCACATTACAATTTGTGCTATATAAATATGAATAGAATTCTTAAATGTACTCAATAAAAAATAAGTCGACCATCGGAGATCTCCCTATAGGAAAAAAATGTTGAAGAAAAGTGAGCAGAGGTAGTGCCAAGTATTTTGACGCATGATGTAATTTGATTCTATGATTTCATATAAATTTAAATATCCTACCTAATAGAACATGATGTGTGATTAGGCGGATTAAGCAAGAGAAGATAAGGCTAGGTACTATGGTGCGATGTATCACACAAGCCACCAGATATATTCACATAGGTTAAAAATATATTATTCTTTGATTGTTGTTATAACGGCTGAGATAAAAAAATAAGAAAGATTCTTCAAAAAAAAATGAGAAAGCTACACACAATATATAACACGTACAACTAAGTTGAGCATTTTCTTCGCAGGAAAAAGCAAGTCGAGGGTTAGCAAGTAAAACTGAGTCTACCATTGATGCGTACAAAACCAATACATATACATTAAAAAGAAGAAGCATACTACTGCAAAGGCAGACTGGCCTGTAGGCGAGTATTTGACAAAAAACTACCATATTATGGGTTGCCGTCCCACTGAACTACCACATTAAAAAAAGTGACTGATAACTATCAAAATTTTCTAATTTTGTGACTAAAAACTACCACTTTTGAAAAATGGCCAATTTAGACGATTTAAACACGTTTATGACATGCAGGACCCACCCGTCAGGGCTAACGTGGCGGCAAAGTCAACTAAGTTTGTTTTGACCATTAGTGTATACCGTTATGACAAGTGGGGCCCACATCAACCTTCTTCCTCCTCCTCCTCCTCTCTCTTTGGCATTTCAACAAACATGTTTTGTGCATGGGAGGAAAGCAGGTGAACTCCGGCCGACGACGGACGCGAGCGTGCTCATCCAGCTGCTGTCTCTGGCCCCAGCACCGAGCCGCACCGTCCCCCTCCACTGCCCAGGCACGCGCCACAACCACGCGCCGCCGCCGCGCCCGTCCTCTCCCTTGCTCGCACGCGACGCGAGCTCGTGCAGCCATGGCGTCCCTGTGCCTCGCGCCCCTGCCTCGACAGAAACTCCGGCGAGCCCTCAAGCTGCTTCCCGCCGCATGCCGGCTTCTTCGCTGCTGCCGCTGCTTTGGGTCTCCTGCTGCAGTGCATCGGCGCGCGCGTGCTTTCCTCCGTCCAGCGCCTCCGCCTCCACGAACCGCTCCGTCCTCAAGGCCGAGCGCCGCGGACATTCGCAACCGCGCGCGCCCGGAGCAGGTGCACCGTGCGTTCTCGCCAGCTACCGTCACCCACATCTGTCCGGCGCCGCTGCATGCTGCTGTCGTCACCAGGGCGGCGGAGGAGGTCCTCGGCCAGCGGCAGCACGCCGCCATCGCACGCCTGCAGCTCGCGCATGGTGGCGTCCCAGCTGCCGAGGACGTCGCCGAGCACGTCAAGAACCTGACGGCCAAGGGGCGGACGGCCATCCTGCTGTACCACGCCGTGTCGGACTACTACTCGCTGCAGCTCCTCACGTCCGACAGCGGCAAGGTGAGCACGCTCGCCACCACCAACGCGACCTCGCCGTGGTGGCGAGGAGGACCTCGCCGTCGCCTCCTTCCCTTAGATGCGCAGAAGGTGCTTGTTGGAGGAGGAAGATGATGACGTGTGGGCCCCACTTGTCATAACAGTCAACTTGACGGTCAAAACAAACGGAGTTGACTTTGTCGCCACATCAGCACTGACGGGTGGGTCCCACCTGTCATAAACACGTTTAAATCATCTAAACTGGTCATTTTCCAAAAGTGGTAGTTTTTAGTCACAAAATTAGAAAATTTTGGTAGCTATCAGTCACTTTTTTTAATGTGGTAGTTCTGTGGGACGACAACCTCTAATATGGTAGTTTTTTGTCAAATACTCCGTGTAGGCAGCCCAAAAAACGCACTGCTTTGTTTGGCTTCTCCCAGAAAAATTGCACCCAGCAGCTAGCGTCCTATCACCATGTAGACGGCATCGGCACAATGGTTGACAGATGCACGGACATCTCAAGTTCTCAACCATGCCGTTCAAGTTCAAGCTCGCCGATGTAGTGCCACGCCGCTTCTCTTGCGGGCTGCTGCTGCCCACGCGTCGGCTCTTCATGCTAGGCTATCTTCGTCGCGTCCAACTCTGACTTCTAAAGATTCATATACTCCAACGTTTAGCCTCTTGGCACATACTATATATCCATGCACGACCACCACACAAAAAAACATATGCACGCACGAGTGATAGCCACATAGGTTTACATGTGTCTAATGGATGGACATACAAACTCGGCAAAGCCAACCAATAATAGAAGCTCATCAGAACACCCCATACACACCAACAAAGATTGACATATTGGAGTCGTACCAATAAATAGAGAAGCAAACCAATTTTTCATTCTATCCTAAAATCTATATATGCACAGTTAATCACAGTTGATCAAGATTTGAGTCGGTTTTGTGAAAATAATAATTTTTAGAAACTTATCCTATTAGATGGACAAACAACAAAACTGACTTACATGTGAAGTTCAAAATAATCAATAATAAATAAACCTGTAAATCATTTTTTAGCATAATTTTTTTAGCTCTAAGTATAAAATACAACCTGTAAAGTTAACACACAAGTAAATTAGTAATCCACTCCAATCTTAGCCTTTAAAATATATGTGGATGCAGGTCGCCATGGACGCAAAACAGAACCTATGACAATTTTTTTAAATGGAACATTTTAATAGCAAGTTTTTATGAACATACAAAAATAGTTACTCAATCTTAGATTGTTAGGCTACATAGACTATTCAAGTAATAGAATATTGTTACATCCGTCTGGAAGCACCCGTGGAAGATCGAGAGGTATAGCCAGGAAACCACAATTGCAAGACACATGCGCGCGTGCGCCCACACAGTAGTGACTCATAGGCATAGAAGAAGACGACATAATATAATTTCCAGTGAAATGGTTTCCGGTGGTAGGACACTAACCACAATGCCATTAGTCAGTTTTTGTCCCTAGGAATAATAATGCATTCAACGAATAGATTTTTGCAAGACTTCGATCCTATTAACTCAAGACAAGATGCACATTCCAACTTCAATTGTTTTCTAGAGAGCTTAAATAATATACCAATGCTCACATGGCATTTGGAATAAAATTTGGCGAAGGGGGAAATAGCGTTCGATGTAGAGAAGTTGAAGAGAGAAATATGAAAATTGTTATGGAATTATGTGGATTTGCTTGGATGTTGCTAATCACAGATGGATGTGTCTGCAAAAGTAATACATTTGGACAAGGAAAACCAACTAAATTTTTATCATGTTTCCTTGAGACATATTTTTTGTTTTTTTTTATCATTTTCTATGGTTTAGGTGATATTTTAGTGCCATCCCGATGACAAAAATATATTCAATAACCTTTGGCCACAAGGGAAAATACTTATGGTATAAATAATAGAAAATATAACTATAAGACGCGAGAGAATAATATGTTTTATCCAAATGGACCATTTTATGTCAATGTAATGAATCATTTAATTTTTCTTAAACAACACTGAAATGCAAAAGAAAATGACACAAATCAAAAGTAACAAGCTGTAACATTTGCCAATTAGAGAATATTTTAGCAAAATGCCATAGCATTTGTGGATTACATAGGTTTATAATGGAAAGTAGAACTTCTAGCCGCGCAAATGCGCGGGTAACACCGTTAGTTCTAATGGATTCTTTTGGTAGATAGATCAATCTCATACGTGGGAAGAACATAGGCATTGAACTTTGTGCAAGAGTCGGAGTCATGGAAAGCACAAAGGGGTCAAATCCGTACCCTAACTTGGCGACGGACTTGCTACGGCGGCAACGGCGGTGAGGATTCCGTTGACGGCGGTGGAGACCAGCGGCAGGGGGTCACTGGCGACGACGGCGACGATCCGGAGACCAGGGGCGGCAGTGCTGGGGCGCAGGCTCGTGCAGTTGAAGTGATTTTCAACCATACGGGTATGCAGAGTATAAATACCCAGGCACTGTCGGTGTGACCGAGTGGAACTACTCGGTGGCACCGAGATGCAAAACTGCTAGCAGTTGCTGCAACTCGGTGTGACCGAATGGTTCTAATCGGTTGCATCGAGATTGAAAACCTAGATCAACTTAATGAATTCGGTGAGACCGAGTAGGAGTGAGTTGGTCTGACCGAAATGCATTAAGAGGTTTTGGAAGTTAAGCCCTTGACGGATCGGTGGCTCCGAGTGCTCCTCACCTGGAGGGTCCGAATTCGACTATGTTCAAACTTTGTGATGTAGCATGAATAGAGTTTGAGACGAGAAAAAGCATAGATAGCTAGAGGGAGTACTAAGGCATTCTTGTCCATTCATTTGGCAAAAAGAAAAACCAAACAATCAAAGCAACAAATGGATGTTCTCGAATAGAGAAAATTATGCAACCAACATGCTCACACAATAAGATAGCAAATAAAACATGTGGCAACGCATGCACAAACACTCTAGCATCTATCAAGCAATTGGCGATGACTAGGTCATCTATATATGAGTATATTGACTTAGGAGTCAAATGAGAACATTTGATCATAGGTCATACTCATCGTTTAAGCACAAGTCGGGTTACCACTTTTACATAAAGCATTGTTGTGTTCACACCATTAGAGTTGCTTTAGCTCAATTCTTAGAGCAAAGCTCCCCCTAGATGTGATATCCCCCCTTAGGGGGATGAACTAACCTTGGGTTTTGTCGATGATTACTTCATGTAGGTGTTGAAGATGTGGATGCTCAATGTTGATGTAGATCATTTGGAGCAATCCATTGGAGTGAGTTGCACTTTCAATACCTACATGGGTTAGTCCCACAAGGAACACACAAGGATATCCATTGACATAGAGTGAAATACACATATGATGATGTCCATGAAAGTATTAGGTTACCTTGTCCCTTGTCTTACTAACAAGAGGGTTTGTGACTCCATGAACTAGTGCACGATATTAAAGTTGATTGCACTTGTCCTTGCCAAAATGAATATGAGTGAAGTATGTTGGCGGAGTCACCCTCAAGAACTCTCTAGTTCTTCTTCTTTGGGATCCACATCAACTTGATGGGAATCCTTGGAGTTGTAGTGGTACTTGATGAAGTAGAACTTGATGTAGTCTTGGGAACCCACTTGACCAAGGTCTTAGGAGCATCTTCAAAAGAGTCAATCTCTTCTTGAAGCTTGTCTTTGCCTTTTAGCTTGTGGTCTTGTGGTAGAAGATCATCTTGAGCTTGTGTTCCCTTGAAAGAAGTAGGGTCATACTTTTCTTGTTGAGGAACAAACTTCGTCTTGGGGTATTGATCTTCTTCCCACTCAACTCCATTGGCATTGAACTTTCGTTCAAAACCAACACCTTGATTCTTTCGGTGCCTTCCTTGCTTGCGCACAATCTCCTCAAATTGCTTACTTCCGGCAAGGCTCTTGTAAACACCTTTCTCTATAATTCCCTTCAATAAGCTATTTTCTTGCTCAAGTGTAACTTGGCTAAGAGAATCATTAGTGGAACCAAGAGAACTACTAGAGGCAACAATATTGGATTTAACATGATTATTGTTACTACTAGAAGAAGAATCTTTCTTGCTCACGTTGCTAGATTTTACTTGTGGCATATAAGTAGACAAGAGTAAACGCTTGGCAATGTAAGAAGAACTTTTCTTTCGAAGATCATCATTGATTGCTTTTAAGAACCCATGCTCTTGCTCTAAATTGAGCTTCTCAAAGCGTAGCTTCTCATGAGTCTTTAAAAGCTCTCGATGATCCTCTAAAGTAGTTTCATGAGCTAACTTAAGAGTGTTTAGTTCTTTAGTTGGACGCTCAATCTCCTTCTTACCATTGTCATTCGTTTTATCTTGATTAGCATGATTAATAGCAATTTCATCATAGTTTTCATCACTAGTGTTGTCAACAAGTAAATCATCATCACCTAGCAAATCATCTTCATCACTATTGAAATCAACATACTCGGGGTTTGATACCTTAGGGCCTTTAGCCATGAAGCATCTTCCAATTCCCTCATTTGGTGAGTCAAATATGTCGTAGGAGTTGGATGACACAAGTGCAAGACCGGCAACACCTTCATCTTGAGTATATTCGGAGTCGGAGTGATAACTTCTCTTGAAGTAGTTGTCGGAGTCGGAACCGGATACCCATTCACCAACGTGAGCTTGATGTCTTCGTCTTGTGTAGCTCTTTGATGACTTGTCCTTCCTTTCCGAATCCTTGCTTCTACAAGAGGGTCTTCATTCATAACGATTATCTCTACTCCTCTCTCTTGGTGGTGATTCATCTCTTTTACTTCTCCTTTTAGGTGAATCTTCTCTTCTCTTGTAGGGAGCCGTACACTCATTGGAATAGTGTCTGGGTCTTCCACAATTGTAGCAATTGCGATCATGACTAGAAGATCTTTTGTCATTGTAGGACCTTGACTTGGAACTTCTCTCTTTGCTTCTACTCTTGTAGAATTTGTTGAAGTTCTTCACCATTAAGCTCAATTCTTCATTGAAGACTTGTTTCTCACTTGATGTCGTAGGAGCATCACATGAGGCTTTGTAAGTACCACTAGACTTGTTATGGAGTTCTTCCTTATCCTTGAGTGACATCTCATGAGCAACAATTCTACCAATGACTTCCGTTGGCTTGAGATCTTTGTAGTTGGGCATCATTTGGATCAAGGTGCACACGGTATCATATTTTCCATCCAAGGCTCTTAGGATCTTCTTGATGATGAATATGTCAGTCATTTCTTCGCTTCCTAAGCCGGCAATCTCATTTGTGATGAGAGCAAGCCTAGAGTACATTTCAGCAACTCCTTCACCATCCTTCATTTTGAACTTGTCAAGTTGACTTTGAAGTACATCCAATTTGGATTCCTTGACGGACTCGGTACCTTCGTGCATATCAACCAAAGTATCCTAAATTTCCTTTGCATTCTCAAGACTACTAATTTTGTTGAATTCTTCGGGGCACAATCCGTTGAAGAGAATATCGTAAGCTTGAGCATTGTATTGCAACATCTTCAACTCTTCCGCGGATGCTTCACAATCCGGTTCTCTTCCATCCTCGAAGTATTCACCATGCAAGCCAATACGCACAATAGCCCAAACGGCGGGGTTATGACCAAGAATATGCATTTTCATCTTATGCTTCCAACTAGCAAAATTAGTACCATCAAAGTAAGGACCTCTACGGTGGTAATTTCCCTCGCTAGACGCCATACTCTCCTAGGTTGTGAAACCAAGGCTATGACCACCAATGCTATGGAAATCAAGGCAAATGGAGAACAAAGCTCTGATACCACTTGTAGGATCGAAAGTAGGTCTAGAGGGGGGTGATTAGACTACTTGACCAAATAAAAATCTAGCCTTTTCCCAATTTGAAGTGTTGGCAGATTTTAGCAATTAGTACAAGTCAAGCAATCAACCTACACATGCAATTCTAAGAGTGTAGCAGCGGAAAGTAAAACATTGCATATGAAGGTAAAGGAAAGGGTTTGGAGAAGGCAAACACAATGTAGACACAGAGATTTTTGGCGTGGTTCCGATAGGTGATGCTATCGTACATCCACGTTGATGGAGACTTCAACCCACGAAGGGTAACAGTTGTGCGAGTCCACGGAGGGCTCCACCCACGAAGGGTCCACGAAGAAGCAACCTTGTCTATCCCACCATGGCCATCGCCCACGAAGGACTTGCCTCACTCGGGTAGATCTTCACGAAGTAGGCGATCTCCTTGCCCTTACAAACTCCTTGGTTCAACTCCACAATCTTGTCGGAGGCTCCCAAGTGACACCTAACCAATCTAGGATACACCACTCTCCAAAAGGTAATAGACGGTGTGTTGATGATGAACTCCTTGCTCTTGTGCTTCAAATGATAGTCTCCCCAACACTCAACTCTCTCTCTCACAGATTTGGCTATGGTGGAAAGATGATTTGAGTGGAAAGCAACTTGGGGAAGGCTAGAGATCAAGATTCTTGTGGTTGGATTGGAATTTCTTGGTCTCAACACATGAGTAGGTGGTTCTCTCTCAGAAAATGAGTAGTGGAAGTGTAGGCATGTTCTGATGTCTCTCTCTCAAATGGAGAAGGGGGTGGAGGGGTATATATAGCCTCCACACAAAAATCCAACCGTTACACACATTTGACCCAACTCGGTCAGACCGAATAGAAGAACTCGGTGAGACCGATTTAGTTCAAAATGTGAACGTTAGGAATCTCGATGGGACCGACTGGATCAACTCGGTGGGACCGATGTGCTAGGGCTTAGGGAAAACATCAACTCGGTGGCACCGATTGCATCAACTCGGTTAGACTGAAGTGAAGCAATAAGGCAACAGAGAAGATGTCAAGCAAACTCGGTGGGACCGATTGCACATTTCGGTGAGACCGAAATAATTATAATAGGCAACAGCGAGTTTGCAAGGCCATCTCGGTGAGACCGAGGTCCGTATCGGTGTGACCGAATTATCTAGGGTTTATGACAATGGCTATGTCAAATGAACTCGGTGGCGCCGGATAGATCAAATCGGTGGGGCTGAGTTTGACTTTAGGTTTTGGACATATGTGGAAATGAGAAAGTGGTTGAGGATTTTGGAGCAATATCACTAAGCACTTTGAGCAAGTAGACCATTAAGCAACACCTCATCCCCTTTTAATAGTAGTGGCTTTCCTATGGACTCAATGTGATTTTGGATCACTAAAATGAAAAAGAAGAGTCTTGAGCTTTTGCCAATCTTTGTCCTTAGCATTTTGAGGGGTCCACATCTCTAGTCCATGCCATGCCAATCATTGAACTTTCTGAAATATATAACTTCAATGGATATTAGTTCAATGAGCTATATGTTGTTAGGAATTACCAAAATCACCCGGGGATTAGTTGCACTTTCAGGGTAAGATGATCATAGTAAGGTTTAAGGATATCTTCTTCTTCCTCCTCAGCAGGCAAGGCTTGCTCGACCACCGGCGCTTGATCTCGAGTAGCTTCCTTGCTCTTGCCCCCTTTGAAGGCTTCTTTGGGTTCCTTTCTCTTCAATTCAATCTTCATCAACCAAGCATCCTCTTCTATGTTGTTGGAGGAGGGAGAAGACATGATGCCTGGCTTAACAAATCTGACAAAAAATAGCAAGAAAGTAGAACAGAAGATTTTTCCGCGATACGGTGGTCAATAGGTTCGGGGGGAGGTATATAAAGATTTTTTATCTTGGGAAACAAGCAAACGGAAGAAAAACAGAGTTTGGAAGGTACCCGAGGTGGGCACAACCCACCTGGGCGCGCCTGGGAAGCCAGGCGTGCCCTGGTGTCTTGTGCCCACCAGGGTTACCTTCCTGGCTGTTTCCTATGTTCCTAATTTTTAATATATTCCAAAACCGACAGAAAATATTTTTGCGGATTTTTCGGAGTCCGTTTACTTACCGTATCACGTACCTCCTCTTTTTTCATGATTCTGGAGTATTCCGAAAGGTTTCCTTTATGTGTTCTTCTGGTGTCATAGTTTGGATAATATTGCTTTCAACATTAATGGGCGTACCTGAAATATAATGTTTTATTCTTTGCCCATTGACAACCTTCGGGTTGGTACCTTCGGCATTATTTATTTTGATGGCTCCAGACCGATAAACTTCCTCGATAACATAGGGTCCTTCCCATTTGGAGAGGAGTTTTCCTGCAAAGAATCTAAAATGAGAGTTGTACAAAAGAACATATTCTCCAACTTTGAACTCACGCTTTTAGATTCTTTTGTCATGCCATCTTTTAATTTTTTCTTTAAATAACTTGGCATTCTCATAAGCTTGGGTTCTCCATTCATCTAGTGAGCTGATATCAAATAACCTCTTTTCACCGGCAAGTTTGAAATCATAGTTGAGTTCTTTAATTGCCCAATATGCTTTATGTTCTAACTCAAGAGGCAAATGACAAGCTTTTCCATAAACCATTTTTTAAGGAGACATACCCATAGGATTTTTATATGCTGTTCGGTAAGCCCAAAGTGCATCATCTAATTTCTTAGACCAATTCTTTCGGGACCTATTGACAGTTTTTTGTAAAATTATTTCTCTATTGCTAAGTTCAACTTGACCACTAGAGTGAGGATGATAGGGAGATGCAATTCTATGATTAACGTCATACTTAGCAAGCATTTTACAGAAAGCACCATGAATAAAATGTGAACCACCATCAGTCATTAAATATCTCGGGACTCCAAACCTTGGGAAAATAACTTCCTTAAGCATTTTAATAGAGGTGTTATGATCAGCACTACTAGTTGGAATAGCTTCTACCCACTTAGTAACATAATCAACAACAACCAAAATATGAGTATACCCTTTAGAGGAAGGAAAAGGTCTCATGTAATCAAAACCCCAAACATCAAATGGTTCAACAGCAAGTGAATAATTCATAGGCATTTCTTGATGCTTACCAATATTACCAATTCTTTGACATTCATCACAAGATAAAACAAACTTACGGGCATCCTTGAAGAGAGTAGGCCAATAAAAACCAGATTGCAATACCTTGTGAGCAGTTCTGTCTCCCGCATGATGCCCTCCATAAGCTTCGGAGTGACATTTCCGTAGGATTTGTCCCTGTTCATGCTAAGGTACACAACGTCTAATAATACCATCTACTCCTTCTTGATAAAGATGTGGGTCATCCCAAAAGTAATGTCTTAAATCATAGAAGAATTTTTTGTTTTGTTGGTATGTGAAGCTAGGTGGTATAAATTTAGCAACAATGTAATTAGCATAGTCAGCATACCAAGGAGTGTTATGAGATACATTTATTGCAGCTAATTGTTCATCAGGAAAGCTATCATTAATAGGTTGTGGGTCATCAAGAATATTTTCTAACCTAGACAAGTTATCAGCTACGGGGTTCTCAGCTCCTTTCCTATCAGTGATATGCAAGTCAAATTCTTGTAGCAAGAGAACCCACCTAATGAGTCTAGGTTTAGCATCTTTCTTTTCCATAATATATTTTATTGCAGCATGATCAGTGTGAACAGTCACTTTAGAATCAACAATGTAAGATCTGAATTTATCACAAGCAAACACAACTGCTAAAAATTCTTTTCAGTATTAGCATAATTGCGTTGAGCACTGTCTAGAGTTTTACTAGCATAATGAATAACATTTAATTTCTTATCAACTCTTTATCCTAGAACAGCACCAACAGCATAATCACTAGCATCACACATAATTTCAAAAGGCAAGTTCCAATCAGGTGGTTGAACAATAGGTGCAGAAATTAAGGCTTTCTTAAGTGTTTCAAAGGCTTCTACACAATCATCATCAAAAACAAATGGAACATCCTTTTGTAAAAGACTTGTAAGAGGCCTAGAAATTTTAGAGAAGTCTTTAATAAATCTCCTATAGAAACCAGCATGACCGAAGAAACTATGAATACCTTTGATATCTTTAGGACATGGCATTTTCTCAATTGCATCAACTTTAGCTTTATCCACCTCAATACCTCGTTCAGAAATTTTATGTCCCAAGACAATACCTTCATTAACCATAAAGTGGCACTTCTCCCAAGTTAAGACAAGATTAGTTTGCTCACATCTCTGCAAAACTCGGTCAAGGTTGCTTAAGCAATCATCAAAAGAAGTTCCGTAAATGAAAAAATCATCCATGAAAACCTCAACAATCTTTTCACAAAAGTCAGAGAATATAGCAGTCATACATCTTTGAAAGGTAGCAGGTGCATTACATAAACCAAAAGGCATACGTCTATAAGCATAAGTTCCAAAAGGACAAGTAAAGGTGGTTTTCTCTTGATCAGGTTGTGAAACGGGAATTTGAGAAAAACCAGAATATCCATCTAGGAAACAAAAGTGTTTGTGCTTAGATAGTCTTTCTAGCATTTGATCAATAAAAGGTAGAGGGTAATGATCTTTTCTAGTAGCTTTATTTAATTTTCTAAAATAAATTACCATTCTATAACCAGTGACAATTCTTTGTGGAATAAGTTCATTTTTATCATTAGGAACAACAGTAATACCTCCCTTCTTAGGGACACAATGGACAGGACTTACCCATCTACTATCAGCTATAGGATAAATTATACCTGCTTCCAGAAGCTTCAATATTTCAGTTCTTACCACTTCTTTCATTTTAGGATTTAAACGTCTTTGGTGATCCACAACGGGTTTAGCATCAGGTTCCATATTAATCTTGTGTTGACAGAGAGTGGGACTAATGCCCTTAAGATCATCAAGAGTATATCCAATAGCAGCTCGGTGCTTCTTCAAAACCTTCAATAATCTTTCTTCTTCATGTTCTGAAAGGTTAGCACTAATAATAACAGGATATATCTTTTTCTCATCAAGATAAGCATATTTCAAAGTGTCTGGCAATTGTTTTAATTCAAACACAGGATCACCTTTAGGTGGAGGAGGACCTCCTAGAGTTTCAATAGGCAAATTGTGTTTAAGTAGAGGTCGTTGTTCAAAGAAAATTTTATCTATCTCATTTCTTTCATGCATATGCATATCATTTTCATGGTCTAGCAAATATTGTTCTAGTGGATCTGTAGGAGGCACGGCAATAGAAGCAAGACCAATTATTTCGTCCTTACTAGGTAATTCTTTCTTATGATGCTTCTTACTAAACTTAGAAAAATTAAACTCATGAGACTCATCACCAAAACTAACACCGACGGTTTACTTCTTACAATCTATTTTAGCATTAACGGTGTTTAAGAAAGGTCTACCAAAGATAATGGGACAAAAGTCATCTTATGGGGAACCAAGAACGAGAAAATCAGTAGGATATTTTATTTTGCCACACAAGACTTCAACATCTCTAACAATCCCAAGAGGTGTGATAGTGTCTCTATTAGCAAGTTTAATAGTAACATCTATGTCTTCTATTTCAGCGTCTGCTAAATCATTCATAATTTCTTGATATAAGGTAAAAGGAATAGCACTCACGCTAGCACCTAAATCACATAAACCATGATAACAGTGATCTCCTATTTTGATTGAGACAACAGGCATGCCAACGACAGGTCTATGTTTATCTTTTCATCGGGTTTAGCAATTCTAGCAGCTTCATCACAAAAGTAAATAACATGCCCATCTAAATTTTCTACCAGGAGATCTTTAACCATAGCAACACCAGGTTCTACTTTGATTTGCTCAGCAGGTTTAGGTGCTCTTATAAAACTTTTATTGACCACAGTTGAAACTTTAGCATGTTCCTTTATCCTAACAGGGAAAGGTGGTTTTTCAATATAAGCAGTAGGAACAACTGGATCAACATTATAAATAATGGTTTCATCTTTAGCTGTTACCGGTTCTTTAATTTCTTATTTAATAGGTGGGTGATATTTAAACAACTTCTCCTTAGGGAGTTCAACATGAGTAGCAAATGATTCACAAAAGGAGGCTACTATCTCAAAGTCAAGTCCATATTTAGTGCTAAACTTTTGAAAAGCATCGGTATTCATAAAAGATTTAACACAATCATACTTAAGCTTAATACCTGACTCTTTACCTTCGTCGAGTTCCCAATCTTTAGAGTTGCATTTAATTCTTTCTAAAAGATCCCACCTAAATTCAATAGTCTTCTTCATAAAGGAACCAGTACAAGAAGTGTCAAGCATGGATTGATCATCACGAGAAAGCCGAGCATAAAAATTCTGAATAATAATTTCTCTTGAGAGCTCGTGATTGGGGCATGAATATAACATTGATTTAAGCCTCCAAGATAGAGCGATACTTTCTCCTTCATGAGGCCAAAAATTATATATGTAATTCCGATCACGATGAACTAGATGCATATGATAATTTTTTTGATGAAATTCCAATTTCAATCGATTCCAATTCCAAGATCCAATATCATCACATAGCCTATACCATGCCAATGCTTTTCCCTTCAAAGATAAAGGTAAAACCTTCTTCTTAGCTTCATCTCCGGGTAAACCTGCAAGCTTAAATAATCCACAAATTTCATCCACATAGATCAAGTGCATATCAGGATGTTCGGTTCCATCTCCTGCATAAGGATTAGCTAGCAGTTGTTCTATCATACCCAAAGGAATTTCATAACCAATATTTTCATTAGGTGCAGTAGGTTGAGGGGCAACTAATTGTGGTTCTGGTCGAGGCGAAGATGCCCCGAACAAACCCCTCAAAGGATTGTTCTCCATAGTAACAAGTGACAATAAATTTCAGCACGTAGTAATAATTTTTTCTTACCGGTTTCCACTTACGAAGAGCGCTTCACTCCCCGGCAACGGCGCCAGAAAAGAGCCTTGATGACCCACAAGTATAGGGGATCAATCATAGTCCTTTCGATAAGTAAGAGTATTGAACCCAATGAGGAGCAGAAGGAAATGACAAGTAGTTTTCAGCAAGGTATTCTCTGCAAGCACTGAAGTTATAAGTAACGAGTAGTTTGATAGCAAGATAATTTGTAATGAGCAAGTAACGGTAACGGTAACAAAAGTGCAGCAAGGTAGCCCAATCCTTTTGAGGCAAAGGACAGGCCAAAACGGTCTCTTACAATAAGCAAAGCGTTCTTGAGGGTACACGGGAATTTCATCTAGTCACTTTCATCATGTTTGTTTGATTTGTGTTCGCTACTTTGATAATTTGATATGTGGGTGGACCGATGCTTAGGTGTTGTTCTTACTAGAACTAACCTCCTACTTATGATTAACCCCCTCACAAGCATCCGCAACTACGAGAAAAGTATTAAGATAAAATCTAACCAAAGCATTAAAGTTTTGGATCCAAATCAGCCCCTTACGAAGTAGCGCATAAACTAGGGTTTAAGCTTCTGTCACTCTCACAACCCATCATCTAATAACTACTACACAATGCATTCCCTTAGGCCCTAATAAGGTGAAGTGCCATGTAGTCGACGTTCACATGACACCACTGAGGGAATCACAACATACATACCATCAAAATATCGAACACATATCAAGTTCACATGATTACTTGTAAGAAGATTTCTCCCGTGACCTCAAGAACAAAAGTAACTACTCACAAATGATAATCATGCTCAAGATCAGAGGGGTATTAAATAGCATAATGGATCTGAACATATAATCTTCCACCAAATAAACCATATAGTAATCAACTACAAGATGTAATCAACACTACTAGTCACCCACAAGCACCAATCTAAGGTTCCGGTACAAAGATTGAACATAAGAGATGAACTAGGGTTTGAGAGGAGATGGTGCTGTTGAAGATGTTGATGGAGATTGCCCTCCCCAAGATGGGAGAGTTGTTGGTGATGACGATGACGATGATTTCCCCCTCCGGGAGGGAAGTTCCCCCGGTGGAATCGCTCCACCAGAGGGCAAAAGTGCTCCTGCCCAAGTTCCGCCTCGAGACGGCGGCGCTTCGTCCCTAAAGTCCTCTCCATATTTTTTCTAGGTCAAAATGACTTATATACCAGAAGAGGGGCACCGGAGGTGGGCCGAGGAGGGCACAACCCACCAGGGCGCGCCTGGGGGCCCTGGCGCGCCCAGGTGGGTTGTGCCCACCTGGTGGGCCCCTTTGGTAGTTATTTGCTCCAATAATTCTTAAATATTCCATAAAAAATCTCCATGAAGTTTCAGCTTATTTGGAGTTGTGCAGAATAGGTAGCTCTGACGTGCTTTTTCAGGTCCAGAATTCCAGCTGCCGGTATTCTCCCTCTTTGTGTAAACCTTGCAAATTATGAGAGAAAAGGCATTAGAATTACTCCCAAAAGCATTATTATGCATAAAAACATTATAAGTAACAGTAGGAAAACATGATGCAAAATGAACGTATCAGAGACGTATCGACATTCCCAAGATTAATTCCTACTCGTCCTCGAGTAGGTAAATGATAAAAATAGATTTTTTCATGTGGAATGCTGCCTAACATGTTCATCATATTCTCTTCTTTTGTAGCATGGACATTTGGACTTTAGATGATTCAAAGCAATAGTCTATAATTGACATGAAGACATCAATACTCAAGCATATCAACAAGCAACCATGTCTGAAATGATCTAGATGACGACTAGAGGGGGGGGGTGAATAGGCGTTTTAAAACTTTTACAGATTTGGCTTTATCCTAATGCGGAATTAAACTAACGGATACTTTTCAAGCACAAATCCTAAATATGCTAGGCTCAACTAAGTGCACCAACAACCTATGCTAAACAAGATAGGCACTTAAGGAAACTAGCAAGCACAAACTATAACACAAGATATGGAAATGTAGGAACAACTAAGCAATTCAACTAGCACAAGATATATCAATAATAGCAAGTATGAATTGCGGAAAGTAAAGGGTGTGGGAATGAGATAACCACAAGTGAGTCGGGGACGCGGATTTATCCCGAAGTTCACACTCATGAGAGTGCTAATCTCTGTTGGAGCGGTGCCGAAGCCAAAGCTCCCGGGCGTCACCAAGTGACTCACCGTATTCTCCCTTTTGAGTTACCCCAACGGATGAGCCTCGATTCACTCGGGGTTGGTCTTGACGGCGACCACCACACATTTACAAACTTCTCCGGAGCACACCACAAACACGGAAGCTTCCGAAAGAACTTGACTACCTAGGCCACTTCACACCCTTCCTCGGAGCACACCACAAAAGGAAGCTTTCGGAGGAACCTTGGCCACCTAGGCCTCTCCACAAACTTCTCAATATATCACTAAACTGTCTAGGAGGCAGAAGCCTCCAAGAGTAATAAACTCACGGGCTCTCACTCGAACAAATCAATGCGGGGAGCTCAAACCAAAGCAACAAATGCAATGCAAGGTCAAGCAACAAATGCTCAACTCACTCTCTCAATCTCACAAGATGCACTCTCGAAAGTAGGAGATTAAAGAGAGGGGATGCAATGGAGGAAATCAACAAGTGACTCCAAGATCCATCCACAAATCCCCCTTCACATAGAGGGGATATAGGGGTTTGGGAGAGGTGGTATGATGCTCAAAATGATGTTTAGAAAGTATGAACCACCCCCAAACCAGTGGGGAGGAAGGGCTCTTTTATAGCCAACTTCCAAAAGTAGCCGTTGGGGCTCCAACGGACACTTCCTGGGCACCCCGTGCCCATGGGGGTTGAGACCCCATGCCCATGGGATCTCGTGCGCATAGTACAAGCCCATGGGCACGAGGGCCCCGTGCCCACGGGGTACCCAAGACAGCCTGCAGCAGCCCACTAAAACATGCACAACTTTGGCATACGAACTCCGAATTTGATGATCTTGGGCTCGTTTTAAAGCTATGGAAAAGACCAAGGTCATCACATAGAGAACCACCCAAGATCAACAAGAAAGAATGATGCAAATTATGCAAAGGTTTGAGCTCCCTTTATGCGACGTGATCAAGCTACTCGCCCAAAAGTCCCTCTTGATAGTACGGCTATCAAACCTATAATCCGGTCTCCCACCAAGCATCATGAGACCGGCAAAACTAGGAAAACCTAGCTAAGTTATACCTTTGCCTTGCACATTCCACTTGAGCTTGATGATGACTTTGATGCTTGCCTCAAGTTGGAATCATTTTCTTGTCCACACTCACTTGGTGAAGATACTCGAAATGCTTCCTCATATTGCAATGAGGGAAGCCTTAACTTAAGCTCATCTTAACATGCACATCATCATGATGTGGACCACAAACTTGAAGGCATATAACCTCTGGCTTATCGTCTTGCACTTGGACTCCTCGAACCCGATGACCATCACCACTTGATGTCATCCACACATAGGCTACTTGAAATATTTCTTTTGAAGCAAGCCCATGAGAAACACCTAAACCACATAGACATAACAAACACATGGCATGTGTTAGGTAACAAAGCATAATTCACAATTACTTACCATACCACTAGATACTTGATCCCACATGGTACATTGTTTGCACTTGTGAGTTGACCATCTAGATACAATCTTCGAGCTTTATCTTGGTCAACCAACATCTTTACTTCAAGCTCTATATTGGTTTCTTGAAAGCCATAATGAACTCTTCATTTCCCTTCGTCGCTTCAAGAAGATATCACCAAAGACTCTTTCATGACCATATCAAGTTTCACTATG
This sequence comes from Thinopyrum elongatum, assembly GCA_011799875.1. Taxonomy (NCBI): domain Eukaryota; kingdom Viridiplantae; phylum Streptophyta; class Magnoliopsida; order Poales; family Poaceae; genus Thinopyrum; species Thinopyrum elongatum. The sequence continues at coordinate 552,406,848 of CM022303.1, forward strand.
AATATCACATTGGTCATCATTTGCTCTTCTAAAAACTCCATCATAATCTCTTGAGAGGCACAATGAATTCTTCACTCTAGTTGCTTGCTTCAAGACTTGATCAACCAAAACCCAACACATGAGCTCACCATGATCTTGTCTTGAAACCATAACTTGAATTCTTCTCTTTGATTATCCTCTCAAGTCCTTGATCCTTAAAAGCCCAAATATGTCAATCTTTGAGATCCTCTAACGAACTCCACCTTGAATATATTTGGTTAGACATTAAAATCAATCTTGATGGCTTCAACATAAATCCCCAAAGACCAACTTGAAACCTCACTGGATATGGGACCTCGAGTGCCAAAACCTAGGCCCCGTGTGCACGGGGGTCAGGGACCCCGTGCGCACGGGGTATCGAGAGAGTTGACACTCGACCCCGTGCGCACGGGGGTCAGGAGGCCCGTGCGCACGGGGTATCTAGAGAGGGATACCATGAGGACTTCTTCGAAGGTTTTGATGGCATTCTTCCCACATAAATCCAACATGCTTCATGCATCACTATGGAACATTTCTTCTTATAGGATTCAATGCTCTTGATGCTCCATAGGAATTGTCCATGAATACCAAAGCTTAGAGCAAATATATCTTCATATATATGGACTTCATGCTTGATTCCTTCTAATATCCTTGATGCACCATCTATGGACAATACCTTCAAATATATCTCAGTGAAAACATTAGTCCATAGAGATTGTCATTAATCACCAAAACCACACATAGGGGCTACATGCCCTTTCAATGTCTTTCAAAATATGAATGCTAAAGAAAGTTATCCCTAGACCATTATGCTCAATCATTGATCCATTCATGAAACATACTCAAATATTAGCTATATCCAATGCGCAAGTATGATAATAGTGTTCCCTAGTTGGTGCTTTATAAGAGAAGATGGAGACTAAAAAAATAAAATTTGCATAAAAGTAAATAGATAGGCCCTTCGCAAAGGGAAGCAGAGATTTGTAGAGGTGCCAGAGCTCATAGCTTAATTGAGAGATAAAATTGTTTTGAGAGGCATGCTTTTCCCTTCAACGAAAACGAGCGAGAATTCCCAATATCTTCCATGCTAGATAAATCATAGGCGGTTCCCAAACATAAAATAAAGTTTATTTCCTTTTCCACCATTCTTTCACAATCCATGGCTAGCCGTATCCACGGGTGCCTTCCATACCAACACTTTCCAAGGAATTTATTATCATAGTATTTTTTTTGCATTTTGGGACTGGGCATCCCTATTACCTGCCACACTATCGTGCAATGACAAGTGAATAAACACTCATCTTGAGAATAACCTACCTAGCATGGAAAATATTGGCCACCCCCTGGCGATTCATGAGCGGTATGAGCACACAAAAAGGAATTTCATTTTGAAAATTATGTTGGCGTTCTGGGATCGGGGGTACCCAGATCTGCCTGCCTGTGGCCCATGGCGTGGCTCCTTCGACGGCCTGGCACGGCCCAGCTGCAGGACCCCCCAAGTCAATACCCTCGCGAGGGCCCCAGCCTCGCGAGGAGAACGACACCAACACCTCTCGAGGGAGCAGCTCTCCGAGACTGCCTCCCGAGGAGCAGAGATTTCTATGCAGGTACCGAGCCTCACGAGGCTACGGTGACGTGAGCCATGACGACCAAGGTCAAGCGGGCGCCAGCGGGCGCAGAGGAGACAGTTTCCTCTTTTGGTGCTAAGGAGGCAAGGATGAACACGGGTTCCCAAGGAATCCCCCAAAGGTTTCCACTCCGGTTCAACGAGACCAAGACCACGAGCTCGGCAGGACGGATGTCATCGCCGAGCCCACCTCTGCGTCACGACCAGAAGCTTTGCAGGCGAAGACCACCTTTCGTCAGGATAAGATGTACTACTTGTCCCCTTTCAAAATTGGCCATTGTGAGGACCAAGGCCACTATAAATATGGGCTAGCCATCACCGTAGATGGGCATCCGGGAATCGGACCCGTTCCACCCTCACCACTCGAGCCCTCGCGAGGCCGCTCAACCACTGTACTAGTTCATCCTCCACCTCCTCATGAGACCAATCCACCAAAAGTAGGAGTAGGGTTTTACACCGCAATGTGGCCCGAACCTGGGTAAATCTCTGTGTTCATCTTCTTGCACGCTCGCACGGACTCGACGAGGCTAGGTCATGGTGCGGCGAGCTTGAGACTAGAGCTGGTTGGGATCTTCGCACACGCCCCAGAGTTCGAACCTTCTTGGGTCTGCGGAGCCCTGAATTCGACATTTCGCGCGCCAGGTAGGGGCGTGTCGAAGCTTCACCTCTTCACTGACCATGCTCCACCCTCGCTTCATCATCTCCATGGTGGGCGCCGCCCTGCAGGCATGGCCGCCCGAAGCCTACGAGAGCGCTGCGGGCTGGCCGGCCTTCACCCCCGGCCTGCGTTGGGTGCAGTGGCCCGTGAGGTTCAGGCCGACGTTGCCCCCGCGGTACGACAGCGTTGCAGACCCAAAGGAGTTCCTCCCGCTGTACGCGCAGGACATCCATGCAGTGGGTGGCGATGACAAGGTCATGGCAAACCGGCTCCCCCTGTCCCTCACGGAGGCCCCTTGATCTTGGCTCCACGGCCTCCCAGACGCCTTGATCTCCTCTTGGGAGGAGCTCCACGAATGGTTCGTTGTGCGCTTCGTGGCGCCGGCGCCCCACGCGGTCGCATGCATCATCGGTGGGTCACAGGCGCCTGCCTCCGGTCACCATGTTAAGCGGTTCTTCCGTCGGGCGAGCGCTACTCGGCCGCAGCATGAGGTTTCTCGGGGCCACGCCGGGCCTGAGGCCGACATCACCTTCGACTTCAGGGACCATCCCAAGAGTGTGGTGGCTGCGGGCGTGCTCCCCATGCTATGCACGCCCACCATCAGCAACATCACAGTCACCAAGACCCTCATCGACGGTGGCGCCAGCCTTAACGTCCTCTCTGTGGAGACCTTCGACCTGCTCCAGGTGCCTCACGACCAGCTCGCGCCCACCAAGCCCTTCTCGGGGGTGGTCAAGGGCTCAGCCACCCCCTGGGGTAGGTACGCCTCCCCGTCACCTTCGGCAAGCACGACAATTATTGCACCGAACTGATCGACTTCGACGTGGCCTGCATCGGTCTTCCATACAACGCCATCCTGGGGTATCCGGCCCTCGCCAAGTTCATGGAGGCAACACATCCGGGCTACAATGTCATCAAGATGCCGGGCAGCAGCGGCGTCATCACGGTGGCCGGAGACACAAAGGACACGGTCTGGGCCCTCAACCTCACCTACAGGGCCGCGGCGGCCTCATGCCCTGGCGCCAGGGATGCCTCGGAGGCTCTAGAGGCCACACCCGTAAGGAAGAAGCAGTTGTTCTCTCAGGACCGGGCCAAGACGAAGCAGGTGCCTGTCGACAGCGGGGGTTCGGGCCCCACCTTCACCATAGGCGCCAGCCTCCCCTGGACCAGGAGGAGGCGTTGGTTGGCTTCCTGAGGGCCAGCAAAGACGTATTTGCATGGGAAGTGTCCAACTTGGTCGGTGTCCCGAGGGAGGTGATCGAGCACCACCTGGTGGTGTGCCCCAATGTGCGCTCAGTGAAGCAGAAGGCGCGACGTCAAGCACAGGAGAAGCAAGCGTTCATCATCCAAGAGGTCTGCAAGTTGCAAGAAGCTGGTGTTATTCGAGAGGTACGGCACCCGGATTAGCTGGCCAACCCAGTGGTTGTCCCCAAAATGGAAGGGAAGGAGCGCATGTGCATCGACTTCACAAGCCTCAACAAAGCTTGCCCTCAGGACCCTTTCCCGTTCCCGCGCATTGACCAGATCGTGGATTCCACCGCCGAGTGCGATCTGCTGTGCTTTTTGGATGCTTTCTCAGGATATCATCAAATCAAGATGGCGACAGAGGACGTCGAGAAAACAGCCTTCATCTCCCTGTGCGGCGTGTATTGCTACACCTGCATGCCCTTCGGGCCGCGGAACGCCGGTGCGACCTTCCGGCGGCTGATGCACATCACACTCGGCCCGCAGCTGGGGAGAAATGCTGAGGCGTACATCGACGACATCGTGGTCAAGTCACGGGAGGCGAGGACCCTAATCAAAGACCTGGAAGAGATGTTCGCCAACCTGCGCAAGGTGAACCTGAGACTCAACCCAAAGAAGTGTGTGTTCGGGGTCCCGTCCGGCAAGCTGTTGGGTTTCCTCATATCGCACCGAGGGATCAAGGCTAATCCCGAGAAGATCAAGGCAATTGAAAAAATGCGCCCGCCTCAGACCCTCAAAGAGATGCAGAAGCTCATGGGCTGCGTGACCTCCTTGTGGCGCTTCATCCCCAAGCTCGGCGAGCGCGCCCTCCCTTTCTTCAAGCCGATGAAGAAGAAGGGCCCTTTCGAGTGGACCCCAAAAGCTAAGGCGGCCTTCGAGGACCTCAAGAGGTACCTCACGAGCGCATTTGTCATGGTGGCACCTCGTCCTCGCGAGCCCCTGGTGCTCTACTTGGCGGCCACCCCCCGCTCGTCCAGCGCAGCGCTCGTGGTGGTCAGGGAAGAGCACGTCGGTACAGGCGTGAGGCAAGGTGACCCGCGAGGGGTAGCGCAATGCTCACCGTCTCAGGACGGCGCTCTTGAGGTTCTCATCACTTCACCAAACGATAGGGCTCCTGAGTCCCTCGCGCCCCACGCGGAGCAAGGCGCCGTCGCCGCCTCACCCCTCGTCGAGCATCCGGTGTACTTCGTCAGCACCGTGCTGCGGGATGCGCGTGCGCGCTACCCTATGTAGCAGAAGCTCTTGCTCGCACTCCTCGTTGCCTCAAGGAAGCTGCGTCATTATTTCTAGGGCCACCCCATCAAGGTTGTCTCAGCATACCCCCTGGAGAAAGTGTTGTGTAGCCCCAACGCTGCTGGGAGAGTTGCAGAGTGGAACATCGAGCTGCAGGCCTTCCAGCTCGAGTTCAGCACAACTAGGGTCATCAAGGGTGCGGCCCTCGCTGATTTCGTGGCGGAGTGGATGGGCGCTCCTGATTGGGGGCTGGATGAGGGCCAATCCCTCACGCCAGGCGATGAGGCACCCGATGGCTGGGTCATGCACTTCAACGGTGCCTTCACGCGGCAGAGCGTGGGGGCTAGAGTGGTGCTCATCTCATCAACCAAGGACAAGCTCTACTATGCCGTGCAGCTCTGCTTCCAGCATGGCGAGAAGGTCTCCAACAACATCGCAGAATATGAGGGCTTGATTGCTGGCCTCAGGGCCATGGCTGCCCTGGGGGTCAAGTGCCTCACCATCAAGGGCGACTCCCAGCTCCTCGTCAACTTTTCCAATAAGGAGTACAAACCGAAGGACGAGCACATGGAGGCTTACCTGGAAGAGGTACGTAAAGTCGAAAAGCGCTTCCTGGGCTTGGAATTGCAGCACGTCCCACGCGGTGCGAACAAGGAAGCGGACGACATCGCTAAGAGGGCATCTCGCTGCGAGCCGCAGAAGCCTGGCGTCTTCGAGGAAAGGCTCTTCAAGCCGTCGGTGGCACCCCCGGCCGCAGGACCAGTGCTACTCCGGGGAGGAGCTGCCACCGGCCCCGTCCTCAAGCGCCGCAGCCTGTGGCCCAACCTCGGGAGCCCGCCTACTCTTGGCGCTGGAACCTCAGGCAGGCTGCTCGACCCAAGAGTTCAAGGCGTACTTACTCCATGGCGCCTTGCCAGAGAAGGAGGAAGACGCAGAACGCGTGGTTTGTCAGGCCACTGCTTATTGCTTGCAGGACGGTGAACTATACCGAAGGCGCCCCAACGATGTCTCGCTGTGGTACATATCCGAGGAGCAAGGGAGCGAGCTGTTGGCCGACATACACGGTGGAGATTGCGGACACAACTCCTCATCGCGCACCCTCGTGGGCAAGGTGTTCCGCAGCGGGTTCTACTGGCCTACGGCGCTCCACGACGCCACCGAGCTGGTGCGATCCTGCGAGGCCTGCCAGTTCCACGCCAAGCAGATTCACCACCCCGCGCAAGGTCTCTAGACCATCCCGCTCTCATGGCCCTTTGCGGTCTGGGGGCTGGATATCCTGGGCCCGTTTCCTCGGACAGCCGGCTGTTACCGCTACCTCTACGTCACCATCGACAAATTCACCAAGTGCGCGGAGGTGGAGCCCATGCGCACCATCCCCGCTGGCTCAGCTGTCGAGTTCATCAAGGGCCTCGTGAGCCATTTTGGTGTCCCCAACCATATCATTACTGACAATGGCTCCCAATTCACAAGCAACCTCTTCAGGACATATTGTGCTAACCTTGGAACGCAGATATGCTCTGCTTCGATGGCGCACCCACGAAGCAACGGCCAGGCTGAGCGCGCCAACGCGGAGGTCCTAAGGGGCCTCAAGACAAGGAGCTTCAAGAAGAAGCTTGAGGCCTGCGGCAGGAGTTGGCTCGGTGAGCTTCAGTCTGTGTTGTGGTCCATCCGCACCACCGCGACTAAGCCCACCGACGAGACCTCGTTCTTCCTCATCTACGGGGCTGAGGCGGTCCTCCCGCACGAGGTCAAGCATCGCTCCCCGCGGGTCCCGGCATTCAAAGAGGCGCATCAGGATGCCTTGCAGGGAATGGATCTCGTGCTCGGAGAGGAGGCCCATCGCCAAGCCTCACTCCGCGCAGCAAGGTACTAGCAGGCGCTGTCGGATTCAGGGCTCCACGGACCCAAGAAGGTTCGAACTCTGGGGCATGTGCGAAGAACTCAACCTCTCAAGCCTACCAACTCATCGCCCCATAGCCTAGCCTAGCCGGACTCGTGTGAGCAAGGAAGAAGATGAACACGCAGTTTACCCAGGTTCAGGCCACCTTGCGGTGTAATACCCTACTCCTGCTTTGTGGTGGATTGGCCTCATGAGGGGCTGAGGATGAACTAGTACAGAGGATGAACAACCTCGCGAGGGCTCGGGGGTGAGAATGAGTCGACCCCTTCTATGGTGGTGGCTAACCTATATTTATAGTGGCCTTGGTCCTTTTCCCCCAAAACGTAGGCGGGAAGGGATCCCACAGTGGCCAATTTGAAAGGGGACAAGTAGTACATCTTATCCTGACGAAAGGTGGTCTTCACCTGCAAAGCTTCTGGTCGTGACGCAGCGGTGGGCTCGGTGATGACATTCGTCCTGCCATGTAGGTGGTCTTGGTCTCATAGCACCGAAATGGAAACCATTGGTAGATTCCTCGGGAACCCATGCCTGTCCTTGCCTCCTTAGCACCAAAGAGGAAACTGCCTCCTCTGCGCCCGCTAGTGCCCGCTTGGCCTTGGTCGTCATGGATTGCGTCATTTCAGCCTCATGAGGCTGGTACCTGCATAGAAATCTCCGCTCCTCGGGAGGCAGTCTGAGGAGGCCGCTCCCTCCGAAGGTCTTGGTGTTGCCCGCCTCGCGAGGCCAGGGGGCCTTCGCGAGGGTCTTGTCTTGGCGGTCTTGTAGATAGGCCGTACCAGGCCATCGAAGGAGCCACGCCATGGGTCGCAGGTAGGCAAGTCTGGGTACCCTGGTTCCCAGAACGCCGACAGTAGCCCCCGGGCCCAAGGCACGCTCGGACTTGGCTTCGAGGCGAAGCCAAAGGGCAAGGGCGAAGCGCCACGGGCCCCAATCACCTGCGGGCCAGGCCGACACGTGGCGCTTGATGGGACATGGGCGTATCTGCTTCCCCATGCCGCCTCGGCAACTGCCCGACTTGACAACTTCCTGGTACTCGCATCCGAGCCATCATTGCCTTGCTGGGCGCTTGCCCTCTGCTTCTCCTCCTCTTTGCAGACTCGCATCCTCTTTGCCAGATTCCACGATAGCTCCAATCCACCTCGTTGTCGTGGCCCCCAAGAAGAAGAAGGGCAAGACCCTTGCGGTGGCGGAACCCTCGCCGGGGCCGGAAACAACGCTGGGCCGGTTCATGGTGATCAACCATGAGGGGCTGGATAAGGTCTGGCACGCAATCGCCACCGATTCCAATGAGTGGAAGGCGACGAAGATCTGGCCTGCCTCCCGGACTCTGGCTGCAACGTGAGCGCTCCCAGATGTTCGAGGCCCTTGGGTGTAGGGCCAACCAGGCTCTGAGCGGCATTTGCGACGAGAACGTCTCTAGCCTGCTCGTTGCTGACGACGCTGGCTACCTCAGCTTCTTCACCCAGGTCATGGCATGCCTCGAAGGTGGGGCCACGAGGGCGCGCCAACTCATCGAGGAGAGGAGCTGTGTCCTTCTCACGCGTGCGTTCTCGCGCGTCTTCAGCCACCTTCTCTGCTCTGACCCTGACTTCGACTTCGAGGCCGCGATAGCCCCCGTGCCTGGAGCAATCTAGGGCGCCCTGGCGAACTGGGTGGAGGATCATGTGGACGACCTGATCGCGGAGCTTGCCCCTGCCGAGGGTGTGGGTGCACCCATGGTCGAGGAACACGGGGCTGACGATGATGACGACGACAGCAGCAACGGCGACAGGGCGTCTCCCTAGGCTTGTTTTCTCCTGTTTTCCTGTCAAGACTTTGGATGTGACCCCATGGGGATGCGAAGGCATTTTTTGGAAGAACTTACTTTATGATGTATTTAAGTAATATTGCACTCCCTGATGTCGCCTTTCCTATACTTTTCACGCGCCTTCGGCCCCTGAGCAGGGGCAGCCGTCATTGTCATGCCGGGTCGCGGTGCCCGACCAAGGTTCGGAGGCGGGTGCCTACCGAAGGCCTGAGCCATACGTACTCATCAGCTCGCTTCGAGAGCGCCGCGCGAGGATCCAGACGCCGAGGTCCCAGAGAGGTGTGCGCGCGGGCAAGGCCGCGACTGCTATGGCTGGGCCCTTAGGGCATCGTCAGCGCCGCTGGGCTAGCCCAAGCGTGCGCACCATGCCTAGCCCCCACTCGCGAGGTGCGATGGAAGGAGCCACGGGGGCCCGCCATCTTTCCCAAAGGTGGAAATCAAGCGAAGGAAAACCGCTAGAAGGAGAAAAGCCAAGAAACCCCCCTTTTTCGAACAAAAGCACAAGAACTGCAAGTTCATTCCAAGAAGTAGCAAACTCGGTTACAAGAGAAAGCAAAGAACAGCCGCGTCCGGCACCTATGCTAGTCTTCTAGTCTTCCCGCCAGCACGGAGCATGGGGCTTCCATTGGGTGTTGGAATAGTCATTGGGAGACCGTGTCGTCCGCCAGCGCGGAGCATGGGGCTTCCACTTGATGTGGGCGTAGTCATTGTAAGACCGTGTCGTCCGCCAGCGCGGAGCATGGGGTTTCCACCGAATCGTGGGTAGCAGCCCTCGTGAGGCTCAGGGGCAGCACTCAGGAGACTCCGGGGCGTGTACAGCCCCACTCATTATTACGTGAGAGTGTCATGGGCGGAGACTTGGGGAGGCATAAGGCGGTTGCCTGCTTCCTGGTCAGGGGCCCCACCCCCTGCCCTGGGCCGCGGGCCGGCGAGCCCAAGCACAGGCAGCCCTGGGTGGGGCCCCTGGGCTGGCGACCACCGTCGGGCGGTGCGACGCGCCACCGTATTGGCCGCGGGTCGCTTGATTGGCTCGCGATGCCCGCCTCCGGGCTCCTCCTGAGCCCTTTTGGCCCTGGCCGAGCGGTCATGGCCTAGGGGGCCGCGGGCCCTCATGAGGCTCCCGGGCCTTGAGGGCCCCTCAAGCCCCCGGGGCCCTATCCTTGTACGGGGTGGCACCTCACCGGGTGTGCCCCGGCGCGCACACTCTGGCCGCCATCTCGCGGGCACGCCATGTGACATAGGTTTCCTGCGCTCCAAAGTTAGCAAAAAATATGTTCTGAAAGTATTTGTCTCAGTAGTCATGGCCCTGCTTGCGGCCCCCGGGCTTCGATTGGCCTTGATGATCTCAAGGGCTGTACGAGCGAAGGCTTGCCTTCCGCCAACCCGCGGGTTCTTCGGACTTTCCGATTACCACCCCGCCGATGTGTCATGATGGCCAGGAGGCGGCCCGCCGTAGCACCTCCCACTGGGGGCCGCTTACCCTGGCTGAAGCTCGGGGGCGTCTCCTGAGCCTGGGGGGAGATCTCGTTTGCCTTCTCTTCGCCGTTGTGACTCCCCCGACTCAATCGTGCACTAATGATACACGCAAACATGCATGATAAAGCACAGGGACTCACGGGAAGATATCACAACACAACTCTAACACAAATAAACGGAGATCCACAATATTACAGACCAGGGATCACGAGGATCCGAATACATAAGTCAGTCCTACAAATATTATCTGAGTACAGACATAGTTAGACAAGTTTTGCCTTAAGAAGGCTAGCACAAACAATGACTCTAGATCAAAAGGCGAAGGCCTCCTGCCTGGGAGCCTCCGATCCTACTCGTGGTCGGCTGGCTCGATCCAGTAGTACGTGTTGTCTGGACCCTCCTGGTAGTAAGCTCCTGTGGTGGCATCTGGCTCTGGGGCTCCATCGTCTGAGGTATCATCAAAGTGGGGTATGGAGAAAAAGAAGTAACAAAGCAACCGTGAGTACTCATCCGAAGTACTCAGCAAGCAAGGATCTACACTACGTATGCAACATTATCAAAGAGAGGTTGTATATGTGGACTGGGCTGCAGAAATGCCAGAGTAGAGGGAAGGCCTAGTCCTATCGAAGACTAGCATCTTCACGAAGCCACCATCTTGCAGCAATTAGAAGAGTATAGCAAAGCATTTTATTAAGCAAACATGTTGAGGCAAAGCCTAGAGATCCTTCCTCGACTCCCTGCGAGAAAGCGATCCCAGAGCTTCAATTAATTAAACAAGTATCCAGTTCAAGTAATAGATCGGGATACCAAACTGAGCGTCCTTTACCGTAGAACCGGCTATCGATAGATGTTTTCTTCCCTGCAGGGGTGCACTACTGTTACCCAACACGCTCGATCACCTCTGGCTGGACACACTTGCTAGGTAATGCCCGGCCTCGGGAGATCAACACGAAGCAGCGCCCTACCTAGGCTCAGCAGAGAGGTCAGCACGCCGGACTAACCTATGCACCCAGAGGTCTTGGGCCATCGCCTGGGCACCCTGCGCGTTGCGAGACTAGCCGGGGTGCAGGCGCGACACTGAACTCGTCAGTGAAGTATCCAGCCCAATCCCGACAATCAGCCCGCACGGTGAACCGTGACGTCTGAAGAGCTTTCGGGAGAAACATACGACGTAGAGGGCCCCATAAACCATAATCCCGCGTGGTGGTAGTGCGTATAGGGCATGTCGACCCACTCAGATCAAACACCCAAATCCAATAGGCTCATTTAGTAACACGCGGAGACAATCAGAGTTTCTGAAGCTCCACCACAATATCACACTCGAGTGCCCTTCCGGCACACCCGACATCATAGATCCCTGCGGGTACCCATCAGGGTCGACCGGCCTGTAACAAAGGTCAAAATAACCGTGTGGTCATAACATCAAGGGGGAAACCCCGAGGAATCACCCTCGATGGATTCCACTCGATGAAATCAGCAGGGTGAACATAGGAGGCATCACCCTCGAGGTTCACACTGAGGGGTTGCATGACAGAGTCGTATCGGAAGTGGAGAAGGAGGAATCACCCTCGATGACCACGACCGAACAGCTACGCTGCAGAGTATTCACCAGGAGTGCGTTATGAGGTATCACCCTCGGCACTCGATAGTAACTATGCAGAGTCATACAACAAAGGGGGGTGAAGTGAGGTGTCGGTCTCTGGTCGACGATCACGTTGATCGAGTCGTCGATGATGAAGCAGAGGCAACAAGGGTAAAGTGGTGGGGGTCACTGATGGTTCATTACCAACCTATACTAAGCAGTTGAAAAAGGCAGGTAAGGTAACAATAAGCAGGTTACAAAAGCAGGCTATGCATCATAATAGGGGCAAACAGTAACAGTAGCAAAATCTAATGCAAGCAGGAGAAAATTGAATGGGCGATATCGAGATGCTCAAGGGGGGGGGCTTGCCTGGTTGCTCTGGCAAGGAAGATGGGTCGTCAACGGGCTGCTCGTCTGTAGCATAGTCGTACTCAGCTGCAACGTCGTCGGTCTCGACGTCTCTCGAGAGAGAAGGAGGGGGGAAGAAACAATAAATTCACGGCAAAGATGCAAACAATATGTATGACATGCCTAAATGCTATGCCGGGGCGTTCTACTACCTAACTAAATGAGTTAGTTAATTTAAGAATTTATCCGGATTTATTTAATTAAAGTTGGGCACTATTCATTTATTGAAATCGGTCTAAAAGTTCCATGTTCATCTAGCTAGGGCACCTGACAGGAATACGGAGGGCGTATTCAGATTCGTATCGAAATTCTGAGCAACTTTCATATATAAATTATTTTCATCGGAGTTACAAATTATTTTATATGATTTTCTAAAGTTTTAATCATTTTCTGAATTTAATTTAATCATTTAATCCAACATTATCCAGAATAGTGTAGGCTGATGTCATCATGATGTCAGCAGTCAACAGGGCGTTGACTGGGTCAAACTGAAGTGTGGGTCCCACCTGTCATTGACTGTTTAGGTTAATTAGGGTTTAGTTTAACTAATTACAGATTAATTAGACTAACTAATTAATTTGTTTAATTAAACAGAATTAATTAACTTAATTAATTATTTATTAATTTTATTAATCCATTTCCATTTTTATTTTATTTTTTAAAACGTTCTGCGGGGCTGGGGCGTGGGGCCCCATTGTCATTGGCCTAGAGGGGTGGGGCCCAGCAGTCATTGGCCCATACGGCCATAGCGGGCGCGGGCGTGCGGGCGACAGGACGCGGACGCCGGGCGCTGGGCGCCGGCACCGGCGAGGCGCGGCTGGACGGGGCGGTGGCGAGCGTGGGGCCACGGCGCGGGGCGGCAGCGGAGTGCTGCCGGCGCGGCCGAGCCTGGAGCAGAGGCAGGGGAGGCGCGGTCGACGCGGCTGCAGGCGAGGCGGGCGGCGGCGCGGCGTGGAGCGGGCGAGGCCGGGAGGGCGTGGCGTCGCGGCGCAGGACGCCGAGCGGGGTGAACGCCGTGCGGGGCCGCGGTGGAGCAGCAGCAACGTTGCGGGCGCGGTGGGGCGCAGCGAGCGCGTGCGCGCGCGGTCTGGGCGAGGTGCGGGCACGCGCGAGCCGACGAGCACGCGAGGGAGCAGCGGGGCGCGGCGGTGGCGAACGGGGATAGGGGGAAAAGAGGAGAGGAGAGGGACGCGGCTCACCGAGCCCTGTAGTTGAGCAAAGCGGGCTCGGGGAGGAGTCGGGGACGGCTAGGCGGCACCGGCGACGAGGGCGAGGCGGCGACGGCGTGGGGCGTGGGGCGTGCCGACAAGGAGGCCGGTCGGGGAGGAGATGAGGACGGGTCGACGGGGACGAGGCAGCGGTGCTCCGGCGAGCGACGAGGGTGGTCCGGGGCGGCGAGGGGCGAACGGCGTCGAGGGGGGGTTCGTCCCCTCCGATCCAGATCGGATCAAGAGGAGGGAGCGAGTGGGGGCGGAGTGGGGTGAGGGGGTGCTAGGGTTTGGGTGCCCAGGGGATAAGGGAGGCGGGGTGGGTCGGCCGGCTGGGCTGTGGCCCAGTTGGGCCAGGGGTTTTGTTTTTTTATTCTGTTCTATTTTCTTTTGTCTTTTTCGTTTATTTATTTCTTATTTTCTGTTTTGCAAATAGTTAAGCCACCAAATGACTTTAGCAAAATATGTGACTTGTACCAGTAAATGTTATGCATTATCTACTACTGCCAAAAATTGGTTTGGAGACAAATGGAGTTCACACACATTTTGTATTAAATAAAGTGTATTAAATCTTGTTGTTTTGGTACTGTTAGGGTCACCTAATTAATTTATCAATTGTTGGTTACAACTTTAGAATGGTCTCTGGAATATTTGTTATTTAATGAACATTTTAGTTTCTGATTTGAATAACTTTTATTTTCCACTTTGAATTTAATTGAAGTTTGAACTAGGAGTTGAAATGCAATATGATGAAAATGATGATTATGCACTGTTAATCTAGCTGACTTGTCATCATCAAAAGTGATTACTGTGGCTAATGACATGGGGTGTTACAATTCTCCTCATCTATCAAGAATTCTCGTCCCGAGAATTAAGAGGAAGGCTGAAAGAAAGCGGAGTATTCTTCATGAAGACGATCCTCGCGTTCCCAAGTGGCTTCATCTTCAGAATGATTCGACCACTGAACCTTGAGGAATTTGATTGACTTCTGACGAGTTCGACGCTCAGCTTGATCAAGAATACAGATGGGATATTCTAGATAAGACAGGTCTTCCCGTAATTCAAGCATTTCATGATCCACAGCTCGAATAGGATCCTTGAAGCAGCGACGGAGTTGGGATACACAATTTTGAAGATATCGCTTATCGTTAGCATCTCGGTCAGCTCGGGATTAGAGATTAATCAAAAATCGGCCGATTGATCGATTTTATCGGTCGACTATTAATCGACCCTTTTTTGCAAATCCCAGATTCCCAACACTAAAATATGCTATATTCAACACCAAAACAATATTGGACAGAAGTGTTACCTTGATTCCTAGCCTTTGAATCCTCATATAATGACAAACAAAATAGGACAACAGTACATATTGCGTAACAAGGTCCACAAAACACAAATAAACATAGTTTTTGCAAACATAGTGCTATAAATAGACCCGATTTATCGGTAGATTCCCGATAAATCGCTTGTCATAACGATAAATTGGCCCAAATGATAAATGGTGAAGATAAGGCATAATCTTATCGGTCACCCCAAGAGTAGAGATAAATCGAATGATAAATCGCTGAATCGGAAGATTTTTTGAACAATGGGGATACATGAAAGACATCATGCACTTGAGAAAGATTTGGCGGCAATTGCAATTGATATGCCACTTCTCCTCGATGGGCAAGAATACGGAATGGGCCAATATAGCGAGGAGCTAACTTGCCTTTGATTCCGAACCGATGAGTGCCTTTCAACGGGGTGACGCGAAGGTAAGCTTGCTCGCCAGGTTGATAGACCATTTCCTTGTGCTTTCGATCATAGTTGCTCTTCTGACGAGACTGAGCAGTTTTCAGATGTTCACGGACAATGCGGACAGCATAACAGCGCAAATTTAGAACTAGACATACTAGGCGACGCGCAGGCACGCGGTAAGGAAGTACACAACGAGACATAGCAAAGGCTACATCAACGTCGGAGAAAACCACTGAAACGGGGTAACTGCGAGTGCGGACGATGAATGTTCGTCGCGGAAGGATCCTGCGCGGGTAAAGGATGTGCTCCGGATGTATCCCTGCACGAACAGCGGGTAGCAACTGCGTCATAGCATCGTAGAGACATGCTCGAGTGGCAACCAACTCGACGGCAAGAGCACGAACAGTGCGATCCAAAGCCTGAGTGCACTGAATCAGAACGCGCGGGTCATAGCGACGAGGCTCGTACGGGGCACAGATAGCTGTGTAGTATCCAGTAGCATCTCCAGCAGGGGCATAAGGAATGTATCAGAACTCAGAGTCATCCAAGATATCGCTGAACTCTCCTCGAAGACGTGCGACAGCAGAGTAGGCGGCATCATGGACTGCCATCTCAATCGTCACACCGATACCGTGGAAAAGGTGCAGCTCAGTGTTTGAGTCATCTTGCTGATCATAGATACGAACATCAGCATGGTACTGCTCCTGGTTGAACTCGCGGTAATCCTCGTAGACCATGTACTCGGGGTACCAACGGTAGCCAAGTCTGGTCAGGAGGGCGATCAGAACAGCTGGAAACCCAGGGGCATCACGAGCCCAAGTGCGAAGCACAAGATGTGTCGTAGGACGTGGTGGAAACAAACGATCCATCTGAAACAGAGGAAATTCAGGATTGTCAAATGACAATGAGAAGTTTAATACAACTCGGAGAGAAAGGTTAAACAAAACAATGGAAAGGAAAATGATTATCAGACTAATCAGATCAATGACAGGGAAATCGCACAGATATCCAGCTCTCCGGGTAGATGGAATTTACGAGATCCTAAGTGTCGGCGTTAGTAAATTTTATTTAACCCGAACGGAAGAGAGATCAGAGTCCCAGAGTACAGACGAGGAATAAAAGATCCTAATACCACCCAGTTGGCGACGTTGGCCTGTAAGCCACACAGCCAAGTTAGTAAATTAGTTTTTCGGTTTCTAGACTCAACTTCGGCCAAGGAATTGGAAGGTGGCTTCCTACAGGCAGTCGGCTCTGATAGCAACTTGTGACACCCCCGACTCAATCGTTCACTAATCATACACGCAAACATGCACGATCAAGCACAGGGACTCACGGGAAGATATCACAACACAACTCTAACACAAATAAATGGAGATCCACAATATTACAGACCAGGGATCACGAGGATCCGAATACATAAGTCAGTCATACAAATATTATCTGAGTACAGACATAGTTAGACAAGTTTTGCCTTAAGAAGGCTAGCACAAAAAACGACTCTAGATCGAAAGGCGAAGGCCTCCTGCCTGGGAGCCTCCGATCCTACACCTGGTCGGCTGGCTCGATCCAGTAGTACGTGCCGTCTAGACCCTCCTGGTAGTAAGCTCCTATGGTGGCATCTGGCTCCGGGGCTCCATCGTCTGAGGTATCATCAAAGTGGGGTATGGAGAAAAAGAAGTAACAAAGCAACCGTGAGTACTCATCCGAAGTACTCAGCAAGCAAGGATCTACACTACGTATGTAACATTATCAAAGAGAGGCTGTATATGTGGACTGGGCTGCAGAAATGCCAGAGTAGAGGGAAGGCCTAGTCCTATCGAAGACTAGCATCTTCACGAAGCCACCATCTTGCAGCAATTAGAAGAGTATAGCAAACCATTTTATTAAGCAAACATGTTGAGGCAAAGCCTAGAGATTCTTCCTCGACTCCCTGCGAGAAAGCGATCCTAGAGCTTCAATTAATTAAACAAGTATCCAGTTCAAGTAATAGATCGGGATACCAAACTGAGCGTCCTTTACCGTAGGACCGGCTATCGATAGATGTTTTCTTCCCTGCAGGGGTGCACTACTGTTACCCAACACGCTCGATCACCTCTGGGCGGACATACTTGCTGGGTAATGCCCGGCCTCGGGAGATCAACATGAAGCAGCGCCCTACCTAGGCTCAGCAGAGAGGTCAGCACGCCGGACTAACCTATGCACCCAGAGGTCTTGGGCCATCGCCCTGGGCACCCTGCGCGTTGCGAGACTGGTCGGGGTGCAGGCGCGACACTGAACTCGTCAGTGAAGTATCCAGCCCAATCCCGACAATCAGCTCGCACGGTGAACCGTGACGTCTGAAGAGTTTTCGGGAGAAACGTACGATGTAGAGGGCCCCATAAACCATAATCCCGCGTGGTGGTAGTGCGTATAGGGCACGTCGACCCACTCAGATAAACACACCCAAATCCAATAGGCTCATTTAGTAACACGCGGAGACAATCGGAGTTTCTGAAGCTCCGCCACAATATCACACTCGAGTGCCCTTCCGGCAGACCCGACATAATAGATCCCCTGCGGGTACCCATCAGGGTCGACCCGCCTGTAACAAAGGTCAAAGTAACCGTGTGGTCATACCATCAAGGGGGAAACCCCGAGGAATCACCCTCGGTGGATTCCACTCGATGAAATCAGCAGGGTGAACATAAGAGGCATCACCCTCGAGGGCGTATTCAGATTCGTATCGAAATTCTGAGCAACTTTCATATATAAATTATTTTCATCGGAGTTACGGATTATTTTATATGATTTTCTAAAGTTTTAATCATTTTCTTAATTTAATTTAATCATTTAATCCAACATTATCCAAAATAGTGTAGGCTGACATCATCATGATGTCAGCAGTCAACAGGGCGTTGACTGGGTCAAACTAACGTGTGGGTCCCACCTGTCATTGACTGTTTAGGTTAATTAGGGTTTAGTTTAACTAATTACAGATTAATTAGACTAACTAATTAATTAGTTTAATTAAACAGAATTAATTAACTTAATTAATTTACTAATTAATTAATTATTAATTTTATTAATCCATTTTCATTTTATTTTTATTTTAAACATTCTGCGGGGCTGGGGCGTGGGGCCCCATTGTCATTGGCCCAGAGGGGTGGGGCCCAGCAGTCATTGGCCCATACGGCCATTGCGGGCGCGGGCGCCGGCGCGGCGCGGCTGGACGGGGCGGTGGCGATTGCAGGGCCATGGCGCGGGGCGGCAGTGGAGTGCTGCTGGCGCGGCCGAGCCTGGAGCAGAGGCAGGGGAGGCGCGGTCGACGCGGCTGCAGGCGAGGCGGGCGGCGGCACGGCGTAGCGGCGCAGGACACCGAGCGGGGCGAGCACCGTGCGGGGCCGCGGTGGAGCAGCAACAACGTTGCGGGCGCGGCGGGGCGCAGCGAGCGCGTGCGCGCGCGGTCTGGGCGAGGTGCGGGCGCGCGCGAGCCGATGAGCGCGTGAGGGAGCAGCGGGGCACGGCGGTGGCGAACGGGGACAGGGGGAAAAGAGGAGAGGAGAGGGGCGCGGCTCACCGAGCCCTGTAGTTGAGCAAAGCGGGCTTGGGGAGGAGTCGGGGACGGCTAGGCGGCGCCGGCGACGAGGGCGAGGCGGCGACGGCGTCGGGCGCGGGGCGTGCCGATGAGGAGGGCGGTCGGGGAGGAGAGGAGGACGGGTCGGCGGGGACAAGGCAGCGGTGCTCCGGCGAGCGATGAGGGCGGTCCGGGGCGGCGAGGGGCAAACGGCGTCGAGGGGGGGTTCGTCCCCTCCGATCCAGATCAGATCGAGAGGAGGGAGCGAGTGGGGGGAGTGGGGTGAGGGGGTGCTAGGGTTTGGGTGCCCAGGGGATAAGGGAGGCGGGGTGGGCCGGCCGGCTGGGCTGTGGCCCAGTTGGGCCAGGGGTTTTGTTTTTTTTATTATGTTCTATTTTCTTTTGTCTTTTATTTATTTCTTATTTTCTATTTTGCAAATAGTTAGGCCACCAAATGACTTTAGCAAAATATGTGACTTGTACCAGTAAATGTTATGCATTATCTACTACTGCCAAAAATTGGTTTGGAGACAAATGGAGTTCACACAAATTTTTTATTAAATAAAATGTATTAAACCTTGCTGTTTTGGTACTGTTAGAGTCACCTAATTAATTTATTAATTGTTGGTTACAACTTTAGAATGGTCTCTGGAATATTTGTTATTTAATGAACATTTTAGTTTCTGCTTTGAATAACTTTTATTTTTCACTTTGAATTTAATTGAAGTTTGAACTAGGAGTTGAAATGCAATATGATGCAAATGATGATTATGCACTGTTAATCTAGCTGACTTGTCATCATCAAAAGTGATTACTGTGGCTAATGACATGGGGTGTTACAGCCGCCCTGTCCTCCGGGTCCTCTTCCTGCGCAGACGCAGCAGGGGCATGTCCGAGCCTGCAGCAAGGGTCGAGACACAGGCGGGGGACGAAGGGGGTCCATACCCCCGCAAGCGACGTCGAGCAGTTCGGCAACCCGGTCAAGCCAAGCGGCGTGATCGCCCTCTGCAGGGCGGTAGCGCAGTAATTCATGTGTTGTAAGGAGCGCGGCTTGCGCGCTCGTCAACCCCCAGCGGGTGCGGAGGGGCAGAGCCACGGCGGTGCCAACCGAGCGCGCAGCGGCTTGCCCGTTGCGTCGCGTAAGGGGTGGCAGCGATGAACCTTGTCATTGGTGACGGTGCGCCGAGGAAGGCGGGGCACGACAAGGAGCACCGCGGCGGGAGGGCGCCGCCCGATCGGAGTGCACGGCCCATCGCTCGTCGCGCTCGTCGCGAGCCTGGCCAGATCTCGTCATGGCCAAGTGAGGATGGAACGTGGTTGATGAGGAGGCAGGGCTTCGACACACCCCTACCTGGCGCGCCAAATGTTGGATTCAGGGCTCCGCAGACTCAAGAAGGTTCGAACTCTGGGGCGTGTGCGAAGAACTCAACCTCTCAAGCCTACCAACTCGTCGCCCCATGGCCTAGCCTAGCCGGACTCACGTGAGCAAGGAAGAAGATGAACACGGCAGTTTACCCAGGTTCGGGCCACCTTGCGGTGTAATACCCTACTCCTGCTTTGTGGTGGATTGGCCTCACGAGGGGCTGAGGATGAACTAGTACAGAGGATGAACAACCTCGCGAGGGCTCGGGGGTGAGAATGAGTCGACCCCTTCTATGGTGGTGGCTAACCTATATTTATAGTGGCCTCGGTCCTCTTCCCCCAAAACGTAGGCGGGAAGGGATCCCACAGTGGCCAATTTGAAAGGAGACAAGTGGTACATCTTATCCTGACGAAAGATGGTCTTCGCCTGCAAAGCTTCTGGTCGTGACGCAGCGGTGGGCTCGGCGATGACATCCGTCCTGCCGTGCTGGTGGTCTTGGTCTCGTAGCATCAGAACGGAAACCTTTGGTAGATTCTTCGGGAACCCACACCTGTCCTTGCCTCCTTAGTACCAAAGAGGAAACTGCCTCCTCTACGCCTGCAGGAGCCCGCCTGGCCTTGGTCGTCATGGCTTGCATCATTGCAGCCTCATGAGGCTGGTACCTGCATAGAAATCTCCGCTCCTCGGGAGGCAGCCTGAGGAGGCCGCTCCCTCTGGAGGTCTTGGTGTCTCCCGCCTCGCGAGGCCAGGGGGCCTTCGTGAGGGTCTTGTCTTGGCGGTCTTGTAGATAGGTCGTACCAGGCCGTCGAAGGAGCCACGCCATGGGCCGCAGGCAGGCAAGTCTGGGTACCCTGGTTCCCAGAACACCGACAGGCGCTGCAGTGTTACCATTGACGCAACATCCGCTCCCGGACTCTCGAGGTTGGAGACCTCGTCTTGAGGTGGGTCCTCTCCAGGGAGGGCCTTCACAAGCTCTCGCCCATGTGGGAGGGCCCGTTCAGGATCGCCCACGTCTCCAGGCCTGGCGCCGTACGCCTGGAGACGCAGGACGGGGTCCCCACTTAGAATGCATGGAACATCCAGCATCTCCGCAAGTTCTACCCGTGACACTCTCACGTAATAATGAGTGGGGTTGTACACGCCCCGGAGTCTCCCTGAGCACCGCTCCTCGGCCTCATGGGGGCTCCCGCCCATGCCCAAGTGGAAGCCCCATGCTCCGCGCTGGCAGACGACACGGTCAATCAACGACTATGCCCACGCCAAGTGGAGGCCCCATGCTCCGTGCTGGTGGGAAGACTAGCTTAGGTGCCGGGCGCGGCTTTTCTTGTTTCTCTCTTGTAACCAGTTTGCAACTTTTTGGAATGAAGTTTGAAGTTCTCGCGTCTTTATTCTAAAAGGGGTGGGACTTTCGTTTTTTCCTCGCAGTGTTTTCTTTTTCCCTCGAAATCTTGTTTTTAGAGGAAGCGGCGGTTGCCCGTTGCTCCCTCCCGCGCGTCCCGCAAGCGGGGGCTGGGCACGGTGTCGCGCTCGGGCCAGACCCGGCGGCATTGGAGGCCCAGGCCACAGTTCTGCCCGCACGCACACCTCGCCAAGGCCTTGGCGTCCGAATCCTCGCGCGACTCTCCCGAGCGAGCCAACAGGCACGTATTGTTATCGGCCCCTGGCCTTAGGAGCGTTCATCTCCTGGCCTCGCCGGGCATCGCAACCCGGCATACCGGTGACGATCGTCCCTTGATTGGGGGCTCCGGATGCAAGATGGGCGCCAAGAAAGGGTGGCTGGAGAAAAAGCAGCCGGAGGCGCCCCCGGAGGCCTTGAAACCTCTTGAGCCCCCCAGGGACCTCGCGAGCTATGAGCCCCTCGGGAGCCTGGAGCGATCCGGCCCGCGAGGAGGGAGCCTCCCTGGGACACCAGGTGTTTACCTAGGATCAAGGCTCCGGAGGAGCGTGCCCCCCACGATGCAGGGACCCGCCAAGGGATACAAGTGTACAAAGCTAAGTTATCCTAATCACGTCGGGCAGGATCCTTTCAAGCAGTAACTACGTAAATGCTAAAATATGAGCAGGAAACACTGATATAAAGGCGCAAGCGCCGTAGTTCATTACACGCCCTGTGGGGCTCTTCATAACTCTTGATGCAGGAAACAAAAGAAAAACAAGCAAAAGAAGCGGCCTCCTGAGGGCCGCTGTTCCTGAAGCCCGGCTCCGGTGCCGCTCGCGATCAGTCGAAGTCCTCCTCCTCCTTGACGGGGGCTCGGCGGCGCGGTGCCTCACCTTCCTCCCTGCTCCGGGCGCGGTGGCGTGGCGGCTCGTCGTAGTCGTCATCGGAGAGGTGGTCGCTGTCGCTGTTGTCGCCCTCCGGGCAGCACCCCAAGCGCCGGCCGTCTTCCCCGAAGATCTTGACGAAGAGCGTCGCCACCCCGTCAAACTTGAAGTGGAGGGTGCACCTCCCCTGCAGGCCACGAGCGAGGGCGAATGTCTGCCACCCGCGGTTCAAGAACACAATGCCTGCGGGGGTAACCTCGACCACCACCCACGAGGCCTTGCTGCAGCAGCCATCGGCCTGCAGCCACAGGCTGTCGGGCCCTCCAACCGGCAACTCCTCCGCGAAGAAGTGTGGGAGATGGATCCAAGTGCCTGCCGGCCTCTCCACCCACACCACGAACTCCTGGGCCATGTCGGCGGAGTGAGATTGCGGGCGCGGTGGTCGGGCGGCCACCATGAGCCTTCCACCTCGACCACGGCCTCCACAGCTTCCACAGCCGCTTCCGCGGGAGGGACCCTTCCCACGGCTGCCGGAGGTAATGCGGACGCTCGTGGGGGTGCGCTCGCGCCCCTGAGAGACTGCCGCTGGCATCGCGCTGGACTTGCATGGACGGCCGTGCCCCCTCTTGGGCGGTGGCGAGCCTGGTCCCTCCTGGGGGGCTTTCCCCTTCTCGGCGGTTGAGAACCTCCTCACCAGCGCCATGGATGTTGCAGCAAGAGCCCGGAGTGGGGGAGCGAGAAGATGAAGATGGGTCGGGGGCTCCATCTCCCTCACCCTCTTATAGGCGGTCGGAGGCTAACCAACGTCCCTTTGCATTCGGGCAATGATGGCTCAGCGGTGTGCGCCAGTCTTTTGTTAGCCTGAGCAGTTGCCAAGGTGACGTGGGGGAGTGGAGGCGTCCGCGTCCCGTCGTGCGCCACACATCAAGCCTGGCCCTCAGGCAATTGGGGCCTGCGGCACTTCGCCCTTGCTCCTTGGCTTCGCTTCGAAGCCAGCCCGAGCGCGCCTTGGGACCGGGGGCTACTGTCGGCGTTCTGGGATCGGGGGTACCCAGATCTGCCTGCCTGCGGCCCATGGCATGGATCCTTTGACGGCCTGGCACGGCCCAGCTGTAGGACCCCCCAAGTCAAGACCCTCGCGAGGGCCCCGGCCTCGCGAGGAGAACGACACCAAGACCTCCTGAGGGAGCAGCTCTCCGAGCCTGCCTCCCGAGGAGCGGAGATTTCTATGCAGGTACCCAGCCTCACAAGGCTGCGATGACATGAGCCATGATGACCAAGGCCAGGCGGGCGCCAGCGGGCGTAGAGGAGACAGTTTCCTCTTTGGTGCTAAGGAGGCAAGGACGAACGTTGGCTCCCAAGGAATCCCCCAAAGGTTTCCATTCCGGTGCAACGAGACCAAGACCACGAGCTCGGGAGGACGGATGTCATCATCGAGCCCACCTCTGTGTCATGACCAGAAGCTTTGCAGGCGAAGACCACCTTTTGCCAGGATAAGATGTACTACTTGTCCCCTTTCAAAATTGGCCGTTGTGGGATCCCTTCCCGCCAGTTATGAGGGAAGAGGACCAAGGCCACTATAAATATGGGCTAGCCATCACCGTAGAAGGGCATCCGGGAATTGGACCCGTTCCACCCTCACCACTCGAGCCCTCGCGAGGCCGCTCAACCACTATACTAGTTCATCCCCCACCTCCTCGTGAGGCCAATCCACCAAAAGCAGGAGTAGGGTTTTACACCGCAAGGTGGCCTGAACCTGGGTAAATCTCTGTGTTCATCTTCTTCCACGCTCGCACAGACTCGATGAGGCTAGGCCTTGGTGCGGCGAGCTTGAGACTAGAACTGGTTGGGATCTTCGCACACGCCCCGGAGTTCGAACCTTCTTGGGTCTGCGGAGCCCTGAATCCGACAAATTAGAGTTGGAACATGCAAATTTACTTGGAACGACATGAAAATACCGCATATAGGTAGGTATAGTGGAGTCATTTGTCACAACTTGGTTTAGGATTTGGATGCACAAGCAGTATTCCTGCTTAGTACAAGGAAAGGCTAGCAAATAGATTGAGAAGCAACCAACCAAAAAACAAAAACAATCATAAACGAGCATTGAACATAACTAACACTGAATAATGAACCACAAGTAGGATGCAACTTCATTGCATAACTATTGACTTTCATGCTTGCATAGGGAATCACAAACCTTAACACCAATATTCTTACTAAAGCATAATTACTCACCAACATGACTCCCATATTACTATCTCCATATCGCAAAACTATTGCAAGGAACTAAGTTTTAATATCCAATGATCTTCATGAAAGTTTTTATTATATCCCTCTCAAATATCGATCACTTTGGGACTAATTTCATATTTTACCATTGCTACTAACAAGCTCTCAAACAAATTTAAGTGAAGAACGAGAGCATAAATATTTCTTCAAAATTTTCATCTCTCAAAATAATAAAAGTGAAGAATGAGAGAATTTCTTCAAAAGTTTACTAACACTCAAAATGATCTAAGTGAAGCATGAGAGTATTTCTTCAAAAGTTAAACCACCACCGTGCTCAAAAAGATATATGTGAAGTACTAGAGCAATTCCATAGCTCAAAAAAATTTAAGTGAAGCACATAGAGCAATTCTAACAAATCATAGCACCATTATGGCTCTCTCAAATTGGTGTGTACAACAAGGATGATTGTGACAAACTAAAAAAAATCAAAGACTCATATAATACAAGACGCTCCAAGCAAAACTCATGATATGTGACGAATAAAAATATAGCTCCAAGTAAAATTACCGATGGTCGTTAGAAGAAAGAGGGGATGCCTTTCAGGGCATCCCCAAGCTTAGTTGCTTGGTACTCCTTGAATATTACCTTGGGGTGCCATGAGCATCCCCAAGCTTAGGCTCTTTTCACTCCTTATTCCTTCATCCATCGTGATCTCACCCAAAACTTGAAAACTTCAATCACCCAAAACTTACTTAAACCTTCGTGAGATCTGTTAGTATAAGAAAACCAATCACTACTTTAAGTACTGTTGCAAACCCATTCATAGTTTGTTATTGCATTATACCTACTGTATTCTAACTTTACCATGGCTTATACCCCCCGATACAATCCATAGATTCATCAAAATAAGCACACAATGCAACAAAAACAGAATCTGTCAAAAATAGAACAGTCCATAGAGACTTGAATTTTCCTCATACTTCTGTAACTCTAAAAATTCTAAAAAATTAGGACGACGTGGGAAATTTGTATATCAATCCCGTGTGCAAAAATTAGATCAAAACACATTTCTGTGAATTTACAAAATTCCAGAACTGGGCGCAAAAGTTTCTATTTTTCAACAGGATCAAATCAACTATCATCCATCATAATCCTAAAGGCTTTACTTGGCACAAACACTAATTAAAACACTAAAACACAATCATAACAATAGCATAATTGTGGAAACACACAAAAATAGAAAACGGTGAAAATTTTATTTTATTCATTGGGTTGCCTCCCAACAAGCGCTATTGTTTAATGCCCCTAGCTAGGCATAATGCATAGATTCAAGTATTGTCATCTTTGCTTTTCAATTCCTCAATTACACAACCATAATCTCTAGGAGTTCTAGCATATAAATTTTTGATAATCACACTCCTAGGAACAAAATCAAGAGACGTATTTTTATATATTGGTTCCTTTATGAAATCTACAAAATTAGGGTGAACTCTAATCATCTTAAGATCCTCATTGTTGCTACTAGAAGTGGCACCCTTGTTCTTAGGAGCATGGGTAGATTTGAAATTCTTACTAGGAGGAGTTTTTTAAATAGTTTTGATGGAAGAAAAAACTGAGCCCAAGTTACTAATAATTTCTTCCAATCTATCAATTCGAGCAAGGCTCTCCTCTACCCTTTCGTTGACTACGGGTCTTTCCTCTTTTAGTAATTTAAGAGTATCTCCTATGTTCGACCCAATTCGATTAGCAAGATTATGGATCCTTTTATCCAAATTTTCAATATGTTCTTTGGTGAGCATTTTCTTTTCAATAGCATCTAGCCTTTGCATAACATGCTCAAGATTTAAAACCGTTTCATTGATAATGATAGGAGGTGATCCCACAAAATTTCCCATAGCATTAAAAGCATCCAAAGGGGGACACATCAAGAAATTCCCTCCGGTGATAGTATCAAGAACAAATCTAGACCAAGTAGTAATGCTCACATAAAAATTGTGAAGAAGAACAACAGTGGATTGCTTACGAATAGATCTATTATGAGCATCACAAATTCTGTACCAAGCATCTTTTAAATTCTCTCCTCCCCTTTCCTTAAAATTGAGAACTTCATCCTCAGGAGTGCTCGCAGCAAGGGAAGAACTAGCCATAGCGATAAAGTAGGCAAGCAAGCAAACAAAAGATCAAACAAGAAAAAGGCAAATGGAAAGAAGGTAAGTATTTTTGTGTTTTTTTGAAAACGTTTTAGAAGTGGGGGAGATGAAAATGAGAGGCAAATGGCAAATAAAGTAACTGCAAGGAGATGAGAGTTGTGATTAGGTACTTGATAGATGTTGATGGTGTCTCCCCGACAACGGCGCCAGAAATTCTTCCTGATTGCTTGTATCTGCGTTGGTATTTCCCCGAAGAGGAAGGGATGATGCACCACAACAACGGTAAGTATTTCCCTCAGTTATGAAACCAGGGTTATCAATCCAATAGGAGAACCAAGCAACACTATGTAAACAGCACATGCACACAAACAACGAAAACTTGCAACCCAACACGTAAGAGGGGTTGTCAATCCCTCAACGGTATTGAGATAGATTAAATTGTATGACATTTGATAAATATATATAACAAAAACACAAAATAAAATAAATAAAGAAAAATTGCAGCAAGGTATTTTTGGTTTTAATATGATAGAAAATGGACCCGGGGGCCGTAGTTTTCACTAGAGGCTTCTCTCAAGAAAATAGCATACAGTGGGTAAACAAATTACTGTTGGGCAATTGATAGAAAAGCGAATAATCATGACGATATCCAAGGCAATGATCATGTATATAGGCATCACGTCCAAGATTATTAGACCTAAATGATTCTGCATCTACTACTATTACTCCACACACCAACCGTTATCCAGCATGCATTTAGTGTATTAAGTTCATGGAAAAACGGAGTAATGCAATAAGAACGATGACATGATGTAGACAAGATAAACTCACGTATGAATAAACCCCATCTTGTTACCCATAATAGCAATGATACATGCGTGTCATGTCTCTTTCTGTCACTGAGATTGAACACCGCAAGATCGAACCCATCACAAAGCACCTCTTCCCATGGCAAGATAAATCAATCTAGTTGGCCAAACCAAACCAATAAATCTAAGAAGAAATACGAGGGTATAACAATCATGCATAAAAGAGTTCAGCAAAGACTCAATTAATATTCATCGATAGAACTGATCATAAACCCACAATTCATCGGATCCTACCAAACACACCGCAAAAAAGAGTTACATCAAATAGATCTCCATGAATATCGAGGAGAACATTGTATTGAAGATCAAAAAGAGAGAAGAAGCCATCTAGGTACTAGCTACAGACCCGTAGGTCTATGGTAAACTACTCACGCATCATTGGAGGGGCAACAAGGCTCATGAAGAACCCCTTCGTGATCGTTGCCGCCTCCGGTAGAGTGCTGGAAAAGGCCTCTAGATTGGATCTCGTGGTTCTAAACTTGCAGCAGTGGAAAAAGTGTTTCGTCGACTCCCCTAGGGTTTTTGAAATTTTAGAGTATTTATAGAGGCGAAATTAGGTCAAGGCCGTTCCTATGGGCTCCACTACCCACCAGGGCGCTACGGAGGCCCCTGGCGTGCCCTAGTGCCTATTGGGCCCCACAGGCCTCCTCTCATGTACTCCAGAAGCTTCCAGGGTCCTTTTTCACCAGAAAAAAATCTCCAAAAAAGTTTCGTGGCATTTGGACTTCATTTTGTATTGATATTCTGCGAAGTAAAAAACTAGCAAAAAACAGCAACTGGCACTAGGCACTATGTCAATAGGTTAGTCCCAAAAATGATACAAAGTTGCTAGTAAATGTATATAAAACATCCAATATTGATACTATAACAACATGGAACAATAAAAAATTATAGATACGTTGGAGACGTATCATGAAACAATTTCCTCATTGTCTTAAATGCATACCAAACTCGTAACTCAGATATTCACCTCCACGATCATATCGTATACATTTTATCTTCTTGTCAAGATGATCTCCAACTTCATTCTGACGTGTGTTTCATCAAGTAAATATACCCGTATCTACTCAAATCATCTGTGAAGGTAAGAAAATGACGATATCCACCGTGTGCTTCAACACTCATTGGACTGCATACATCAGTATGTATTATTTCCAACAAGTCACTCCCTCGCTCCATTTTACCAGAAAACAGGGTCTTAGTCATCTTGTCCATGAGGCATGGTTCGCATGTCTCAAACGATTCAAAATCGAGTGAGTCCAAAGATCCATCAACATGGAGTTTCTTCATGCGCTTTACACCAATATGACCTAAGCAGCAGTGCCACAAGTATGTGGTACTATCATCATTAACTTTCCATCTTTTGGCATCAATATTATGAACATGTGTATCACTACGATTAAGATTCAATAAACCATTCACATTGGGTCCATGACCATAGAATATATTATTCATATAAACAGAACAACCATTATTCTCATACTTAAATGAATAACCGTATCGCAATAAAACATGATTCATATAATGTTCATGCTCAATGCAGGCACCAAATAACATTTATTTAGGTTTAAAACTAATCCCGAAGGTAGAGGGAGCGTGCTGATGGCGATCACATCAACCTTGGAGGCACTTCCAACACGCATTATCACCTTGTCCTTAGCTAGTCTCTGTTTATTCCGCAGCTCTTGTTTCGAGTTACTAATATTAGCAACTGAACCGGTATCAAATACCCAGGGACTACTACGAGCACTAGTAAGGTACACATCAATAACATGTATATCAAATATACTTTTTTCGACGTTGGCAGCCTTCTTATCTGCCAAGTACTTGGGGCAGCTCCGCTTCTAGTGACCGTTCCCCTTACAATAGAAGCACTCAGTCTCGGGTTTGGGTCCAAACTTGGGTTTCTTCACTGGAGTTGCAACTGGCTTGCCATTCTTGAAGTTTCCCTTCTTGCCATTGCCCTTCTTGAAACTAGTTGTCTTCATTAACCATCAACACTTGATGCTCCTTCTAGATTTCTACTTCCGCGGCCTTAAGCATCCCGAATAGCTCAGGGATCATTTTCTCCATCCCTTGCATGTCATAGTTCATCACGAAGCTCTTGTAGCTTGGTGGCAGTGATTGGAGAACTCTGTCAATCACTACTTAATCTGGAAGATTAACTCTCAACTGATTCAAGCGATTGTAGTACCCAGACATTCTGAGCACATGCTCACTGACTGAGCTGTTATCCTCCATCTTACAACCGAAGAACTTGTCAGAGGATTCGTAACTCTCAACCCGGCTATGAGCTTGAAATACCAAGTCCATATCTTGGAACATCTCATACGATCTGTGGTGCTCAAAACGTCTTTGGAGCCCTGGTTCTAAGCCGTAAAGCATGGCGCACTGAACTATCGAGTAGTCATCATAACATGCATGCCAGACGTTCACAACATCCACAGACAACGCTGGAGGGGGTGGTGCACCGAGTGGTGCATCAAGGACATAAGCCTTCTGTGTAGCAGTGAGGACAATCCTCAGATTACGGGCCCAGTCCGCATTGTTGCTTCCATCATCTTTCAACTTAGCTTTCTCTAGGAACGTATTAAAAATTCAGGGGAGCTACAACGCGAGCCATTGATCTACAGTCTAATTTGCAAAGACATTTTGACTATGTTCATTATAATTAGTTCAGTTAATCAAATTACTAATGAACTCCCACTTAAATCAACATCCCTCAGGTTATCTAAGTGTTACATGATCCAAATTCACCAACCCAAGTCCGATCATCATGTGAGATGAGGTGGTTTCAATGGTGAACATCTCTATGTTGATCACATCTACTATATGACTCATGTTTGACCTTTCGGTCTTCCGTGTTCTGTGGCCATGTCTGTACATGCTAGGCTCGTCAAGTTTAACCCAAGTATTCTGCATGTGCAAAACTGGCTTCCACCCATTGTATGCGAACGAAGAGTCTATCACACCCGATCATCACGAGGTGCTTCGAAACGAGGAACTTTCACAATGGTGCATACTTGGGGAGAACACATTTTATCTTGAAATTAAGTGAAGGGATCATCTTATAATGCTAATGTCGTCCTAAGCAAAATAAGATGCATAAAAGATAAATATCACATGCAATCAATAAGTGACATGATATGGTCATCATCATCTTGTGCTTTTGATCTCCATCTCCAAAGCACCTCCATGATCTCCATCGCCACTGGCATGACACCATGATCTCCATTATCGTGTCGTCACGTGGTTGTCTCGCCAACTATTGCTTCTACAACTATTGCTAACACATAGCGATAAAGTAAAGCAATTACATGGCGTTTAATGATTGACACAGAGGTCATACAATAAATTAAAGACAACCCTATGGCTCCTGTCGATTGTCGTACTCATCGACATGCAAGTCATGAAAAACTATTACAAAACATGATCATCTCATACATCAACCATATATAAAATCACGTCTTGGCCATATCACATCACAACATGCCCTGCAAAAACAAGTTAGACATCCTCTACTTTGTTGTTGCAAGTTTTACGTGGCTGTTATGGGCAACTAGCAAGAACCGTTCTTGCCTACGCAAAGCCACAACGGAGATATTCAAGTTGCCTTTTGACCTTCTACAAGGACCGCTAATGTCAAATCAAGTTCAACTAAGGTGGGAGAGACAGACACCCGCCATCCACCTTTATGCAATACAAGTTGCATGTTTGTCGGTGGAACCAGTCTCTTGTGCGAGGACAAGTAAGGTTGGTCTGGGCCGCTTCATCCCACAATACCGCCGAACCCAAATAAGACAAATAGAGGTAAGCAATCTGAACATCAATGCCCACAACTACTTTGTGTTCTACTCGTGCATATCATCTACGCATAGACCTAGCTCATGATGCCACTATTGGGGAACGAAGCATGGAAAACAATTTTTTTCCTACGAACACACAAGATCTATCTATGGAGATGCATAGAAACAAGAGAGAGAGGTGTCTACATACCCTCGTAGACCAAAAGCATTAATGATCTAGAGAACGTGGTTGGTGTAGTCGTACTCGCGTCACGATCCAATCCGATCCAAGCACCACATGTGCGGCACCTCCGAGTGTAGCACACATCTGGCTCGGTGATGTATCCTCCTTATTGATCCAGCAAGAGAGGGAGAATAGGTATATGAGATCTGAACCAACACGACGACATTGTGGTGGTAATGGCAGCGGAACACCGATAGGGCTTCGCCAAGCGCTGACGGGGTGAGGTGGAGGCTTATCGGGAGAGAGACGAGGCTTGGGTTTGGTGTGTTCAGCCCTTGCGCTCCCTCCCCACTATATATAGGGGTGTGGGAGGGATGGGAGCGCAGACCTAGCCCCTCCTCCAAGGAGGGGAGGCGGCAAAGGGAGGAAACTTGCCTCACAAGGCAAGTGGACTCCCTCCCACTTAGGGTTTCTCCTTCCCAGGCGCATGGGCCTTGTGGGGGCTGGTGCGCCTGGCCCAATAAGGCCAGGGCTCCCCCTAATAGCCCATGCATGCCCTAGGGCTGGTGGAATCCACTTGTGGACTCCCGAACCCCTCTGGAATCCTTTGGAACCTTCTGGAAGCTTTCCGGTACAATACCGAAAAAATTGAACTTTTTCCGGAACCCCGATAACAACATTCCGTATAGAAATCTTTACCTCAGGACCATTCCGGAACTCCTCATGATGTCCGGGATCTCATATGAGACTCCAAATAATATTCGGTTTGTGCCATTAATATCTCAATACTACCCTAGCATTACTGAACGTTAAGAGTGTGATCCTACAGGTTCGAGAATCATGCAGACATGACCGAGACTCCTCTTCAATCAATAACCAATAGCGGGACTGGGATGTCCATATTGACTCCAACATATTCAACAAAGATCTCTATCGGTTGAACCACTATGTCAAGGATTCAATTGATCCCGTATTCAATTCCCTTTGTTGAGCGATATGTTACTCTTGCCCGAGATTCGATCGTCGGTATCTCCATACCTAGTTCAATCTCGTTACCAGCAAGTCTATTTACTCGTTCCATAATACAAGATCCCGTGACTAAACTCATTAGTCACATGCTTGCAAACTTCTTGTGATGTTGTATTACCGAGAGGGCCCAGAGATATCTCTCCATCATACGGAGTGACAAAGCCCAGTCTCGATCCGTGCCAACCCAACAAACACCTTCGGACATACTTGTAGAGCACCTTTATGATCACCCAGTTATGAAGTGACATTTTGATACACACTAAGTATTCCTCCGGTGTGAGGTATTTGCACAATCTCATAGTCTAAGGAACACATACTTGACATGATGAAAGCTGTAGCAAAACTAGGTGAAACAATCATATGCTAAGCTTATGGTTGGGTCTCTGCTACTTCTTGAGCTTGCATTGGTTTTTCCCTTGAAGAGGAAAGGGTGATGCAGCAAAGTAGAGATAAGTATTTCCCTCAGTTAAGAACCAAGGTATCAATCCAGTAGGAGGAACACACAAGTCCCCAATGATCGCACCTACACAAACAAACAAATACTTGCACCCAATGCAAAAAAGGGGTTGTCAATCCCTTCACGGTTACTTGCAAGGATGAGATCTGATAGACATAGATATAAAAGATAAGTAAAAGTGCAAAATAAGATAAAGGTAAATAAATTGCAGCAAGGTATTTTTGGGTTTTTGATTTTATAGATCTAAAAATAATATGATAAAAGATAGACCCGAGGGCCATAGTTTTCACTAGAGGCTTCTCTCTTGAAAGAAAGCATACGGTGGGTAAACAAATTACTGTTGAGCAATTGATAGAAAAGCGAATAATTATGTAGATATCCAAGGCAACGATCATGTATATAGGCATCACGTCCGAGACAAGTAGACCGACTCCTGCCTGCATCTACTACTATTACTCCACACATCGACCGCTATCCAGCATGCATCTAGTGTATTAAGTTAACAAGAACGGAGTAACGCCTTAAGAAAGATGACATGATGTAGAGGGATAGATCCAATCAATATGAATAAACTCCATCTTTTTATCCTTAATGGCAACAATACAATACGTGGCATGTCCCCTTCTGTCACTGGGATTGAGCACCGCAAGATTGAACCCATCACAAAGCACCTCTCCCATTGCAAGAAAAATCAATCTAGTTGGCCAAACCAAATCAATAGATCAGAGAGAAATACTAAGCTATATAAATCATGCATACAAGATTTCAGAGAAGACTCAAATAATATTCATAGATAATCTGAACATAAACCCACAATTCATCGGATCTCAACAAACACACCGCAAAAGAAGATTACATCGAATAGAACTCCAAGAACATCGAGGAGAACATTGTATTGAAGATCAAAGAGAGAGAAGAAGCCATCTAGCTACTATCTATGGACCCGTAGGTCTGTGGTAAACTACTCACACATCATCAGAGGGGTAGCAAGGTTGATGTAGATGCCCTCCGTGATCGAATCCCCCTCCGGTGGAGTGCCGAAAAAGGCCCCAAGATGGGATCTCACGAGAACAGAAGCTTGCGGCGGCAGAAAAGTATTTTTGGTGTGCCTTCTGGTCTTCGAGGAATATTTGGGTATTTATAGTAGAAGAATTAGTGTTAGAGGAGCCTCAGGGGCCCCAAGATGGGATCTCACGAGAACAGAAGCTTGCGGCGGCAGAAAAGTATTTTTGGTGTGCCTTCTGGTCTTCGAGGAATATTTGGGTATTTATAGTAGAAGAGTTAGTGTTAGAGGAGCCTCAGGGGCCCCACAAGCCTAGGGGGCGCGCCCTACGAGCTTGTGGCCTCCTCGTAGGTCTCCTGGCCTCCTCCCGAAGCTTCCTCGGTGTCTTGTTGGCAAAGAAAAATCCTCAAAAAGTTTCGTTCCATTTGGACTCCGTTTGATATTGATTTTCTGTAAAGGCAAAAACAAGAAAAAACAACAACTGGCACATGGCACTATGTTAATAGGTTAGTCCCAAAAATTGATATAAAATAGCATAATAATGCATATAAAACATCCAAGATGGGTAATATAATAGCATTGAACAATAAAAAATTATAGATACGTTGGAGACGTATCAGTCTCGTCCATCACATCCTCCTCCTAATGATGTGATCCCGTTATCAAATGAAAACTCATGTATATGGTTAGGAAACCTAACCATCTTTGATCAACGAGCTAGTCTAGTAGGCTCACTAGGGACACAGGATTGTTTATGTATCCACACATGTATTTAAGTTTCCGATCAATTTATTATTGCCTCTAGGGAATATTTCCAATATGTGCATGCTTGCTTTGGCGAAGTTATGTTTATTTGATGCTTATTATGTATCTCAATCTCGCCGAAAACAAAATGTTTGTAAGATCAGGTGGATTGTAGTGTCTTGTGATAACAGAATACCATGATTTTTCACGCTCTTATTGTGTTGATTTTTTTTTAACATCCCAACTCCCCTTTTATTAGCTAGTAATCAAAACTGTATCACTTACAGGCAAATGAGTGCTGGCCTCAGGTGCCTCATCAAACCAAGAGTTTGGGGGGGGGGGGGATTTGCAAAGTCTAGCTAGTTCATCTGCAACAACATTAGCTTCTCTATGGCAGTGTTCATACCGCACATGAGATAAGTCCCTGGCCATATGAAAACAGTCATCAAGAATAGCTGCCGATGTTCTTGAAGAATTACCTCCGTCTTGCATCGTTGAGATCAGATCAATATTATCCGAATTTACTATCAACTTGTTGCATCCCACGGACGTTGCCAAGTTCAGTCCAAACCGAAGGGCAAGAGCCTCATCCATAAACACATCCATGCAAAAACCAACAACATTATTTGCTTGCCGCTAGGAAATTACCAGCATTATCCCGCAGAACAGCTCCAACCGTGCCTTGGAGCAAGTCTGCATCAAATGAGGCATCGATATTTAACTTGATATATCCCGGCGGCGGTCTCGACCATGGCTTCCTTTTCTCCTTAGCTGACTTGGCCGTCGCAGCAATAAAATTCTCGGCAAGGGCTCGGATTGAAAGAACAATTTGTGATGGTTATTTTGTCTGCTCACCATGCACCAATTTCCTTCTCTCCCACCACAAAAACCAGCAGGTGATAGCTATGATTAAGTTACCCATTCCTCTGACCAAGGACTATAATCTCATCCACCAAAAGAGAGAGGAGATGTTCCAGGACCGCTTCTCCCGCTCGATCAACTGTACATCCTCTCTGAATAATGATATCCAGACCCAGCTTCTTCCATACTTCTTTCGTTTGTCGCATTGGAACAACATATGCTTCACACTTCTAGCATTTTCACACGCCAGACATTTTGTGGTAATTTTAGATGCCTATCCGCGAGACTGACTTGGTAGGGAAGAGTGCCACGTAGTGTTCTCCATAGGAAGATCCTCACCTTGGCAGGGCATGCCAGTTTCCATATAAATTCCCAAATTGGATTGGGTGCCGCAGCGCTCGGGGAATTTCTCCTTGGGGCTTTATGTTCATAGTGACTCTGCCACACTTCTAAATAGGCTGATTTGACGGAAAAGATGCCATGTTTTGAAGGGTGCCAAGCAAAAAAATCAGGCACGTTAAAGAATGGTAGTGGAATGTTTAGTATCCGATGAACGTCAACTGGTCAAAAGGTTTGCTCCACCAACATCGCATCCCAATGGCCTGTTATAGGATCAATCAAGTCTGAAACTTTGGACAGCATATGTTACCTCTTGGGGTGATCGGTAGCCTAGATGGTGATTGAGGAATCCAACCGTCCGACCAAATGTTTACTTTGTGTCCATCTCCAATTCGCCATATGTGCCCGAGTTTTAGAATTTTGACCCCCTCCATAATACTTTGCCAAGTGTAAGAGGATTTCTTCTTCAAGGGTGCATTCAACAAATCACCATCAGGGTAATACTTGGCTCTAAGTATTGTTGCACATAAGGACACAGGGTCGTCCAGCAAATGCCATGCTTGTTTCGCCAACAGAGCCAGATTAAAGCAATGAATGTCACGGAACCCCATTCCACCGTCTTTCTTTGGAACACACATTTTCCACCAAGCGAACCAATGCATTCTCCTATGACTGGCATCATCACCCCACCAAAACTGCGCCAACGCGTCTGTTATTCCCTTACAATTTTTTAGGGATTTTAAAGACCGACATTGCATAAGATGGTATGGCCTGAGCCACTAATTTGAGGTTCTGTTATTCCCTTACAATTTTTTTAGGGATTTTAAAGACCGACATTGCATAAGATGGTATGGCTTGAGCCATTGATTTGAGGAGTACCTCTTTCCCTCCCATCAGGTAACTAAAACAGTCACTCCTGTCGAGCCCTACATTGGCTGGGAGCCCCAAGTATTTATCATTCAGCCTTTCTATCATAATCTCCAAGGTGGTGCAGACATGCGCCCTGGTTTCAATAGGTGTACTCGGGCTGAAGAAAATACTTGATTTGTCAGGATTTGAACTGGGGACCTCCGGGTCGATACTCGCTGCGCTAACCACCCTACCACGTTCACCTTATGTGCCCAATAGAAACTTCTTCCCTGTTTTCATCTTATGTCTTTTTCTTTTTTCTATTTTCCTTTTTCTTTTATCATTTTTCTTTTTTATTCGGAATGGTTTTGTTCAGTTTTTATTCCTTTTTTTTTAACGATAATTGAATCAACCTTTTTACAAAACCATTGAACTTTTTTCAAAATTGGTGCACTTTTTTCAAATTGAACACACTTTTTCAAAACCGAATGATTTTTTTTCAAACTCAATGAACTTTTTCCAAATTTGATGAACTTTTCTCAAATTCGATGAATTTTTTTCTCAAATTCGATGAACTTTTCTCAAATTCGGTGAACTTTTTTTTCAAATCGATGAACTTTTCTCAAATTTGATGAACTTTTTTTCAAAATCGATGAACTTTTTTACAAATAGATGGATTTTTTTCAAAGTCGATGATTTTTTATAAAAATAGACGAACTTTTTGAGAATCGACGAACTTTTTTCAAATTGATTTTTTTAAAATATCTATGATTTTTTTTAAAACTGATGAACTTTTTTCAAATCGATGAACTTTTTCCAAAATTTGATGAAATTTTATTAAAGAGATGAACTTTTTTTAAAGAGATGGTCAACACGGCCAACTAAACTGATCAACAAGGTCAACTGAAACCTAATTGGTTACTTCCAATTACGTAAATCAATAGTTCAAACCGCACTCAAAGGTACGGCATTTTTCATTGATATAGGAAGTTTTGTACCAAAAACAATAGTATCTCCAATTATAGCCCCTCTGTGATGTAAAATATATCTCTTCTCTGTGATATTGGAACAAAGCGTTCGATCGAGCGCCACTGTGATCGAACGAACAGACGAGCAAGCAGGGCGCGGCCTCGCGCTGTTGGGCCGGCCCACGCGAGCGTGCGCGTGAGCGCTGCTTTCGCTAGGCGGCGCAACGAGCGCTGAGGAGGCGAAATCACTAATTGAGGAGTACTCCTTGCAAAGATCACTCCCGTCTCCCCAGGTTACGGCAAGTGATGCGCTACATGTGCGCCACTTGTCGCAACCTAGGAGTTTTCCCTTTTTTCGTAGATCCATTTATTCAAAATGTTTTATCTCTTAAACCGTGCGTCTAAATCTCGAACTGTTTTCATCGTTGGATTCCTCGCGTCGAGATCTTCAAAACTAGATCCTATATTGATAGGCTTTAACGAACTTTTTTTTCACGAAAATACCAGACGAAAAAACCGAATCGGGAGCACGATTTTTTCCCCTTTCCGAAAGAGGCACGGTCGTGCCTCTCGCAAAAGCACAACCGTGCCTCTCGCGGAAGCAAAATCATGCCTCTCGCGGATGGAAAAAAACAGAAAACGTATTTTTTCGTTTTTGAGAGGCACGGCCGTGCCTCTCGCTGAAGCAAAACCGTGCCTCTCGCGGAAGGAAAAAAAAATAGAAAACGCTATTTTTCCGTTTCAGAGCGTGCCTCTCGCGGAAGCAAAAAAACAGAAAATGCACTTTTTCCATTTCCAAGAGGCACGGCCGGGCCTTTCGTGAAAGCACAACCGTGCCTCTCGCGGAAGCAAAATCGTGCCTCTCGCGGAAGGAAAAAACCATAAAATGCGTTTTTTTTCCTTTGCGACAAGCACGGCCGTGCCTCTTGCGGAAGCGAAAAAAAACACATTTTTTCGCGCGAAAAAGTTTTCATTTTGAAATTTTTTTATCCAAAAGCTAAGAAAGACCGGTGAAAAACCAAAAAGTGAAAAAAAAAACTGATTTGAAAGCCGAAAACACATGCGAAAAATTAAAAAATAAAATTTAGAGGGAGCGCCCAGAGCGCGACACATGACGGCAGCTGAGAGCGGCGCGCTCTCAGCCTACCCGCAAGTGATCGTTGCTATGCTCTTGAAGGAGCGCTCGTCGACTAGTTGCTCCCATGAAGAGGAGCTCTCATCCTTGAACTGCTTCGACCTGACACGGGCCGTGTCGTGCCAGGCCCTTGTATGGCCGGGCCAGCTCATACGGCCATGTCTGGGCCCACTCTGCTAGAGCATTTTGAGCCCATGAGCAGCCAGGCCCATCCGTTTCCGTCCGAATCCCCGTGTGCCACGACCGTACTACTCGCGAGGCGGCGCATGGCGAGGCGGCGACCGCCGGCGAGAGAGACGAGGGATCCCGACGTCGCCCGGTCGGGAGGCGCGACTCCTTCTCCTACGCCTCGCGCTCGCCGGTGGCGCCCCTGTCCTCGACCCTGTGCTTCCCTCCCCCAGTAAGCGCGCACCATTCCGGAGCGTCTGATTTGGTTTGGTTAAAGCATCTGTGTCGCGCCTACTTCGATTGTTGCTTAGCGTATGTGATAGCACTATGTGGATCCCGGTTCGATTATTTGAAGAAAAAGATGGCTTCCAGGTTTCGATTTGAAGGGCATTTCGTCTGGGATCTCTTCCTGGTGTTTTTGAGATGGGCAATCAGTTCCTTCAAAAATAATATATGTGCAATCAGTTCCTTCAAGAAACACATATGCACCACACTGGGCACGGGCCATGGCATATATCTTCTGGGATAGGGGTGGTGACAAGCATTGGAACCCAGGGCGGTCGCCCGTAGCGTGGATACTTTCTCTTTTAGAAGTTTTTATTGATTTTAGGCTTGGCCCTGGTTGTTTCTTCCTCAGTTTGTCCCATCCAGCTTAGAGGCTGCATCAATGTTTAACATCATTCGCATATCTTCCTTGTTAAGGAATCAGTTATATACCTTTTTTTCTTTG
Organism: Thinopyrum elongatum; assembly: GCA_011799875.1. NCBI lineage: Eukaryota > Viridiplantae > Streptophyta > Magnoliopsida > Poales > Poaceae > Thinopyrum > Thinopyrum elongatum. The sequence continues at coordinate 552,446,430 of CM022303.1, forward strand.
TAGAAATCAACCGCACATCTCATTATTTTTGTTGGTACATTATCGTGTGGATAGATATGTAGGTTTGCTGCCTAAAAAGAGCAGATGTGGTGATGCAATTGGGGCTAGGGTGAGTGTCTGTTGCGGCATTAAGATAGCGATGCAATCGCGGCTACAGCTAGTGTTTTTTTTTGTCTTTTTGTGAAGTTATCTTGTACATCGGTGCAATTAGTGCTCATGCATACATCATGTAGGATTGCGTGCTCGCAACATTGCCAGCCATGCGCCAGATAGCACCACAAGATCAAATTCACCGGCATGCATTAACCCATTGATTATATGAGATGTCGTCACGACACCTGTCCACAGGAGGACTCTTTGTAGTAGAATTCTTGGTATGCATGACAGCATGCCATAAATCAGTGAAACTGTTGCATGTTATAAATAATGAAGCTGGCCAAGAAATTACCTTATTTACCCTTCAGACTTTTTCTTGAGGAATCATCTTAAAGCAGCACATCACCATTTGGTTTGTTTTGACATTTGATAGTTGAGACTTGAGACCCTTTAGGACTTGGAAGTTCTAATTATTGCAACTGAAGTATTGATATGTTTGCTAATTAATAGGTGAATGGCCTGCTTGCTTTGTTTCTTTCATATGAACACTAGGCACTGAATGAAGAAAAAAATAGTACTGTGGGCGAGAGCTAGGGAGAACATGCATGTGCCCTACATGCGCCTTAGGTAAATTTGGAGTCATGAACATACTGAGAATACATGTGAACATATAGCCATCATTATTACATCGTTCATCACTAGTCACCAAAAGCAAGCGTGATGATAGAGAACAGATAACATGAAGTCCTGATGGGAAGGGTTCACACCTTCTTAGACCATGTACAATGCAAGATGCTTAGAGAGGTGCTTAGTAAAACAAACGTGTTTTTCTTAAGCACCGGTGCTTATGTCTGTGACAGGGGTGCCTAATTAAGCATCTGCTCTCTACAGATAAGCACCGGCTTGCATTGTACATGGTCTTGCATGTTCTTTACATTGGAAACTGAAGAAGCACAAGAGGACAAAATAATGATGTTAACTTGTATTTCTCAAGTAAGTATATCTTGTTCAACCTCCCTGTCCAAATACAGGTAAGCTTTTGAATAAAAACTTAGATGGAGTCTACTTAAATTCTTGTCCTTTTCTGACATCGTCTGGTATATAGTGTGTATCTTTTGCCCTTGGTGAAGGTCTCACGCCAAAAGAAGGTATTAGATCCATATATGGTTAGATCCATCATAAACATTGGCAGACTTCGTTTCCGCCCCATAGGGTCTCACTGACCTGATGGAAAATCTTTCAGTTTTAGTTCTTGATCGAGATCCAGTTTCCCTGTGGACCATCTCCAATACGCTTGCTAGATTCAACTTCAAAGGTGCACACTTCAATTCCCAAGCATCTCCATTTCGTATTTTCCCCATCCTCTCCAAAAAGGAAGTTGTTTTTAGAGGGAGAATGAAAGATAGTAGGTACATCATTTGGATCTGATACAAAATTGCACATGATTTTGCATATTCATGGGGCTACTATAAAAGGCACGATTTGATATCTGTTGGTGTCTTCTATCCACAGTCACATCTGATTGAATTTCAGATATTTCATTTTTCTGCTGTTTGGTGGGAAGTTGGGTGTACAGCTGTTTGGCTGGAAGTTTGGTTGTACATCTGTTTGGCGGGAAGTTTGGGTGTACGGCTGCTTGGCGTGAAGTTTGGGTGTACGGTCGTCCGGTGGGACAATTTATACGTTCTATCCATCATGATCTGGACCACTAATTAATGGTTGGATGGCTTTCGTGTGTGGATATAGAACGCTTCTCATGACGTGAAGCTTGGCGAGCTATGGCCCTACATGGCAGTGAACCTGTCCTCGGTATCATGTATAGCTCGTACGACCATCATATATATGTGGAGCATTTCCGTAGATATATGACATTTTTAAACAGAAAGGAAACAGATGCAGTTCCCATATAGGATATAGTGTTACTACGTCACCCTGATCATTAGATTATATAGCATATGTGTGTGTAATATATTGTGTGAACTTCACAGTTTAAACGGAGGCAGCATATGTAGTTCGTAATGGGATATAGCTAGCTGCTAGTTACTGGGCGGCCCTTCCAAGTGCTATTAGATTGCAGAAAGTGTTGGATTATGTGGTCAAATGAGAAAAATCACATACCAAGTAGCTATATTAGTCCTTAGAAGATACTCACTTGTTGCAATAGTACGTGCAGGTTGGGATATTAATATAACTATATTTGGACATGATAACACGGTGTTTACTCTCCAAAATTTTGAGTCTAACTTCTACTGTTTTGTAGTTCTTCCATTCCAAACAGTGGAAGAGGCCCTAGATTCCCTTAAAAGGGGGGTTGCTAAAAATGAGGAGCTTGATTTGGTAGTAGCGGAAGTTCATCCTGGCAATGCAGAGATGGGCACCTTGGTGCTGTTTCACCACATCCTGAATGAACTTGAAGTGCCTCTCATCAGTAAGCATTTATATTCAGAGCTGTATTGTTTTAAGAAATTTTCTTCCATCCCAAACTCATTAATCTAGGAGTGTTGTTTCTTGGTTGCAGCTATGTGTGCCTATGATGAGGCAGTCTCTACACGCATGACCCTTGGAACATGCTTCAATGTGGTTAAGCCGTTGGATATTGAAACCGTCAATTTCCTGAGGATGAGAGCACTTCAACACAGGTCTATTAAAAATCACAGGTCTGAAACTGAGGATGAAGAACAAGATGCGCTGAACGCGAATGTCTATTCAGAGAATCTGGGTTGGTTCATATGGAGCAGTGAGCTCCATGAGAAGTTCTTGCAGGCTGTTGAAGTGCTTGGGGCGTGTAAGGCTATCTGCACTTGGCATAAATTAGTCATTTGTTATGTTTAACAGCTGAAAAAGCATGACCTTTGAGTGTGTGTTTTCTTTTTGGCTAACAGCTGCTACGGCTCGAAACATTCACCAGTACATGAATGCCAAGTATTTGAATTTGACCATACAGCACGTTGCAAGCCATCTCCAGGTGGGTGATTGATTTAGTTTACCTCAACTGTGGTATTGCCGGTACATCAATAGGCACTATGTACGTTTTTTGTTAAATTTTGTTTGTTTAATAGACGATCATAAGTAGTAGAAGCTGACAACCTATGCATGCTAGTTAGTTTAAACTGGCTGAACGTTTGGCATTTTAGCCTTATATTTTTCTTTCATCCTATGCACTTTCCCGAACGAAACCTTTTGTTTTTGCCACTAATTAAGATGATATTGTCATTTTGCTATAGCCTTGAAGTTCGATGGCATGGCCATTGTTCTGTCCAGTCATTGGTTCCCACCACTACAGCTGACTATCCCCCTTCCGTGGCCATTGGCTATTGATTGCCACTGCCAACCTGATCCCCCCATGCATGAATATTTGGTTTAGATGGAAGCTACTATGCACTTGCCATTTCTGCACATATATATTGATTAACCAACAGAATGGTTGCGGCATTGCCTAAACTAATCTTGCAGAACCAGCTAATTGCAAGAGATCTGATCACGGTGGTCATCATTACACGATTCCTGAAGTTGCAGGTGTATGCCACCGCTTGGTCATCACCTTTGTCACTGTTTTGTACCCTGGCACGTTAAGTACCAGCAGCTAGTGCTGCTCGGACAAAGTCACGGTCTCCGAATCTGGCTCGGATTCGGATTTCTGATTCGGCAAGATTTTGAGGAACACGGTAACTAACGCATGGAGGCTGAGTGACCAAAGAAATTGATGTTACGTGCAGATGAGTCCTTTTACCAACTCATGTGCTCATTAACATACAGTGATTGGGCAAAAGGGAAAAAGGTAAAAGAGAAACAAACACCTACTGGAATAGCAACAACATAATAATTAATTTTTTATTATTGGTTTGATCTTAGTGTGAAAAATAGAACATTTCCCTCTGCTATTTATTTTGTGTAAATATAGGTTCTGCATTGTTCAATCAATTGGGTAATTTTCTGTGGCAACAGTGTCCGACTTTACAGAATTTTAAAGAACTATGTGCACACTGTTGAACTGTTGAAGAAACAAATAGGAAGAGAACTTTATTTAATATTTGACCTTTTAATTCATACCCCAGTAAAAGCTCACACAGTTACTGGCAGGCTTGCATGCTAAATACAAGGGTCAAGATTCCATTTTAACTGAATAAACTTGGAAGGAAAGAATGTTTCCACCGTGATACTCTACTGTGTGTCCTTTGTTATTTCTTTATTTTCCAGAAGAAACACATGTACATGGATGTCTCATACCTGCGTCAGTACTCAGTAGTCAGTACTCTCTGTCTCTGCATGCCATGGAGATTAAGTTTTGTATATGGTGCTCTAGATAAGATTTCAAATTTCCAAACCATGCAGCTTCAGGAGTAGATTTTGTTACAGAACCAATCACAATTGGAAAAAAAACTTTATGCATGTTAGCACCGAATTCGTAAATAATCAGACTATCCAAAGCATTATTATAACCCAGTTTACCAAATCGACTGATTAATAATTGTTATCACGTTAATAGGAGTTTTGTGAACAATGTACTACTTTATAGGTATTTTCTCCTTTATTGGTTAAATTAGGGGCTTATTGACGTAACTTTGGTTTACCCTTAGCTGATGCTAGCAGTAGGGCTTTGGCTTCTTTTTGGCCTTGTTGTGACTGTTTGTGCTTTCTTGGCACTCTCCTTCTAATACAAAACGAAACACGTCCGGGCGCTTGTTTGAGAAAAAAAAATGCATACTCCACAAGTTTCATGTTCATCTATTTCAGCGTTGTTATGCTTGTTCTTCTTCTTCTAAGCCTTTTGTCCCAAACAAGTTGGGGTAGGCTAGATATGGAACCCTTTCACGAGGACTTCCCAGGAGGTCACCCATCCTAGTACTATCGCCCAAATGGGTTTCATACCCAAAGGACTGGCTAGTTTTTACGTTGGCTCGCCAAGCCTATCACAACCCTTATATATGAAACCCTTTCACGAGGACTTCCCAGGAGGTCACCCATCCTAGTACTACTCTCGCTCAAATGGGTTTCATACCCATGGGTTTCAGCGTTGTTATGCTAAAGCGCTAAAATTTCTTCATTACGCTCACTTTCTATATTGTGATGTGTGATCCCTGTCTTGAATGTTCTGTTCTGTATTGTGATGCAGAAACACCGGCTGCGAGCGCAGAGGCAGAGGTTATCTCACGATGAAGAGGGCTATCAACATTATGCCAGCATGAAGGAATTATCTGAGATGATGTCATCAGCATACAAGGCACCCAGTGCTAAACCCAATAATCATTTGGCAACAACCCAGACGCAGTTCACACATGGGGTTGCCTCTTCTATCTGGGACAAGTACCCCGGGATGGTGTGGCCACACATGGAGGGAAGTTCAGCAGCCTCTGCTATGTGGTACAATTACCCCGGAAAGCAGTGGGGGAGAGTTCGGCTGGAGCACGAGTTTCTCAGACTAATGCACGTCCACCTCCAGTTGTGATACATGGTACCAAGTCTATCTGGGACTGGTACGAGGAGAGCCTGCAGTACTATAATGAGAGCCTGTCATACAAACGCGAGGTGCTGCCTGTACAGAGCAAAGCACTTGATGGATATGGACGCAAGATTTTCATCAACCTGGAGAGAGAGGAGATCAGTCGTACTGAAGCAGCAGGCAAGATTGTCATCAACCTGGAGAGCGATGACATGCAGAAAGACACCAAGGACGAAGTGCACGCCGCAGTTACTCCACAGGAAGACACAATGAACGAGGTGCACGCCGCAGTTACTCTGCAGAAAGACACCATGGACGAGGCGCACGCCGCAGTTACTCCACATGAAGTGAACGAGGTGCCTGCTGCAGCCATGGGCGCTGGTTATCTGATGGATCTAGCAGGCAATGCCCTGCTTGACGGTATAGACAACTACCACCCCGCCACAGAGAATGCGCAGTCTGAGCCTTTCAGTGACTGGGATTGGGAAGAGGTGGAGAAATTCTTGACGAACCAGATGGAAGGACAGGGGCAGGAACATCAAGACCTTGAACTAGTGGATCTGCTCCAGGTAGACGGCATTTCACCAGAGGAACTGCTCCAGGAAGACGAAGCCTGGAACCAGGCGCTTCAGCAGGCAAACCCGGCAAACGTCGTCGAGGACGAACCCATGGCTGAAGAGCCCGCCGCTGGAGACGCCCCGGTGTCCGATCCTGCGAACCAGTCCGGCGTCGCCGACAACGTGTTCTGGGTCTGGAGCCCCCAGTTTGCGGGCGACGACTACATGCCATTCTAGGCCCGCCAGAAGAGGGGCAACTCAAGAACTGCTTTTATTTTAGTAATAATAATAAGACTGGTGAATTATAAGCAATAAAGGTTCCTAGGGAGAAATCACCAGGAGGTATATGGGAGAGCTGCTGATGCTCGGACATGTTTCCAGTGCTCTGTGGCATTGGTTAAACCCATTCGTTAATCGGTTTCCAGACTTCTACATATTATCTTCCTCTGTGATGCATTATGACTTTATATAATTCCATACCGTGTGTCAGTACTATCTAGTCTAGGGTTTTTGTTCTTCGAACAAAGGAGCACCAGGCTTTTTGCCTGGCTTCTTTGATTCAATCCAACACAAGTTTTTTTTTTGGGGAGGATTTGAGTCCTTGGAATAAATGCTGGATTGCTAAACTTGAAAACTGAGTTTCAAAGGTTGGAGAGGAACACAATCAGGGAGCTGGACACACTTGATTGGATTGTACCTACTAAATCAACCATCAATGAATAAAATCATGTATGTTGTTCTGGTCTTCTCCTTTTGATTCAGATTAACGTGGGGATTATTGGGTAATCGTCATAGATGTAGAGGTACACAAAAGCTATGCAACTGATACAAATTTACAGAAAGTTCTGTAAAGTATGCAACGAAAAATAACTGCATGGACCTATAAAAAAGGTAATAAAATAGCTCGCATCTTTTACTGGTTTGTTACTGTAATTGCCACCATCTTCACGAACAGAAAATCTACTCTTGGACTTTGCAGGACTGCTAATTTGCTGACTTTGCAAAACATCAGTTCCTGAATTTAGCCGCACATTTACATGGGACAATTTGTCAGATGCTGATACATGTCCTTTTAATGAGTTTGCATGCCGTGCTGGTTCAGACACTGATGCAGGTGAGCTCTTCACCTCGGATGTGAACTCATTCAAACTTAGTGAACCAAAAGTTTTCACTGGCAGTGTTGAAGTAGACTTCTGGCTAATAACATCCCTAACTTGATGATGGTTACGCGCCACATCACCAAAATTTAACCGACTGGCCAGCCTGCTTCCGTTGGATTTCTCCCTGGGCTCATGTTGCGTGCGTTGTGTGTGTGTGCGCGCGCGCTGTATTGACATCTGGGTAACTACCGGAAAACTTTCCAGAATTTCCTCTCTCAAACAAATCTCCTTCCGTACATGAGTTAACACGGCATCTTAGTTCATGCTCAGACACCATTGACCTGGCTTCTTATATACGAAAAGACACACGCAAAAACAGTTCACCGAGTGTAAAACAGAGGGCTCTCGCGACCGGCTCGTCTCCCGCGGGCGACCGGCCGCGCCGACGGCTCCCTCCCCCAGTCCCCTTCCTCACCTCCTCTCCCCCCGCCGCCGCCAGCGTGCGTCGCCGGGCTCAGCCCGGGGCGGCCCCGGCCCGACACGATTCCCCTCCCGGTGCGGCTCCTGCGCGGGGCCGAGCGGCGCTGGGTGGTGTTCTCAGGCGGCGGCGGTCTGGCGTGGCGGCGGGGTGACCTGGCGCCGGCGCGAGTGGTCTGCTGCGTGGCGGCGCGGCCGTTGGTGGCGGAGCTACGCGGTGGTGTGGGGCGGCTACGCCTGCTCGGCCCAGATCTGGGCCCCTTTGGGCCCCATCTGGGCCGGGGCGGGCCGGCGGCTTCTTCATCGCCGGTGTAGCCCCTGGAAGTGGCGGCGGGGCATAGGGAGGTTGGGTGGCGGTGGCTCCATCACCGGCTTGCTACAGCGTGGTGGCAGTGGCTTTGTGGGCCCGATCTGGGCCCGACCGGCCGGGAGGCCTGGTGTGCCTCTGCTGCCGCGTCCGGTCGGCTATTGTGACGGCGCTGGAGGCACGGGCCTCTCGTGCGACGACGGTGGAGGTAGTTCCCTCCCGCGCGGTGCTACTTGTGAATTGCGTTGGGATTTCTCCGAAGAGGAGAGGATGATGTAGTACAGTAGAGATAAGTATTTACCTCAGTTAAGAACCTAGGTTATCAATTCTGTAGGAGAACCACGCAACACCTCGTTAATAGTACCTACACACAAAATAACAAATACTTTCATCCAACGCAAACAAGAGTTTGTCAATCCCTTGGCGGTTAATTGTAATGATCAAATCTCGTAGTGATAGATAGATAAACAAAAACACAAAATAAAATAAACTAAATAAAAATACAGCAAGGTATTTTTGGATTTTAATATATAATAAAAATATACCCAGGGGCCATAGTTTTACTAGAGGCTTCTCTCTTGAATATAGCATACAGTGGGTAAATAAATTACTGTTGGGCAACTGATAGAAAAACGAATAATCATGACGATATCCAAGGCAATGATCATGTATATAGGCATCACGTCTGAGACAAGTAGACCGACTCCTGCCTGCATCTACTACTATTACTCCACACATCGACCATTATCCAATATGCATCTAAAGTATTAAGTTAATAAAGAACGAAGTAATGCATTAAGTAAGATGACATGATGTAGACAAAGTAAACTCAAGCAATATGAATAAACCCCGTCGTTTTATCCTTAATGGAAACAATACAAATACGTGTCTTGTCCCCTTCTGTCATTAGGATATAGATCACCCCAAGATTGAACCCATCACAAATCACCTCTCCCATTGCAAGATAAATCAATCTAGTTGGCCGAACCAAACCAATAGATCGGAGAGAAATACAAAGCTATATAATCATGCGTAAAAGAGTTCAGATAAGACTCAAATAATATTCATGGATAATCTGATCATAAACTCACAATTTATCGGATCCCAACAAACACACCGCAAAAAGGATTACATCGAATAGATCTCCAGGAACATCGAGAAGAACATTATATTGAAGATCAAAGAGAGAGAAGAAGCCATCTAGCTACTAACTATGGACCCGTAGGTCTGTGGTAAACTACTCACACATCATCGGAGGGGCAGCAAGGTTGATGTAGAAGCCCTCCGTGATCGATTCCCCCTCCGGCAGAGTACCAGAAAAGGCCTCCAGATGGGATCTCGCGAGAACAGAAGCTTGCGTCGGCGAAAAATGTATTTTGGGTGGCTCCCTATTGGTTTCCCGATTTTAGAAAATTTATAGAGATGAAATTAGGTCAAACGGAGCAAAGGTGGGCCCATGAGGCACCAGGGTGCGCCTACCCCCCTGAGCGCGCCCTGGTGGCTCGTGACCACCTCCTTCGCCTTCTGACTTCCTTCCGAAGCTTCTAGGGTCTCTTATGTCAAAAAAAATCGTCAAAAAGTTTCGTGTCATTTGGACTTCATTTGGTACTGATTTCCTGAAAAACCAAAAACAGGCAAAAAACAGCAACTGACACTTGGCACTAAGTTAATAGGTTAGTCCTAAAAAATGATATATAATTGCATATAATACATCAAAGATTGATACTATAATAGCATGGAACAATAAAAAATTATAGTTACGTTGGAGACATATCACGCGGCCTCGGTGCTGCTGCTCCCGATTCCTGGCGCTCCTCTCTCCTTCCTCTAGGCCTCGTGATGGCGATCTCAGTCAGGAGACATGGATGACCTCAAGACCGTGGTGGTGCATACAGGCGGGTGGCAAGTGATACGTCTCCAACGTATCTATAATTTATGAAGTATTCATGCTATATTTACTTGAGTTTTATATGGTTTTGGTGCACTTCTATATTATTATTTGGGACTAACATATTGATCTAGTGCCCAGTGCCAGTTCCTGTTTGTTGCATGTTTTTTGTTTCGCAGAATATCCATATCAAACGAAGTCCAAACGCGACAAAAATTTACAGAAAATTATTTTGGAATATATGTGAATTTTAGGAAGAAGAATAAGCGTAAGAGGTGGTTCATAGGCCCCACAAGCTCATAGGGCGCGCCCTAGGGGGGTAGGCGCGCCCCTAGGGCTTGTGGCCACCTTGTAAGGCAGTTGGTGCCCTTCTTTCAGCGCAAGAAAGATAATATCCTGGAGAATATTCCCTCAAAATTTTAGCCCAATCGAAGTTACGGATCTCCGGGAATTTAAGAAACGGTTGCCAGAAACAGGGTCGCAGAAACAGAAGGAAATAGAGAGAGAGAGAGAGATCCAATCTCGGAGGGGCTCCCGCCCCTTCGGGCACCATGGAGGCCAAGGACCAGAGGGAGAACCTCTCCCCATCTAGGGGGGAGGCCATGGAGGAGGAAGCACAAGGGGAGACTCTCTCCCCCTATCTCTCGGTGGCGCCGGAGTGCCGTCGAGGGAACCATCGCCGCGGTGATCGTCTTCATCACTTTCCTCATCTCTTTTCAGCGGTCCACTCTCCCGCACCCCGCTGTAATCCCCTACTTGAACATTGTGCTTTAGGCCACATATTATTATCCAATGATGTGTTGCCATCCTATGATGTTTGAGTAGATTTCTTTTGTCCTTTGGGTTGATTGATGATTTTGATTGGTTTGAGTTGTATGTTTTATATTGGTGCCGTCCTATGGTGCCTTCCGTGCCGCACACACGTGTGGGATTCCTGTTGTAGGGTTTTGCAATACGTTCATGATTCGCTTATGGTGGTGGCTAGAATGATATAAGCTTACACCCGAGTAAGGGGGTTGTTGCGTATGGGAGTAAAGGGGACTTGATACTTAATGTTATGGTTGAGTTTACCTTAATGATTTCTAGTAGTTGCAAATGCTTGCTAGAGGTCCAATCATAAGTTCATATGATCCAAATACGGAAAGTATGTTAGCTCATGTCTCTCCCTCATATAAAATTGCAATAATGATTACCGATCTTGTTAACAATTGCCTAGGACAATTCCGCACTTCGATCCATAATTATTCCACACTCGCTATTTGTAATATATTCTAACTTTATGTTGACATCACCTATTTTTATATTTTAGCTCTCCGATATCATGCAAAGTTATCCTCTTTATACCCACAACGTAGTTTTATTTCTCGTTTCTAGATGAAAGCAAACGCTCGGTGTACGTAGAGTCGTATCGGTGGCAGATAGGACTTGAGAGAATATTGATCTTAACTTTAGCTCCTTGTGGGTTTGACACTCCATACTTATCACTTCCATCTTTGGAAATTGCTACGATGATTCCTTGCACCAAGCTCTTTTCTGGCGCCGTTGCTGGGGAGCAATAGCGTGGGGTTAATATTTTCGTGTATGCTTGTTTGCTTTCTTCACTAAGTAGATTTTGTTTTTCCTTTTGTTTTTACTTTCTTGTCTTTTTTCTTTAGTTGTGGGTGAAACAAAAAAAATATTTAAAAAAATGCAAAATACAAAAAAATTTACTTGCCTCTTATGCCTAGCTTAATGGCTTTAAAGAAAGCGCTGCCTGGGAGACAACCCGGAAGTTTTAGAGAATAATTTTCTTATTTTGTGTGATAAAAACTTTATTATGTGTTCCAGCTCCCGTGCGCGTCACCTCCTGGGGTCATTGGTGTCCGGCTTTCTCATGCGATAACCTCCGGAGGGGCATTCGGCGCAGGACCCCCCCGTCGCCCCACATGTGTCATAAGCGCACCCCGCGCCGCAAAAATCAGGCGCAACCCGCCTTGAGGTAGGGCCTCGTGAGTCCCGCGCTGGCTCATGAGTGCCCAGATACACCTCCTCCAGTTCTGCCATGCTAGCCACTCGTATGAACGGGGCTGTACACATCCCGGAGTCTCCCCCCGAGGGAACTCCCACCCACGCACCAGTGGAAGCCCCATGCTCCGCGCTGGCGGACGACATGGCCGAGGAGCGGCTATGACCACGCACCAGTGGAAGCCCCATGCTCTGTGCTGGCGGACGACACGGCCGAGGAGCAGCTATGCCCACGCCAAAGTGGAAGCACCATGCTCCGCGCTAGTGAATAAACAACTGAGGGCGCCCTAGCGGCCGCACTAACCTCAGGATAGCCTATCGGCTCTTCGTACGGTCCTATCGCGCAGCTTCCCCCACAGGAGGCACGTGCGAGGGGGCTGGACACGGGGGCTGTGCTCAGGCCAGGCCTGGCGCATCCCACCTCATTAGGTCCCCGGTACCTGGTCTTCTCGTGTCCCTCCCTGGCAAAAGCTGGCGAGGAGAGGTATGGAGGACTCCGGATTTGGCTTAGACGTCGCTCACATTTCCTTCATGAGGGCTGTTCGTACGTCAAGGGGGACCCCTGAGCATCGCGACTCAGGGGCCTCACTAGTCATGTAGCCCCTCGCCCCTTGGTCTCGTCCTGGCGATCCGGACGCCCCAACGGCGGTCGAGGTATGCGCGGGGCTGGGCCCTGCCGACGTAGAACACAAAGGCAAACAGGAAGGAAATCAAGCACGGAAAGAAAATCATGGAGTTCTAGCAAGTTATTACAAGCACAAAAGTGTTCCACAGATTCGAACAGAAGTTTTTACGCCTCCACGAGGCATGGTAAATGTTGCAGGAATAAAACTAGGAAGAAGCACCACCACCACCTTGGCCATCGCCGCCGCTCGCCCCTGTCGCCGGAAGCCCGTCGTCGACGTCGCTGCCGCCGTCATCACCGCCGCCGCCAACCTCCGCCGCTGAAGCCTCGGGATGGGGAATGTAGAGGAACTTCTCCAGCAGCGCGTCCACATGATCCTTCACGGCCCCCTCGGCAGCAGCACGGGACTCAGGAGCGATCGAACGGATCACCGTGCTGAAGTCGAAGCCAGGGTCCTGAAGGTAGAGATGGCCGAAGACGCACGTCGCGGCCACGGAGAAGAGCGAGCGGCACACCTCCTCCAGAATGGAGTCCACTTTGGCGGCAGCACCCTTGAGTGCCTCCGCGAGCTTGGAGGAGAGCCCCGCGAGGCCATCCTCGGGGGTCGCCAGCGGCTCCTCATACCCTCCCCTGCAGATGGAGCGCAGCGCGTCACGAGCCTTGAGCTCGAGGGAGGGGAAGGAGCCAAATTCCGCAGCTGCCTTCTTCTCAGCAGCGGCAAGGGCCTTCTCCCTGGCCTCCAGTTGGGTTGCCGACTCGGAGACATGTTGGGCGTGGGACGCCTGGGCATCAGCCACCTCCCTCTTCAGCGTGGCTAGGCGGCCATGCTCCGCGGCCTGGTCGGCGGCCACCTGTGCCAGCTTGGCATCGCGATCGGCGCACTTCGCTTCACGGGCCTTCAGGTCCTCTTCCCGATGCTGAAGCCGTTGGGTGTGCGTGGCTTGCTCTTCCTGGAGGGCCTTCAGCTTGGCCTCTGCGTCAGCGCGGCACTCCTTGGCGGACGCAGCGTTGGCCAATGCTGCGTTGCGAGCCTCCTTGGCTTCGGCGGCCTCCTTCCTGCCTTCCGTGGTGGCGGCCTCGGCCCGGCCCCAGGCCGTCTTGGCGGACGTGTCGGCCTGGAGCCACCCTAAGATAAGCCCCAGGCGCTCCCTCACAAGGCACCTGTCCGCATCCTGGAGGTCGGCTCAGAGCTGACCGAGCACGGTGTAGGCTTCGTCCAGGGCGCCTGGCCCGATGAGGGGGCCACAGTCCGCCAGTGCAAGGGTCTGAGGAGGAGACGGCGCCGGCGCGCCGGCTGGCGCCATCGCCAGGGAAGCGGTGGCGAGGACGGCTTGGGGCATCGGAGGCTTTGAGCCCCCCTCGGGCACGACAGGGGTGGATGACTCCGCGGCCTGCTGGCCCGCGGGGGCCGGCTCCTCCCGAGGCTGCACCACCACGTCCTGGGGGCCTGCTCGGTCGCGAGGGAACGAGAGACGGCCTCTTTCGCCTGTGCCGGAGTCGTTACGGCTGCGGCGAGAGGTGGCGCCTCCTGAGTCCCGGTTCCTTCCTTCCTCTTCTTCACCACGACGCCCATCCTGGTCATCGGGAGGGGAGCGCTGTGGGCACGGTGCTAACTTGTGCTAAACAAAAACAAGGTAAGGTACGTACTCGTCAGGATCGATCCACGTCCTCTTCTTCTCCTTCTTGGCCGGGGCTGGGGCACCCCCGCTCTTCCTTGGCACGGCCTTGGTCGCACTTGGAGAGTTGGCGGGGCGCTCTTCGGACGGCCTCGGCGCAGCGCTGCCGCCTGGCAAGGCGGAGGCGTCACCATGAGGGGCCATGATCTGCAGGACCGCGCCCGCTCCAGCAGCGAGAGGGGTGCCCCTCGAAGGAGGTGCTGCCCCGCTCTTCTTCGGGGTCACCTGGCCTGACCTTCGCAGGGTCCGGGGAGTGGCTCTGGACCTCGTGAGGACCCCGGTGGAGCGTGGGGATTCCACGGCCGGGGGCTCGTCGGCGTCGTCATCGTCTGCGAAGCTGCGAAGGAGCTCGCTCTGGGACGAGGGGGGGGGGGGGGGGGGGAGATCTCCGCCACATCGTCCTCGGTTGCCTCCGAGTCCTCCTCGCCCTCTTCGCCGGCACTGACACCAGAGGACACCAGCACCGGGGAGTTGGGGCGCTCAGGCGACGCGAGCCCTAGCTCGTTGAAGATGGGCATGGCGGCGATCAACGCCTCCCTGTCAGCACGGCGGTATAGCGGGACGTAGGCCTCTGGAAGGTCCCCCGGCTCACCCTCGAGCAGGGTGTTCATGGCCTTGTCCAGCTCCTCGCCCGTCAAGCTCTCTGAGCGCAGCCTGATTTCATTCGTCGTGCCTCGGAACTCCCACATGGGGCGCGTGTGCGACTGGAGCGGAGCCAGGCGCTGCGTCAGGAATTCCTTCACGAGCATGCCCCCCATTAGCGCCCGGGCATCCATGTCTAAGGTCATCTTCCTCAGGACCGGTGCCGCCCGGGGGTCGGAGAACTTCTTGTGGCTCCACCTCTCGAGTCGTTCGGGCAGCGCAGTCGGCAGCTCCAGCCGCTTGTTGAGGCCCTTGGTGTCCATGAAGACCCAGCGGCGCCGGAAGCTTTCCACCTTCTTCCCAGCCCTCATGAGCATGTTGTTCTTGTGGACCGCGATGAAGGACACGCAGCCAGAGCGCTGGGTCGGATCATGCATCCGCAGAGAAAAGAAGTGCCGGAGGAGTGGCACGGAGGGCCTCACGCCCACGAATGCCTCGCAGTAGAAGGCAAAGATGGACAGGAGGAGGATGGAGTTGGGTTGAAAATGCAGGGCCTAGACCTAGTAGTGGTCGAGGACGGCGGTGAAGAACTCGGAAAGAGGGGGGACGAACCCCGCGAAGATGCTGTGGAGGAAGAAGGGGTAAACCGTCCGTGCCAGAGTCCGCTGCTCGGCGGAGCCAACCCAGATTGCGGTCTCCTTCCACTCGTTCTCGTCGCTCACCGTGTACGGGAGCACGAGGGCGAGGTGCCCCTCCTCGGTGATGGAGGATGCGTTGAGTGCCGGCACAGGAGAGGGGGAAGAGCATACGGCTTGCGCTGCGGGTTTCGACTTCTTGGGAGCCATCTGCGAAGTCACCGGCGCCGGAGTTGGAGAAGGAAAGGGGAAGCCGAGCTCGATTGGATCTGGAGAGGTCCTTGGCGGAGGAAAGGGGATCTGAGGCAAGGCGAGAAGGAGTAATGATGGCCTGGCGGTGTGAGCCAGCCTTTTGTCAGTTTGGACAGTTGCCGAGGCGACGTGGGGGAGCGGAGGCGTCCGTGTCCCGTCAAGCGCCACGCGTCAGCCTGGCCCGCAGGTGATTGGGGCCCGCGGCGCTTCGCCCTTGCCCCTTGGCTTTGCCTCGAAGCCAGCCCGAGCACGCCTTAGGCCCGAGGGCTACTGTCGGCGTTCTGGGTACCAGGGTACCCAGACTTGCCTGGCTGCGGCCCACGGCATGGCTCCCTCGACGGCCTGGTACGACCCATCTCCAAGACCACCAAGGCAAGACCCTCGCGAGGGGCCTGTCTCGCGAGGCGGACGACACCAAGACCTCCCGAGGGAGCGGCCTCCCCAGGCGGCCTCCAGAGGAGCGGAGATTTCTATGCAGGTAACCAGCCTCATGAGGCTGGGGTGACGTGAGCCATGACGACCAAGGCCAGGCGGGCGCCAGCGGGCGCAGATGAGGCAGTTTCCTCTTTGGTGCTAAGGAGGCAAGGACAGACATGGGTTCCCGAGGAATCCCCCAAAGGTTTCCATTCCGGCGCTACAAGACCAAGACAACAGGCTCGACACGGCTGAGGTCATCACCGAGCCCACCGCTGCATCACGACCAGAAGCTTTGCAGGAGAAGACCACCTTTCGTCAGGATTAGATGTACTACTTGTCCCCTTTCAAATTGGCCGTTGTGGGATACCTCCCCGCCTAAGTTTTGAGGGAAGAGGACCAAGACCACTATAAATATAGGTTAGCCACCAGCGTAGAGGGGGTGGGGGGATCGGATCCAACGCTTTCCACCCTTGATGACCCACAAGTATAGGGGATCAATTGTAGCTCTTTTCGATAAGTAAGAGTGTCGAACCCAACGAGGAGCTGAAGGAAATGACAAGTGGTTTTCAGCAAGGTAATGTCTGCAAGTGCTGAAATTGTAAGTAACAGAGTAGTTTGATAGCTAGATAATTTGTAATGAGCAAGTAACGATAGTAGTAACAAAAGTGCAGCAAGGTAGCCCAATCCTTTTGAGGTAAAGGATAGGCCAAAACGGTCTCTTATAATAAGCAAAGCGTTCTTGAGGGTACACGGGAATTTCATCTAGTCACTTTCACCATGTTGATTCGATTTGTGTTCGCTACTTTGATAATTTGATATGTGGGTGGACCGGTGCTTAGGTGCTGTTCTTACTTGAACAAGCCCCCTACTTATGATTAACCCTCTCGCAAGCATCCGCAACTACGAGAAAAGTATTAAGAATAAATTCTAACCATAGCATTAAACTTTTGGATCCAATCGGTCCCTTATGAAATAGCGCATAAACTAGGGTTTAAGCTTCTGTCACTCTCGCAACCCATCATCTACTTGCTACTCCACAATGCATTCCCTTAGGCCCAAATATGGTGAACTGTCATGTAGTCGACATTCATATGACACCACTAAGGGAATCACAACATACATACTATCAAAATATCGAACACATATCAAGTTCACATGATTACTTGCAACATGATTTTTCCCGTGACCTCAAGAACAAAAGTAACTACTCACAAAATGATAATCATGCTCAAGATCAGAGGGGTATTAAATAGCATATTGGATTTGAATATATAATCTTCCACCAAATAAACCTTATAGTAATCAACTACAAGATGTAATCAACACTACTAGTCACCCACAAGCACCAATCTATAGTTCCGGTAACAAGATTGAACACAAGAGATGAACTAGGGTTTGAGATGAGATGGTGCTGTTGAAGATGTTGATGGAGATTGCCCTCCCCAAGATGGGAGAATTGTTGGTGATGATGATGACGATGATTTCCCCCTCCGGGAGGGAAGTTCCCCCGGCGAAATCGCTCCGCCGGAGGGCAAAAGTGCTCCTGCCCAAGTTCCGCCTCGAGACGGCGGCGCTCCATCCCGAAAGTCCTCCCCTTATTTTTTCTAGGTCAAAATGACTTATATACCAGAAGATAGGCACCAGAGGTGGGCCTGGGTGAGCACAACCCACCAGGGCGCGCCTGGGCTCCCTGGCGCGCCCAGGTGGGTTGTGCCCACCTGGTGGCCCCCCTCTGGTACTTATTTGCTCCAATATTCTTCAAATATTCCATAAAAAATCTCCGTAAAGTTTCAGCTTGTTTGGAGTTGTGTAGAATAGGTGGCCTGACGTAGCTTTTCCAGGTCCAGATTTCCAGCTGCTGGAATTCTCCCTCTTTGTGTGTACCTTGCATATTATGAGAGAAAAGGCATTAGAATTACTCCAAAAAGCCTTATTATGCATAAAAACATCATAAATAACAGTAGGAAAACATGATGCAAAATGGACGTATCAACTCCCCCAAGCTTAGACCTCGCTTGTCCTCAAGCGAAAACCGAAATCGAAAAACATGTCCAAATGCTTAGAGAGAGAGGTGTCGATAAAAACAAAATACAGACATAGAAGCATCATGTAGATTATTATAACAACAACAAATTTAAACATAAGACTTTTATCATAGAACTTTTATCATAAACTTCTCATGAATAAGTGGCAGTTCAACACACAATTGAAGTATAAAGCATAAACTCTATTAGAAACCAACAAACTATGTTCTCAGTCAACTTTGCAACTACAATTCATCATCTTTTCAGGAAGGGTCACGTATCGGAGCCTTTAGGCAAGTCCACATACTCAACCATCATATAGTCTTCTATGATTGCTAACACTCACCGCATACACATGAGCAAAACCTTTCAGCCAGACACATAGAAAGATAGGGGCTTATAGTTTCGCCTCCCAACGTATTCACCTCAAGGGCGATGTCAACAATAATAACTTATGCCACCCATATTCAGCTGGACATATGTGCCTAGATCTTTCCTCACCACATGATGCTTGCCAAAGGATAAAAATAAAAGGAAAAGAGAGAAGAACTTTGACTCTTTGCATAAAAGTAAAAGATAGGCCCTTCGCAGAGGGAAGCAGAGGTTGCCATGCGCTTATTTGTTTGTATGCTCAACCCCTTAGTGCAAAAGAACGTCATGTTGTATTGCCCCTTGTGATGGCAACCTTTATTATGCAATCTGTCGCTTTTATTCTTAACCATCACAAGTTTGTATAACGCTCAATTTTCCTTTACACTAAATGATCTCACACTTTTAGAAGCAATTTTTATTGCCTTATTGCACCAATGACAACTTACTTGAGGGATCTTGCTCAATCCCTAGGTAGGTATGGTGGACACTTGAAAATAAGATTTGGGTTTAAGGGTTTTTGGATGCACAAGTAGTATCTGTACTTAGTGCGGAATTTTTGGCTAGCAAAGATAGGGGGCAAGCACCACATGTTGAAGGATCTATGACAATATAACTTCTATGTGAATATGAACAAGCATAAATCATTACGTTGTCTTCCTTGTCCAACGTCAACAATTTTGGCATATAATAATTTGATGGGGGCTCACAATCACAAAAGATTTCTAGGATAGTATATTTATATGTGAATCTTCTCTTACCTTATTAATTCTTTCATGAGTCACATCATTGACCAATGCTATGTTTGTCAATCTCTAATAAAATTTTCTACTCATACTTTTCCTTATGTGGTGCCATCACCTACCATAAGATTAGCATATGATCTTTTTCTTTTATTTCCTTCCCCCCTTTTTTTTATTGCAACATGAAAGTAAGAAAGCAAAAACTCAAACTAAACTTTATTATATATGTTGCACACGATTACAAGGATAGACCATTAAGCAAGCTCTCGAAAAGAAAGGATCGAACTAAACTTTTATTCATCTAAAGCAAAAGATCAAACTAAAATAAGTAAAGGCAAAAAGATAGTGGGGATGATACGATACCGGGGCACCTCCCCCAAGCTTGGCAGAAGCCAAGGGGAGTGCCCATACCCGAAACTCAATTTTCCTTTGGTGATGAAGAAGAAGGTGGTGGTGATGAAGTAGTGGATTTGTCCTTCTTCCTTAGCTTACGCTTGAGGACGGAATTTTCCTCCTTCAGTTCACCGACCTCCTGCTCAAGCTCCAGCACCTTTTTGCAAAGATTTTGCTTATTTTCCTGCAAAAGGCGGAAGGGTATAAATTGAACCTTAGGCCTCTTTGCTTTGTTGGGGAGGCTTGACTTCTTGAATTCCACATGCATGTCCCCAGGTTGAGGCAATGGGGCCTCGTCCTCATCCGAGCTTGTCTCCTCCTTCTATCTGGGATAATAGTCTTCCTCTTCCTCCGAAGTCCAGCCATAATGCTCCACATCCCCATAAGACTTGGGGTTTGCGATGAAATCAGCAACATAGCTCTCTCCCTCAGAATCTTGGGATGACATATTTTCAGATCTATCAGGAAAACAGCAAGAAAAGAAAACAGAAGATTTCTCCGCGATACGGTGGTCAACAGGTTCGGGCGGTATATAAATATTTTTTATCTTGGGAAACAAGCAAACGGAAGAAAAATGGAGTCCGGAAGGTGTCCCAGGTGGGCACAACCCACTTGGGCGCGCCTGGCTTGGCGCGCCCTGGTGTCTTGTGCCCACTAGGGTACGCTTTCTGGAAGTTTATTATTTTCCTAATTTTCTAAATATTCCAAAACTGACAAAAAATATTTTTGCGGATTTTTTGGAGTCCGTTTACTTACCGTATCACGTACCTCCTTATTTTCACGATTCTGGAGTGTTCCGGAAGGACTCTTTTATGTGTTCTTCCAGTGTCAAAGTTTGGATAATATTACTTTCAACATTAATGGGCGTACCTGAGATATAATGTTTTATTCGTTGCCATTAACAACCTTCGGGTTAGTACCTTCGGCATTATTTATTTTGATAGCTCCAGACCGATAAACCTCCTCGATAACATAGGGTCCTTTCCATTTGGAGAGGAGTTTTCCTGCAAAGAATCTAAAATGAGAGTTGTACAAAACAACATATTCTCCAACTTTGAACTCATGCTTTTGGATTCTTTTATCATGCCATCTTTTAACTTTTTTTTAAATAATTTGGCATTTTCATAAGCTTGGGTTCTCCATTCATCTAGTGAGCTAATATCAAATAACCTCTTTTCACCGGCAAGTTTGAAATCATAGTTGAGTTCTTTGACTGCCCAATATGCTTTATGTTCTAACTCAAGAGGCAAATGACAAGCTTTTCCATAGACCATTTTATAAGGAGACATACCCATAGGATTTTTATATGCTGTTCTATAAGTCCAAAGTGCATCATCTAATTTCTTAGACCAATTCTTCCGGGACCTATTGACAGTCTTTTGCAAAATTAATTTTATTTCTCTATTGCTAAGTTCAACTTGCCCACTAGACTGAGGATGAGAGGGTGATGCAATTCTATGGTTAACATCATACTTGGCAAGCATTTTACGGAAAGCACCATGAATAAAGTGTGAACCACCATCAGTCATTAAATATCTAGGGACTCCAAACCTTGGGAAAATAACTTCCTTAAGCATTTTAATAGAGGTGTTGTGATCAGCACTACTGGTTGGAATAGCTTCTACCCATTTAGTAACATAATCAACAACAACCAAAATATGTGTATACCCATTAGAGGAAGGAAAAGGTCCCATGTAATCAAATCGCCAAACATCAAATGGTTCAACAGCAAGTGAATAATTCATAGGCATTTCTTGATGCTTACCGATATTACCTATTCTTTGACATTCATCACAAGATAAGACAAACTTACGGGCATCCTTGAAGAGAGTAGGCCAATAAAATCCAGATTGCAATACCTTGTGAGCAGTTCTGTCTCCAGCATGATGCCCTCCATAAGCTTCGGAGTGACATTTCCGTAGGATTTGTCCCTGTTCATGCTCAGGTACACAACGTCTAATAATACCATCTACTCCTTCTTTATAAAGATGTGGGTCATCCCAAAAGTACTGTCTTAAGTCATAGAAGCATTTTTTTCTTTTGTTGGTATGTAAAGCTAGGTGGTAAATATTTAGCAACAATGTAATTAGCATAGTCAGCATACCAAGGAGTGTTATTAGAAACATTTATTGCAGCTAACTGCTCATCAGGAAAACTATCATCAATAGGTAGTGGGTCATCAAGCACATTTTCAAGCCTAGACAAGTTATCAGCTACGGGGTTCTCAGCTCCTTTTCTATCAGTGATATGTAAATCAAGTTCTTGTAGCAAGAGAACCCATCGAATAAGTCTAGGTTTAGCATCTTTCTTTTTCATAAGATATTTAATAGCAGCATGATCGGTGTGAACAATTACTTTTGAATCAATAATATAAGATCTAAATTTATCACAAGCAAACACCACTGCTAGAAATTCCTTTTCAGTAGTAGCATAATTCCGTTGTGCACTGTCTAGAGTTTTACTAGCATGATGAATAACATTCAGTTTCTTATCAACTCTTTGTCCTAGAACAGCACCAACAGCATAATCACTAGCATCACACATAATTTCAAAAGGCAAGTTCCAATCAGGTGGTTGAACAATAGATGCAGAAATTAAGGCTTTCTTGAGTGTTTCGAAGGCTTCTAAACAATCATCATCAAAAACAAAAGGAGTATCCCTTTGCAAAAGATTTGTAAGAGGCATAGAAATTTTAGAGAAGTCTTTGATAAATCTCCTATGGAAACCAGTATGACCTAGGAAACTATGAATACCTTTGATATCTTTAGGACATGGCATTTTCTCAATTGCGTCAACCTTAGCTTTGTCCACTTCAATACCTCTTTCAGAAATTTTATGGCCTAAAACAATACCTTCATAAACCATAAAGTGGCACTTCTCCCAATTCAAGACAAGATTTGTTTGCTCGCATCTCTGCAAAACTCGATCAAGATTGCTTAAACAATCATCAAAAGACTTCCCATAAACAGAGAAGTCATCCATGAAAACCTCAACAATCTTTTCACAAAAGTCAGAGAATATAGCAGTCATACATCTTTGAAAGGTAGCAGGTGCATTGCATAAACCAAAAGGCATACGTCTATAAGCATAAGTTCCAAAGGGACAAGTGAAAGTGGTCTTTTCTTGATCAGGTTGAGAAACAGGTATTTGTGAAAAACCAGAATATCCATCAAGGAAGCAAAAGTGTGTGTGCTTAGATAATCTTTCTAGCATTTGATCAATAAAAGGCAGAGGGTAATGATCTTTTCTAGTTGCTTTATTTAATTTTCTGAAATCAATTACCATTCTATAGCCTGTAACAATTCTTTGTGGAATAAGTTCATTCTTATCATTAGGAACAACAGTAATACCTCCTTTCTTATGAACACAATGAACAGGACTTACCCATCTACTATCAGCTATAGGATAGATTATACCTGCTTCCAGAAGTTTTAAGATTTCCGTTCTTACCACTTCCTTCATTTTCGGATTTAACCGACGTTGGTGATCAACAACGGGTTTAGCATCAGGTTCCATATTAATCTTGTGCTGACATAGAGTGGGCCTAATGCCCTTTAAATCATCAAGAGTATACCCAATAGCAGCTCGGTGCTTCCTTAGAACTTTCAATAATCTTTCTTCTTCATGTTCTGAAAGGTTAGCACTAATAATAACAGGATACATCTTCTTTTCATCAAGATAAGCATATTTCAAAGTGTCTGGCAATTGTTTTAATTCAAACACAGGATCACCTTTAGGTGGAGGAGGACCTCCTAGAGTTTCAATAGGCAAATTGTGTTTAAGCAGAGGACGTTGTTCAAAGAAAATCTTATATATTTCATTTCTCTCATGCATATGTAAATCATTTTCATGGTCTAGCAAATATTGTTCTAAAGGATCAGTAGGAGGCACAGCAATAGAAGCAAGACCAATTATCTCATCCTTACTAGGCAATTCTTTTTCATGAAGCTTTCTACTAAACTTGGAAAAATTAAACTCATGAGAGTCATCACCAAAGCTAACACCGACAGTTTGTTTTTCACAATCTATTTTAGCATTAACGGTGTTCAAGAAAGGTCTACCAAAGATAATGGGACAAAAGTCATCTTGTGGGGTACCAAGAACAAGGAAATCTGTAGGGTATTTTATTTTCCCACACAAGACTTCAACATCTCTAACAATCCCAATTGGTGATATAGTGTCTCTATTGGCAAGTTTAATAGTAACATCTATGTCTTCTATTTCTGCGGGTGCTATTGCATTCATAATTTCTTGATATAAGGAATAAGGAATAGCACTCACACTAGCACCTATGTCACATAGACCATGATAACAGTGATCTCCTATTTTAACTGAGACATCAGGCATGCCAACAACAGGTCTATGATTATCCTTTTTATCAGGTTTGGCAATTCTAGCAGCTTCTTCACAGAAGTAAATAACATGCCCATCTATGTTTTCTTCCAGGAGATCCTTAATCATAACAACACTAGGTTCTACTTTAATTTGTTCATCAGGTTTAGGTGTTCTAATATAACTTTTATTAACCACAGTTGAAACTTTAGCATGTTCCTTTATCTTAACAGGGAAAGGTGGTTTCTCAATATAAGCAGTAGGAACAACTGGATAAACATTATAAATTATGGTTTCCTCTTTAATTGGTACCAGTTCTTTAACTTCTTCTTTAATAGGTGGGTGATATTTGAACCACTTCTCCTTAGGGAGATCAACATGAGTAGCAAATGACTCACAAAAGGAGGCTACTATCTCAGAGTCAAGTCCATATTTAGTGCTAAACTTTTGAAAAGCATCGGTATTCATAAAAGATTTAACACAATCATACTTAAGCTTAATACCTGACTCTTTACCTTCATCGAGTTCCCAATCTTCAGAGTTGCGTTTAATTCTTTCCAAAAGATCCCACCGGAATTCAATAGTCTTCTTCATAAAAGAACCAGTACAAGAAGTATCAAGCATGGATTGATCATCACGAGAAAGCCGAGCATAAAAGTTCTGGATAATAATTTCTCTTGAGAGCTCATGGTTAGGGCATGAATATAACATTGACTTAAGCCTCCCCAAGCTAGAGCGATACTTTCTCCTTCACGAGGCCAAAAATTATATATATAACTCCGATCACGATGAACTAGATGCATAGGATATTTTTTTTTGGTGGAACTCCAATTTCAATCGATTCCAATTCCAAGATCCAATATCATCGCATAGCCTATACCATGCCAATGCTTTTCCCTTAAAAGATAAAGGGAAAACCTTTTTCATAACTTCATCTCTGGGTAAACCTGCAAGCTTAAATAATCCACAAATTTGTTCCACATATATCAAGTGCATATCGGGATGTTCGGTTCCATCTCCTGCATAAGGATTAGCTAGCAGTTGTTCTATCATACCCGAAGGAATTTCATATTCAAAATTTTCAGTAGGTGCAGTAGGTTGAGGGGTAGCTAATTGTGGTTCTGGTCGAGGTGAAGATACCCCGAACAAACCCCTCAAAGTATTGTTTTCCATAGTAACAAGTGACAATAAATTTCAGCACACTATATAAATGTTTCCTTACCAAATTCCACTTACCAAAGGCGCTTCACTCCCCGGCAACGGCGCCAAAAAATAGCCTTTATGACCCACAACTATAGGGGATCAATTGTAGCTCTTTTTGATAAGTAAGAGTGTCGAACCCAACGAGGAGCAGAAGGAAATGACAAGTGGTTTTCAGCAAGGTAATGTCTGCAAGTGCTGAAATTGTAAGTAACAGAGTAGTTTGATAGCAAGATAATTTGTAATGAGCAAGTAACGATAGTAGTAACAAAAGTGCAGCAAGGTAGCCCAATCCTTTTGAGGCAAAGGACATGCCAAAACGGTCTCTTATAATAAGCAAAGCGTTCTTGAGGGTACACGGGAATTTCATCTAGTCACTTTCACCATGTTGATTCGATTTGTGTTCGCTACTTTGATAATTTGATATGTGGGTGGACCGGTGCTTAGGTGATGTTCTTACTTGAACAAGCCTCCTACTTATGATTAAACCTCTCGCAAGCATCCGCAACTACGAGAAAAGTATTAAGAATAAATTCTAACCATAGCATTAAACTTTTGGATCCAATCGGTCCCTTATGAAATAGCGCATAAACTAGGGTTTAAGCTTCTGTCACTCTCGCAACCCATCATCTACTTGCTACTCCACAATGCATTCCCTTAGGCCCAAATATGGTGAAGTGTCATGTAGTCGACGTTCACATGACACCACTAAGGGAATCACAACATACATACTATCAAAATATCGAACACATATCAAGTTCACATGATTACTTGCAACATGATTTCTCTCGTGACCTCAAGAACAAAAGTAACTACTCACAAATGATAATCATGCTCAAGATTAGAGGGGTATTAAATAGCATATTTGATCTGAACATATAATCTTCCACCAAATAAACCATATAGTAATCAACTACAAGATGTAATCAACACTACTAGTCACCCACAAGCACCAATCTATAGTTCCGGTAACAAGATTGAACACAAGAGATGAACTAGGGTTTGAGATGAGATGGTGCTGTTGAAGATGTTGATGAAGATTACCCTCCCCAAGATGGGAGAGTTGTTGGTGATGATGATGACGATGATTTCCCCCTCCGGGAGGGAAGTTCCCCCGGCGGAATCGCTCCGCCGGAGGGCAAAAGTGCTCCTACCCAAGTTCCGCCTCGAGACGGCGGCGCTCCATCCCGAAAGTCCTCTCCTTATTTTTTTCTAGGTCAAAATGACTTATATACCAGAAGATGGGCACCGGAGGTGGGCCTGGGTGAGCACAACCCACCAGGGCGCGCCAGGGCTCCCTGGCACGCCCAGGTGGGTTGTGCCCACCTGGTGGGCCCCCTCTGGTACTTATTTGCTCCAATATTCTTCAAATATTCCATAAAAAATCTCCGTAAAGTTTCAGCTTGTTTGGAGTTGTGTAGAATAGGTGGCCTGACGTAGCTTTTCCAGGTCCAGATTTCCAGCTGCCGGAATTCTCCCTCTTTGTGTGTACCTTGCATATTATGTGAGAAAAGGCATTAGAATACTCCAAAAAGCCTTATTATGCATAAAAACATCATAAATAACAGTAGGAAAACATGATGCAAAATGGACGTATCAACCCTCACCAGAATAGCCCTTCTGAGGTTGTTCATCCTCTGTACTGGTTCATCCTCAGCCCCTCGTGAGGCCAATCCACCACAAAGCAGGAGTAGGGTTTTACCCCGCAAAGTGGCCCGAACCTGGGTAAACTGCCGTGTTCATCTTCTTCCTTGTTCACGCGAATTCGGCTAGGCTAGGCTATGGGGCGACGGGCTCTAAGCTTGAGAGGTTGAGATCTTCGCACACGCCCCAGAGTTCGAACCTTCTTGGGTCTGCGGAGCCCTGAATCCGACATTTGGCGCGCCAGGTAGGGGGCGTGTCGAAGTCCTTCTTCCACTTTCACTTCGCCTCTGCTCCGTCGCTCCCATGGCCGACGCACGCCGTGTCCGCGCCGAGCGCCGGGCCGCTCGTGTTGCCCAGACGGCACCCGTGGGCAACGGCGCTCCTCGCCGCTCTGCCTCCCCCGTGGCTAACGCTGCCACTGACCCCGCTGCTCGCGAGCAGCAGGACTCGTCGTTGCCACCCTCCGTGCGGCGTGATGGCCGTACAGCTAGTCCGTCACCTACTCCGGCCACGGCGTCGTCCTCCCACGCTCGCCGCGGGCCGGCAAATGCGCAGGCTGCGCTGCTCATGGCGCGCGAGCTCCTGCGTTATTGCCCCGCCAACGACTTGTACGACGACTGGCTTGGCCGCATCGCCGAGCTCGTCAGCGCCGCCGGCGAGGCCCCTGCGCCATCCTGCTCGCTCCCTCCCCCGCCATCTCAGGCGGGCGACGTGGCTCACAGCGCGCCTCCTCCTCCTCCATTGCGTGGCGCCGACACCGAGCCCAGGCGCGATGCGCCCCGGCGCGACCCGCCGCGTGGAGCGCCGACGCGCGATGAAGCAAGCTGCCAGGTGGTCCAGCGGCCACAAGCCGATGTGCGCACACTCCCGGCACCGCCGCGACAACACCAAGACCATGCGCCACCCAAGGCTACGGCGTGCGGACGTCAAGGCCAAGCTCCACCCATGCGGCTGGCACCTGTGAGTGTGGCAGGCTGCCGTGCCTTCACCCCAGAGCTGCGCCGCGTCGTGTGGCCCGGCAAGTTCAAGCCGGATCTGCCTCCACGTTACGACGACACCCCTGACCCCGCGGAATTTCTCCAGCTCTACGCGCTGAGCATCGAAGCGGCAAACGGCGACGACAAGGTCATGGCAAACTGGTTCCCCATGGCCCTCAAGGACGGCGCGCGCTCTTGGCTCCTAAACCTCCCGGTAGGGTCGATCTCCTCCTGGGACGAGCTTCACAAGCGTTTCATCGCTAACTTTCAGGGTACTCGCGACCGCGCTCTTGCAGTGGGCGACCTGCGGCACGTGAAGCAGCAGCCGGGCGAGACCTTGCACAAGTACATACAACACTTCACAAACGTCCGTCTCAGCATCCCGAAGGCATCTGACGAGGCCATCATCTCGGCGTTCTCTGAAGGCGTCCGGGACGTCAAGATGAAGGAGGAGCTCGCCATCAACGAAGACCTGTGCTCAGCCCTGGAGATGTTCAACCTGGCGAAAAAATGTGCAAGGGCCGAGGAGGGCCGCCTCTCCCTCCTGGAGCTTCCTGAGGCAGATCCCGAGGACAAGAAGGCCAAGGCTAAGGAGGCGAAGCGCAAGGGCCCCTCCGTACTTGCGGCTGAACCTGAGATGAAGCGCGGTCGTGACCATGACGAACCCCCCAGGGGCAACCGCCCATTCTGCATCTTCCACAACATACACAACCACAACGCCAATGACTGCCAAGAGCTTAGGGCCCTCCGCGATGGGCGCCTTGGTCACCGCCCCGAGAGTGGTGACTGGGGCTACGGCCGCGGAGGAGGCGCGGTGGAGGCTGCTGGGACAACCACGACCCCTATCAGGACTGGCGCAATCAGCCTCGTGAGGACCGCTGGCGCGACGAGCCTCGGGACGGGTTCTGGCGTGATCAGCCTCATGAGACCCATCCTCAGGGTAATGCTGGCCTCCCTCTGCTTCCACCGCCGCCAAGGAGGAATGACGACAACCGGCAGGACGACGGGGCTGGGGGCTTCCAAGAACCTCGTGCTATTGCCTGCATCCTAGGTGGTGTGCAGGCCCCAGCCTCACAACGCATCTTCAAGCAGTTCGCTCATGAGGTGAATGTAGCCCTCCCGAGGCTCAAAGCTGCGCGTCCCCTCAAGTGGTCGCAGTACGCTATCACCTTTGACTCCAAGGATCACCTCAAGTGCTCGGCCGCCGGAGGCGCGCTCCCCATGCTCTACACGCCCACCATCAGCAACGTCCTCGTCACCAAGACCCTCATCGACGGTGGCACGGGGCTCAATGTTCTCTCTGTCGAGACGTTCGAGACACTTCAAGTGCCCTATGACCAGCTTCTTCCAACCAAGCCTTTCTCAGGAGTGACCGACGGTTCCACCATCCCCCTGGGGCAGATACGCCTCCCAGTCACCTTCGGCAACCGCAACAACTACCACACCGAGCTCATCGACTTCGACGTCGCTCACATCGGCCTCCCGTACAACGCCATCCTAGGGTATCCGGCCCTTGCCAAATTCATTGCGGCAACCCACCATGGCTACAATGTCCTCAAGATGCCAGGCAGCGACGGTGTCATCACGGTCGCCTGCGACAAGAAGAATGCGGTGTCCTCCCTCGAGCGCGCCTACCAAGCCGCAGCGGCTGACAACCCAGACGATGAGGGCGCCGTCCTGCCTCCTGAGACCACACCCAAGAAGAAGAAGAAGCTCCTCCTCAAGAGTCGTCAGGAGGCTGGCACACCTGCCGACGGTACCTTAGGCCCCGCACCCGCTGCTGGGGCGCCTCTTCCTCCCACATAGGAAGGCGCACCCGGCGCCTCCCTCAGGACGGGCTTGGGGGCTCCTGTCTGGAGAGCCTCTTACCTGACCAGCGTGACGAGGGAGGTGCTCGGGCACCATTTGGAGGCATGCTTCGATGCGCGCCCCCGCGAGCAAGGCGCACGGCGCGAGGCGCCAGGTGCGCGAGAGTTCATCGTCAAGGCGATCGAGGAGCTTCAGGAGGCAAGGGCCATGCGCGGCGAGCGTCGCCCCGCACGGCCTCCTTGTGCAGCCCCAGCCGCGGCCCCTGACATGGGCAGCGGGCTGCGCGTCTGTGTCAACATACCAGGCCTCAACAGGGTTGCTTCATAGGACCTCTTCTGGCCGTCCCGCATCGGCCGGAGTGGGGGCTACCCCTGTAGCTATGTCTGCATGCCATTTGGCCTGCTGAACGTGGCCGCCTTGTACCAGCGCTTCACGCAGAGTGCCATGGCAGCTCACGAGGCCAGGTGCCGGGCGGTCCTATCGGAGGAAGTGCCGGACCCTCGCGAGCTCCCCGGGCCTCAGGAGCCGCCCAGCTTGTGAGGAGCAGCTTCTGTGGCACGTTTCTTCAGCTACCCCGACGCTCCCGCGACGATGGTGCCAGGTGACTTTTTGGTTTGTTCAGATTGAGGGCGCCCCCAGGCTGCATCATCCTCAGGCTGCTAGGGCCTGGCCCCGCAGCTGTATCGTTTTTGCGCATGTATCAGAATTGGCCTTGCCTTTATGAATTTCCCAAGTATTTCAACTGCATGTCCGGTGCTTCGTCACCATGATGTCGCTGCGCCCTCGCAAACTCGCCCACGACCGCCTCATGATTAAGGATTGGCACGGCATCTGTGCTCGGGTCCGTCCCTGCAGCGTTGTCAAACCCAAGCGACCAAGCTCTGTCCCGCGGGCCAGCTCCCGTGCGCGTCACCTCCCGGGGTCCTTGGTGCCTTGTTCTCGCATGAGCTAATCATGTGTGGGCGAGTAAGGGTGCGCGGCCCGGTTCGTACGACCGCAGTTTGGCGCTTCACCATAGCGGGAGCCGCGCGCCGGGTGTTTTTCCATGGGATCGTTGCATGAGAAGACTTGGCATGGCGTCTGTGCTCAGGTCCGTCCCTGCAGCATCGATAAAACCAATGGCTGAGCTTTGTCTGGCGGGCCAGCCCCGTTCACATCACCTCCTGGGGTCATTGGTGTCTGGCCTTCTCATGCGATAACCTCCGAAGGGGCATTCGGCGCAGGTGTCATAAGCGCGCCCCGCGCCGCAAAAATCAGGCACAACCCGCCTTGAGGTAGGGCCTCGTGAGTTCCGCGCTGGCTCACGAGTGCCCAGATACACCTCCTCCAGTTCTGCCGTGCGAGCCACGCGTACGAACGGGGCTATACATGCCCCGGAGTCTCCCCCCGAGGGAACTCCCACCCACGCACCAGTGGAAGCCCCATGCTCCGCGCTGGCAGACGACACGGCCGAGGAGCAGCTATCCCACGCACCAGTGGAATCCCCATGCTCCGCGCTGGCAGACGACACGGCCGAGGAGCGGCTATGCCCACGCCAAAGTGGAAGCACCATGCTCCGCGCTGGTGAATAAAAAACTAAGGGCGCCCTAGCGGCCGCACTAACCTCAGGATAGCCTATCGGCTCTTCGTACGGTCCTATCACGCAGCTTCCCCCACAGGAGGCACGCGTGAGGGGGCTGGACACGGGAGCTGTGCTCAGGCCAGGCCTGTTGCATCCCACCTCATTAGGTCCCCAGTACCTAGTCTTCTCGGGTCCCTCCCAGGCAAAAGCTGGCGAGGAGAGGTATGGAGGACTCCGGATTTGACTTAGACGTCGCTCACATTTCCTTCATGAGGGCTGTTCATACGTCAAGGGGGACCCCTGAGCATCGCGACTCAGGGGCCTCACTAGTCATGTAGCCCCTCACCCCTTGGTCTCGTCCTGGCGATCCGGACGCCCCAACGGCGGTCGAGGTATGCGCGGGGCTGGGCCCTGCCGACGCAGAACACAAAGGCAAACAAGAAGGAAATCAAGCACGGAAAGAAAATCACTGAGTTCTAGCAAGTTATTACAAGCACAAAAGTGTTCCACAGATTCGAACAGAAGTTTTTACGCCTCCACGAGGCATGGTAAATATTGCAGGAATAAAACTAGGAAGAAGCGCCACCACCGCCTTGGCCATCCCCGCCGCTCGCCCCGATCGTCGGAAGCCCGTCGTCGACGTCGCTGCCGCCGTCATCACCGCCGCCGCCAACCTCCGCTGCCGAAGCCTCAGGATGGGGAATATAGAGGAACTTCTCCAGCAGCGCGTCCACATGATCCTTCACGTCCCCCTCGGCAGCAGCACGGGACTCAGGAGCAATCGAATGGATCACCGTGCTAAAGTTGAAGCCGGGGTCCTGAAGGTAGAGATGGCCGAAGATGCACGTCGCGGTCATGGAGAAGAGCGAGCGGCACACCTCCTCCAGAATGGAGTCCACTTTGGCGGCAGCACCCTTGAGCGCCTCCGCGAGCTTGGAGGAGAGCCCCGTGAGGCCATCCTCGAGGGTCGCCAGCGGCTACTCATACCCTCCCCTGCAGATGGAGCGCAGCGCGTTGCGAGCCTTGAGCTCGAGGGAGGGGAAGGAGCCACATTCCGCGGCTGCCTTCTTCTCAGCAGCGGCAAGGGCCTTCTCCCTAGCCTCCAGTTGGGTTGCCGACTTGGAGACGTGCTGGGCGTGGGACGCCTGGGCATCAGCCACCTCCCTCTTAAGCGTGGCTAGGCGGCCACACTCCGCGGCCTGGTCGGCGGCCACCTATGCCAGCTTGGCGTCGCGATCGGCGGACTTCGCTTCACGGGCCTTCAGGTCCTCTTCCCGATGCTGAAGCCGTTGGGCGTGCGTGGCTTGCTCTTCCTGGAGGGCCTTCAGTCTGGCCTCCGCGTCAGCGCGGCACTCCTCGACGGACGCAGCGTTGGCCAACGCAGCGTTGCAAGCCTCCTTGGCTTCGGCGGCCTCCTTCCTGCCTTCCGCGGTGGCGGCCTCGGCCCGGCTCCAGGCCGTCTTGGCGGACATGTCGGCCTGGAGCCACCCTGAGATA
Source organism: Thinopyrum elongatum (assembly GCA_011799875.1). Classification (NCBI taxonomy): domain Eukaryota; kingdom Viridiplantae; phylum Streptophyta; class Magnoliopsida; order Poales; family Poaceae; genus Thinopyrum; species Thinopyrum elongatum. Next base: position 552,479,035 of record CM022303.1, read on the forward strand.
AGCCCCAGGCGCTCCCTCACAAGGCACCTGTCCTCATCCTGGAGGTCGGCTCGGAGCTGACCGAGTGCGGTGTAGGCTTCGTCCAGGGCGCCTGGCCTGATGACGGGGCCATAGTCCGCCAGCGCAAGGGCCTGAGGAGGAGATGATGCCGGCGCGCCTGTTGGCGCCATCGCCAGGGAAGCGGTGGCGAGGACGGCTTGGGGCACCGGAGGCTTCGAGCCCTCCTCGGGCATGATAGTGGTGGACGGCTCCGCGGCCTGCTGGCCCGTGGGGGCCGGCTCCTCCTGAGGCTGCACCACCACATTCTGGGGGGCCTGCTCCGTCGCGAGGGAACGAGAGACAGCCTCTTTCGCCTGTGCCGGAGTAGTTACGGCTGCGGCGAGAGGTGGCGCCTCCTGAGTCCTGGCTCCTTCCTTCCTCTTCTTCACCACAACGCCCATCCTAGTCATTGAGAGGGAACCGTTGTGGGCATGGTGCTAATATGTGCTAAACAAAAACAAGGTAAGGTACTTACTCGTCAGGATCGATCCACGTCCTCTTCTTCTCCTTCTTGGCCGGGGCTGGGGCACCCCCGCTCTTCCTTGGCGTGACCTTGGTCACGCTTGGAGAGTTGGCGGGGCGCTCTTCAGCTAGCCTCGGCGCGGCGCTACCGCCTGGCAAGGCGGAGGCGTCGCCCTGAGGGGCCACGATCTGCAGGACCGCGCCCGCTCCAGCGGCGAGAGGGGTGCCCCTCGAAGGAGGTGCTGCCCCGCTCTTCTTTGGGATCACCTGGCCTGACCTTTGCAGGGTCCGGGGAGTGGCTTCAGACCTCGTGAGGACACCGGTGGAGCGTGGGGATACCACGGCCGGGGGCTCGTTGGCGTCGTCATCGTCTGCGAAGCTGCGGAGGAGCTCGCTCTGGGACGAGGGGGGGGGGGAGATCTCCGCCACATCGTCCTCGGTCGCCTCCGAGTCCTCCTCGCCCTCTTCGCCGGCACTGACGCCAGAGGACACCGGCACCGGGGAGTTGGGGCGCTCAGGCGACGCGAGCCCCAGCTCGTTGAGGACGGGCATGGTGGCGATCAACGCCTTCCTGTCAGCACGGTGGTATAGCGGGACGTAGGCCTCCGGAAGGTCCCCCGGCTCACCCTCGAGCAGGGTGTTCATGGCCTTGTCCAGCTCCTCGCCCGTCAAGCTCTCTGAGCGCAGCCTGATTTCGTTCGCCGTGCCCCGGAACAACCACATGGGGCGCGTGTGCGACTAGAGCGGAGCCAGGCGCTGCGTCAGGGACTCCTTCATGAGCATGCCCCCCATTAGCGCCCGGGCATCCATGTCTAAGGTCATCTTCCTCAGGACCGGTGCCGCTCGGGGGTCAGAGAACTTCTTGTGGCTCCACCTCTCAAGCCGTTCGGGCAGCGCAGTCGGAAGCTCCAGCCGCTCGTTGAGGCCCTTGGTGTCCATGAAGACCCAGCGGTGCCGGAAGCTTTCCACCTTATTCCCGGCCCTCATGAGCATGTTGTTCTTATGGACCATGATGAAGGACACGCAGCCAGAGCGCTGGGTCGGATCATGCATCCGCAGAGAAAAGAAGTGCCGGAGGAGTGGCACGGAGGGCCTCACGCCCACGAATGCCTCGCAGTAGAAGGCAAAGATGGACAGGAGGAGGATGGAGTTGGGTTGAAAATGCAGGGCCTGGACCTGGTAGTGGTCGAGGACGGCGGTGAAGAACTCGGAAAGAGGGGGGACGAACCCGTCGAAGATGCTGTGGAGGAAGAAGGGGTAAACCGTCCATGCCAGAGTCCGCTGCTCGGTGGAGCCAGCCCAGATTGCGGTCTCCTTCCACTCGTTCTCGTCGCTCGCCATGTACGGGAGCACGAGGGCGAGGTGCCCCTCCTCGGTGATGGAGGATGCGTTGAGTGCCGGCGCAGGAGAGGGGGAAGAGCTTACGGCTTGCGCTGCAGGTTTCGACTTCTTGGGAGCCATCTGCGAAGTCACCGGTGCCGAAGTTGGAGAAGGAAAGGGGAAGCCGAGCTCGATTGGATCTGGAGAGGTCCTTGGCGGAGGAAAGGGGATCTGAGGCAAGGCGAGAAGGAGTAATGATGGCCTGGCGGTGTGAGCCAGCCTTTTGTCAGTCTGGACAGTTGCTGAGGCGACGTGGGGGAGCAGAGGCGTCCGTGTCCCGTCAAGCGCCACGCGTCAGCCTGGCCCGCAGGCGATTGGGGCCCGCGGCGCTTCGCCCTTGCCCCTTGGCTTCGCCTCGAAGCCAGCCCGAGCATGCCTTAGGCCCGGGGGCTACTGTCGGCATTCTGGGAACCAGGGTACCCAGACTTGCCTGCCTGCGGCCCATGGCGTGGCTCCCTCGACGGCCTGGTACGGCCCATCTCCAAGACCACCAAGGCAAGAACCTCGCGAGGGGCCTGGCCTCATGAGGCGGACGACACCAAGACCTCCCGAGGGAGCGGCCTCCCCAGGCGACCTCCTGAGGAGTGGAGATTTCTATGCAGGTACCCAGCCTCATGAGGCTGGGGTGACGCGAGCCATGACGACCAAGGCTAGGTGGGCGAGGCAGTTTCCTCTTTGGTTCTAAGGAGGCAAGGACAGACGTGGGTTCCCGAGGGATCCCCCAAAGGTTTCCATTCCGGTGCTACAAGACCAAGACCACAGGCTCGGCAAGGCTGAGGTCATCACCGAGCCCACCGCTGCGTCATGACCAGAAGCTTTGCAGGAGAAGACCACCTTTCGTCAGGATTAGATGTACTACTTGTCCCCTTTCAAATTGGCCGTTGTGGGATCCCTTCCCGCTTAAGTTTTGAGGGAAGAGGACCAAGGCCACTATAAATATAGGTTAGCCACCAGCGTAGAGGGGGAGGGGGGATCAGATCCAACCCTTTCCACCCTCACCAGAACAGCCCTCGTGAGGTTGTTCATCCTCTATACTGGTTCATCCTCAGCCCCTCGTGAGGCCAATCCACCACAAAGCAGGAGTAGGGTTTTACACCGCAAGGTGGCCCGAACCTGGGTAAACTGCCGTGTTCATCTTCTTCCTTGTTCACGCGAATTCGGCTAGGCTAGGCTGTGGGGCGACGGGTTCTAAACTTGAGAGGTTGAGATCTTCGCACACGCCCCAGAGTTTGAACCTTCTTGGGTCTGCGGAGCCCTGAATCCAACAGACATCTTTTATGATTGTGAATACCCATTAATTACTTTCAAATTTGAGCAAATTAGTTGAAGTTGGACAAGGAAGACAACGTAATGAGTTATGTTTGGGTATATTTGCATAGAAGTTTTATTGTTATGGATCCACCAACATGTGATGCTTGCTTAGGATCTTTTGCTAGCCAAAAATTCATGCTAATTAGAGATACTACTTGTACATCCAAAAACCCTTAAACCCAGTTTCTTGTCATGAGAGTCCACCATATCTACCTATGGATTGAATAAGATCCATCAAGTAAGTTGTCATCGGTGCAAAAAGCAATAAAAATTGCTCCTAAATATGTATGATCTTTTGTTGTAATGGAAAATAAGCGTTGTACGAACTTGTGATGGTAAAGAAATAAAAGTGACGGACTGCATAATAAAGGTTGCTATCACAAAGGGTAATATAACGTGACGTTCCTTTGCATTAAGAGCTTGCACATCCAGAAATAAAAAGCGCATGACAACCTCTGCTTCCCTCTGTGAAGGGCCTATCTTTTACTTTTATGCAAAAGTCAATAGGTACTCATTCTCATTTCAGCCTCAATTATTCTCTAGTTTGCAAGCACTATGTGGTGGGGAAAGATCCAAACACATATATCCATTCAAATATATTTGATCATGAATTATTATTGTTAACAATTATCTTTATGATAAGTAAGTTGGGAGGCGAAACATTTAAGCCCCTATCTTTCTCTGTGTTCGATGGATGCTATTTGTTCTAGAAATTTGCTTTGAGTACTAGCAATCATACAAGACTATATGATAATTAAGTATGTGGAGCTCTTACTTAGACTTTGTTGAAAATAAGTTGAAATGCAATTGTTTGGTGACTAAGAGCATAGGTTGTTAAGTTTCAAGGGAATGCATTGTTTGAACTATAACATGTGAATAGATGGCGACCTTATCAACATGAGTCTGTGAGAAAGAGTTGTTGATTATAATGCTAGGAAAAGTGATTGAAATTATCATCGATCAAATTTATGCACTATGCTAGCATTCACACTTCATAAATTATTTCTTTTATCATTTACCAACTCGAGGACGAGCAGGAATTAAGCTTGGGGATGCTGATACGTCTCCAACGTATCTATAATTTATGAAGTATTCATGCTATATTTACTTGAGTTTTATATGGTTTTGGTGCACTTTTATATTATTTTTTGGGACTAACATATTGATCTAGTGCCCAGTGCCAGTTCATGTTTGTTGCATGTTTTTTGTTTCACAGAATATCCATATCAAACAAAGTCCAAATGCGATAAAAATTTACGGAGAATTATTTTGGAATATATGTGAATTTTGGGAAGAAGAATCAGCGTAAGAGGTGGTCCACAGGCCCCACAAGCTCATAGGGCGCACCGAGGGGGTTAGGCGCGCCCCTAGGGCTTGTGGCCACATCGTAAGGCGGTTGGTGCCCTTCTTTTGCCGCAAGAAAGACAATATCCTGGAGAATATTCCCTCAAAATTTCAGCCCAATCGGAGTTATGGATCTTCGGAAATTTAAGAAACGGTTTTCGGCCAGAAATAGGGTCACAGAAACAGAGAGAGATCCAATCTCGGAGGGGCTCCCACCCCTCCGGGCACCATGGAGGCCAAGGACTAGACGAAGAACCTCTCCCCATCTAGGGGGGAGGCCATGGAGGAGGAAGCACAAGGGGAGACTCTCTCCCCCTCTCTCACAGTGGCGCCGGAGTGCCGCTGGGGGAACCATCGCCGCGGTGATCGTCTTCATCAACATCACCGTATTCATCACCTTCCTCATCTCTTTTCAGCGGTCCACTCTCCCGCACCTCGCTATAATCCCCTAGTTGAACATGGTGCTTTATGCCACATATTATTATCCAATGCTGTGTTGCCATCCTATGATGTTTGAGTAGATTTCTTTTGTCCTTTGGGTTGATGGATGATTTTGATTGGTTTGAGTTGTATGTTTTATATTGGTGTTGTCCTATGGTGCCTTCTATGCCGCGCACACGTGAGGGATTCCAGCTGTAGGGTGTTGCAATTCGTTCATGATTCGCTTACGGCGGGTGGCTAGAGTGACAGAAGCTTACACCCGAGTAAGGGGGTTGTTGCGTATGGGAGTAAAGGGGACTTGATACTTAATGCTATGGTTGGGTTTACCTTAATGATTTCTAGTAGTTGCGGATGCTTGCTAGAGGTCCAATCATAAGTTCATATGATCCAAGTACAAAAAGTATGCTAGCTCATGCCTCTCCCTCATATAAAATTGCAATAATGATTACCGATCTTGTTAACAATTGCCTAGGACAATTCCGCACTCCGATCCATAATTATTCCACAGTCGCTATTTGTAATATATTCTAACTTTATGTTGACAACACCTATTTTTATATTTTAGCTCTCTGATACCATGCAAAGCTATCCTCTTTATACCCACAACATAGTTTTATTTCTCGTTTCTAGATGAAAGCAAACGTTCGGTGTACGTAGAGTCGCATCGGTGGCAGATATGACTTGAGAGAATATTGATCTTACCTTTAGATCTTATGGGTTTGACACTCCATACTTATTACTTCCATCTTTGGAAATTGCTACGATGATTCCTTGCACTTGGGGATTATCAGCAAGCTGGCTGGTTGGCTCCAGATGCGGACGGGTAGTGATGGTTGGGATGCGGGAGAAATCCCTGCCAGTTCATCCGGCTCCGACGCGGTGCCGCCTGCGGGTGCCGCCTTTCCTTCTTGAAGGGCGTCGGTGTTGCCCATCCCCCACTCCCCTCCGCGTGCCGAGGGAAACCCTAGGACATGTCCGGGTAGCAGCGTCGTCGATGTTGCATCCCTTCTTGAAGGTGCTGCTTGGTACACGGTGGTTCAGAGCCTTGGAGTGCGGTGGGATGAATCCGGAGGGCGCAGCGGTGGCGGATCATCCGTGCTCTGTCGAGCTGCCGTTGTTGGCATTTATTTCTTCTTTCTTTCTCTTTTGGGCTTGATGTGTTGTTAGCCCCAGCAGTTGTTCTGTGATCGGTGGAAGTTGCTTTACAATATAAAGTGGGGGGGAACCCTATTTCAGCCTTCTTATAATTAATACATTATATTTTCAACATGCATGTCGTCAGCTTCTGTACCTGAACCTTGATCCTCCATAGTAGGCTTCCCTAGCCTGTCCAAAACATTGCAGCGTCTTCTCATGGATTCTGGCACTGTCCCCTCCTCCTCCCCATCCAGCAACAACTCAGGCGATGTCGTCGCCTTCCACTTGGAGGAAAGTCCTCCCCATGCAGCAACAACTCAGGCGATGTCGCCTCCTTCCTCCTGGAGGAAAGTTTTCGACCTCGTGCGCTGATAACCCACAAGTATAGGGGATCAATTGTAGCTTTTTCGATAAATAAGAGTGTCGAACCCAACGAGGAGCTAAAGGTAGGATTTATATTCCCTTCAAGTTCTATCGACCACCGATACAACTCTACGCACACTTAACATTCGCTTTACCTAGAACAACTATGAAACTATTTTGTAGGTGTGATAGGATAGTTTTGCAAGAATAAAACTAGATGTACTTAGCGAGAATAAAACTACTAGTATTTTGCAAGATAACAAAAGTTAGTTGTTTAGTAGAAAGTTTTTGTAACACAAGAAAGTTATTTGTCCCTAGGCAATCAATAACTAGACCGGTAATCATTATTGCAATTTTATACGAGGGAGAGGCATGAGCTAACATACTTTCTGTACTTGGATCATATGCACTTATGATTGGAACTCTAGCAAGCATCTGCAACTACCAAAGATCATTAAGGTAAAACCCAACCATAGCATTAAGTATCAAGTCCCCTTTATCCCATACGCAACAACCTACTTACTCGGGTATGAGTTTCAGTCACTCACGCCACCCACCATAAACGAATCACAAACGTATTGCAAAACCCTACAACGGGAATCCCTCAGGCTTGCGCGACACGGAGGGCACCATAGGACAACACCAAAATAAAACATACAACTCAAACCAATCACGATCATCAATCAACCCATAGGATGATACGTCTCCAACGTATCTATAATTTTTTATTGTTCCATGTTGTTATATTATCAATCTTGGATGTTTTATATTCATTTACTAGCAACTTTATATCTTTTTTTGGGACTAACCTATTGACATAGTGCCCAGTGCCAGTTGCTATTTTTGCTTTTTTTTTACTTTGCAGAATATCAATACCAAACGAAGTCCAAATGCCACAAAACTTTTTTGAGATTTTTTTCTGGACAGAAGACACCCAGGGAGCCAAAGGAGCACACAGGAGCAGGCCCGTGGGGACCACTAGGCACCAGGGCGTGCCAGGGGGCCCAGGCGCGCCCTGGTGGGTAGTGGAGCCCACGGGAAGCTTCTCCACCGACCTCCACCTCTATAAATACTCAAAAATCCCAAAAACCCTAGGGGAGTCGACAAAACACTTTTCCAGTCGCCGCAAGTTCCAGAACCACGAGATCCAATCTAGAGGCCTTTTTTGGCACTCTTCCTGAGGGGGCAACGATCACGGAGGGGTTCTTAATCATCCTTGTTAACCCTTCGATGATGCATGAGTAGTTTACCAGAGACCTACTGGTCCGTAGCTAGTAGCTAGATGGCTTCTTCTCTCTTTTTGATCTTCAATACAATGTTCTCCTCGATGTTCTTGGATATCTATTTGATGTAACTCTTTTTTGCGGTGTGTTTGTTGGGATCCGATGAATTGTGGGTTTATGATCAGTTCTATCCATGAATATTATTTGAGTCTTTGCTGAACTCTTATATGCATGATTGTTATAGCCTCATATTTCTTTTCCGAAATTTTGGTTTGGTTTGGCCAACTAGATTGATTTTTCTTGCCATGGGAAGAGGTGCTTTGTGATGGGTTCGATCTTGCGGTGCTCAATCTCAATGACAAAAAGAGGCATGACACGCATGTATCGTTGCTATTAAGGGCAACAAGATGGGGTTTATTCATACATGAGTTTATCTTGTCTACATCATGTCATCGTTTTTATTGCATTACTCCATTTTTCCATGAACTTAATACACTAGATGCATGCTGGATAGCGGTCGATGTGTGGAGTAATAGTAGTAGATGCAGGAAGGAGTCGGTCTACTAATCTTGTACGTGATGCCTATATACATGATCATTGCCTTGGATATCATCATGATTATTCGCTTTTCTATCAATTGCCCAACAGTAATTTGTTTACCCACCATATCCTATTTTCTTGAGAGAAGCCTCTAGTGAAAACTACGGCCCCCGGGTCTATTTCCTATCATATTAAATCTAAAAATACCTTGCTGCACTTTTTCTTTATTTATATTTTTTTGTGTTTTAGTTAGATCTATTTATCAAAACCTATACAATTTAATCTATCTCAATACCGAGGAGGGATTGGCAACCCCTCTTACGCGTTGGGTTGCAAGTTTTTGTTGTTTGTGTGCAGGTGCTGTTTACATAGTGTTGCTTGGTTCTCCTACTAGATTGATAACCTTGGTTTCATAACTGAGGGAAATACTTACCTTTGCTGTGCTGCATCATCCTCTCCTCTTCGCGGAATTACCAACATAGACACAAGCAATCAGGAAGAATTTCTGGCGCCGTTGTCGGGGAGAAACCATCAACATCTATCAAGTACCTACGCATAAACACTCATCTCCTTGCAATTACTTTATTTACCATGTTCCTCTCATTTTCATCTCCCCCACTTCTAAAAAGTTTTTACAAAATACCAAAAATATTTTTCGTTTGTCATTTTCTTGTTTGCTTCTTTGTTTGCTTACCCACTTTATTGCTATGGATAGCTCCTCCCTTGCTTCGTGCATCCCTGAGAATGAAGTTCTCAATTTTAAACAAAGGGGAGGAGAAAATTTAAGAGATGCTTGGTATAGGATTTGCAATGCTCACAATAGGTCGACTCGTAAGCAAACTACTACCGTTCTTCTTCAAAAAATTTATGAGGGAATCACTACTTGGTATAGATTTGTGCTTGACACTATTACCGGAGGGAATTTCTTGATGTGTTCCTCTGTGGATGCTTTTAATGCTATGGGAAATTTAGTGGGTCGCCACCTATCATTGTCAATGAAACTATTTTAACTCTTGAGCATGTTATGCAAAGGCTAGATGCTATTGAAAAGAAAATGCTCACCGAAGAGCATATTGAAAATTTGGATAAAAGGATCCATAATCTTGCTAATCGAATTGGGTCAAAGATAGGAGATACTCTTAAAATACTAAAGTAGATAAGACCCGTAGTTAATGAAAGGGTAGAAGAGAGCCCCGCTCGAATTGATAAGTTGGAAGACATTTTTAGTAACTTGAGTTCTGCTTTTACTTCCGTTAAAACTATTGAAAAGACTCCTTCTAGTAAGAATACCAAGTCTACATATGCTTTTAAGAACAAGGGTGCCATTTCTAGTAGCAACCATGAAGATCTCAAGATGATTAGAGTTCACCCCAATTTCGTAGATTTGATAAAAGAACTAATCTATAAAAATATGTCTCTTGATTTTGTCCCTAGGAGTTTGATTATTGAAAATATATGTGCTAGAACTCCTAGAAATTATGGTTTCGTAATTGAGGAAATGGAAACTAAAGATAACAACACTTGAATCTATGCATTATGCCTAGCTAGGGGCATGAAACAATAGCGCTTGTTGGGAGGCAACCCAATGAATAAAATATTTTTTTTCACTATTTCTATTCTTGTGTGTTTACACAATTATGCTACTGTTATGATTGTGTTTTTATGTTTTTAATTAGTGTTTGTGCCAAGTAAATCCTTTAGGATCATGTTGGGTGATAGTTGATTTGATCCTGTTGGAAAACAGAAACTTTGGCGTTCAGTAGCAGAATTGTTAAAATTCGCTGGAGCATGATAAAATTATGAATTTTTTACACATGATTGATATACAAATTGCCTACGATGTCCTAATTTTTCAGATTTTTTGGGGTTACGGAAGTATGGTTAAAGTCCAGATTACTGCAGGCTGTTCTGTTTTTGACAGATTCTATTTTCATTGTGTTGTGTGCTTATTTTGATGAATCTATGAATTGTATCGGGGGGTATTGATGACCCACAAGTACAGGGGATCTATTGTAGTCCTTTTGATAAGTAAGAGTGTCAAACCCAACGAGGAGCAGAAGGAAATGACAAGCGGTTTTCAGCAAGGTACTTTCTGTAGGCACTGAAATTATGGGTAACAGATAATTTGGTAGTAAGATAATACGTCACGGGTAACAGGTAACAAGCGTAACAAAGATGCAGCAAGGTGGCCAAATCCTTTTTGTAGCAAAGGATAAGCCTGGACGAACTCTTATATAAAGCAAAGTGCTCCCGAGGACACATGGGAATTATCGTCAAGTTAGTTTTCATCATGCTCATATGATTCGCGTTCGTTACTTTGATAATTTGATATATGGGTGGGCCGGTGCTTGGGAGCTGTCCTTACTTGGACAAGCCTCCCACTTATGATTAACCCCTCTCGCAAGCATCCGCAACTATGAAAGAAGAATTAAGATAAATCTAACCATAGCATGAAACATGTGGATCTAAATCAGCCCCTTACGAAGCAACGCATAAACTAGGGTTTAAGCTTCTATCACTCTAGCAACCTATCATCTACTTATTACTTCCCAATGCCTTCCCCTAGGCCCAAATAATGGTGAAATGTCATGTAGTCGACATTCACATAACACCACTAGAGGAAAGACAACATACATCTGCCGTGGGTAACCACGGCCACTTATGGGGCCAGGGCCCCTTTTGGTTCGGCAGGGGGACTGGGCGCATTGCACAAAGAGCGGAGGAGCGCAGCGTAGCACGGCAGAGATCACATGGGCAGATTTTACCCAGGTTCGGGCCGCCGCGAGGCGTAAAACCCTACTCCTGCTTTGGTGGATTGATGGTGGATGGTGGTGGAAACGCAGCGCTCTTGCCCGACGGGGTTGCCTCGGGGCGAGAGCAGCTACGAGCGTATGGGTGTACAGGGGTCCAAATCCTTTCCATGGTTGCCATGGGCCTCCTTTTATAGATTAAGGGGCCACCACAGTGGCAAATCAGTCATTGTGTACTGATTAGATAGTGAACAGTGCTATCATATCTCCTCTACAGACAGAGCAGTACGCATTAAATGCGCCGCTCAGTGTCGCATCATGGCCTGCCTGGCATGCCTTTCTAGGCTGTTTGGCCACCTTCTCTCCTGTCTGCATGACATGTTGCAGGACGGGTGTCATCTGGAGGTGATTCCTATAGGAAATGGCTGCCATGTGGCAAAAAGCAGCCACTTAGTTATCTCGGGGCTTGACACCACACAGATCGGTGACTTGCGTCATCGTGAGGTGGGGCGGTGAAGCCCTGGCGGGGCGTTTTGCCTTCGTATGCCCCGGCAGGCCTGCCGAGACGATCCTGAGGCTCGCTTCTGGGGCAACCTTGACCTCGCCAGGCTCTCCTGCCCGGCATGGGAGGTTTTCCCTTAGCGGTGTCTTGCTTCTTGGCTTGACTTGGTCTTCTCAGCTTGCCCTTTGATTTGTCAAAGAGCTTATCTCTTTACCTTGGCCTTGTCTTGGATGTTGCAATCTTGATCTTGGGCCTGTGCACGGTCTGGGCAACAGACCCAGGGTTTGTTGCACCGACAGGAGCCCCCGGGCCTGGCCCGAACGAACTGTCGGGCGTCGTCGAGGTAGGCCCTAACTTGTGCACAGGTGACGGGGAAATAGCCGCTCGCCCTTTGAGATCTTCTTTGCTTCTTCATTAATCCGAGCTCGAATCAGTTTCCAGTCATTCCGCCCGTCACGTAACGCCAGCCGCAGTGGGGCTACTCTTGTAATGGCCCGTGAATGACTTTAACGCACGGGCGAGTAACTACCAATTCACTCTTCCCACCACGCCCTTATCCCCGGCCACGTATGCTGCATGCATCGAACGGGGTAGGTAATGGAGGCACGTGGTGCGGGGGAGCATTAAGGCAAGGGCCTGGTCTTCATGGATTGGTGGAGGAGGACGGTGGTTATCCATCGATGAATCAGCACCCAGCCCCCAGCTTGCCTATAAAAAGGAGGGGCAAGGGGGAAGCGGGAGTGTTCATCCATGCCCTTCTTCTTTCTTCTCGCAATGTGGAGAGAAAGAGACCGGGGCCGAGCCCCGGACTCGAGCTTGGGGTTAGCGACGTTGGAAGCTTGTGAAGGGGCTCGGGGAGTGAGCCTAGTCCGGAGTAAAAAAGGGGCGTGGCGGATATGCCACCCACGGCACGGGAGACGCCGAGCCTTTCTCTCGTGGGGGTGTGTTTGTTCCTTCCTCCTGGGTGCTGAAGTTCTTGGTGGCTCCGGTGTTTGTCAGGGGCGCAGCGCCCGGGTTCCTTGGTAATCCCGGTACCGCCCCCCTTGGTGAAGTCAGGGCAAATGTTGAAGACGGCGGCATCTTCCTGCCCGCCAAGGTGGGGAGCGATGTCCCTCGCGCGCCTCGGACATCGCTGTCGCCCGCAGCTTCTCCGGGGGAGGCAACGGCTCAAGGAGCCGGCGTCCCTCTGGAGCGGCGGTGATGGAGAAAGATCAAGGGAAGACGGAGAAGGCGGGTGGCAGGGCGTCAGGTCGGAGTACGATGGCACCGACGCCTTCCTCTCGTATTGCCGACTTGCTACCTCGTCTTTCCGCTCTTCCCCTCCCTCCCTGGCACCATCATCATCGGTCTCTTGGTTGTCGGGGAGAGGGCCGCTCTCTTGGTGCCTTTGCCTCCTCCAGCAGTCTTCTAGCCGGGCCTCGATGGTTCTCCCCGCCGGTGCCTTTTGCTGGAATTTCTGGTTGGCCCTGGAGGTGGTGACCGAGGCACCGTCGAGCTACTCCTTCCGTCTCCCTCCTTCGCAGCCTCACCACTCTCGATCTTGTCAGGCTGTGCCCGGCAGGTCCTGGCGGGGTTGAGTGGGTCGTCTTGCACAAGCACCCCTTTTGCCCTCCTTCTCTTCCACCGCAGTGCCTAGGAGGAGGTGGACAAGAAAGGGATTACGGGGCACTTATCTTTTTTCAATCTAAAATATGTAGGCACTTGCCAAACTTTAGTTCAAATTATGTAATCTCTTTTATCCATGTTTGTGTTCTGTAAGGTCTATACTTGTTGATCAACATATTAATGAAAAAGTTAAACCTTGCCGGTTACTTGTGCATGGAACATGTCCAGACAGAGGGAGAATGCCTCTTTACGCTCAAGTAAACAAGTTTTTCCCCGGTAGGCTATCCTGCCGATACCCTCTAGTTGCTGCTGCGGGGCTGGGCTTGCCGGGCACAAATCATGAAGAGGGACCAGCCCCCGCCAACTTCCTTGCCAAAGGCCACTACAACCTTCCTGACCGAAGCAATGTTCGAGTCAAGGGACGAGAGCACCTAAGTCTTGAAAGCGGCGAGGTTTTCCTATGCACAAGCTTTACTTACATAACTCGTATGGATAAGAGAGAGAACTTATCTGTTTGGGCTTGCTGGGGATCGTGATGCAGGCTTGTATTCTCTTCTCCTTTTTCGGGACCGAATCCATAGTAGGAGCCTGCAGTATGATGCAGATGAAAATGATGCCTCATGCGATCTTATCTACATGAACATGCAATGCTCATGATATGCTTATGCATGCATGCAATTTGTCGGGGGTCCCCAGCGCTTCATTTGTTTCTCTGTTGCTCAGGGTCTGCACCTGGCTTTGTACAAGGGGTTACATGCAACAGAGGCAAGGCCTGTACAAAAGAGTGGCTGCCGGGCAGGGCCCGACAGCCGCGCATTACGGGTAGAACTTGCGGAGATGCTCAATGTTCCATGAGTTTTGCAACTGAATGCCATCTCCGGTCTCCAGACGGACTGCGCCAGGTCTGGTGACTCGTACTACCTGGTAAGGGCCTTCCCACTTTGGCATCAACTTGTTTGCACCCTTGGCGGACTGAACGCGCCTAAGGACAAGGTCACCTTCCTCAAAACACCGGGCACGAACCCTGCGGCTGTGATAGCGACGCAGGGCCTGCTAATAGCGTGCGACATGCATAGCAGCCCGGAGACGGTTCTCCTCAAGTAGCACAGCGTCGTCACGCCGGTGCTGATCTTGCACTACTTCATCGTAGGCAAGCACTCGAGGTGACCCATAAATGAGTTCCGTGGGGATAACTGCTTCTGCCCCATAGACTAGGGAGAAGGGAGTGTGCCGGTAGCTCGATTTGGTGTCGTTTTGAGGGACCAAAGAACCACCGGCAGCTCATCGATCCACCGCCTGCCGCACTTCTGCAGCCTATCAAAAGTTCTCATCTTGAGTCCTCGCAACACTTCAGCGTTCGCCCTCTCAGCTTGCCCGTTGCTCCTTGGATGGGCCACAGAGGCGAACGAGATTTTGCTTTCGAGGGCATGAACGTATTGCATGAAGGCGCGACTCATGAACTGGGTGCCGTTGTCAGTGATGATCTGGGCAGGAACTCCGAAGCGGCACACCAATCCTTTCAAGAACTTGGTAGCTGACTGAGCAATCACCTTTCTCACGGGCTCTACTTCTGGCCACTTTGTCAACGCGTCGATTGCAACGAAGAAGAATTCAAAGCCCCCGGCAGCACGGGGGAAAGGGCCGAGGATATCGAGCCCCCAGACCAAAAACGGCCATGACAAAGGGATTGTCTGAAGAGCTTGGGCAGGCAGGTGGATGTTCTTGGAATGGAACTGGCAGGCTTCACACTTGGTGACAAGCTCAACCGCATCTTGGAGGGCGGTGGGCCAGTAGAATCCTTGCCGGAAAGCCTTCCCAACCAACGCCCTTGATCCAATGTGGGAGCCGCACATACCATTGTGTATCTCCGCTAGCAGTTCCTTTCCTCCTTCCCGGCAAATGCACTTCAATTTCATACAGTTGGGCCTCCTTCTGTACAGCATGTCATCAACAAACTGATACATACTGGCCCTCAGGGCTACTCTTTCAGCTTCTTCTTGCTCTTCGAGAAGTTCTCCAGTTTGGAGGAAATGGACTATGTGCCATGCCCAAGGCGGAGCCTGTGGCTCGGCAATGAGGACTAATGGCACCTCCCCATTCGTGAGAGTGCGATCCTCGACTGCGGGGACCGGTGGCCTGGCGGGAGGATGTAGCTCAGCAACAGAAGGGGAGTTGTGCCCGACAAGCTTTCTGCCGGGATCCTCAAGGGGTTCTACCAGGAGAGGCTTGCCGGAGTCCAGTTTCCTCCTCTTTTTGGCCATTGTTGCCGGGGATACGAAGGGTTGAGTCAGATGGAGAACAAAAGTTCCGGGTTCCACAGGGAGCTTCTGTGCAGCGCACTTTGACAGATCATCAGCGATGCTATTTTTCGCACAGGGTACGTGCTCGGGTTGCGATCCGTCAAAGCGCTCCTCCAACTTTCTCACTTCCTCAACGTATGCCTCCATCAATGGACTTTGGTAATCCTTGTTGACTTGTCTCACCACAAGTTGTGAATCTCCACGGATGATCAGCTTCTTGATCCCAGTTCTGTTGCAATCCTGAGCCCGGCAAGGAGCCCTTCATACTCTGCTGTATTGTTGGTAGCTTCCTCTCGGGGAAAATGCATCTGGACGACGTACTTCAGGTGCTCTTCGGTGGGAGCAACGAGAAGCACGCCAACCCCTGCACCTTGTAGGGAGAAGGCACCATCGAAATACATGATCCATTCTTGGGGTGCTTCCTTGCCGGGGATAACTGTCTCCAATACCTCTTCATCAGGAGTTGGCGTCCATTCTGCAATAAACTCTGCCAATGCTCTGCTCTGAATGGTTGATGTGCTCTCAAACTTTAAACCAAAGCTGGATAACTCCAAAGCCCACTCCACTATCCTGCCGGTAGCCTCAGGGTTTCGGAGTATCCGTTGCAAAGGGAAACGGGTGACAACTGTGATCTCATGGGCTTGGAAGTAGTGGCACAGTTTCCTTGAGGCCATGATAAGGACAAAGATCAATTTTTGCACGCCAGAGTACCTGGATCTAGCCCCCTGCAACAGGGAGCTGACGAAGCATACTGGGCGCTGCACCACTTTCTTCTTTGCCGTGACCAGAGAACTGCTTCCGCTGTTTTGCTCTTCTCTACCTTGATCTGCACCTGATCCTGCCAGGGTGTGTTCGCTTTCCTCCCCGGAAGGGGCACCTGCTGTGTCTGCTGCTTCATCCACTTCCCTCTGCGCCACCAGTGCTGCGCTAACCACCTGATTAGTTGTCGCCAAATATAGCAGCAACGGCTCTTGAGGTTTTGGAGCAACCAAAGTGGGCATAGAGGAAAGGTAGGCCTTCAAATCTTGTAGTGCGGCATCTGCCTTGGGGGTCCACTCCATGGGCCCTGCCTTTTTCAAAACCTTGAAGAACGGCAAGGCACGCTCGGCAGACTTGGAAATGAACCTGCTGAGTGCGGCAACACATCCAGTCAAACGCCTCACATCCTTGACTGTCTTGGGTGCTTGAATCTGCTCGATAGCCTTGATCTTGTCGGGGTTGGCCTCTATCCCTCGGTGGGACACAAAGAAGCCAAGTAGCTTGCTAGAAGGAATGCCAAACACACACTTCTCCGGATTTAGCTTCAAGTTGATCTTGTGCAGATTAGCAAATGTCTCTTCCAAATCCTGGATGAGGGTTGATCTGTCCTTGGTCTTGACCACAATATCATCCATGTAGGCCTCAATGTTTCTGTGCAACTGTGACTCAAAACCAATCTGGACTGCTCTTGTGAAAGTAGACCCGGCGTTCTTCAACCCGAAAGGCATCCGCACGAAGCAGTATGTGCCACATGGGGTGATGAACGCGGTCTTCTCTTCGTCTTCCTTGGACATGAAGATCTGATGATATCCAGAGTAGGCATCTAGGAAGGAAAGCGGGTCGCACCCGGAGGTGGAATCCACAATCTGGTCAATGCGCGGCAAGGGGAAAGGGTCCTTCAGGCATGCCTTGTTCAGATCCGTAAAATCTATGCACAGCCTCCACTTCCCATTGGCCTTGCGTACCACCACTGGATTTGCTAACCACGTTGGATGTAACACTCCTCTAACCAGACCAGCTGCCTCAAGTTTCTTGATCTCCTCGGCAATAAACTTCTGCCGCTCCAAAGCTTGCTTCTGGACCTTCTGCTTGACGGGTCGGGCATGTGGGCAGACAGCAAGGTGGTGCTCGATTACATTCCTGGGAACACCGGGGATGTCAGATGGTTGCCAGGCAAACACATCGACATTCGCCCACAGGAAGGCAATGAGCGCACTTTCCTATTTGTCATCGAGGGTGGCGCTGATGGTGAAAGTACCACCGGCGCCAGCCAGCCCTGCCGGGACCTGTTTCACAGCGGGTGCAGAGGCCTTGGATATCTTTCTATTGGAACTCTCCGGCGAGTCATCAACAGGCGCATCATACCCTAAAGAGGTACGCTTCCCGGATTCCTTGCCGGCGTTCCTGTTAGCCTCCTTCTTTCCATTACTTTCCTTGGTGGGGATTGCAGCTTCAGTGGCCTCTGCCGCGACTGCATCCCGGTACATCTTGTCCACGCAAATAATTGCGTCCTTCTCATCTGATGAAATGGAAATGACGCCCACCAGCCCTGGCATCTTCAAGGTGTTGTAGGCATAGTGGGATGCCGCCATGAACTTGGCCAAAGCTGGGCGACCAAGGATTCCATTGTATGGCAGGGGGAGGTCAACCACATCAAATAAGATCTTCTTAGTCCGGTAGTTCAACTCTCCCCCAAATGTCACTGGTAACGTGATTTTCCCCTTAGGATGACTCCTGCTGGGGTTGATCCCTTGAAACGTACCAGTAACTTTGAGCTCTTCTTCTGCTATCTGGAGTTTGCTGATGACCTTTGAAGAAATCAGATTCAACCTGGCCCCGTCGTCAACCAGCATCTTTGTGACTCTGAGGTTGCGGATTGTAGGTGATACCAACAATGGCAAGCACCCTATCGCGGTGGTGTGGCCAGGGTGGTCCTCTTCATCGAAGATGATGGGCGTGCAGGACCACTTGAGCGGCCTTTGAGAGTCTGCTGCTGGCTCCACGACATTGACTTCACGCGCCCACCGTTTAAGTTGGCGGTGAGAGGAGTGCAAAGATGCACCCCCGTCAATGCATAGGGCGTCAGTGGCTTTCTGGAATTCCTGCTCACTGGTCTCCTCCTCATCTCCTTCATCACTCTCATCGTTGCAATCCCCCTTCTCACGGCCTCTGGTGGGTTTCCCTTGATTCTGAGGAGCCTTGCCGGGGCGGCTTCCTCCGCCACGCTAGCCCTTTCCGCCAATGCCATTCTGACCTTTCTCTTTATCTCGCTTCTCATATTCAGCCCTCTGCTTCTTGACAAGCTGCTCAACCTGATGACACTCTTGGAGATCGTGGCCCTTGGTCCGATGGATCTTGCAATACGGCCCATCACCTTTCCCAGCCTTCTCGGCAGCCGCGGCTTCCCGTCAGTCAGTGCACGCGGCAACCTCCTTGCCGGGTATCTCAGCCTTGACTTTCTTGCCGGTACTAGGCAGGCCCGATCCCTCAACGGTCATCACTGCCTTATCCTTGCGCCTTTTGTTGCGCTTCTTGTTCTGCTTATTTTGACTGGTGGCCTCGTCATCATCTTCTGAATCGATGTCGACACCATCCTCCTCTCCGGGGAGCTTCCTCCCTTCCTTAATTCGAGCGCACTTATCCACCAGAGTGTAAAGCTCCTTCACAGTCTTGGGCAATCAAATGTTCATCTTGGAACGTATCTGACGATTGCACACGTTGGACTGTAACGCAGCTATTACAGCTGCAGGGTGGATGTCCGGAATATTCCTGTGGACTCTGCTGAATCTCTGCATGTATTTCCGCAGGCTCTCGCCTTCCTTGTGCGGGAGGAGCTGCAAGTCGCTGGGCCACCCTGGTTCTTGATGGCTGCCCGTGAAGGTGCCAACGAACTCATGGCACAGGTCAGCCCAGGTCGAAATGGAGTTCTCCGGTAGGTGCATCAGCCAAGCCCTCACATTTGGCTTGAGTGCCAAAGGGAAGTAGTTGGCGAATACCTTCTCATCTCTTCCCCCAGCAACTTGAACAGTGATGGTGTAGATGCTCAAGAACTCTGCCAGGTTCAGTCTTCCATCATACTTCTCTGGTATCTCTGGCTTGAACGTGCGAGTGGACGGCCAACGGACTTGAAGCAGCTCGCGGGTGAAGGCGGGCTCATCGACGTTGGGGCCATCGCGCCTGTCGGACTGGTGGTGGGCATCTCGGTGTCGCTCGGTGTCGACACGCGCGCCTTCCCTACGCTTGTCCTCCAGGACTCACCGTGGGCCTTGACGCGCTCGAGGGTCGGACGAAGCCATCGAGATGTCGTTAGGTTCTTGGTCGTGCGGCTCCCACGGCGGCTGCCGCGGAGGGGACTGCACCGTAGGAGTGGCCCCATCCGCACAACCAGCAGCATGGGCCGTCACCGCTGCCTGGGGAGGCCGTGGCGGACCGGCCCGCTGCGATCCTCCCGCCTCGGCGAAGCCAATCAGACTCTGAATGGTGGCTCTCCACTCATCCATCTGATTGGCTGCCGGCGGAAATTTCAACAGCAGCTGGGCTCGTGCCATGGCCTTCAAAGCGGTGCTCGGCATGGATGTCGATGAAGATCATAACGTCGCCCGGCTCCTGACGGTGCCGGTAGCGGTCGCGCCGTGCTCTCATCGTTGTGAGCCAGCCACCTGGATGGCGTGTGGACGAGGTGGAGGCGCTTGAGGGCCAGCGGCTTCGTTTGGCGTAGCGGCTGGGTCGACTCGTTCCGGGGGTGGCGCATGTTCTACGGCTGCTCCCGTGGCGGGAGCGGTCAGGGATTTGCGATTCCCCCCAGAGTGGGTACCCCCGCTGCAGCTGTGCCCTTCGGCCGAACGAGGAGGTGCAGATGGAATGATCTCTCCTCCCGTACCTCGTGGGACGTGGCTGCTGGAATGTAGTTGGTGCTGTCCTTCTCTGGTGCCTCCTGCTCCTGCTTCGGCCACAGGGGAGGTGGTAACAACGCCGCCCGCGCCGACCATGTCCCCCGCAGCGTCTGCACTTCCAGGTGTCCTCGTAGCCCCCGTGGCATTGGCGGGCGCGTGTGGTGGGGCCTTCGAGGTGGATGGATGAGCTGCGGCGTCGGGCTTCTTCTTGGGCGCCATGGACGATGGAGCCATTTGATGAAGAAGATGGCGGTGAAGATGACGCGCTTCGTACACTTCTCGGGTTCGCGCAAGCGCAGCCCCCTACCTGGCGTGCCAAAGATGTCGTGGGAAACCACGACCACCTATGGGGCCAAGGGCCCCTTTTGGTTCGGCAGGGGGACTGGGCGCATTGCACAAAGAGCGGAGGAGCGCAGCGTAGCACGACAGAGATCACACGGGCAGATTTTACCCAGGTTCGGGCCGCTGCGAGGCGTAAAACCCTACTCCTGCTTTGGTGGATTGATGGTGGATGGTGGTGGAAACGCAGCACTCTTGCCCGGCGGGGTTGCCTCGGGGCGAGAGCAGCTACGCGCGTATGGGTGTACAGGGGTCCGAATCCTTTCCATGGTTGCCATGGGCCTCCTTTTATAGATTAAGGGGTCACCACAGTCGCAAATCAGTCATTGTGTACTAATTAGATAGCGAACAGTGCTATCATATCTCCTCTGCAGACAGAGCAGTACACATTAAATGCGCCACTCAGTGTCGCATCATGGCCTGCCCGGCACGCCTTGCTGGGCTGTTTGGCCACCTTCTCTCCTATCTGCATGACACATTGCAGGACAGGTGTCATCTGAAGGTGATTCCTGTAGGAAATGGCTGCCATGTGGCAAAAAGCAGCCACTTAGTCATCTCGGGGCTTGACACCGCATCGATCGGTGACTTGCGTCGCCGTGAGGTGGGGCGGTGAAGCCCTGGCGGGGTCTTTGGCCTTCGTATGCCCCGGCAGGCTTGCCGGGACGATCCTGAGGCTTGCTTCTAGGGCAACCTTGACCTCGCCAGGCTCTCCTGCCCAGCATGGGAGGTTTTCCCTTAGCGGTGTCTTGCTTCTTGGCTTGACTTGGTCTTCTCAGCTTGCCCTTTGATTTGTCAAAGAGCTTATCTCTTTACCTTGGCCTTGTCTTGGACGTTGCAATCTTGATCTTGGGCCTGTGCATGGTCTGGGCAACAGACCCAGGGTTTGTTGCCCCGACAACATCTCATCAAAATATCGAACGAATACCAAATTCACATGATTACTTATAATAAGACTTCTCCCATTCCCTCAGGAACAAACGTAACTACTTACAAAGCATGTTCATGTTCAAGATCAGAGGGGTAATAAATATCATTAAGGATCTGAACATATGATCTTCCACCAAATAAATCAACTAGCATCAACTACAAGGAGTAATCAACACTACTAGCAACCCACAGGTACCAATCTGAGGTTCTAAGGCAAAGATTGAATACAAGAGATGAACTAGGGTTTGAGAGGAGATGGTGATGATGAAGATGTTGATGGAGATTGACCGTCCCTCGATGAGAGGATCATTGGTGATGACGATGGCTTTGATTTCCCCCTCCCGGAGGGAAGTTTCCCCAGTAGAATAGCTCCGCCGGAGCCCTAGATTGCTTCTGTGCAGGTTCCGCCTCGAGACGGCGGCGCTTCGTCCCGAAAGATTTCTTCTTATTTTTTCCTAGGTCAAAACCCTCCATATTGCAGAAGATGGGCACCGGACGATGGCCAGGGGGCACAAAAGAAAGGGGGGCGGGGAACACGACCGGGGGACGGAGGCCCGGGGGACCGGAGGGAGGGTAGGGGCGGTGGTGTTGGGGGGGTGGGTGGGGGGGGGTGCGGGGCAGGGGGTGGCGCAAAGCGGAGGGGTAGGTGAGGACAATTACGGGGGGGTAGGGGGGGGAGGGGGGGGGGGGGGGGGTAGGGCACGCCCCCAGGATTGTGGCCACCTGGTGGGTCCCCTTCTGTTGTTTCTTCGCCCAATATTTTTTATATATTCCAAAACAATTCTCCGTAAAGTTTCAGGAAATTTGGAGTTGTGCAGAATAGGTATCTCAGATTTGCTCCTTTCCGGTCCAGAATTCCAGCTGCCGACATTCTCCCTCTTCATGTAAACCTTGTAAAATAAGAGAGAAAAGGCATAAGTATTGTACCATAATGTGAAATAACAGCCCATAATGCAATAAATATCAACATAAAAACATGATGCAAAATGGGCATATCAACTCCCCCAAGCTTAGACCTCGCTTGTCCTCAAGCGAAAGCCGAAATCGATAA
Organism: Thinopyrum elongatum; assembly: GCA_011799875.1. NCBI lineage: Eukaryota > Viridiplantae > Streptophyta > Magnoliopsida > Poales > Poaceae > Thinopyrum > Thinopyrum elongatum. The sequence goes on from CM022303.1 coordinate 552,501,401, forward strand.
TCATGACCACATGTTTAGAGACAGAGGTGTCGATGAAATAAAATATGGACATGCGGGCATCATGATCATCATTAGAACAACAACATATATTGTCATATAACTTCTCATGCTAAAGTGACAATTCATTGACAAGGTAAAGTATGAATCAAAAACTTTATTGAAAACTAACAAACTATGATCTCGGTCATTGAAGCAATTGCAATTTATCATAACATCGGAAAGAGTCAATGCAAGAGCTTTTAATTAGCAAGCTCACATACTCAACCATCATTTAATCTTTCATAATTGCTAACACTCACGCGATACTTATGAGATCAAAGTTTCAATCAGACACATAGGAAGATAGGGGCTTATAATTTTGCCTCCCAACCATTTACCTCAAGGGTAATGTCAACAACAATAATTTATGATCAACTACATCCGAGTGGATATGTATGTCTGGATCTTTCCCCAACACATAGTGCTTGCCAAAAAGAAAAAGTGTAAAAAGGAAGGGTGAAGATCACCATGACTCTTGTATAAAGGTAGAAGGTAAAAGTAAAAGATAGGCCCTTCGCAGAGGGAAGCAGAGGTTGTCATGCGCTTTTATGGTTGGATGCACAAAATCTTAATGCAAAAGAACGTCACTTTATATTGCCGCTTGTGATAGAGAACTTTATTATGCAGTCCGTCACTTTTATTTCTTCCCCATCACAAGTTCATATAAAGCTTATTTTCCTCACACTAAAAGATCATGCATATTTAGAGAGCAACTTTTAATGCTTGCACCGATGACAACTTACTTGAAGGATCTTACTCAATCCATAGGTAGATATAGTGGACTCTCGTGGCAAAACTGGGTTAAAGGTTTTTGGATGCACAAGTAGTATCTCTACTTGGTGCAAAAGATTTTGCTAGCATAGGATGAGAAGCAAGCTCAACATGTTGGAGGATCCAGGACATTATAACTTCTATTCGGATATAAGAAAACATAACCCATTATGTTGTCTTCCTTGTCCAACATCAACTTATTAGCATATAATATTTTAATGAGTGCTCACAATCATAAAAGATGTCCAAGATAGTGTATTCATATGTGAAACCTCTCTTTCTTTATTACTTCCTATTAATTGCAACAATGACCAAAACTATGTTTGTCAACCCTCAACAAATTTCATGTGACATACTTCTTATATGTGAAGTCATCACTTTCCATAAGATTATTATATAATCTTTTTATTTATTTAATATTATTATTTTTTCTTTTCCAAGATCAAGGCAAGAAAGCAAAGCCCTCAACTCAAAACTACTCTTTATTGTATAACTCTCATACTCGATTACATAGAAAGGTCATAAAGCAAAACTCAAAGACTAGATCATACTAAAACTTTTATTGCTACTAAATCAAGATTTAACTAAAAGGATTGAACTAAGAAAAAGGATAAAGATAAAGAAGTGATGGTGATACGATACCGGGGCACCTCCCCCAAGCTTGGCATAATCCAAGGGGAGTGCCCATACCCATATACTCAGGTCTCCTTCTTAGGAGGTGGTGGTGCAATGTTCTTGGCGATAATGCCTTTCAGGATGTGGTTCTACTCTTCAAGCTTATGATTTTGCTGCTTGAGATCCATAATTTCCTTGCGGAGTTTGCCTGTGACAGTCAGGGCATCGTCCACCCATGGATGCATCCTGGCTGCGGGGGAAAAAGCAACACTCTTTTTCATGTTATTATAAGAGATAAATTTAGCACCGGGAGGTTTGACCGAATCAGGCAGGACTGAGCTCATGAATTCCTCATGCCAGCCACCAAGTTGGGGAAGAGAAGTGACTTCTTGATCCTCGTCCATGGCATCCACTCTTTTCAGGTCAACTTCCATCTCTTCCTCCGTTGACCACCCAAAGGCATTAGCTTTGCTGTATGCTCTTGGATCCGGTGTCGGGTGAGAGACACGACTCTCCCTGGTCGACTCTTGCAAAGACATCTTGCTCTAAATTTGTTGCAGAAATAGCTTGAAACAAGAACAGAGGATATTGCTGTGATACGGTGGTCAAAACCTTCGGGAGATTATATAATGAATTTTTACCGTGCTAAACAAGTATTCTAGGAGAGAACAGAGTCCGGAAGGCACACGAGGTGGCCACAAGCCTAGGACGTGCGCCCAAGGGGGTAGGGCGCGTCCCCAAGGATTGTCGCCTCCTTGTGCACTATTCAGACTACTTATTTTTCTAATTTTTTAAATATTCCAAAACAGAGTAAAATTGCTTTTGGAAAACTTTTGGAGTCGGTTTACTTACCGTATCACATACCTATTCCTTTTCAGGGTTCTGGAGCGTTCTGGAAGGTTTCCCTTATGTACTCCTCCGGTGTTATGGTATGAATAATATTTGTTTCAACATTTATGGGTGTACCTGAGATGTAATGTTTGATTCTTTGCCCATTCACCACCTTCGGGTTGTTGCCCTCGGCATTGTTGATCTTGATGGCACCGGAACGATAAACTTCCTCGATAATGTAAGGACCTTCCCACTTGGAGAGAAGTTTTCCTACAAAAAATCTTAAACGAGAATTGTATAGCAAGACCTAGTCACCTACATTAAATTCCCGCTTTTGTATTCTTTTATAATGCATCTTTTAACCTTTTCTTTAAACAGTTTGGAATTTTCATAGGCTTGGGTTCTCCATTCACCAAGTGAGCTAATGTCAAATAACCTCTTCTCACCGGCAAGTTTGAAATCATAGTTGAGTTCTTTAATTGCCCAATAAGCTTTATGTTCCAATTCAAGAGGTAAGTGACATGCTTTCCGATAAACTATTTTATATGGAGACATGCCCATAGGGTTTTATAAGCAGTTTTGTAAGCCCACAATGCATCATCAAGTTTGTTAGACCAATTCTTCCTAGATCTATTAACAGTCTTTTGCAAGATCAATTTTATTTCTCTATTACTTAATTCTACTTGACCACTAGACTAAGGATGATAGGGAGATGCAATTCTATGGTTAACATCATACTTAGCAAGAAATTTACAGAAAGCACCATGAATAAAGTGTGAACCACCATCAATCATTAAATATCTAGGGACTTCAAACCTCAGGAAAATAACTTCTTTAAGCATTTCAATAGAAGTGTTGTGATCAGCACTACTAGTTGGAATAGCTTCTACCCACTTAGTAACGTAATCAACAACTAGAATATGAGTGTACCCATTAGAGAAAGGAAAAGGTCCCATATAATCAAATCCCCAAACATCACATGGTTCAATAACAAGTGAATAATTCATAGGCATTTCCTGACATCTACTAATGTCACCAACTCTTTGGCATTCATCACAAGACAAGACAAACTTACGAGCATCTTTAAAAAGAGTAGGCCAATAAAAACCAGATTGTAATACCTTGTGTGCAGTTCTATCTCCAGCGTGGTGTCCTCCGTAAGGCTCGGAATGACACTTCCGTAGGATTTGTTCATGTTCATGCTCAGGTATACAACGCCTAATAACACCATCTACTTCTTCTTTATAAAGGTGTGGCTCATCCCAAAAGTAATGTATTAAATCATAGAAAACTTTTTATTTTGTTGGTATGTGAAACTAGTTGGTATAAATTTAGCAACAATATAATTAGCATAGTCTGCATACCATGGGGTACTACGAGAAGCATTTATGACAGCTAATTGTTCATCAGGGAAGCTATCATCAATAGGTAGTGGGTCATCAAGAATATTTTCCAACCTAAACAAGTTGTCTGCTACAGGGTTCTCAGCTCCTTTTCTATCAGTAATATGTAAATCAAATTCTTGTAGCAGGAGAACCCATCTAATAAGTCTAGGTTTAGCATCTTTCTTTTCCATAAGGTATTTAATAGCAGCATGATCAGTGTGAACAATTACTTTGGAATCAACAATGTAAGATCTGAATTTATCACAAGCAAACACAACTGCTAAAAATTCTTTTCAGTAGTAGCATAATTTCTTTGAGCACTGTCTAGAATTTTACTAGCATAATGGATAACATTTAATTTCTTATCAACTCATTGTCCTAGAACATCACCAACAACATAATCACTAGCATCACACATAATTTCAAAGGGTAGGTTCCAATCAGGTGGTTGAACAATAGGTGCAGAAATTAAGGCTTTCTTAAGTATTTCAAAGGCTTCTAGACAATCATCATCAAAAACAAATGGAACATCTTTTTGCAAAAGATTAGTGAGAGGCCTAGAAATTTTAGAGAAATCTTTGATAAATCTCCTATAGAAACCAGCATGACCAAGGAAACTTCTTATACCTTTGATATCTTTAGGACACGACATTTTCTTAATTGCATCAACTTTAGCTTTATCAACTTTAATACCTCGCTCGGAGATTTTATGCCCCAAGACAATACCTTCATTAACCATAAAGTGGCACTTCTCTCAATTCAAGACAAGATTAGTTTCTTCACATCTCTGCAAAAGTCGATCAAGGTTGCTTAAGCAATCATCAAAAGAAGTTCCGCAAATGGAAAAATCATCCATGAAAACCTCAACAATCTTTTCACAAAAGTCAGAAAATATAGCAGTCATACATCTTTGAAAGGTAGCAGGTGCATTGCATAAACCAAAAGGCATACGTCTATAAGCAAAAGTACCGAAAGGGCATGTAAAAGTAGTTTTTTCTTGATCCTCTTGTGACACAGGTATTTGGGAAAAACCAGAATATCCATCTAGAAAGGAAAAATGAGAATGTTTTGATAGTCTTTCTAGCATTTGATCAATGAAAGGTAAAGGATAATGATCTTTCCTAGTGGCTTTATTTATTTTTTCTAAAATCAATTACCATTCTATAACCTGTGGTAATTCTTTGTGGAACCAATTCATTTTTATCATTAGGAACAATAGTAATACCTCCCTTCTTAGGGACACAATGAACGGGGCTTACCCATCTACTATCAGCTATAGGATAGATTATACCTGCTTCCGGAAGCTTTAATATTTCATTTCTTACCACTTCTTTCATCTTTGGATTTAACCATCGCTGGTGATCAACAACTGGTTTAGCATCAGGTTCCATATTAATTTTATGCTGACATAGAGTGGGACTAATGCCCTTAAGATCATCAAGAGTATATCCAATAGCAGCATGATGCTTCCTCAGAGTTTTCAATAATCTCTTTTCTTCATACTCTGAAAGGTTAGCACTAATAATAACAGGATACATCTTCTTTTCATCAAGATACGCATATTTCAAAGTGTCAGGTAATTGTTTAAGCTCAAACACAGGATCACTCTTGGGTGGTAGAGGATCTCCAAGAGTTTCAACAGGCAAATTGTGTTTCAAAACAGGCATTTGTTTAAAGAATATCTCATCTATTTCATTTCTTTCATTCATATGCATATCATTTTCATGGTCTAGCAAATATTGTTCTAATGGACCAGTAGGAGGCACGACAATAGAAGCAAGACCAATAATTTCATCTTTACTAGGCAATTCTTTATCACGAGGTTGTCTATGGAATTTGGAGAAATTAAACTCATGAGACACATCACCAAAATTCACACTAACAATTTCTTTCTCACAATCTATCTTAGCATTAACTGTGTTCAGGAAAGGTCTACCAAATATAATGGGACAAAAATCATCTTGTGAGGAACCAAGAACTAGAAAATCAGTGGGGTATTTTATTTTCCCACACAAGACTTCAACATCTCTAACAATCCCAAGTGGTGTAATAGTGTTTCTATTAGCAAGCTTAATAGTAACATCAATATCTTCTATTTCAGCAGGTGCAATATCATTCATAATTTCCTGATATAAGGTAAATGGGGTAGCACTCACACTAGCACCCAAATCACATAAGCCATGATAACAATGATCTCCTATTTTAACAGATACAACATGCATGCCAACAACAGGTCTATGTTTATCTTTTTCATCGGTTTTAGCAATTCTAGTAGCTTCATCAGAGAAATAAATAACGTGCCCATCAATATTTTCAGCCAAGAGATCTTTAACCATAGAAACATTAGGTTGAACTTTAATTTGTTTAGGGGGTGTAGGTGTTCTAGTGTAACTCTTACGAACCACAGCTGAAGCTTTAGCATGTTCTTTTATCCTAACAGGAAAAGGTGGTTTCTCAATATAAGTAGTAGGAATAACACGATCAACATTATAAGTGGTGGTTTCTTCACTAGATTCAATGGGTTCTACTATTTTTACTTAAATGGGAGGATGATATTTAAACCACTTCTCCTTAGGGAGATCAACATGAGTAGCAAAAGATTCACAAAAAGAAGCTACTATCTCAGAGTCAAGTCCATATTTAGTGCTAAATTCACGAAAAGCATCGGTATCCATAAAAGATTTAACACAATCAAACTCAAGGTTTATACCTGACTCCTTACCTTCGCTGAGCTCCCAATCTTTGAAGTTGCGTTTAATTATTTCCAAAAGATCCCATCAGAATTCAATAGTCTTCTTCATATAAGAACCAGTACAAGAAGTATTGAGAATGGATTGATCATTACGAGAAAGACGAGCATAAGAATTTTGAATAATAATTTCTCTTGAGAGCTAATGATTGGGGCATGAATATAACATTGACTTAAGCCTCCCCCAAGCTTGAGAGATAATTTCTCCTTCACGAGGCCAAAAATTATATATATAATTCCGATCATGATGAACTAGATGCATAGGATAAAACTTCTGATGAAATTCCAATTTCAATCGGTTGTAATTCCAAGCTCCAATATCATCACATAGCCTATACCATGTCAATGCCTTTCCCTTCAAAGATAAAGGGAAGACCTTCTTCTTGACTTCATCTCCGGGTAAACATGCAAGCTTAAATAATCCACAAACTTCATCCACATAGATTAGATGCATATCAGGATGTAGTGTTCCATCTCCTGCATAAGGATTAGCTAGCAGTTTCTCCATCATAACTGAAGGAATTTTATAATAAATATTTTCAGTAGGTGTAGTAGGTTGAGGAGCAACTCTTTGTTCTTCCTATCGAGGTGAAGATACCCCAAACAAGCCCCTCAAAGGATTATTTTCCATAGTGACAAGTGACAATAAATTTCAGCACGTAATATAAAATTTTCCTTACCAAATTCCACTCACCAAAGACGCTTCACTCCCCGGCAATAGCGCCAGAAAAGAGTCTTGCTGACCCACAAGTATAGGGGATCTATCATAGTCCTTTCGATAAGTAAGAGTGTCGAACCCAACGAGGAGCAGAAGGAAATGACAAGCGGTTTTCAGCAAGGTATTTTCTACAGGCACTGAAATTATGGGTAACAGATAGTTTGGTAGTAAGATAATTCGTAACGGTTAACACGTAACAAGTGTAACAAAGGTGCAGCAAGGTGGCCCAATCCTTTTTGTAGCAAAGGATAAGCCTGGACGAACTCTTATATAAAGCAAAGTGCTCCCGAGGACACAATAGAATTATCGTCAAGTTAGTTTTCATCATGCTCATATGATTCGCGTTCATTACTTTGATAATTTGATATGTGGGTGGACCGGTGCTTGGGTGCTGTCCTTACTTGGAAAAGCCTCCCACTTATGATTAACCCCTCTCGCAAGCATCCACAACTACGAAAGAAGAATTAAGATAAATCTAACCATAGCATGAAACATGTGGATCCAAATCAGCCCCTTACGAAGCAACGCATAAACTAGCGTTTAAGCTTCTGTCACTCTAGCAACCCATCATCTACTTATTACTTCCCAATGCCTTCCCCTAGGCCCAGATAATGGTGAAGTGTCATGTAGTCGACGTTCACATAACACCACTAGAGGAAAGACAACATACATCTCATCAAAATATCGAACGAATACCAAATTCACATGATTACTTATAACAAGACTTCTCCCATGTCCTCAGGAACAAACGTAACTACTCACAAAGCATGTTCATGTTCAAGATCAGAGGGGTAATAAATATCATTAAGGATCTTAACATATGATCTTCCACCAAATAAACCAACTAGCATCAACTACAAAGAGTAATCAACACTACTAGCAACCCACGGGTACCAATCTGAGGTTCTGAGGCAAAGATTGAATACAAGAGATGAACTAGGGTTTGAGAGGAGATGGTGCTGATGAATATGTTGATAGAGATTGACCCTCCCTCAATGAGAGGATCGTTGGTGATGATGATGGCTTCGATTTCCCCCTCCCGGAGGGAAGTTTCCCCGGCAGAATAGCTCCGCCGGAGCCCTAGATTGCTTCTGCACTGGTTCCACCTCGAGACGGCGGTGCTTCGCCCCGAAAGCTTCCTTCTTATTTTTTCTAGGTCAAAACCCTCCATATAGCAGAAGATGGGCACCGAAGACGATGGCCAGGGGGCCCACAAGCCCTGGGGGCGCGCCCTGGGGAGTAGGGCACGCCCCCAGGCTTGTGGCCACCTGGTGGGTCCCCTTCTGTTGTTTTTCACCCAATATTTTTTATATATTCCAAAACAATTCTCTGTAAAGTTTTAGGACATTTGTAGTTGTGCAGTATAGGTATCTCAGATTTGCTCCTTTCCGGTCCAGAATTCCAGCTGCTGGCATTCAACCTCTTCATGTAAACCTTGTAAAATAAGAGAGAAAAGGCATAAGTATTGTACCATAATGTGAAATAACAGCCCATAATGCAATAACTATCAACATAAAAACATGATGCAAAATGGACGTATCAGGTATAAGCCATGGTAAAGTTAGAATACAGTAGGTATAATGCAATAATAAAATATGGATGAGTTTGCAAGAGTACTTAAAGTGGTAATTTGCTTTATTATACTAACGGATTTGACGAAGGTTTTGTTAAGTTTTGTGTGATTAAAGTTTTCAAGTTTTGGGTGAGATCACGATGGATGAAGGAATAAGGAGTGACAAGAGCCTAAGCTTGGGGATGCCCATGGCACCCCAAGGCAATATTCAAGGAAGTACCAAGCAAGTAAGCTTGGGGATGCCCCGAAAGGCATCCCCTCTTTCTTCTAACGACCATCGGTAATTTTACTTGGAGCTATATTTTTATTCGTCACATATCATGAGTTTTTCTTGGAGCGTCTTGTATTATATGAGTCTTTGCTTGTTTTGCTTTTTAGTTTGCCACAATCATCCTTGCTAGACACACCTATTTGAGAGAACCATAATGATGCTATGATTTGTTAGAATTGCTCTATGTGCTTCACTTAAATTTTTTGAGCTATGGAATTGCTCTAGTACTTCACTTATATCTTTTTGAGTACGGTGGTGGTTTAATTTTTGAAGAAATATGCTCTCATGCTTCACTTAGATCATTTTGAGAGTCAGTAGAATTTTAAAGCAATATCCTCTCATGGTTCACTTATATTATGTTGAGAGTTGAAAATTTTGAAGAAATATTTATGCTCTTGCTTCACTTCAATTTGTTTGAGAGCTTGTTAGTAGCAATGGTAATATATGAAATTGGTCCCAAAGTGATAGATATTCAAGAGGGATATAATAAAAACTTTCATGAAGATCATTGGATATTATAAACTTGATTCCTTGTAATAGTTTTGCGATATGGAGATAGTAATATGTGAGTCATGTTGGTGAGTAATCATGCTTTGGTAAGAATATTGGTGTTAAGGTTTGTGATTCCGTATGCAAGAACGAAAGTCAATAGTTATGCAATGAATTTACATCCTACTTGTGGTGCATTATTCGGTGTTAGTTATGTGTAATTCTTGTTTATGATAGTTTTTGTTTTTTGGTTGGTTGCTTCTCAATCTATTTGCTAGCCTTTCCTTGTACTAAGCGGGAATACTACTTGTGCATCCAAACTCCTTGAACCAAGTTGTGCCAAATGAGTCCACCATACCTACCTATATGCGGTATTTCCATGCCGTTCCAAATAAATTTGTATGTGCCAACTCTAATTTTCAAAATGAATTTCCTTTTTGTGTGCCCGTGCCGCTCATGAAGTGGCAGGGGATGGCCAATATTTTCCATGCTAGATATGTTATTCTAAAGATGAGTGTTTATTCACTTGTCATTGCATGAGAGTGTGGCAGGTAATAGGGATGCCCAGTCCTAAAATGAAAAAATATATTTATGTTGTCAATAATAAATTCCTTGGAAAGTGTTGGTATATGGAAGGCACCCGTGGATATGGCTAGCCATGGATTGTGTAAGAATGGTGGAAAAAGGAATAGACTTTATTTTATGTTTGGGAACCGCCTATGATGTATCTAGCATGGAAAGTATTGGGAATTCTCGTTTTTGTTGACAGGAAAAGCATGCCTCTCAAAATAATTTTACCTCTCAATTTAAGCTTTGAGCTCTGGCACCTCTACAAATCTCCGCTTCCCTCTGCGAAGGGCCTACCTATTTACTTTTATGAAATTTTTATGAGTCCCCATCTTCTCCTATAAAGCACCAACTAGGGAGCACTATATCATACTTGTACATTGGGCATAGCTAATATTCAAGCGTGTTTCATGAATGGATCAATGATTGAGCATAATGGGCTAGGGATAGCTTTCTTTAGTGTTGATATTTTGAAAGACATGGTTGCTTGTTGATATGCTTGAGTATTGATGTCCTCATGTCAATTATAGACTATTGCTTTGAATCATCTAAAGTCCAAATGTCCATGCTACAAAATAAAAGAATGCATGATGAACATGTTAGGCAACATTCCACATCAAAAATTCTGTTTTTATCATTCACCTACTCGAGGACGAGCAGGAATTAAGCTTGGGGATGCTGATACGTCTCCAACGTATCTATAATTTTTGATTGTTCCATGCTGTTATATTATCAATCTTGGATGTTTTATATTCATTTACTAGCAACTTTATATCATTTTCTGGGACTAACCTATTGACATAGTGCCCAGTGCTAGTTGTTGTTTTTTGCTTGTTTTTTACTTTGCAGAATATCAATACCAAACGGAGTCCAAATGCCACAAAAACTTTTTGGAGATTTTTTCTGGACAAAAGACACCCAGGGTGCCAAAGGAGCACACGGGAGGAGGCCTGTGGGGCCCACTAGGCACCAGGGCATGCCAGGGGGCCCAGGCGTGCTCTGGTGGGTAGTGGAGCCCACGGGAAGCTTCTCCACCGGCCTCCACCTCTATAAATACTCTAAAATCCCAAAAACCTTAGGGGAGTCGACGAAACACTTTTCCAGCCGCCGCAAGTTCCAGAGCCACGAGATCCAATCTAGAGGCCTTTTCCGGCACTCTGCCGGAGGGGGCAACAATCACGGAGGGGTTCTTAATCATCCTTGTTAACCCTTCGATGATGCATGAGTAGTTTACCAGAGACCTACTGGTCCGTAGCTAGTAGCTAGATGGCTTCTTCTTTCTTTTTGATCTTCAATACAATGTTCTCCTCGATGTTCTTGGATATCTATTTGATGTAACTCTTTTTTGCGGTGTGTTTGTTGGGATCCGATGAATTGTGGGTTTATGATCAGTTCTATCCATGAATATTATTTGAGTCTTTGCTGAACTCTTATATGCATGATTGTTATAGCCTCGTATTTCTTCTCCGAAATTTTGGTTTGGTTTGTCCAACTAGATTGATTTTTCTTGCCATGGGAAGAGGTGCTTTGTGATGGGTTTGATCTTGCGGTGCTCAATCTCAGTGACAGAAAGAGACATGACACACATAAATCATTGCTATTAAGGGTAACAAGATGGGGTTTATTCATACGTGAGTTTATCTTGTATACATCATGTCATCGTTCTTATTGCATTACTCCGTCTTTCCATGAACTTAATACACGAGATGCATGCTGGATAGTGGTCGATGTGTGGAGTAATACTAGTAGATGCAGGCAGGAGTCGGTCTACTAATATTGGACGTGATGCCTATATACATGATCATTGCCTTGGATATCGTCATGATTATTTGCTTTTCTATCAATTTCCCAACAGTAATTTGTTTACCCACCATATGCTATTTTCTTGAGAGAAGCCTCTAGTGAAAACTATGGCCCTTGGGTCTATTTCCTATCATATTAAATCTAAAAATACCTTGCCGCACTTTTTCTTTCTTTATTTTATTTTATGTTTTAGTTAGATCTATTTACCAAAACCTATACAATTTAATCTATCTCAATACCGAGGAGGGATTGACAACCCCTCTTACACATTGGGTTGCAAGTTTTTGTTGTTTGTGTGCAGGTGCTGTTTACATAGTGTTGCTTGGTTCTCCTACTGGATTGATAACCTTGACTTCATAACAGAGGGAAATACTTACCTTTGCTGTGCTGCATCATCCTCTCCTCTTCGGGGAATTACCAACGCATATACAAGCAATCATAGGACAAAACGAATCTACTCAAACATCATAGGATAGCCATACATCATTGGGAAATAATATATAGCGTTGAGCACCAGATTTAAGTATAGATTACAGCAGGGAGAAGAGGTGTTACACCGCTGCATAGAGGGGGAGAAAGTTAGTGTTGACGGCGGCGAAGTTGTTGGTGTAGATCACAGTCACGATGATTGCCCCGGTGGCGTTCTGGCGCCACTGGGAGAGAGGGGGAGAGAGCCCCCTCCTTCTTCTTCTTCCTTGGCCTCCCCCCTAGATGGGAGGAGAGTTCCCCCTCTGGTCCATGACCTCCATGGCACCCGGAAGGGTGAGAGCCCCTTCGAGATTGGATTTCTCTTTCTGTTCTCTTCTGTTTCGCGTTCCTGTTTTCTGGCCCTTCACCGTTTCTTAAATTCCCGGAGATCCGTAACTCCGATTGGGCTGAAATTTTGAGGGGATTTTTATCCATAAATTATCTTTCTTGCGGAGAAAGAAGTTAAGCAACCGCCTTACAAGGTGCCCACTACCCACCAGGGCGTGCCTAGTGGGCCTCTCGAGCACCGTCTTGCGTTGTTTCTTCTTCCAAAAATTCACATATATTCCAAAATAAATCTTCGTAAATTTTTATCGTGTTTGGACTTTGTTTGATATGGATATTCTGTGAAACTAAAAACATGCAACAAACAGAAACTGGCACTGGGCACTGGATCGTTAGTCCAATAAATCATATAAATTGTTGCCAAAAGTATGTGAAAGTTGTATAATATTGGCATGGAACGATCAAAAATTATAGATACGACAGAGACGTATCAGCATCCCCAAGCTTAATTCCTGGTCTTCCTCGAGTAGGTAAATGATAAAAAGATAATTTTTGATGTGGAATGCTACCTAGCATAATCTTGATCATATAATCTAATCATGGCATGAATATTAAGACACGAGTAATTCAAAGCAATAGTCTATAATTTTAAAAGACATAAATAATCAGGCATCCCAACAAACAATCATGTCTTTAAAAAATATCAATGCTAAAGAATGTTATCCTGACAGAATCCTATAGCCTTGTCATCCACCATTTTCTTAACACAAAGTATAAATCATGTACTACCCCAGTGTCAGCCAAGCAATTGGTTCATATCCACCATTTTCTTAACACAAAGTATAAATCATGTACTACCCCAGTGTCAGCCAAGCAATTGGTTCATACCTTTTAACGCGCTTCAGCTTTTTCAACCCCCACGCAATACATGAGTGCAGGCCATGATATAGCAGCATGGGTGGAATAGAATGCGGTGGTAGAGATTAATATGGAGAAGACAAAAAAGAAGAAAGTCTCACATCGACGAGGCTAATCAACAGGCTATGGAGATGCCCATCGATTGGTATCAATGCGATGAGTAGGGATTGCCATGCAACGGATGCACTAAGAGCTATAAGTGTATGAAAGCTCAAACTGAAAACTAAGTGGGTGTGCATCCAACTTGCTTGCTCGAAGACCTTGGGCATTTGAGGAAGCCCATCATCGGAATATACAAGCCAAGTTCTATAATGAAAAATTCCCACTAGTATATGAAAGTGACAACATAGGAGACTCTCTATATGAAAAACATGGTCTACTTTGAAGCACAAGTGTGGTAAAGGATAGTAACAATGCCCCTTCTCTCTTTTCTCTCATTTTTATTTTTTCCTTTTTTTTCTTGGGATCATTTTGGCCTCACTTTTTCCCCTTTTTTCTTTTTCTTTTTCTTTTTGTCCGGAGTCTCATCCCGACTTGTGGGGGAATCATAGTCTCCATCATCCTTTCCTCACTGGGGCATGCTCTAATAATGAATAATGATGATCATCACACTTCTATTTACTTACAACTCAATACCTAGAACAATATAACTCTATATGAATGCCTCTGGCAGTGTACCAGGATGTGCAATGATCTAGCGTAGCAAAGATATCAAAAAACGGACAAGCCATGAAAATATCAAGCTAGCTATCTTACGATCATGCAAAGCAATATAACAATGAATGCTCAAGTCATGTATATGATGATGATGGAAGTTGCATGGCAATATATCTCAGAATGGCTATGGAAATGCCATAATAGGTAGGGATGGTGGCTGTTTTGAGGAAGATATAATGAGGCTTATGTGTGATAGAGCGTATCATATCACGGAGTTTGGATGCACCAGTGAAGTTTGCACCAACTCTCAAGGTGAGAAAGGGCAATGCACGGTACCGAAGAGGCTAGCAAATTGCGGAAAGGTGAGAGTGCGTATAATCCATGGACTCACATTAGTCATAAAGAACTCACATAGTTATTGCAAAAGTTCATTAGCCCTCAAAGCAAAGTGCTACTACGCATGCCCCTAGGGGGGAGGTTGGTAGGAGTTAACCATCGCGCACCCCCGACCTCTATGCAAAGGAAGACAATCAATAATAAATCATGCTCCAACTTCATAGCATAATGGGAGACTATGCGTGCATGCTTCCGGAATCACAAACCTTAACACTAATATTTCTACTAAACACAATCATTCACTAGTACCTCCCACATATTACCATCTCTATATCGCAAAACTATTGCAAGGAATCAAACATATCATATTCAGTGATCTACAAGTTTTATGTAGGATTTTATGGCTAATCATGTGAATGACCAATTCCTGTTGACTCTCCAAATAGATAAAAGTGAAGCATGAGAGTTTAGTTCTTTCTACAAAAGACTTGCCCATGCTCTAATAAATATAAGTGAAGAAAAAGAGCATTCTGCAAATAACGGTTTTCTATAGGTAGAGAAACATGCAATCCAAACTTCAAATGATATAAGTGAAGCACATGAAACATTCTATAAAGCCATACTCAAAAGATATACGTGAAGTGCAAAGAGCATTCTATAAATCAACCAAGGACTATCTCATACCAGCATGGTGCATAAAATAAAAGGGAAAAATAAACACAAAAGACGCTCCAAGAATTTACGCATAACATGTGACGAATAAAAATATAGCTCCAAGTAATATTACCGATGGTCGTTAGAAGAAAGAGGGGATGCCTTCCAGGGCATCCCCAAGCTTAGTTGCTTGGGAGTCCTTGAATATTACCTTGGTGTGCCTCGGGCAACCCCAAGCTTAGGCTCTTGCCACTCCTTATTCCTTCATCCATGGTGATCTCACGCAAAACTTGAAAACTTCAATCACACAAAACTTAACAAAACCCTCGTGAGATCCGTTAGTATAATAAAGCAAATCACTACTTTAAGTACTATTGCAAACCCATTCATATTTTATTTTTGCATCATACCTACTGTATTCTAACTTGTCCATGGCTTATACCACCGATACAATCCATAGTCCCATCAAAACAAGCAAAACAATGCATCAAAAACAGAATATGTCAAAACAGGACAGTCTGTAGCAATCTGAACATTGACCATACTTCTGTAACTCCAAAAATTCTTAAAAATTAGGAAAATATAAACCATTTGCATATCAGTACCATGTAAAAAATTTAGAAACTTTTGGCGTTCCAGTAGAAAATGTAAATTCACGCACTACAGCCGAGTTTCTGTTTTTGCACTGCACATACCAAACAAGCAATCTAAACATCCTAAAGGCAAATCTTGGCACATTATTTTTATAATACAATGGATTTGCACAAGGGGATAATTATTTTTGTTGAAAAATTTCTGTAATTCAAGATTCACAAAGTCTCCATGGGCATGAACAAAGTTCAAGGAGCTCCCCCACTTCAACGGTGCTCGTCTTTCTTACTTTCACTTTTCCTTTTGAAAAGTTTTAAGTTCCCCTCTATATTTTTTTGTTTTTAAACTTTATAAAAGCACATAAAAGAAGTAAATGACTCTTTAAAACTTCTGGGTTGTCTCCCTGGCAGCGCTTTCTTTAAAGCCATTAAGCTAGGCATAAGGTGCTCAAGTAATCGATCCACTCGGATCCCAAGGTATATCAAAGCCAATTTAATTAACAATGATTTTTAATTTTGTAGTGAGCACCAAGCAACATATATCATGCAATGGCGAAGTCTAACTCTCTTCCTATGCATTGGCATGTCATAAAAGAACAATTCATGCACATCAAGTAAAGGCCAATGCATAGTATAGATAGTTTCTTGCAATTTTATCGTATTGGAAACATAGAGAGGCGGAGATGTAGTTCCTCTCTCATAATAATTGCAGGTAGTAGCAGCAAGCACATGCATATTATATCCAACCAAATCATCATGTGTAGTAGTAAAACACAACCCATCAATATAATCCTTAATAAGTGCAAACTTCTCCGATATAGTGTAGTTGGGAGAATTCAAAAAGATAATAGGACTATGATGTGTGGGTGCAATAGCAACAATTTCATTCTTAACATAAGGAACTATAGCAAGTTCATCTCCATAAACATCATTCATATTGGCATCTTGGCCACAAGCATAGCAAGCATCAATTTCATCAAAAAGGGATATTTCAAACGAATCAATGTGATCATAGCATTCATCCTTCGGTAAGCACGAAGGAAAATTAAACAATGTATGAGTTGAAGAGTTACTCTCATTAGAAGGTGGGCACGGGTGATCAATCCACTCTTCATCCTTTTGTTCTTCTCTCTCCTCCTCATCTTTTTCATCTAATGAGCTCACAGTTTCAGCAATTTCTTCTTCCATAGATTCCTGCAAAATATTAGTCTCTTCTTGGATAGCAGAGGAGTCCTCAACATATTCTTTAACATAAGCATTAGAAGCATAGTTTTCATTGCAATATTTAAGTATGGCAAAATTTTCAGATTTGTAAAGATTAGCATCATACTTTTCAATCAAATAAGCAATTTTGTGAGCACCCTTAAAAGCAACAAATTCTTCAATTTGTTCAACATCATAATAACTATAAACACCTTTAGCATAAGAAGATAAGACTCCATTATCACTAAACTCACATTGATAGGGAAGGTGTTTCTAAGGGTCTTCAGACCAACAAGTAAAATCATATATTTCGCATAAATTCCAAGCATAGCAATACATAGTATTAATATGATGCCATAATTTTTTCCCTTTTTGAGATAAGAGGTGTCGCACAAAATAAGCATGCTCATTTAATGATTTTCCCTCAACTAAGCTAGTTGGGTTTTTAGCACGAGCACAAAGGGATCGAAGATGATCCAAGTAAAAAGCTTCAACAGTATGATATATTTTGGGTGGTTCTTCAACCATTGGTTTATTAGGTACAACTAATTTTTTTTGGTATTTTACGTTTCCTACCCATAACAAAAGATAGAAAACAAGAGCACAAAATAAAATCTACTTAGTGATAAAAGCCAACAAACGCACACGAGAATATTCACCCCACGCTATTGCTCCCTGGCAACGGCGCCAGAAAAAGGTCTTGATAACCCACAAGTATAGGGGATCAATTGTAGATTTTTTGATAAATAAGAGTGTCGAACCCAACGAGGAGCTAAAGGTAGGATTTATATTCCCTTCACGTTCTATCGACCACCGATACAACTCTATGCACACTTAACATTCGCTTTACCTAGAACAAGTATGAACTTATTTTGTAGGTGTGATAGGACAGTTTTGGAAGAATAAAACTAGATGTACTTAGCGAGAATAAAACTATGAGTAATTTGCAAGATAATAAAAGTTAGTTGTTTAGTAGAAAGCTTTTGTAACACAAGAAAGTTATTTGTCCCTAGGCCATCGATAACCAGACCGGTAATCATTATTGCAATTTTATACGAGGGAGAGGCATGAGCTAACATACTTTCGGTACTTGGATCATATGCACTTATGATTGGAACTCTGGCAAGCATCCGCAACTACCAAAGATCATTAAGGTAAAACCCAACCATAGCATTAAGTATCAAGTCCTCTTTATCCCATACGCAACAACCTACATACTCGGGTATGTGTTTTAGTCACTCACGCCACCCACCATAAGAGAATCATGAACGTATTGCAACACCCTACAGTGGGAATTCCTCACGCTTGCGCGACTCGGAGGGCACCATAGGACAGCACCAAAAAAACATACAACTCAAACCAATCACGATCATCAATCAACCCATAGGACAAAACGAATCTACTCAAACATCATAGGATAGCCATACATCATTGGGAAATAATATATAGCGTTGATCATCATATTTAATTAGAGATTACAGCAGGGAGAAGAGGTGTTATATCGCTGCATAGAGGGGGAGAAAGTTGGTGTTGACGGCGGCAAAGTTGTTGGTGTAGATCGCCGTCATGATGATTGCCCCAGCGGCGTTCCGGCGCCACCGGGAGAGAGGGGAAGAGAGCCCCCCTCCTTCTTATTATTCCTTGGCCTCCCCCCTAGATGGGAGGAGAGTTCACCCTATGGTCCATGGCCTCCATGGAACCCAGAGGGGCGAGAGCCCCTCCGAGATTGGATCTCTCTTTCTGTTCTCTTTTGTTTCGCGTTCCTATTTTCTGGCCCTTCACCGCTTCTTAAATTCCCGGAGATCCGTAACTCCGATTGGGCTGAAATTTTGAGGGGATTTTTATCCATAAATTAAATTTCTTTCGGCAAAATAAGGGTAGCAACCGCCATACAAGGTGCCCACTACCCACCAGGGCGCGCCTGGCCCCCCAGGCACGCCCTGATGCCTAGTGGTCCCCTCGAGCACCGTCTTGCGTTGATTCTTCTTCCAAAAATTAACATATATTCCAAAATAAATATTCATAAATTTTTATCGTGTTTGGACTTTGTTTGATATGGATATTCTGTGAAACAAAAAACATGCAACAAAATGGAACTGACACTGGGCACTGGATCAATATGTTAGTCCAATAACTCATATAAATTGTTGCCAAAAGTATGTGAAAGTTGCATAATATTGGCATGGGACGATCACAAATTATATATACAACAAAGACGTATCATGCGCCTTGCTGGACCGCATCGGTCTCATCTCCCACCTCCCTCCCGGCCATTGCCTCCTCCTTCACTACGACCTCCCCCGTCCCGAGCACCTGGCAATGCAGGCGGCGGCAGGAGGCAAGGGCCGATGTGTCTCCTCCTATAGGAGGACCACCTCCGTACTGAGAACCTGGCAACGCTGGCGGTGGTAGGATGCAGGGGTAGATTCGGGGGCAGCGAGTCGCGGGGAGGAGCCCCTTGGTGACCCCTATTTATCGAGGGAGGTAGAAAAGCACAACACAAGGATCGGATCAGAGTTCTGGTCGACCCCGATGGTGTCCCGTTTTAGGAAGGAAGCTGGTTTTTCTGAGTTTTTTTTACAACATTTTTTTTACAACATTTTTTTTCTTTTTTCCGAGTTAAAGGGAGAATGCTTTTTTTGAGGGAAGCCAAGACTTTATTACTCAAAGATTACAAAGTATGGAATACAAAAAGGATCATGGGGTTGTCCCAGCCAAACATGGCGGCCCTGACTTAAAGACTGGGAGTACTTGGCTAACGAATGAGCTTCGAAATTAGAAGCTCGACCTTCAAAAGTGAAGATACAATTGAAGTTTTCTGCTCTAAGCTTAATCTCACTAATGATCTGACCATAACTTCCATTACAACCCTTTTCAATATCTCCCGAAACCTGTTTGCAATCAGTTGAAACAACGAAGTCGTGAAGAAGGAGGTCTTCGGCTAGGGAAAGAGCCTCCCTGCATGCAATAGCTTCCAATGTTGCTGCATCACGCACACCATGAACGATGAGTGCTGATGACTCGAGAAAGAAGCCGCTCGAGTCCCTGCACACTGCTGCCGCTGCCCCTCCTTCTCCCTCTCAGGCCAAACCTGCATCCACGTGAATCTTAGCAGAGCCCGCTGGCGGAGCTGCCATCCGGGTCCTCCTCTGTGGCGTTATCACATGTATATCTCTTATGTTAGCTGGCTTCACATTGACATCACCAAGTTCTGCAATGAACCATTTCACGAACAGGTTGGTGGATAAAGGACTTTGAAAAACATGTTCGTGAATGGCTTTCCTCCTCGCCCACTATGTAGCCCAGAGAGTTACAGCCAAAGTTACAAAAACATCATGTGGCATTGATTCAATCATAGCAAAGAGCCACTGTTTTGCACTGGGTTTAGTCGATGCAATCAAGTGCTCCGCTAACTCCTCATCGACAAGAGCCCACATACTCCGGGACATAGAACACTCAAGCAAGGAATGCATCCATGAGTCTTCCATACCACATAATCCACACGCACTCGAGTTCACCATGTTTCTATTACACCGAATGTCATTTGTCGGCAGTGAATTCGCCGAGGTAAAGGGAGGAAGCTTTTTTTAAGGGGTGTTAAAGGGAGGAAGTTGATGTGAGTTGGTGCCATGGGGTTGAGGCCAAATACGGTGCACTGGTGGGTAGGGGCCGAGGCCCAATACAACAATTTTGTCTTTGCCCTAGTAGACACGATGTACAAGCAAAACGTTTTCCTTTTTTACTTTCTAGCAAATATGCCCGTACGTTGCAACGGGAGACAAAAAATTATGCGCAACCCAAATAAGTATGACTCAATATACTAACAAATGAGCGTCCTTTATTTTAACACGGTGGTTCACCATGTTGGCACTTATTTTTCTTCTCACCCTCGCTGATGATGGTCGCGATGTCCACGTGATCACAATGCATTCGACGTGGTAAATCGCAAGGTTATGAGCTTGTCACTGCACACTTGTCATTATGTTACACAAGGAAATGTTTAAAACTTTAAAAACAAATCTCATCGACCACTAACTACTCCCAACGCCTAGACATATAAAGACTTTCGAAATACTAATCAAATCCTAGACATAAAAGACTTTTGAATCGGTGAACAGTTTTTCGAACCAACAAACTTTTTTTGAAAAAATTGTATTTTCTCAAAAAAAATCACAAACATTATTTTTGCTTACGAACATTTTTTGAATTCATGAACGATTTTTACTCAACAAACATTTTTTGAATCTATGAGGTTTTTTTAAAATTAGGGAACAAATTTTAATTTTTTTAAATTTCTGTGAACATTTTTTAAATTTCATGGACATTGTTTCAGATTCCTGAGTATGTTTTGAATACACGATAATTTTTCAAATTCATGAACATGATTTTATTTCCCACCATTTTTTCCCAAATCGTGAATATTTTTTATAATTTGTGAACAGTTTTGCAAAACCACAAACATTTTTTGAATCTGCGAAAATTTTATGATTTCCTATACATTTTTTGAATTTGCATACATTTTATGATTTATCAAACATGTTTTTGAAAACTCGCAACTTTTAAAATTTGGAAATCTCGAATTAGTTTAAAGAAGTAAGAAAACAGAATGAGAAAAGAAAAGACAAAAAACGAAATGAAAATAAATAGAGTAGTCAAGCCCTGCACATGGGCCAGCCCATGAACACATACGTGGGGAAGAGGACTTGTGTGAAAAAAGGGAGGGGAAAAGTGAGGAGGCTGGGATCAAACTCTGGTCTCCTGGCTAGAAGTGCTAGGTGTTAGCCGCTGTGCTGCTTGTGCGTCTATTATTTATATTGGTATCACATCTATAAAACAAAGAAACGTGACAACGACTTTGAAAAGAAAAAATAAATCATTTTCTTCACTTATGGGTGGCATAGTGGATAATTTATAGCAACTTCGGGGGTATTTTTATGGATGTACGACCAAAAGCAATGCGTGCTTTATTATTAGGTAAAGACTAGCAAAAGACCCCCAGAAAAAAACTTACTAGTAAAAGAGCCTGTGCTTTGCAACGGAAGAAAAAACTATCAGATTATGCAGGTGTGGTATATATATACTACCACATGGTAGTGTATAAGACATGAGTGTAGTTAGACCCCGTAGTAGGATGTATTTTTTCTCTATATATATAGTAACGCTAAACTAAGCGTAAGTGTAGAACAACTTATTCTACACCTCTAGTAACGCTCTATACAAAATATAGTAACGTATCATATAAAATATAGCAATATTTTTGACAATGTCGTAAATCAAAAACTTGCATAGTAAAAAGGTACACTACTGCAGGATGCTGCTAACGTGACACTACAATCAGAGACCCTTTAACGAAACTGTGTGCGATGCATTAATCGCAAATGGTGATGTAAAAATACCGTAAAAAAAAGATGCAAAACATTTGCGATGGCGGATACATCAAACACGGTTCAGATTTTAGTTGTGTGTGCGATGCTGGGCATACAGTTCAGTCCAATGAACTGTTTGCGATGAGGCAGAAGAACAGAAACAGGCAGCCAAATGAAGGTGTGTGCGATATACGGCATACAATTCACTCGGATGAACTGTTTGTGATTAGGCAACACAAAAGAAACGGTCAGCCAGGTGAAGGTGTGTGCGATATACGGCATACAATTCACTCGAATGAACTGTTTGCGTTGAGCCAAGAGAACAGAAACGGTTCAACTTAACAAGATGTGTGTGATACGCGGCAAACAGGTCTGTAATCAGAAATGTGTGGAAAGACCGATAACAACACAGACGATTCCTGTTAACAAGCCGTGTGTGTTGTGAGCAAACGATTGCTGGTATACAATTGTCAGTGATTGATAAAATCATCACCGACGGGTTCCATTATTTAGTCCGTGTGCGATGTGATTTGCTCTGTCCGCACAACATCTACGCTCTGTCTACAGAGCATCAACATATATACTTAAAAAGACAACATTGCATAACCAAATTAAGCATACAATTACACAAG
Source organism: Thinopyrum elongatum (assembly GCA_011799875.1). Classification (NCBI taxonomy): domain Eukaryota; kingdom Viridiplantae; phylum Streptophyta; class Magnoliopsida; order Poales; family Poaceae; genus Thinopyrum; species Thinopyrum elongatum. The sequence continues at coordinate 552,524,321 of CM022303.1, forward strand.
TTACTACACATATAACATTTCCACACACCAAAGTAAGCAATTACATGCATACTAAACTAGGAGAAACGAGGATCTAATCATCTACTTCTTGTTGCGACGACGCTTGCCATTGCTTTGCTTCCGGCTGGATCCCTGGCCGTTTTGGGGAAGGAGGCACTTCCTCATGTCAACGATCCGCCTGTACATCTTGTAGCTCGTGTACGCCTCCTTGGCCACGTACACGACATGAGCTTTGTCGAGTTTCTCCATCCAGGCCGAGTGCCAGGCACGCTTGTCCTTGTTGCAGGAATCCTTCATGTCTCTATAGTAGGGATCGATGATGGCCTCGGCGAGGTGAACCAGTGAGTCCTTCTCATGCTCGTTGCTGCCCCAGATCTTGTATTGGCCCTGGATGTCGACAAGATTATGGCAGGCGATGCCCGAATTCTTGAGCACCTTTACATCGTTGGTGATGTCCACCATAGCGAACATGTAGTGGCAGTTGTTGACAAACCTGGCGAAACGCTCGCAAGGCCTTGTGGCAAGGAAGTAGTGGTAGACGAGGACGTGATTGCGCATGCACATCTGGGCGACGGTGACCTTGGGACGAGACCCGGCACGAGCGCGGGTGTACTCGAGGTCGAACCCGACCACCTTGTACTTCTCCTCAGCAAGCAATAGCTCCATGATGTGGATGGAGTGCTCCACCCAGACCGGGTTGTTGGTGTACACCACCGAGAGCTCCGTGAACCTTCTGTGGGTGTCCACCACGACATGCATGGTGAACTGCTGCTCGTCGTCGGCAGCCGCTCGGAGCGCCATTGGAGCCGCGCAGGATACCCTCTAAGAATTTGTCGTGGTGGGTGTGCTTCTTGCAATGGTGGGGGGCGATCGAAAGGTTGAAGAGACACAAGGGTTAAATGGCTGCTGTAATAAATGGGGGCCGGCCGACCTGTAATCGTCATGTCTTGTCACCGCGTTCATAGCGAAGGATTCTAGTGCACGCTTGACAACACCGCACGTGTTTCATTTGACCACACGTTGGCTCGAAGAGGCGCCAAATGTATCGTCGGTGAGCCTGTTCCCGCGCTACCGCGCAGTTTACCGCGCAACCTTCTCGCCCGGCTAGTTTGGCCACACGTCGGCTAGAAGAGGGACAAATCATGGGCGTTTATTGGCAAAAAGCTTTGTAAAAACGAAGTGTGTGGAATGACTTCGGTCATAAGTTTACCCGTGGGTGATGAGGTCAAAGTTACACAGAAGGGTGATGATGGACACTCGAGTGCGATAATTAATTCTGCGCTCTACAGGGCACACGGTTGAAGAAACAACTGTGTGCAATAATGTCGAAGATCGCAGTCGAGTTAGCTATACAGATCGTGTGCTATGAGATCGACAATGTAAACACGTTCGAGAATGATTAATAAAATCTAAGTACATTGCATATTAAGGTCAAAATAGTGCTACCAATATACGAGTTTCATACGATGCCATTTCAACGATTGTACCACAAAAGTTCGAAATATTACAAGATTCAAATTCCAGAGTTATATGGCTCAAATTCGAAGATTACAATGTTCAAACTGATATTAGAAATGAAATTCAGCTCATCAGCTGCAAACGCTCGCGCTGATCCGCTGAACATGGATATAAGAGAGGTTCAAACTAATATTAACACTTGTAAGGCTGGTTTCGAAACCTCATAATTTTTGCAAATGGGTCAGCCACTGAGAAGTCATGTATGGGGTTGACACGATGACTTCCGATTACTCTGTCATCTGAAGTTCCAAAATGAAATTCAACATTTTCGGAGCCTATTCCATTCTGTCGTAGCGGCCGGCGCTGATCAACAATGTCACAGCCCTAGAATTTGTTGGCAATTAGTTGCACTGGTGAGCATTCATGCATCATGTCTAAATTTCTGAAAACTTGAATTGAGGGAATTTTCAAAGCCTCAGAAATCTTTTAAAATGGTCAAAATTCAAATTGTTTCAGATGAGCCCAAGAAAATGTTCCTTTAAAGCTCTGAAAATTTTGGCAAGAGGTAAAACTCAAACCAACATTTTTGGATGTCTAAAATTAATTATTTTGGGCCTCTGAGTTAAATCAATATTTATTTGGATTGGGTTTATATTTATATTAAATAGAATATGGATCTAACAATTCTGAAACTCCATGTGTGACTTGGGTTTTGTCCATCATATCCACATGCAAGCTTTCAGGATTTTATAAAATGGCTATGTATTTTGAACAAACCAAAACATACTGCAGAAAATAGCAAAACAAAACAAAAATAGAAAAGACAGAGTTTCATCGGGCCTTACCTGGCAGCCCACTAGCGGCCCAGTCCACCAGAGCCGGCCAGCCCAGCCTAGCGAGGGGCAGGTTTGTCTTCAACCCCTCGCCAGGAGGACAAGTTGTGGCAGAGCGCGCGTCGCCGGCCGCCACCTCCTTCTTCGACGTGTCCCAGCCCCCCCACCCCCCCATCCACTGCTCGCATAGCCACCAGCAACCCCTCGCCGCACCGAATTGCCCAAGAGCCGCACAACGACGCCGTAGACCTCACCGCCGAAGGATTCGAGCTGAAGAGCTCCGGAGACGACGCTACACCCATCTTCCTCGTCCACGACCGCCGGCTGCCGTCGCTTGATTTGGCCGCTCCAGAGCCTCCCCAACCTCGCCGTCGAAGCCTTGGCAATCGCCGTGAGCTCCTCTTGCTATCCCCTCTGTCCCCTCACTCCCGCGCGTCCTCTAGCCATGGCCCCCTTCGACCCAGCGCCGCCGTCCGCCATGGACGCCGGGCATGGCTTTGCCGTGCCCATCCTCTCGAACAGCCGAGCTCTATGAGCTCCTCGCATCGCCAGAAGTCCGCCGAGCCCCTCTGCTAGCTTCTGTGCACACCGTAGCGACCAGATCGTCGAGGCCGAACTCCAGCCGTCGCCTGTCGTCATTGCAGTCGATGTTTCGGGCCACCCCAGCTCCTCTCGGTCGCTCCACCAGATGCGGCGCACATCCAGCAGCCCGTAGGGCCAAACTGCGAGTCGATTGGTCGCTGGACGGTGAATCCCGAGCGCCTCCGTAGCTCTCTTCGGTCGCCGGTGCATGTGACGTGGCACTGTCATTTATGGCTAATGACGCCATAATTAACCCCTAGAGCCACTGACAGTGGCCCCCGTCCTGCTAATTAGCTCGGTTAGGAATTAATTAAACCTATGTTAACACTGTGCCTATGACATGCGGGCCCCACTGGTTAGGTTTGACCTGGACCGACCCAGTTGACTTTGCTGACGCAGAGCTGATGCAAGGGTGACGTCATATTTGTCTTTGGAATTTAATAAATCTAAATGATTTAATTATTTTCAGAAAATGTCCCAAACTTTTAAAAATCATAGAAAATAAACCGTAACTCCAATGGAAATAATTTATATATGAAAAATTATCAGAAAAATATGAAGAATCTGTTTATGCCATGTTCATGCATGTTTGAGCAAATTAACATCACCAACTAGGACAATTTATGATTATGGAATATATGGTAATTAGTTTTGGAGTTGGAATTTGCTATATGTTTGAATTTCACTTCAATTAATATGACTAACTATTGCACTAGGTCAATTTAGTACCTTAATATGACATGCCATTCATTTGGATGTGCATTGCATTGATTGTGGTCCTTCTCTTGTTTGTCGGTGTTATTCCTTCTCGGTAGAAGACGATTCCGACGATGTGATCGTTGACACCGATGAAGAGCTATATCATCTTCAGAAGTGCCAGGCAAGCAAACCCCCTTTGAGCATTCCGATACAATCCCACTCTCTCGCTCCTGCTCTCTTTTACTGCATTAGGACAACAACGATTCAACTGTTACATGTTGCGGTAGTTGAACCCATTCCTCTGCATGACCTGTCTTTGCCACAGTAAATAGTTGAAACCCACTAGCATGAGTAGGAGTTGTTTGAGCCATGATGTGCCTACTCATTTATGCTTGCTTGTTATGCCTACTATGCATCGAGTTGTGTCAAGTCTGATTCATCTGGGATGGATTGGAATGGTGATGAACATGTCCTACTGTTGAGAGCTAAGGGTGTGAACATGATTTGGTAAAGGTAGCGATGAGAGGCCATGTAGGAGTACATGGTGGGTTGTCTCATTGGAACCGTCCTCAGGAACTGAGTTCCGTGTTTGTGATCCAAGACAGTTACTACCACACATTGGGATCCTTAATTGACTCTCTCGACTTATTAATCGCCTTGATCTCTATCCAGGAGTTGCAAGTAGTTTCTGGTGTTTGTAGTATGCTGGAGGCCGTGCGTAGCGCTGACCCTAGGGGTGGGCTATGATGCGGTAGGCACGTGGCACGGTGTACCGAGGCACCCGTTTGGTGGGTTCGGGAACCCTGCACACATCGTTTGGGGCCGTAGTGGAAACCTTGGCCGGACTTCCTTGCGGATGGAACTCAAATAGGCGATAAACCTAGACTAGAGTCTCATGTGGTTAGTCAGGTCATGGCCGACACCCTTGCTGGGCTTCCGCTTGAAGGTTGCCGAGTACATGTCATGTAAACGATGATAAGTGGTGGGAGCGTGTGTGAAGAAGTACACCCCTGCAGGGTTATATATGATCTATTCGAATAGCCGTGTCCGCGGATATGGACTACTTGGAACGCTTACATTGTTCATAGACAAGTGGAAGTGGATACTCTAAAATGCGCAAGATAAGCGTGAGTGCTATGGATGGCCTTCTCGTAGGGAGACGGGAGCGGATCCATAGTGGTGTATTGATATGGTGAATATGTGGACTCGTGTGCGCCACCTCAAAGAAGTTACTGGCAATTGTAGTTCAGGATAGCCACCGAGTCAAAGCTGGCTTGCTACAGTTAAACTCCACCACCCCCTTTGTTAATACTGATGCATATGTAGTTAGTTCGGATGTAAGTCTTGCTCGGTAGGAGTTCAAAGTAATTTCTAAGAGATGCAGATCTAGGCATTCGATGCGATTGTTATATTGTATCACATTATCCACCACCGGGCCTAATCTTATCTGCAAAAGAAGAAAACGTGTTAGTGCCTACATGCAGTTTTGAACACTACTACAGGCCTATTTGGTTTGCAGGATTTGTAAAATGCACTAACGTGCCATCTTCGATCCGACATGATTAACATGGGCATTTGATTACAATCTAGAAAAATGTAGCCTTCTTCACAAGAGGTTGGAGTGGATGAAAAGTTCCCTAAGAAAACTAGTACAGATGAATCCAAAGGAGAAATGCTTATGGATTGTAACCATATGGATCAAGCAACCAATATGGGGGGGGGACATGTATGTACTAAAATCCTCCAAAAATCCTTCAGAAATCGTAGTACATTGTCATTGTAAACTTGGAAAAAGGTGTCACAAGTTGAACTCCCTTATGGTTAACATTTAACAGGAAAGGAACATCACCTCGATATATAGCTTCTCTAGGCACGGAAAGCATCTCAGGAAACTGACAACTTGGTCCAGGTTGGGGCCGATAGATTCTAGTGCCAAGACCTTCACTGTGCGTAGTTTCGGGGTCAAGCTTGTCGGAATCATTTTCTGGATGACAGACGAACATACATCTTCAAAATTAGAAATAATGTTAATTTCTAGAAGGAGAGGTAGAAGGCGGCTGTTGTACCTGAACGGGTGTGGATCCAATAACAAGTTCGGAGTATTTGTCAGACGAGTAGCCCACCACTGTCAATTTGGGCGCATAAATGACATTGATTCTTGTTAGACCTTCTTGATCAACGACAAGTAATCTCTCAAGTGAAGGTGTGTCCTCAATGACCATACCGTGGTACACATCTTGTGATGTCTTCTTGCAGCACCAGCAACACACATAAATAGTCCGGAGAGTCATGGAGGTGATGTGCAAGCTACTCAACCCATTGATCGCCTGAAGATGAAGGTACTCGAGTGCAGTACAGCCACGGAGTAGGCGCTCCATGTCACCGTTTGGGAGGCAGACGATGATGATCTCGAGGTGCTTCTGTCGTGGTAGAATAAGAGCTGGCGCATCATTAAGGGGGGGAGGGGGAATGGCAGTTCCTGAACTTGGCGACGCGCAGCGTGGGCACGAGGTGGAGCGCGAACGTTGGCAGCGAGTGCATATGCCCATCATCAAAAGTGAGCTCCTCGAGCTGATCTAGGGCGGGGGATCGGAACCAGTCGTCAAGCTTGGCTCGGTCCTTGCCGTTGGAACAGAACTTGCCCATGCTAAGGCCTCTGGTTGGGCCAGGGTGACTGCCGAGGATCTGGGAGAATGCATCCAAGCTTTTGCGATAGCCATGGCAGAGCTCGTTGGTGTCGATGAGGTCGAGAGGGGTGGGGTTCCATAGGGGGTGCCACCGCTGGGAAAGGACGGTTGTTCGCGCCCCATATTTGATTGGGAGGAGGGAGATGATGTCTGTCAACATATCATCGGAGAGGCTGCTGATGAAGTCTAGGCCTGCTGGAGTCGCTTGCGGTTCTTGCTCGACCCGCCTCCGCTTGTTGGCAGCCCCGTTCTCCACCTCCGGAGTCTCCTCATCAGCGGCACTTTCTAATAGAAGTGGGAGTATAGAGAATATTTAGTTAAAACAGGGCAATAGAAAAGTGTATTGGTAACTAGAAGTTAGTAGGTAGGAATAGAGTAAGAAAATGGAATAACAATTGGTTGCTTAAATACTACACAATTCCTTTGATATTACTGGGTAAGTCAACATGTAGATACTTGAAAAGAACACTTACTTCGAACAAAGTCTGGACGAATGATATCGTCGAGGAAGTTAGCATATATCTCATGACCAGGCTCTTTTATGTGTAGTGCAATTTTAGTGCCAGCTTTCAGTACATAAAACTTAGAAATTTCTATCCAAAGGGCCTTGGCAAAATAGGAGTGACCACATTCATCAAGTCATACAGAAGCAACGATTGTAAATCCATGGTTTGTGTTCAGATGACATCCCTGCAGTCTTGATTTATGTAAAGGGAAAGATTGTGTACTACAGATTCTGTTGCATAGCAAGGAACGCGCTGCAGAAAATGGTAGGATTGTTAAAGAATATGGTAACATGCAAATATGGGCGAAATTGAAATAACTGTACAACAGTTGAAATCAAAGGACAAAAATCTATAATTAAACAGATAGGGTAACCATGATGTCATGGAAATATGAGAGTAATCGAAAGAACAATACATCATTAATTTGCCTAATATAGAAAGAAGAGGAAAAAAAATTCCCTTTGAGGTATATGCCGCATGTGGCACCTTTTATCCACATGCAGCAATATATAGTATATGTTCAGGAAAGTAGGCCATGCCAACTGATTTAGGGTGAGATTGAACATACCACGCGCATCCTCAAGTCATCTGGTACGGTGAGATGGAGCTCCATGGATGTCTGGCCGAGGCCGCAAAGTCCTGATGTGTCCGTGCATTGTACACTCTATGAATGAAAGAAAATCCTCAAATCAGCTTGAATAAAAATGAATTCAGGGCGATTTCGGCCGGGTGATTAAAGGAGGCAGATGAACTGGGATAAGAGATGAGATAATATCTCATTAAATTAGTTACCTTGTTGTCCATGAGAAAAAACTCTCAATACGGCGGATTCCCCAACCGGACGGAGCTAGGTCGATCGTGAGCAGCGTCGAGAAACACTACAAAAAAAAAGACACATCCGTGACATTTTGGGCCGAACGAATTTTTTTCCTGTCATGCTTATGACACTTCTATGACGATAATTGTGACAAAAGCACGTATCATCATAGATGTGATGGGCTCCTACTTCTATGACAAAAAATCATGATAGAAAATGGGCTTTTCGCCGTGGGCGGGCCGGGGACGCACCTGCATGACATTCTTTGGGCCGTCCATGACGGAAAAAATCATGGTAGAAACGAGGGCGAGGAAAATTTCGGGGAGTTCCCGGTTACGGTGGGTGGTCGGGGCCGAGCGATGCACGGAGGGATTGCGCATTTCTCTCGTACACGTACACGCGTGAGTGCGAGGCGTTGGGCCCTAACTGAACCCGAGCGAGGCGTTCGCTTACTGAACCCGAGCGATTGCACTAGCTACATTACTGAACCCGAGCGATCGATCCCTGGCAGTTAACTGAACCAGAGCGATTCCTTCGCTACTGCTGCTAACTGAAGCCGATCGAACCTGCTGCTGCCTCTTGATGAACAGTGACTGTTGTTGGGGTTGGATGAATAGTTCCCGGTGGGGGTTGGATGAACAGGACCCCGTGGTAGTAGAGGTCGTTGCCGCTGGATGAACAGGACCCCGATCGAGAGGAGGCCGGCACACACCCGAGCCGGTTGAGGGTGGATGAACAGGACCCCGTGGATGGCTGGTTGAACAGGACCCCGTGTGGAGGGCTAGTTGAACAGTAGCCGGTGGAGGCTGGATGAACAGGACTCTGTGGTGAACAGTAGCTGGTGGAGGCTGGAGGAAGTCGACGGTGGATGAACAGTAGCAGGTGGAGGCTGGAGGAAGTCGACGGTGGATGAACAGTAGCCCGTGGAGGCTAGAGTGAGGCAGTAGACGGTGGATGAACAATAGCCCGTGGAGTCCCGTTTTGCGGTATGCCACACCCCTCCCGATGAACAGGACCCCCATTTCGACCGTAGGCGCTCCAACACAAGTCTGTTTCCTCCATTTTGCGGTACGCCACACCCCTCCCGATCAACAGCACCCCGTTTCAACCGTAGGCACTCAAACACAAGTCTGTTTCCTCCGTTGTGTGGTACGCCAGACCCTTCCCGATGAACAGGACCCCGTTTCGACCGTACGCGGTCGAACAGAAGGCCGTTTTCCTCCGTTTTGCGGTACGCCAGACCCCGTTCCAGCTGTTCCGTCCAAGCCAGTTGGCTCCCATTGAACACGGCCCATTCCGACCCAGTGGCTTCGCTCCCGATGAACAGGACGCGTTCCGACCCAGTCACTTGGCTCCCGGTGAACACGACGCTGTTTCCTCCATTCCAACCCAGCCGGTTAGCTGCCGATGAACATGACAATGTCGCTGCCGTCCGTTGCCTCTCCATGTACACGAGCCCTGGCCGTCCGTATGCGTGAGTACATGTTTCGAGACCCCGCTCTTATGTACATACGTGGTCGTATTTTTTGGCATGTGGCTGTATGTACGTGTACACGGTTTAGACGGGACAGCCTGAACTGCTACGTGGGGGGCTCTACTATGACATGTGCCGCTACTTACTCAGCCATGGTTCATCGTTGCAGAGCGACCGATCGACCAGTATGTACGTACACGTTCGCGACAAGACAGACAACACTACGTATGCTTCGATCGGGTGGGTCCTAGCTGTCAGGGAGGATAAGGACGCACTTCCTTGCATGCGAAGATATAGCTGCTTTGTCCCAGTTGTCAGGGGGAGGAATCATTTTTTTGGCCGTAATAAGGACACACTTCCTTGTGTGCGAAGATGTAGCTGGTGGGTCCCAGCTGTCAGGAGGAGAAAACATTATTTTTCAGGGTAAAAAGGATGCAGTTGCATGCGTCCATGGGCGTGGTGCGTCCCCACTGTCAGCCTCTCACGTACAGTCATCTTCTGATGACTCTCGTTTGTTGACCATGTTGACCACACCGTGCCGAGCGCACCAAGGCCGGTGGACGATGGCGAGGCCCCAGACTGGAATGACCCGGAGATGGGGAAGACGTGGAAGTGGAGTCGCAGATGGAGAGGAGTGGGAAACTTGACTGGTTCGGGTGCGCGGCAGCACTGCCACCCAAGGGAGACAGGAGCAAGAACAGAGGTTGAAAAAGTAGCACGGCTGTTGGATTAACATCCAATGGTCTAGCTGTTAGAATCATTTGTTGATTAAGTTGACAAAGCTCTGTGTACGCGTCAGCTTAGTAGGCCCACAAGTTAGCCACCAAATCTGGCGGGTCCCGGCTGTCATCGGGAGGAATAGTTTTTTTTCACAAAACAAGGAGGCACTTCCTTCCGTGCGAAGATACAGCCGGTGTGTCCCAGCTGTCAGGGGGAGGAAACATTTTTTTCAGCTTAATAAGGAGGAACTTTCCTTGCGTGCGACCATGGACCTCATGGGTCCCAGCTGTCAGGCTCTCCACGTACAGTCCTCTTCCGATGAGTCTCGTTTGTTGACCACGCCACGCCGAGCACAACAAGGCGGTGGACGACGGCGAGGCCCCTGACGGGAATGACCCGGACATGGGAAGACGCGGCAGTGGAGTCGCAGATTGAGAGGAGTACAAGGGTTATAACTGGTTCTGGTGCGGCGTGGGGCTGCAGTCGGTGGAGAATAACAGGATGTGTGGAGGGGTGGAGGGATAGCCTGGCCGGCGGTGGGGTAGCGCTTCACAGCGATGCGTGCTAAGCTGAGCCGCTAGCCACCGGAGGCCGGAGCAAGGCGGTCCCGACGAAGCTGGAGGAAGAAGACAAGAGATTGAAGGTGCATGCCGGCCGTTGGATATAAATCCAATGGCTGTGGATGTCAGAATCATTTGTTGACTAAGTTGACAACGCCTTGCGTAGGCTTCGACCTATTGGCCCACATGTCAGCCTGCAAAAACGTGGCATATATTTAACCCATGTTTTCTAGAATTTATAGTCCATTTGCTTGGCTGGGTGAACAAATAATTTCGCGTCAATGCGGCCCATTTAATATTTTCTAAGAAATCCCAGCCCATTTGCACTTTCTTGAAATACACGAATTAGCTGGGCTTGTTCTAAATTTAATGTTAGGTTAGAAGGAGCAATTAATATCAAAAAATAAACCAGAGCTACACATTTTATTATATATAAAATTAACAAATTAGCGAGTTATTGCTCAAAAGAAAAATGAGCGCGTTATTATTACATTGGTCCTTAAAATCTTCGCAAACTTTTGTACGCAATCACCAGGATTTTCCTTGCCTGTGAGTCAAAAACAACCAGGATTTTCCTTGCCAACTTCTGTTAAACATTTACTTTTATAAGTTAATAAGACGTGGGATGTTTTTATAATGTATATATAAGTCTCTATTAAATATACGATAATAGTAATAATATAAATATATATAATGTGGTTAGAAGGGAAAACATAAATTGGACACTGCATTATTATTCTTATATATAGATAAATAGAACAGAGATCTGTGTTTTATTAAAAAAATACATTGGGCTGCCGATGTTTAAGAAAAAGTAAAACCTACGCTGGGAGGCCCATAGTCCGGTACGTACATGATGGACCTCAAAAAATAAGTTGAAACCACTATCTCGGTATGTCGTGGGCTACGCATGTTAAAAAACAAAACCTAGGCCTAGCTGATACTTGTTCGCCCTCTGAAAAAAATGATACCAGCTAGATCCCCGATACCCCTTTCCCGCAACAACAAAAAAGATCCTCGATACCGCTAAAAAAAACTCCCCGATGACAGTCATTGTTGGAAATTTATTTCGTTTATTGACTAGGTTGACAAACCCATGGGCCCCAACATCAGTATACAATTAGGAGGAAGCTTTTTTTCCAATGAGGCACTTGCTTGCGTACGACTTGGACCTGGTGGGTCCCCACTGTCAGCCTCTTGATGTACAGTCCTCTCTGGATTCCTCTCGTTTGTTGAGCATGTTGACGACGGCATACGGCGGCGCCACGGCGAGCGCACACGGACGGGAAAGAACCGGAGCCGGGGAAGACGCCTTCATTCTATCGAACATACCGCACTAGCCCGGTGGCTGCAACCCTCTCACCCAAAAGCTGTACTGCCCGGGTTCGATTCCAACTAATGCAGTTGAAAAATATCTAACACTTGCCAAAATTTCATCCCTAGTTTACCCAGTTTTTCGCACACTCAACATTGTCTTGACATTTTGAAAATAGCATATCTTTTTGACTTTGCATCATATGAAGATGTGCTATACATGAATGTTGATCAGCATGATGTTAACTTGTTGTTAGTTCTATTTTCACCATGAATAAAATTTCCAACATTCTGTTATCCATGTTTGAAAAGTGCGTGTTGATTTAAATGCCCTGCCTCTGAAACATGCAGTTTCTTATCTGAAAATCACTTGGACAAGCAGCCATCGCCAGTGTTGGATTCGATGCCGCACTTCTTCAATCCCCCGGCAGTGCGAGGGGGAAATAAACTTCCGTCCTGTGCTGCCGGTTGGGGAATGGAGCGAACTGGATTAAAGAGGGGCCCGGTGGCGCGACTGAAGAAGCACATCAGACGCGATTTTTTTTTCAGTGGATGGCTCTCGATGGCTTTTTTTACTTGCCTCTGCACCATACAACTTGTATTTTTAGCCTCCCAGTCCGTGGTGGACCAGCAGCCCATTTGCTGGGCGGGCCAACCTACAGAAAGCAGCACTTGATTTTTGATCAAGGCCCAAAAACAAAGCAGTACTATGTTTGTTTTGAGACCAAAAACATTACGGCGGGGGTTGAGCGGGGGAGGGGGGAAGACAGAGCAAAAAGATAAAAAAGAGCTGATGCGTCGTTGCTACCCTAACAAGCATGTGCAATTCTTCTCGGGAAGAAGGTGTGCCGTTGACACTCACACGTCACAATCCCACAGTAGACATTCTAACAAGTTCACACACAAGTACAACAGAAAAGTTAAACATTCGTATCAAACTCAGGTTCACGTGACACGTTCATATTCATAACCAACATTCACAATCAATAACTCAAAAGATTCATATATACACAAGTTCAGCATGTCTATGCATCCAAATGATTGATAGATCATAAGACAATATTCATAGATAATTCACAAAAAGATTCAGATATACACATGTTCAGCATGTTTATGCATCCAAATGATTGAGATCACAACCAATATCATCCATGGACAAACTTTAATTACCTAGGGTACAGACTGGTAAATGGTGTTCACTCGGTGGTACTTCTTGCTAAAATTAATGCTTGTACGAGTAAACTTTCGAGTATATAAGAGGCAGCACAGACAATCTGAACTTTGCTTGTAGGTTTATCCTCGAGATAGTGGCCTCGATGCCGAGGGAGGTTTGAGCAACTTGGCCACTACTTTCATCCAACTAGTTTACTGACTCATCTTGGTCCTGTAGCTCGCCAAAATTCTACACTGCAGACAAGAAAGGAGGCGGTCGATAAAATGAACCACACAAATTTTTTGCGCAGTTCAACTGAAATGGAGCATCCCTGGCATACAAACTGATTAAGTGCCAGATGAATATACGCGTCAACCAACTTGTCTGGAATCTTTAGACTCCATGTCATACAGTTCGTTACCATATGTGCCGATAACCAAAAGGCACAAGTTGGGACCAAAGACTGGATTGCGTTTTTCTAGGCTATGCGCCAAGCAATATTGTTGGCATTCACTCTGGCACTTCTTCTTGTCAACATCGATGCTTGTCTGAGTGAACTTTGGAGTACATAGCAGTAGCATAAGTATCTGTCCATCTGATCTTTTTGTGCAGTTCTACTGAAATCGCCCAATGTAATGATTTGCCTGTGAGTTCAAGCTCCAAGTTACTCCTTTATTAAATCGGCAAACAGTAGCACAATACCAAATTACCAATACATATGACAAGCACAATAATCAAGATAAAGACCGGTACCAACCTGTGTGAGGTAGCATATCAATTACTATTTCCTTTGACTGGAAGCCGAGATAAGCGACTGACAGGAAAGGAAGGATGCAGTCGAGGCAATGAAGCACCCAAAGTTTTTGGGCAGTTCCACCAAAATCGAGCATCCCTGTTGGCACATATATTGAGAGAGTGAGATTACTGTAATAGTGGGACTAGTTGATGAAACATACACTAACAAATAGAAGCACCCTCATTATCTTAATGGGTAAAGTTAGCAACATAGTAGTCTTGCTTAAAGAGAGGTATTAGTTTATTTAATCAGTGTAAATTAGCTCAACACTCAAAGCATTGCCATGTATCATAGGTTGCAAAACTGTAACGTGCAAAGATAAAGGAGTTTCTCATGACAGTAGCAACACAGTAGCACGATACAAATAGAGATGACAGCAAACTAATATGGATGAAGGCCTTAGGCCGGTACCAACCTGAGCAAAAAAGCTTATTCAAGTACTCCCAAAAGAGATGATAAAGCACTCACTGGAATCATTTAATAGTATATATTTTTGTGCACTTCAAATGTATGGTTGACATCACTCTTGTTTACCAGTGGTGAGATTATATCGAATGATTATCAAGAACTTCCAGCAGAGTTAAAGCACTGGCTGGGATACAGTTCATTGTATTCTCTTATGCAGTTCCACTAAAATGTACGATTGGCACAACATGATCCCTGTTCGCACAAGTAGGAACAAGGTGAAACCTTCATTAGCTTAGTGAGAAAGGATAGCAAGACATTAGCATATTACTTTAACAGTAGCATCAAATTCATGGTGGACAATACGCAAAACATTGCCTCATTGAACCAGTGGCAATAAATTGACATGCAAAACAATGGCATTATTATGTCATGACACTACCAAGATTCCCTCCCTGCTCCACCACATGATTCACCTCCATAGACACACATACACACGTACATGATTCAGCATAGGGTGCTACTAAAGATTTGTTTAACTCCGACAGGAAAATTAGGCAGCAATAAATTAGTGCTACTTAAGTACTCCTAATTAATTAAGTGACCTTGCAGGAGAGACAGCAGAAGTGGAAGGGCTCCTGGAGGATTGTCTCACATGTAAGGGAGACGTTGCCGGAGCCCTTGAATGGCCTCGACTGAGGCCTCGGCTTCAGCAAGATCACCTTGGCACTGTTGATTGTGTAGAGCTGGGTCACACATGCATCCAGAATCCAGTTAATTAGTATGATGTGTCGTCAAGCCAAGTACTACTCTGCTGCATTTCTCTATCTATCTCTACTCTTATAAAAAACAGAGTTGGTGATGATGGTGTGCCTGCCATCCTGCAATATAGGCCGTCCGATTTATATCTGACGGATAGGAAGGAAACTATGGCAATTTTGCAAAAAGATACCCACACCCCTCTCCACATTTGCAAATAAGGCCTTCCCTTGTTCATCCTTTTCTCTCACAAGATAAACTACTCATACAAATGCATCTTGATGTTACGTGCAACGCACGGACATCTTGCTAGTCTTCCAAGTAAATTAAGACTAGTAGCAACACAACAATACAATACCACTAGCAAGATGTCAGGATAACATAGGACGGTACCATCGTGTGATCTTCTTCATTTCCTCCTCCTCCTCCTTCTTCTTCTTCTTCTTCTTCTTCTTCTTCTTCTTCTTCTTCTTCTTCTTCTTCTTCTTCTTCTTCTTCTTCTTCTTCTTCTTCTTCTTCTTCTTCTTCTTCTTCTTCTTTGTCTTCCTCTTCATGCTCTGTTTCTCTTTCTCCTCACCAGTTGGTGAAACTAAGTACATGATTGGCCTTCTATTTCAGAATTGGTTTTGTCAG
The DNA here is from genome assembly GCA_011799875.1 of Thinopyrum elongatum. NCBI lineage: Eukaryota > Viridiplantae > Streptophyta > Magnoliopsida > Poales > Poaceae > Thinopyrum > Thinopyrum elongatum. The sequence continues at coordinate 552,539,717 of CM022303.1, forward strand.
TGAGGGAGTACAAGTGTACTAGTAAACAATAGCATTATTTTTTCATGGCAGTCGCAAAATAGAGGTGAACACATGCATTAAATATCATTCTTACCTAAAGGAAGGTTATGGTGCCAATTTGGAGGATGAAGATTGGAACACAGATCTCCCTTTGTGCAGTTCCACCGAAATGAACCAACGGTTCCATTCTGACATTCCAATTAAACAGCACAAAAGTCACTTCTTTTAAGAAGTGTTTTGTGCAGTGCACCAAAAGGTCGCAATAGCAACGAGGTGAAATGGATATCCCTATTTGCACAAAAAGCTACAGAGGAAACAATCAAAGTCTCAAACAATTACTGGCAAAAACAATTGGTTAAACTTGCCATGGCTTATAACAGTGGCATGGCTTCATTTTACCAGGGGCATTATATTAAGAATAGCTAAATATTTGCTATAAGGGCATGGGACAGTGGGTGCACTAGCAGTCCAGCACCATGTACCTAAACCAGGGCATAAAGTGGTGATTCAGAGTTTGTTGCCCCGAGAAACAAACATCCAAGAAACATATCTGGGTTGGTCCCATTTTTGTTCACTCTAGCCACCTATTCCTATGTGTGGATAGCAAATCTAGTCCTGGTCATACCACTGTGTACATTGTTTCCCCTATATTTCCCTTTTCAACCAAGAGACCGGTTGGATGACCAGTCTGTACTACTTTCACCCCCTTTCTTTCCTGTTTGTACCAAGTCCGATGTACATACTAAATTTTCCCCCTTTATTTCTTGTTTGAACCAAGTACAAGATTCGACTCCATGAAGTAGCTTTACCTCTAACAATATAAAAAAATTAGGTGATGTTGGACCATCCGATCGAGCCTAGCTACGAGGGGGGCTGAGAGGTAGAAAATGATGCACATGCAGCGACGTAGCAAGCTAGGGAAGTAGAGCAAGGCCGGTTTCGAAGGAAGATATACCTGAAGGTCATCGGGGTGTGGATAGGTGGGCGGCGGGAGGCCGGATCCGCCCACACTAGGGCAGCGACGAAGGGATCGGAGGACCTCCCGTGTCGGCGCTCGGCCAGAGATAATGGTGCAACCAGCAGTGGGTCTCCTCCCTCGCTGTCGACGACGGCCTAAACGCTGCCCCTCCTCCCCTTCATCGGCAGAGGGGGATATGTCCGGATCTGTAACCAGCGGTGAGGATAGAAAGACAGTGTTACCACTGCTATCTTGTTTAGATCTGGAGAGGATGAGAGTGTGTGAATAGAGCAACCCTAGAAAGCAAGCGCGGAGGCTCCTGCCTATATATATACGTATAGTGGGGTAGTTTTCTTTTTTCACTCCATCAAAACAATCATTTAAAATTGTGTACGTGCCAGGTCGCCGTTTTTTTGAGTTGTTGATTGTTTTTTGAGATAGCTACCCGCTTATTCCAGGTGGTGTTATGGTGTGCCAGGTCACACTTTGTATCGTTCATGTCTGGTACTAGACCCTCCATTAAGTGAACAACCGCCGCCTCGTAAAAATTGTGAACAAGCCCACGGCTAAAATTATTGGAAACGTGGGTTGCACCAACATGCATTATTATTTATATTTTCTATGTGGGAGTATCCTCAAAACAAAATGTGAGAGTACAATCTTTATTGTGCCCCTTTGTAATTTGTGCTAAATTTTGACCAAAGATTTAACTGACAAAATGTTAGTGCATGTTAACAAAAATTATATCCTTGGATTCATATTTGAACATAGTTTTCAATGATGTAATTTTTTGTGACATGCATGAACATTTGGTTAGTTAAATTTATAGTCAAAAATTGGCACAGATTATCATAGGGACCAATAAACCAGGACGGAGCTCCTCGTCTGTCGTCCAAACTACTATATGACTAGCCGCTCTATTACATGCGGGACATCAAGCATCCGGGCCCGCGTGCCATCCACCAAATCACAGCGAGGTGCTACAGTCGAGACTCACCAGTCACCCCGATGTGGCCGTCATGACCCGTCATATCACAAAACCCACACCTTTACCAGCAGTGGTAAAGTGGCCTCGAAGTTGGACTGGACGAAGCAACCATCATTTCACTGGAACGCTTGTTGAAGCCCTTTCTCCCCTTTCTTGAAGAAAACCTCACTCCAGGCTACTCACTTCTGCCATTTTTCTTCTGTACCGATGAAGGAAAGGTGGGCGAATCAGTGATGCTACTATATTTTCATTCCAAGAATCTTCTTTTTGCGAAGCACCGACCAATTCTCACTCCTATTCTTTTCCCGTTTTCATTGCGATTGTGGTTTCCTTTCGATTGCTTTTTGTTTGTCAGTTTATTGATGGATCCTGGAGCACTAGGCAAAGAGTTGCCGGCGGACAACCCACTCGAGACAGAGATCTCCAGGAAGCGAGCACCGACCAACGAGTTGGCCATGTTGGCGGGCCAACCCATGGAGATGAAGAACTCCAAGAAACAAGCACTGGCCAAAGAGTTGACGACGTTGGCGGACGAACTCCTCAAAGAAAGCTGAAAGAACAGCAAGGGCCCCACCGTGCCTACCCAAGAAACTCTAATGGACACCTATGAGAGGCTCAAGGCCGAGTTTGAGGAGATAGTCGCCGTTGAGAAGCAGTATTTCCCTGGCAAGGCGATGGCCCCCGGAGGGATGGGATTCCCCGGTGAGCTGCACAAGGTAAAAAAATGGCTTACCATAGTTGTGGTTTTTGATTATTTGCAATGTGCTTGCTAATATGTTAGGGTTGTGCAGGTGCCGATGGATGTCCTTGATGATTCCGATGTCGCGGTCCGTCCTGTGGACATCGCCCCAGAGATCGTTTTCGATGTCGCGGTCCTTCCTATGGACATCGCCCCGGAGATCGATTCCGATGCCGCTGTCCATCCTATGGACATCGCCCTAGAGATCGATTCCGATGTCGCGGTCTGTCCTATGGACATCACCCCAGAGATCGATTCCCATGCCGCTATCCGTGCTGTGGTCATTGCCCGAGAGATCGATGACAAGAAATAGTTGGTCACGCTAATCCTTCAAGGTAGTCTGATTTGTGTTTAATTAGCAGAACGATGGGTGTTATCAAACCATCTTAGGGCTAGTGCACTGTCTTGTGTGGGCGGTACTTGCTACTTTTGTTTGATAGTGAATCATGCGAACCCTCTCCGAGTTATGGAAACAGATGTATCCTCACCAGCTTTTGATGTAATATATGGCATGCTTAGATGTAAGTTTGAACTATTTATCATATCAGCAGGGCTTGTTTGATGATTCTTGGTGTTAGCAGGCTAGCTACTGTGCGAGCTATAGTACTTGCAAATACTCACTGAAGAGAAACATTGGGGCTGATGAGCTCGTGGTACGCTTATAGGTCTGATCCGTCGTCGATCGGCCAATAGCCCAAGCTCCTAAAATTGTAGGCTTAGCGATCGATCAGACAATAGTCCACAATTATACATTAATTCACATCAAACTCAAAGAGTTGGTTCATGGATACATTCACATTAATAGCCAGCAAAATTGGCACGTACTTGTAACATGCGTGAATGTGTAATTTTTTTGTTGGAAGCGTGAATGTGTAGTGACGTCATACTTTCGGAGTGGCTACAGAGAGTGTGTACGTGTGCTAGAGGGGTTGTGGGATGGAGAGAGATCTAGAGAGAGAGAAAGACCCTGCGGCCTCCTTTGGTTTGTAGGAATTTTGTAGGAACTCTATAGGATAGGATTTGCAAAGGAAAAATTCCTTTGAAGCCCTTTGGTTTATAGGAATGGATTCCTATTCCTATGTAGGATAGGAATCAGTCCTTCATATTTTGGAGGAAAAAAATTTAGCCTAGACTCAATGGAAAAATTCCTATCCTATGCACCAAATAACATCTCTTTCTCTATAGGAATTGAGATGCATGTCATCTCACTTCCTATGATTTTGCTATTCCTATAAAATTCCTATCCTATGAACCAAAGGAGGCCTCCATTTCTTTCTACTCCTAATCGTTAGATTGACAAAGGATATTTTTTGAGAACACAAAATCATAGCAGTACAGAGACGTACAAATCCTAGGCAGGCTAGTTTGGCCTAGTGGGTTTCAGTGATATGACGTGCTATAGTGCCGTCCAGTCTTCGCGTGTGGTAGCAGTATTGCGGGTACAGTAAGTTTTCTTGAAGAAGTGGAATTCAATGAAGTCATGATGGTTCCTTCGTCTGACCAACTTACACTGGGAAAGGTTGGGCCTGCGCTACGACCGGGGTGGACCAGGATAATTTTGTGCATGGCAAGTGGACCAGGATGGTAGACGTCCCACATGTCGGTGAATGAAAGTATTCTTTCCGATATCGAGGACGGGCAAGGAGTATTCATTGTTTATTTTTGATGAAAGCTATTGTCTCCACTGTTATGACGGAGGAGTGTGAAACACGGCAGCCCAGTGAACTTGGCATGTGCACAACTCCCTCCTTCCTCATGTACCATAGTGTTGACTATAAGGTTGGCTATAAGGTTACAACTTTTTCTCACTTTCTATCTATCTATTTCCTCTCAAATGTTTTTTACCTTCTTTTTTTAGACACAATTGTTTTTAATACCTTTTTTTAGAATTAGTTTTTTATACCTAGGAGCACGTGTAGAGACGGGCTCTTGCAGAGCCCACTCCTTCACTTTTTCAATGCCTCTCTCCTCCACATAAGCGGGCTTATAGCCCAGTATTGTACTTGCTATGAATGCGGGCAGCTGGCGCCTGAGGGGGGAGTGCGCGCGGGAGGGGGGAGGGGTTTTCTGGTGGGCCAGGGCGGTCAGAAGCGGGCTTGGAAGCGGTCCGGACTCCCGCATGGCCCACCTCACATTATCACCATATTTCTTGGAGTCCGTGCGCGACAGGCGGGCGATCTCTTCTCCCTCCCCCGTCTCTCTCTTCTCAGCCGACGTCCGCCGAGCGATTAGATTTCGGCTATCGACAGTTTATTCAATTGTAGTCCCACATGTCAGTGAAAATGCAAGACAACGCGTGTCCCCTTTGGTGAGCGGCGTGCGAGCCGGACTATCGGGGGTGCGACGCAAACGCGAAAGGCATGCTTTAAGTGTGCCGCCTTTTCCTTTTGAACTTGCAAAGTGTAACATTTTCGTGCGATCGATCGATAGAAATCCAGAACAAAATGACGAGGGCGGGGCTTTCCCGCGCATTAGGCGGGCTAGTTTGGCCTAGTGGGTTTGAGTGATATGACATGCTACAGTGCCATCAACTTGCTCCATTTTTATGTAAGCAAGCATCTCCACTCTTACGTGGGACGAGTGCGAAACACGGTAGATCTGATTTTGATCGAGGGATAACTTTTCCCTGCGAAATAATGGAGCACTTTTAGTGATTATAGCATGATAGTTAGGGCATCTCCAGCGCTAACCCACAAATTTACACCAGCATCTGTCCGAGGACATTGATGCCAGAGGATGCCATCCAATGCTGCCCGCATACCTTTCGACAACTATATGAACTAACCGGACGAAATTCATGCAAACAAAGCAAATTTCAAATTAACCGGATGAAATTCATTACATTTCGAAAACTTTTCCTATAAACTAGATGAAATTCATTACATATTTCGCACAAACCATACTAAAACCTACTGTAAACCTAATCTAAACGATCGCCGACGCCCGACCACCATGTCCGGCCATGAGCCCCGAGAACTAACGCTCCGGCTATTGCCTTTGCCTCCTCCTCATCCGCCTCGGCTTTGTCCAGCTCCGCCTCGATAACCTCCTCCTCCAGAGCACAAGGTTCTGAAGATTTCTGCCTCCACATTGCCGTCAAGCGGCTAATCGGCCGCCGATGTTTACCCCACCAATCTTGGCGTCAACTGAGTGGAGGAGCGGTGGCCTTCCTCGGACCAGAGCAGCGGTGACCTACCATGTACTACTGTTCCTCGCTGCCGGCTGTGCCCGCGTACGCGCGCCGGCTTCATGGTCGTGGCGGTGGAGGGCGGCTGGGGAGAGGAGCCGGCGATGTCCTTCGTCTGCTCCTGCGACAGTACGTCCAAGAGAGCTTTGGAGCGCGCCCGGAGCAGAGCCGGTGATGTCCTTCGTCTGCTCCTATGACAGTACGTCCAAGATAGCTTTGGAGCACGAGGAAGCCATGGTTGGAGTGGTGCCGACAGAAGGAAGGGTCCGGAGGAGACTGACTGTGGGTCTTTGGCTATGGCTAAGGGCTGGGGCAGAAGTTAATATAGTGGGCGAATGGCAATGAGCCGCGGCAGACGGATGGACGACTGGCGTCGGAGTAGGTTCATCGGCAGTCGCGTGTCATTAATGTGGGCAGCGGACGGATGGATGGCCGTGGTGTCGTTAACGCGGAGCAGTCGCTTGCACCGGGATGCCACACGGGTGGCGCTCTCTCGGCCGTCGCACTGTTGCAATGCCGGTGCCAGCGAGAGGTCGCGTCGGGCGTGAATGCGGCATTGACGTTCTGGAGCGACGGTGACCGTTTCAGGCGGGAAGCACGCGCTAGCGATGGAAGGGTTTTCGGTAGGCCAGGGCGGTCAGACGCCGGCGTGGTGGTATATTGTTTTTGTAGTTTGCAAAAGTACTCAATTAATGTGGTAGTTCACTTTTTTTTCTACGATCTACATACACCCTACAAAGCACCGTGTTCAAATTTGGCACTTCTCCGGGTTCATTTACCATATTTAGGCCATTATGTGCATTTTGTAGAAATTTACTACCACTATAAGAATTAACGAACATCTACATCATGCATATATGACTTAAAGCTTACATGCTATAGTGTGGTATTTATTCATAATTTGGTTGCCAAATCTCATGCGTGCAATGCACGTGTACCTTACTAATAAACATAGTTTCTTGTCGTGGTGGGCGCACGGCAGATGCCAAAGAATGGCTAAAGAGAGGGACAGGCTCGAGGGCACCGGTGGGCTCTAGAGGCGAGGTCAGTATGAGTGAGCGAGGGACGCAAGACATACCCAGGTTCATGGCTCTCCGGAGAGATAACACCCCTAGTCCTGCCGAGCGTGGTTTATATGTGAATGTTACAAGCTTGCTCCTAGAGCTGTTTGGAGGGGGAAGGAAAGCTGGACAGGGCTCAGGCAGCTCCTTCTCCTTGCGTATGTGTGTATCCTACTGATGTCGACTGCATGTCTCTAGTGTTCGCTCGTGTACATGGAGGGCTCCTGGGGGGTTTTATAGGTCAACCCCCCAGGGTTACAATGGTAAAGTTACGTGGGAGCGAGGCCGGGATGTCAGCATCTGGGAAGCCGGTGCTGGGGCCCGCTGGGTGCCAGGATACGTCGGGTTCTCCGGGTGCGGGCCCCGTGCGCCAGGGGGCACTGTTCTCCATCTTGTCGTGCGTCACGGAGTGGTTGAGACTGCTCGGCTACAGTGACGCATCGGCTGGTCGCCATCGGCTTGCGTCAGCAAGACGAGGGATGCACTGTAGCCATGCCGGCCCTGTCCAGCAGAGCAGGTGTGCCACTGTTGCCACGTTCCTGCCGGCCACCGGGGTTGGTGGGCACTATAGCCATGCTCGTCTCCTTATGGGGACTTGATCTGTCGTACGCCCTGGATGGGACAGAAGCTGACCTGTGTCCGGGTTGAGGTGTGCACCGTGGTGGCGCTTGCTTGTTGGGGAAGTCTTGGCTTTGGCGGGGTCGGCCTGCATGCGCCAGCGGGCCTGGCCGGGTTGCGGGACTCGGCCGGGTTGCGGGACCTGGCCGGGTCGAGGGACCCGGCCAGGGGCAAGCCGGATTGAGGGGCGGAGCTGGCCCCTATGTTTTTGAAAAGGATCCGGGTTTCGTTGCCTGCCCGGGGTTCATCCCCCCGACAGTTGTCCCGAAGCTATGAAGGCTCACCGGCTTTAAGCAGGGGGGCCTTCGTAGTTTCTCCCCTTGAGCAGGCGGCAGATGTTGATGAAGCTTGTGACCGCCAGGTCCGGCAACACCCACTATGTGCCGGCTTCCGGAAGCCGGATCGCGGCATCCCGGCATGGGCGGGAAACCGAAAAGTCCGTCGAGTCTTGAAGGGGAAGGGACGCGCCCCCTCGGTTTCGTCGTGGGCGCCATGTGGCGGAAGGCAACTGAAGAGGCCCTGACAGGCCACGCGCATGATTGGACATAACAGCGAGCCGGGGCCCGCCACTCTGCGCCCTCGGCGCCCGCGCGGGGATTTAATGTGGCGGCCGTGGGCGGTTGCCCTTCTTGATGCAATTAATTTGTGAGGGGATCATGCCCGCACGATGCGGGGAAGTGGGAGGGGCGGGCGCAACCAGTCCCATTTCCCCACGTTCTCGCTGCGGCTATAAATCAGGGGGAGGGGGCGGCAGAAAACGTTTACGCACGCGCCCCCTGCCTCCTTCTTCTTCTCTCGCCCTTGCTCCTGAGCTCGACGCCCACCGAAACGCCGAGCGCCACCCGAACTACCCTCCGGCCGCGCTAGCCTTCTTCTGCCACCGCGCCACGCTTCAAGGATGGCGCCGCAGAAGGGCATGTGGGAGAGGTCGGAGGTCACCGACGCTGACATCCAATATCTTCGCGACACCCGACGGCTGCCGCCGGCGGAGGACGTAGCTGCACGCGCCCAGGGCGGAGAGGGAGCCCGAGCCACAGGAGGGCGAGCGCATGGTCTTCCTCAGCCATTTCCGTTGTGGGTTCGGCCTCCCCGCAAGCGACTTCTTCCGCGCCTTTCTTTCTTTCTTCGGTCTGCAGCCGCACCACCTAGGCACGAACGCCGTGCTGCAGCTCTCAGGCTTTGTTACTCTCTGCGAGGGCTATCTGGGGGTGGAGCTAGATGTGGACCTCTGGAGCCTCCTCTTCTTCCTCAAGCAATAGGGACCGAAGGCCGGGACCATGGCCGACTGCGGAGCCGCCGTTGTCTCGATCCGGCCCAATGGGGTGTTCCCCAGGATGCCCTTGGAGGATTCCGCCAAAAAGTGGCAGAACACCTTCTTCTACGTGCGCAACGCCGGCGGGAGGGGCGACGCCATCAACCTGCCCTCGTTCATCAATGAGCGGCCGGCCGCCAAGATGAACTGGGGCTACTCGCACAAGAACCCGCCGCAGGGGCTGGTGAACCTGCACAACCAGATCCGGGAGATGGCGATGCGAGAAGGGCTCACGGGGACAAATCTTGTCTCCGCCTTCATCGCACGATGCGTCCTGCCGCTGCAGCGCCGGTCCCGCATCATCGGCCACATGGGCGACCGCCGGGATCCTACCCGGATGTCATCCGGGAAGCTGACGTTGGCGCAGGTTGCCGACCGCGTGAACGCCATATCCAAGGCCGGGCTGACCGACGATTAGCGGTTCGGCAAGGCGCCCCACAACGCTGAGCACCCGACGCCAGCGGTTAGTCCTTGGTCTCCTTTCTTTGCAATGTCTCAACTTCTCCTTCGTCCTAACGTAACGTGGGAAGTGCTGCTGAACGTGATTCGGCCAACGCGTGACGGAACAAGGACGCAGGTACTGGGAGTCGAACGGGCCCGCTCTGAGGGAGCGGAATCGTTCGCCGAGAACCCGGATGTGGCTAATGCCGAAGCCGGTGATGCACGCCGCGCGGGTAAGTCTCTGCACCTGGATCCCCTTCGGGATTGGTCGGACGACGATGCGGAGGTCCTAAAGCACGCCGGTGGTGCAGCGTCGCCGAGGAAAGGAGATGGCACCATCGATACCCCAAGGCAGCTGCGGAAGACGGCCGACGCCGGGTCGTCCCGCACTCCGGCGGCGGCAAGCCGGCCGCACGGGAAGGAGGATGTGGCGCCGAGGAAGCCGGCCGCAAAGCGCACGGCGGATCCGGCCGCGGGCGGCAAGCCGGTCGCCAAGAGGAGGCACCGTGCCATCCCGGCAGCGCCGGCAAGGCCGGTCTTCCCGACGGCGATCGGGTAAGTTTCTCTTGCTGGCTCCGGCATGCTATCGAGCTGTACTTTTCTCATGCTTTTCTTTGTCGTGGTCCAGGTCGCCGTTGGAGCTGGCGCTGGCGGTGATAGACGCTGCCTCTGGGGGCGGCTTCATGTTCCGAAAGACCCGGACCAGCGCCATCGACTTGCCCGAGGGGTCGGCCGAGGAAAATCTTGGCCTGGACCCGGAGGACACCAAGGGCCTGGCCTGGCGAGATTGGAACAGGTCTGTGGAGGAGATGGAGGCGGCGTCGACCCAGGCCTGGGCCAGGGCCACGGAGGCAAGGGAGCGGGCCGTCGGGGAGCCGACTTGCCCGGAGATGCCGGTGGGCTTGGAGCCGGCGGGGACGGTCTTCGTGCCACCGATGGAGGAGGAGCGCAACTCGGACGGCCGGGTGAAGGTGGCGGTGGGCGACTGGGAGGTTGTGGAGATCGGCGATGAGACCCCGCCCCTGGACGACATGGTCGAGCGGGTGGCGGTCGGAGGAGGCGGCGGGGGGTCCGCCCCTGAAGGGGCGCTGCAGGCAACGCCGGACAAGGCGCCGCGGGTGATGGCGGGCGGGGCGTCGCGGGCGACGGCGGACGGGGCGCCGCAGGCGACGCTGGCCGGCGCGCCGGAATCGAGACCCGCCGCGGAGGAGACGGCGGGAGGCGAGCATGCCTTGGTGATCAGCCGCCAGTGGCGCCGGGAAGCGGTCCTGCCGCCGGGCCTAGGCGAGCCGTCTTTGGGTCACTAACGTAGGAGGAGGCGTCGATGGACGCCGTGCGCAGGCTTCTCTGCGGGCGCGTGGACCGGGTTCAGGCCTTCGCCCAATCCAAGATGGAGCGGGCACAGGAGCTGGAGCGCTCCGTCTTCGTAAGGCTTCTTTCTTTAATTTTTTCCTCTGTAGCTCTTAGTGGGGGCACTCCAGCGCACCCACTGGGTGTAGCCCCCGAGATTTGGGCCAACTACATAGTAGTTGGGTCGAATCTTAAAGAGCTTCTCGTGCTAACTCTTGTTTCTCTGCAGCACCTGGATGCCCTCCGAGTCGGTGTCTAGAACTGGCTTCTGGAGAAGCATCAGCAGGTCCTGGCGCAGCTTGCCGCCAAGGAGGAGGCGCTCCGCCTTGCCGAAGGTATGCTTCACGTGCTCTTAGTGGGGGCGCCCTAGCGCACCCACTGGGTGTAGCCCCCGAGATTTGGGCCAACTACGTAGTAGTTGCGTCGAATCTTCAAAGTGTTCTTGTCCTTTCTTTTGTGGTCTTGACTTCGAGTCTTTGCCGTGTAGCCACCGCGGCCGAGGTGCCGGACCTGCAGACCCGGCTGGACGAAGCCGGTCGACAACGTGACCAGGCGGCTGCCAACGCCGGCCAGCTCCGGGTCGAGGTGGAGCAGCTGAGGGCGGAAGCCGCCAAGGTGGCGGAGGCCCAGCAGGCGCTTGCCGAAGCCGGCAAGCAGCGCGAGTAGCTGGCTGGCGACAAGAGCCGGCTGCAGGCCGAAGTAGAGAGCCTCGAGGCGGAGGCGGCCAAGGTGGCGGAGGCCAAGTGGGCGCTCGTCGAAGCCGGCCAGCAGCGCGATCAGCTGGCCGATGACAAGGGCCAGCTCCAGGCCAAGGCGGGGCGCTTGAAGGCGAAGGCCGTCAAGGCGGCGGACGCCCACAACACGGAGCTCCTTTGCCTTAAGGAGGAGCACGCGAAGGCGGCCACTGCTAAGGACGCCGAGCTGAAGGCGGCCGTCGACAAGGGCACCGAGCTGGAGAAGGCAATCGAGGCGCGCAACCATGCCGGGGACTTGGAGCGGCACGATACATTGCTCGAAGCGTAGCATCTGGATGAGGCCTTTGCTAGTAAGTGCTTTTTTGTTGACTTCGCCGGGTTGTGAAGTCGGCTTTGCTTTTCCGTCGCTAACTGTCTTGCTTTTTTGTTCGACAGAATGCTTTCCGGAAATGCAGGGGACGGCGGAGGAGGCCGTTCGAGCTCAACGGTCGCCTCAGGGGAACCCGGGCGCTGGGCTTGACCCGAATGTCGCCTGGAGCTTCTCGGAGATCATGCAGGCCGCCGAGGCCCGCATGCAGGTCTTGGGTGAGCAAATGGCGCGGGTAACCGGAGCCGGCGTGGGGATGACGACGGCCCTTTGGCCCGGCGCCGTTGTGCCCAACAGCTTCACGCGGCTGGCGCGATGGCTGGAGGCAGGGCCGGCTCGGCTTCACGCATGGCGTGCTTCTACTGCCCGTGCTGGCGCCGACGTGGCACTGAGGTTCGTCATATCCTGGTACCAGGACCTGGCGCTGGACCGGCTGGTAGCTCAGCGAGTCGGCGCGGAGCCCCAGCTGCAGGCGGAGGTGGGCTGGATCGCCGCCCGGGCCAGCTACCTGGCCTCGTTTGCTTTGCAAGACGAGTTCCAGGTAGAGCGGACCGAAGACAGCGAGGTGGTGCCGCCTGACAATTTCGGCTTGCTGCTTGATGACCCGTCGGGCAGCTCCGAGGAGTTAGGCCCCTACGCGGATGACGACGCCGGGTTGGCCGATACCGGCGCCTCGATGGACCCGGAGGCCACGGAGGAGGAGCCGGCGGTTGCGCAACCTGACGCTGGAGCTGTCTGAAGCCGAGGCCGTCCTTCTTACCTTTTTTGTACTTTTGTTAGGTAGCAGGTCCACCCACCCACTGGGGTGTGTTGGTGAAATGTAATGAACTCTCGCCTTGGGCCCATATTGCTGTAATGTAAATATTTTCGCGAATGTTTGCGCTTTTGCTTTGTTTTCTAAGCCTTTTTCCTTACTTGCTCCTTCTTTGGGCCTTCCCCCCGCGAGTCGAACAGCCGGGTTCCGGTCTGTGACAAGGAGTTCGGTCCTTGGAAAGAGCACGCAGTACTTAGGCCCTTCGAACATTGAGTGCAAGCGAAACACCCACTGGGCCGGCTGGCGGCAGCCGGCGAAGCCGGCTGGCGACCAGCCGGTTGTGCGGCATCTTAGTGTGGTGAGGCCGGGTTAGCCAATCCGGCAGACCCAACTTAGTGTTTCGCGACGTGTAGGTGCTTTTGCCCATAGTTCTTGCTGGCCAACAGCCGAAGCCGGACTGTGGCTAGGGCGAAGAGGAGGGCCTAGGCTACCCGAACACACCAGGATGTGCTAAGGAGGATGGCGGGTTGGGGCCAAGCCGGCCAGCCCCCGAGCCCTCGAGTTGATTGTACCAACCCGGCGGTGGAGGTTTTAAGAAAATTTACAAGGGTGTGTAAAACACAATAACTTGAAGGAAAAGGTAGCCCCCGAGTGACGTTCGGGGTCCCATTGCCTTTCGTAAGATTACAAAAGGTAGCGATACATTCGTGCATACAGCTAACTGTAAAACGGGCGGAGGAGCTCTGCATTCCAGGGCCGGCTTGTTTCTTCGCCGGCAGTGTCTTTCTTGCGCTTGTTCGGCTTGCGGGCGTCGATGAGGTAGTAGGCGTTGCAGTCACACAGGGCTTTGCTGATGATGAAGGGGCCCTCCCATGGGGAGGCCAACTTGTGCTGGCCGGCTTGCCGCTGGACAAGCCGGAGGACGAGGTCTCCCTCGTGGAACGCGAGGGGCTTGATCTTTTTGCTGTGGTAATGCCTCAGGCCTTGCTGGTAGATGGCGGATCGGCTAAGGACCAGGAGGCGTGCTTCTTCGAGTAAGTCGACGCCGTCTTCGCGGGCTTCCTTGGCTTGGGCTTCTGTGTACATCATGACTCGCGGCAAGTCGAACTCGACGTCGGTCGAGATGACGGCTTCTGCTCCGTAGACGAGCAAGAATGGGGTGAACCCGGTCGATCGGTTTGGCGTTGTCCAGAGACTCCAGAGGACAGCCGGCAACTCATCAAGCCAGCTGCCGGGTGAACAGATGAGGGGCTCGACGAGCCACGGCTTGATGCCGGATAGGATGAGGCCGTTGGCCCGATCGACCTGGCCGTTGGATTGAGGATGAGCTACGGAGGCCAGGTCAAGCCGGATGCCGGAGACGGAGCAGTATTGCGCCAGGGCGCCCTTGGCAAAGTTGGTGCCGTTATCCGTGATGATGCTATGTGGGATGCCGTAGCGCACCGCGATATCTTTGATGAACCAGATGGCTGTTGGCCTTTCCAGCTTCTTGATCGGTCGCGCCTCGATCCACTTGGTGAACTTGTCGACCACCACCAGCAGATGCGTCATGCCGCCCCGAGCGGTCTTGAAGGGGCCTACCATGTCGAGCGCCCACACCGCAAAGGGCCAGGTGATTGGGATGGTTTGCAGGGCCAAAGCCGGCTGGTGGCTGCGCTTGCTGAAGCGTTGGCAACTCTCGCACTTGAGGATGAGCGACTCGGCGTCTTTGAGGGTCGTGGTCTAGTAGAAACCATGGCGAAAAGCCTTGGTCACCAGGGACCTGGAGGCGGCGTGGGGCCCGCACTCGCCCTGATGTATGTCGAGGAGGATCTCTATGCCCTTGTCTTGCTCGATGCAGCGCTGGAACACGCCTGTCATGCTGCGCTTGACGAGCTCGTTGTTGATGATGCTGTAGGCGGATGCCCGGTGTTGCACTTGTCGGGCCTCGGTCTCGTCCATGGGGAGTACTCCGTTCTCCAGGAACGGTGAGATTGGCTGGGCCCAAGACAGAGCCGTTACCACGGTGAGGACGGCCACCAAGACGGGTTCTGGGGCGGCAGCCCCTGAGCCAGGTTGAGCAGCCCCCGGGTCGGAGACAGCGGTGGCCGGATTGCGGCGGCAGCCCCCGAGCCAGGTTGGGCAGCCCCCGAGTTAGATTCGTTGGTCGCTGGGTCGGAGAAGGCAGCCCCCGGGACAGGTTTGGGGAGGGGCGCTGCGGGGTCGTTCGGGATGGAGATGGACTCAAAATCCAGAGACGGCTTGACAGACGGCTTGCGCAGGTGCTCAAGGGAGACGCCGGATGGTATGGCCTGCCGGGATGAGCCAATCTTGGCTAACATGTCGGCGGCTTAGTTTTCTGCGCACGGGACATGGAGGAACTCGCAGCCATCGAAGTTGCCATAGAGCTGCTGGACCAGGAAATAGTAACTGGCCATGCTGGCATCCTGGGCGTCCCACTCACCGGAACACTGCTGCACCACCAGATCCGAGTCGCCGTAGCATAAGATGCGCCAGATGCTGAGTTCCTTGGCAAGCCGGAGGCCGTGCACAAGGGCTTCATACTCAGCGACGTTGTTGGAGGCGGCAAAGTGGATCTGGAGCGCGTACCGTAGCTGGTCGCCTTTTGGGGAAGATAACACGATGCCGGCTCCCAAGCCGGAGCGCATCTTGGAGCCATCAAAGTGCATGCGCCAATGCGTTGAATCCGGTGGCGGTGGCAGGTACTGGGTCTCTGTCCAGTCGACGAGGAAGTCGGCCAGGGCCTGGGACTTGATTGTGGTGCAGGGCTCGTAGAGGATGGTCTGGCTGGCCAGCTCGATGGCCCATTTGGCAACCCAGCCAGTGGCATCCCACCAGCCCATAATCTCACCGATGGGGGCTGTGCTGACCACGGTGATGACATGTTCTTGGAAATACTGCTTCAGCTTCTTGGCGGTGAAGTACACGCCATAGCACATCTTCTGGTAGTGCGGGTAGTTCTGCTTGGAGGCGGAGAGCACCTCGCTCAGGTAGTAGACCGGGCGCTGGACGGACTGGACCTTGCCCTTCTCTGGTCGCTCAACCACAAAGCACCATGCTGACCGACCGCGAGGTGGTGGCAATGTATAGCAACAGCGGTTCCTTGTCAGCCGGCGCGGCCAGGGCGGGTGCGGTGGAGAGCATGCGCTTGAGATCCCAAAATGCCTTGTCTGCCTGGCCGTTCCACTCGAACGGCGACGTCTTCTTCATCAGCTGATATAGGGGCAAGGCCCTCTCGCCCAGCTGGCTGAGAAACTGGCTGACACAGGCCAAGCAGCCGGTGAACTTCTGGACATCTCACAGCCAGGTTGGCTTGCGCATGCGCTCGATGGCCTTGATCTTTTCTGGGTTCGCCTCAACGCCGCGCTCCAAGATGAGGAAACCGAGCAGCTTTCCGGCCAGCACGCCGAAGACGCACTTCTCCGGGTTGAGCTTGATCTAGTACTCGCGCAGATTGGCAAAGGTCTCCTTCAGGTCGTCAAGGAGCGTGAGGTGCTGCATGGTCTTCACCATGATGTCGTCCATATAGACGTTGATGTTGCGGCTGAGTTGTGCCGGCAGGCATTTCTGCATGCAGCGCTGGAACGTGGCACCGGCATTCTTCAAGCCGAATGACATGGTGATGTAGCAATACGCCCCGAAGGCCATGATGAAGGACGTCTTCAGGGTGTCGGCCCGGTCCAGCTTGATCTGATGATAGCCATAGTAAGCATACAGGAAGGACAGGAGCTCGTAGCCGGCGGTGGAGTCGATGACTTGATCTATCCGCGGGAGAGCGAAAGGATCCTTGGGGCAGGCTGATACGTCTCCATCGTATTTACTTTTCCAAACTCTTTTGCCCTTGTTTTGGACTCTAATTTGCATGATTTGAATGGAACCTGGACCGACGCTGTTTTCAGCAGAATTGCATTGGTGTTATTTTTGTGCAGAAACAAAAGTTCTCAAAATGACCTGAAACTTCACGGAGAATATTTCTGGAATAAATAAAAAATATTGGCGAAAGAATCAACCGAGGGGGACCCACCACCTGTCCACAAGGGTGGGAGGCACGCTCTACCCCCCTGGGCGCGCCCCCTGGCTTGTGGGTCCCACGAAGCTCCACCGACCTCAACTCCAACTCCATATATTCATGTTCGGGGAGAAAAAAATCTGAGAGAAGGATTCATCACGTTTTACGATACGGAGCCACCGCCACCTCCTGTTCTTCCTTGGGAGGGCAGATCTGGAGTCCGTTTTGGGCTTCGGAGAGGGGAAATCATCGCTGTCGTCGTCATCAACCATCCTCCATCACCAATTTCATGATGCTCACCACCGTGCGTGAGTAATTCCATTGTAGGCTTGCTGGACGGGGCTGGGTTAGATGAGATTTATCATGTAATCGAGTTAGTTTTGTTAGGGTTTGATCCCTAGTATCCACTATGTTCTGAGATTGATGTTGCTATGACTTTGCTATGCTTAATGCTTGTCACTAGGGCCCGAGTGCCATGATTTCAGATCTGAACCTATTATGTTTTCATGAATATATTTGTGTTCTTGATCCTATCTTGCAAGTTATAGTCACCTACTACGCGTTATGATCCGGCAACCCCAGAGTGACAATAGTCGGGACACTTGCCGGTGATGACCGTAGTTTGAGGAGTTCATGTATTCACTAAGTGCTAATGCTTTGGTCCGGTTCTGTATTAAAAGGAGGCCTTAATATCCCTTAGTTTCCATTAGGACCCCGCTGCCACGGGAGGGTAGGACAAAAGATGTCATGCAAGTTCTTTTCCATAAGCACGTATGACTATATTCGGAATACATGCCTACATTATATTGATGAATTAGAGCTAGTTCTGTGTCACCCTATGTTATAACTGTTGCATGATTGTAAGTGCATCTAGTGCCCCTTAGTGATTTTGGTGTATTGAAGACTTATAGGTTAAGGGTCTAATGTGTTTGTGAGTGTACACAGGTCTATAAGTCTATGAGGAGTTTGTTAATTACGATGAATGCCGACCCCTAAAAATGAATGTCTTCAACTGAAGACTTTGGTTTTCTTGAAGACTTTGAAAGTGAAGAAATTGGTGTGACCCTGAAGACTTGATATTCATGCGAGGATTATGAAGCGTGAAGACTTTTGTTTTCGTAGTTTCATTTTCTTCTTCTTGAGTCATAGGAAACACCGTACTGTTAAAGGGGGTCGAGGTAAAACTAAGGAAAAATTTCCAAGTGATGCTCAACTCAAAATCCTACACCTACCCAATCCTTTCGAGTGAAGCCATTGGAAATCTCATACAGTTTAGTCAAGTTCTTCAGTGACAGAGACGAAGTTCTTCTGTTCTCTGAGGAATTTGTTCTGACTGAGGAGTTAGAAATTCGCCAGTGCGGATTGCCTACAAGTGAGGATTATGATAGCCCTGAGGAATTTGATACTCAAATTTCCGACCGTTGCTGTGCTACGTGCCAGCTGTCCCAAAATATCTACCCACCTAACGGTCATATCATTGAAGGGCATTTATGTCTTATCATGTCGGGCTGCTCCCTAGGCTATAAATAGCCGCCCTCTACAACCACTAGCTGGTCGGCTGCTCCAAGAAATAGATTGACACTTGTCATTTAGAGCATCCCATCCTCTGAGGACTTTGAGCGAAAATCATCAAGTGAGGAAAAACCCAAAAACCCAAACACCTACAAACCCAAAGTGATTGAGCATCACTGAAGAGATTGTTCCTGTGTGGAACCGACGCTTGTTACCTTTGAGGACTGTGCATCCTCCAGACGGTTAGGCGTCATGGTCTAGAGCATCCAAGAGGAAATTGTGGATTGCCGAGTGACCGAGTATGTGAAGGTTTGGAAGTCACCTGAAGACTTACCACGAGTGGTTGGGCGAGGTCTGTGTGACCTTAGCTCCAAGGAGAATACGGTTAGGACTAGGTGTCCTGGACTGTGTGTTCGGACTGGGTGTCCGGGACTGTGTGTCCTTAGGTTTAAATACCTACCGCTCCAACCAGACGTACAACTGTCACAGCAGTTGGAACTGGTCTACCAAATCAGTGTCTTCACCGAGCTACTGGTTCTATTTCCTCAACCCTTTCATTTCCTCGCACTTGCTATGTTTTGATCATTACTGTTTGAAGACTTTTCTGGAGGATTTTGTCTGAAGACTTTCTCAATTTCCTCAGTTCAAATTCTTCAGTCAGTTTGTCTTCAGCCTGCTTATCCTGTGTTTACGCTACTCGTACTCTGTGCTTGTTTTCATTTCATCATGATGACTGTGCTACTGCTCTGTTATGCTTGCATCTGAGTACTCATTCCGCTGCTAAGTAGTTCGTCACTTAGGAATTTCCTCACCTTGAAATTCCTCAGTGACGAATTTGTAAAAATCGCCTATTCACCCCCCCTCTAGTCGATATAACGCACTTTCAATTGGTATCAGAGCAAGGTACTCCCTTGTTCTGTGTGATTTTGGTTTAACCACCTGGAGTTTTAGTTATGTCGACTGCAGCCATGATCAAGGTCTCAGCTGGGTGTCCTACCTTCGATGGGACGGACTACCCCTACTGGAAGAACAAGATGCGCATGCATCTTGAGGCAATTGACAACGACCACTGGTATGTTGTGGAAAAGGGTGTTCCCTCTGTCACTCCTTCTGTAAACGCTGCTGATGTGAAGAGATTCAAGCAACTCGACTCTCAAGCGAAGAATATCATATGTGGCCATCTGAGCAAAGGGCAGTATGGCAGAGTGAGTGCTTTGGAGACAGCTAAGCTTATCTGGGATAGGCTGTCCAAGGTCAGCGAAGGAGTCTCAACTCAACGTGACTCTCGAGTTGACGTTCTTCGCAATCTCTTCAACCGCTTCAAAAGACTCGACAACGAAAATGTTCAGCAAACCTTTGATCGCCTCACTGACATTTCAAACGAGCTTCAAGCACTGGGTGCCACTGACATCACCGACCATGAGGTGGTGAAGAAATTGCTGAGGTCACTCGATTCTTCATTCGATACACTGGCACTGATGATTCAAGAACGTGGTGACTACAAGTCACTTGATCCTGCTGATATCCTCGAGAGGCTAAATACTCATGAATTCCAATTAGCTGAGAAGAGAGATCTCTACGGACCGAGCTGTGGTAGATCTCGTGCACTGAAAGCCAAGGCAGTCTCTGAATCTGAAGATGAAGATTCTGGTAGCAGCCTTGGTGATCCTGAAGAACTGAGTCAGGAGCTAGCAATGCTCGTGAGGAAATTCCAGAAGTTCTCTAGACGTGGCCGATTTGGAAAATCCTCAAGAGGTGATGACATGAAATCAGATTCCTCATCCCGTGATTACAAGAAGAGAACTTGCCATAAATGCAAGAAACCTGGTCACTACATTACTGATTGTCCTCAGTGGGAGAAGGAATCAAAGAAGAAGAAATACAAGGATGATAGTTCAGATGACTCTAAGAGGAAGAAGAAATCTTCAAAGTCCTCATCGTCAAGATCTTCAAAGTCTTCATCTCACAAGAAGAGCAGCTCCAAGAAAGCTCGGGCATTCATTGGCAAGGAAATGGACTCTGAAGCTGAATCTGAGGAACATGAGGAAGAGGAGGCATCTGAGGAGTCAGACTCTGGTGTGGCGAGCCTAGCCCTCGCTACTGCTTACGTTAGCAAGTCCATCTTCAACACTGAGGAAAATGGCTTCCCCAACACTGCTGATGACGGCAACGATGACTATGCTCCCACCTATTGCTTCATGGCAAAAGGTGCCAAGGATGATTTACCCAAAGCTACTGAGTGGGTCCTCGATAGTGGATGTACAAATCACATGACCAGTGACAAGAGCTTACTGATGAACACTCCTTTATCTCCATCACACTTGAAGCATATCACCTACGCTGACAAAGGCAAAAGCAAGGTATTGGGTCTAGGTAGGGTTGCAATCTCAAAGGATCGACACATGGATAAAGTCATGCTTGTCGAGTCCCTCAGATTCAACCTCATGTCTGTCTCAATGCTTTGTGATCTTGATATGGTTGTTGTCTTTGGCAAATATCGTTGCTTAGTGCTCATGGAATCTGACAATTCCAAAGTCTTCGAAGGCTTTAGGAGAGGAGACTTGTATATTGTTGATTTCTCTGCAGGACCACAGCCTGCCACTTGTCTACTTGCTAAAGCTTCAGAAGGCTGGCTATGGCATCGACGACTGGGTCATGCTGGCATGAGGAACTTACACACGCTCGTGAAGAAAAAGCACGTCATTGGCATCGAGGGTGTCAAATTCCTCAAAGATCATCTTTGTGGGGCTTGTGAGGCTGGAAAGATGACCAGAGCCAAGCACCCCTCGAAGACTATCATGACTACTTCTCGTCCTTTTGAATTGCTTCATATGGATCTCTTTGGCCCTACTCATTATGCCACACTAACAAATGCAGCATCTCTATATGGCTTTGTCATTGTTGATGACTATTCTCGTTACACATGGGTGCATGTCATTACTTACAAAACTGAAGTGCAGGAAGTCTTCAGACGGTTTTCCTCAAGGGCTTCGACGAATTTCGGCGTGAAGATCAAGCATATACGTAGTGACAATGGGACTGAGTTCAAGAATACTGGTCTTGATGACTATCTCGATGAACTTGGTATTACTCATGAGCTATCTGCCCCATACACTCCTCAGCAGAATGGCGTTGTGGAGCGCAAGAACAGGACTCTTGTTGAGATGGCTCGCACCATGCTTGATGAATACAAGACACCTCGTCACTTCTGGCCTGAGGCAATTGATACTGCATGCCACATCATCAACAGGGTATATCTTCACAAATTCTTCAAGAAGACCTCATATGAACTCCTCACTGACAAGAAACCCAATGTGAGTTATTTCAAAGTCTTCGGTGCTAAATGCTGGATTAGAGATCCACATCACAATTCTAAATTTGCACCGAAAGCACATGAAGGTTTTATGCTTGGTTACGGAAAGGACTCGCACACCTACACGGTCTTCAATGCCTATCACAACAAGGTTGTTGAAACTGTAGATGTGCGGTTCGATGAAACTAACGGCTCGCAAAGAGAGCACCTACCTCCTGTGCTAGATGAAAAGACGCCTGAGGAAACCATCAAGTTCAAAGCTACTGAGGATGTCATTCCTACCGAAGAATTTGCTGAAGAAATCATTCCAGAACATGAAGAACAGCATGCTGGCGCATCTGAAGAAAATGGCTCTGAAGAAAATGCTGAGCCAAATCAAAGTCGTCAACCTGCTCATCCCCGCGTTGCAAATGAAGTACAGATTGAGAGAATCATCAACGACATCAACACACCAGGTCCTCTGACTCGCTCAAAAGCTTCACATTTATCTAACTTTTGTGGGCATTTTGCTTTCGTCTCTATCACAGAGCCCATCAAAGTTGATGAGGCATTTCTGGAGCCTGAATGGATTCAAGCAATGCAAGAGGAATTACATCAATTCAAGCTGAACAATGTGTGGGAGCTTGTCAAGCGACCGGACCCATGCAAGCACAATATCATCGGTACCAAATGGATCTACCGCAACAAGCAAGATGAAAATGGCCTAGTGGTGAGGAACAAGGCTCGTCTTGTAGCTCAAGGCTACACACAGGTTGAAGGAATTGATTTCGATGAGACTTTTGCACCTGTTGCTAGACTTGAGGCTATTCGCATATTGCTTGCTTATGCTAACCATCATAATATCATCTTATATCAAATGGATGTGAAAAGTGCATTCCTCAATGGTAAGCTTGAGGAAGAAGTATATGTTGCTCAACCCCCAGGTTTTGAAGATCCTAAACATCCTGACAAAGTCTTCAGACTCAATAAGGCCCTCTATGGCCTCAAGCAGGCCCCTCGGGTGTGGTATGATACTCTGAAGGAATTCCTCATGAAGAAAGGCTTCAAACCCGGTTCACTCGACCCAACTCTTTTCACCAAAACCTATGATGTTGAATTATTCGTGTGCCAAATATATGTTGATGATATTATCTTTGGCTGTACTAACCAACATTACAGTGACGAATTTGCTTACATGATGAGTGAGGAATATCAAATGTCCATGATGGGAGAATTGAAATTCTTCTTAGGTCTTCAAATTCGTCAACAACATAATGGCATTTTCATTTCTCAAGAGAAATACCTCAAGGACGTTCTGAGAAAATTCGGTATGCAAGAATGCAGAGGCGTCAAAATCCCTATGCCCACAAATGGCCATCTATGCACTGATGAAAATGGAATAGACTTCGATCAAAAGGTATACCGCTCCATGATTGGTTCTTTATTGTACCTATGTGCATCTAGGCCGGATATTATGCTTAGTGTTTGCATGTGTGCCCGTTTTCGAGCTAAATATCTTAGAATCTTCGAATGTCCTTTGAAAAGGACACACATCCTAACACTTATGCAAATTGATGACTTAGATGTGCAACACACGAAGAAATATTTTTCTTCAATCAATGAAGACTAACCCTCTAAGTGTGAAGAAATTAATGAAGAATTTGATTCTCAGAGCCCTACGACAATTGTACGCGGTGTCTGAAATCATCATTCTTACACGGTGGGTCACGCCACCACAAAAAGTTGAAAATCTTCAAAATTTGAGTTTTTCATCATTGTGCAAATTCTTCAAATTTTCAAATTCTTCAACTTTGCAAAATCTTCACTCTTTCCGTCTATGTTCTTCATTGACTATATATATATTTTAGTTTCCTGTCCTCTACAGCATTCACTTATTGCTAATTCTTCAAGTTGTGTTTCTTCTAAGTGAATGTGATCGGACCCGTTCCCCCTCAATGATAAACTCAATCTAGTCCGTTCACAAATTCTTCATGTGTGTTCTATTTGAAACCCGTTCAAAGTCTTCACTGTGTCCTTGACAGCTGAAGAATTTGCGAACGAAACATTAAAATATTCTTATCTGAATTTTCGGCTTTTGCCGTTCAAACCGTTCCTTATCCCTCGATAAGATTTATCTATTCACCCTCGATCTAACACGATCTCCACTTCACAGTTCGTGGGTGACACATGTCGCTAGGATGAGAAGGGTCAGAGGCATGTTTGTCCATTTTCTTCGAACGAGCGGTTTTTCACCTCTGCTATAAATACCCCTCACCCTCCTCAGAGCTCATTTACCCCGCTCGATCTTACTCCCTCACTCGAGCCCTCAGACCTAGCGCCGCCGCTACACTCCATCGTCGCCGGTGAGGAAGAGCTTCACTGCCTCGACCTCGTCGCCGTCGTACTCACGCCGGCCGCGGAAATCCTCACTCCGCCGCCGCCGTAGCTGTTTTCCATCGCCAAGTTAGGGCGTGGAAGATCTGAACGGACGAACATCTCCACTGCCACTCTCAGTTCGTCGTGTTCTTCGTCAAGGGTAAATAAAATTTATTTTTACTGCCCTTGTTGATTCTGATGATTTCCACAAAATCTTCAAAAGGTGTTTATTCTTCAACTTTCATGTTCTTAAACACCAACTTGCTTCTGTCCTTGATCAGTTTCTCTAAGCAACGTTTTTCTTCAAGATTCCTCAATTGTGTGGATTTTCAATCTACACAACTCTGGAACCTAAGTCAAAAATGCTTAGTGAAATTCCTCAAGACACCCCTGGTCATCTTCCTCAAACTTGATACTTTTGAAAATCTTCTGAGAACGCATATGACCTCTCCAAAACTCTTCGCACCTATATTCTGTTCACAGGTACACATGTTCGCTGCTGAATCTCTAGGTTCTCATCAACTTAACTCATTTGCAGCGTTCCTTGAAGAAAAATTGCACACCTCATCAGAAAATTCGATTGTTCAAAACCCTCAAGTGAAGAAAATGGCTGATGGTAAAAGACCTCAGAAGGGAGGAAAGAGGCCAGAAACAAATACTGCTTTTGAGATCCCTGATGACATCTATGATGAATATTGTACTCCTGATGAAGCAACTCATGGCAAGGAGAACAAAAATCAGCGCAAAGTGCGCATTCAGAAGATTGAGAGGAGATGGGCAAGAGAATGGAGGGAATATCGCTATGTCACTCCCAAGTACATGAAGAAATTTGCTGTTAACCCTCCATGTCCAAGACCTCCATTGGCTCCTGGCCAAGAAGCTGATCCCACTAGCATCAGAAGAGGTGAGGAATTTCCTCAGGAGTGGGCTAAGCGTCAAGCCAAGCTGGCCAAAGTGGCTAAAGTGGCAGTAAAGAAATTCAATGAAGATTCTGTTGCTGCCGCTGCTGAGGCCTCTGCTATCAAGCCTAAGAAGGCTATGCTGAAGAAATCAGCTGTTAAGACAAGTTCCTCAGCTGCAATGCCCTCACGGCCTGTTCCTCAAGCAAATTCCTCAAAAGCAGCTCCAACTCCCTCGGTTGCAAAATCCTCAGCTGCTCCTGCAAAGTCCTCAGCACCTGTGCATCTTGCCACATGCCAAAGGACTACTGGAATCTCAATTGCTTCAGGAGTCTCTGCAAGTTCTTCAGCTCCACCTCAGTCTTCAACAACTCCGACCTTGCTGAAGAAAAAGGCCACTGCTGGACGAGGCACAAGGCCAAGTCCTCACAAGAAGCAAGTCGCCTTTTAGGTTCCGTCAAGCGAAGACGAAGCTAATGATGAAGAATTAGCTGAGCTCATCAGAGATCGACAACAAAGGGCCGCTAGAGCCAAAGGCAGTGCTGTGCCCCTCATGCTGGATCCAAGGAAGATCCTTGATTTTATTGATCTATGGCACAAGAACCCTAACACACCTTTGCCTGAATTAAACCTCACTCCTGGTCAAAGTCACATGTTGACGGCCTTCATAAATGAAGAAAAATGGAAATTTGAAAAGGCCAGGCAGGTGAAGAAGGCTCAGTACAAGAAGGAGCATTTTCTGAAGAACAATGTTGTGAAAATGTCTCCTGAAGAACTTGTGACTATGCAGGCTGAGATCAAAGCACTCAGTGATGAATTTCATGCATTCCATGCACATTGGCTAGGTGCCAAAGTCAGATTCGTCAGAATGGCAAAAGGATTTACTCCAAGTGTTGCAGCTTCATCGCAACCCAAATTTCCTCAGACTGGAACATCTGTTCAGTCTGCTGAAGAAAATGAAAGCGCCAGAGCTGATGAAGAAATTCCAGTCTCTGAAGAAAATGCCAGGGCAACCTCCAATATTGCGCCTGAAGAGCAATCCAGGCCAGTTGAAGCATCTGCTACTGTGCCTGAGGAATCTGAACAAGCCAGGGCAACTGCATCAGTTGTGCCTGAAGAAATTCAACCAATTTCCTCTGCTCCTCCTGCACCGATGACAAGCATCAACCTTCCTTCTGCATCAGAAGCGAAGAAAACCAAGGCTGCGGAGCGAGCAGCTGTGAAGAAAAGGAAAGCATCTGCATCTTCAGAGTCTTCAGCCCCCAAGAAATTGAAGACTTTGAGGAGTTCATCTGAAAACCCAATTGATGCTATTCCAATATCAAGCATGCCATCAAAGGAGATCATTCCCTTTGGTGAGGAATATGAAATTCCAAGTAAATCTGATGAAGAAATTCCTTCTGCTGCTTCGACAGAGCAAATGGATGAAGAAATTGAAGTGGATACTTTCCCTTCAACCCCACTGGTATCATCGCCCATGCCTCAGTTCACAGCTGAAGAGGCAGGCGTCGAAGGAACTGAAGAAGATGAGGATGTGGATATTGGGTCTACAACACCTATTCTGAATGATGACTTTTGGGAAAGTCATCACCCCAATTCACCTCTGACAACCCCTCTACATCATGTTCCTCAGTCTCCTGTGCAAACTGAAGAAATTCATATGGGCTCTGATGAACGTCAAGCTTCACTTCACTCTATACCTGAAGAAGTTCCAGTCACTAGCGCTGATGTACATATGTCTGAAGAAATGAAGGCCAAGGCTGCTACTGAAATTCCTCAGCCAGTGGCTCCAGTGGCTACACCTCAAGAGGCTGTAAATTCTTCGACTGTTAATCTTCAGCCCAAGCCACAGAACCCTCACTCCAAGAAGCAGAAGTTTAATGCTGAGGATTTCTTCAACGAGCACATATTCTTCATTGACTACAATCCCTATGACTCTGCTCGTCTTCGTCGCAAGCGTTTCTGGACTGCAAGCCAGATGAACTTCTACTCCTCATTGTTGGTTGATAAGGATAAGATCTTTGAACATGAGCAAATTCCTCATGTAGATATGGAATCGCTGCCCTGCTTCACACCAGCCCTCAGTGTTCTTCATGACGCTGGGTTACTCCATTTCTGCACTGACATCTGCGATTGGAATGAAGAACTCATTCTTCAATTCTTCGCCACGCTGCACATTACTGGAAATGTTGATGATGTCAATTCATGGGTATTGGACTGGATGACCGATAATACTCATTTCAAAGCACCGGCCTCTGAATTGCTTCATGCCGTCCCAGTCAGTCCTCCCACTGAAGGTGCTAGGCTTCTCTATGTTGAACCTGAACTGTCTGATCATCTGATGCAAGTGCTGATGAAGCCTTTGAAGCCAGGCCAAGCTCCAAGGACCAAATTCCTCGTCAAGGAATTGCTCTATGTGCCAAGGACAGTCTATCGCATATTGACCAAAACCCTCAGTCCAATCAAGGGCCACAACTCTGATGATGAAGAAGTTGTTGGCATTATGAAGAATCTGATGTTCAATATCATTCACGGTATTCCTATCAACTACCACGATTTCTTCAAGAGGACTTTGGCCAATGCTGCACTGTCACCTTTTGAGTTGAAGCCTTATGCTCCCTGGATCATGAGATTCATCAGATCAAGGTCTTCAATTCATTACATTGCTGACTTTCAAAATCATCTCAGCTATTTGCCCCCTATTGAAGTCCTCAAACGGACTATTTCCTCAGCTGACGAGAAGGGCAAAGCTGCTGTTATTGATGAAGGTACTCGTCCATTAGATGGACAGTTTCGCAAAGCTACTTCCCATTCCACCAATGATGACTCTGCAACTCAAGATTCTGCCACCAAAGCTTCAGAACATCATCCTCAAGCCACAGCTCCGCGTGTGATGACTGATCGTGAACTTCTCCTTAGTCTTCATCAGAAAGTTGATCGAAATCACAAGTGGGTCAAGCGTCAGTTTGGTGCAATTCTTCAGAACATGACAGTCACTCAAAATACTGTGAAGAAGAATCACTACTACTTGCATGAAGTCTTTGACCGCACTTGGGCGATTCTGTCTAATCTTCATAGTGCTGAAGAACTCAAGGAGATGGGCTTCCAACAGGACTTTGACTGGTCCCAGCCACCTTCGAAGAAATTCAAGAAAGTCAAAGTTCCTCAGCTTGTTGCCAGTTCATATTCTTCATCGCGCGAGACGGATGAAGCTGAAGACTTGAACGACACTGCGGCAGGCCCTACCTCAACAGACGACCCCAACAATGCTGGCGCTCCTCCATCGACATGATGATGATATTCTTCAGGGGCGTTAGTCCTCATTTTTCGTCCCTTTTGGTCATTCGATGACAAAGGGGGAGAAATTTGAGTTTAGTCTTCAAGCGGGTCTTATATATGGGCTATATTTCTGTTAAGTTTCAACTCTTGCTCTTCTGAGGTGTTTGCTCTGATGAGTTGTAAACTTAAGTCCTATGGTGGTCTGATACTTTTGAACTGCTTTCTGCATGCTTATTTCCTCAAGTACCTTAATGCACGCATGCTGAATTCCGTCAGACACCATATTTCATCATGCATTTCAAATTCTTCATATCATATGATAAATGCGTGTATGAATTTCAAGATATAGGAGGGGAACTCCATGATATTACTCAACAATGTGCATTTGCTATTTCAAAGCAAATTCTTCAAATATGCACATCTTCAGGGGGAGTTCCTCTATATCTTGCAATCAAATTCCTCAATATTAGTATTTACACTTCATATGTTTATCCCCGTTGAAAACTTAACCTATATTGTCATCAATCACCAAAAAGGGGGAGATTGTAAGTGCATCTAGTGCCCCTTAGTGATTTTGGTGTATTGAAGACTTATAGGTTAAGGGTCTAATGTGTTTGTGAGTGTAGACAGGTCTATAAGTCTATGAGGAGTTTGTTAATTACGATGAATGTCGACCCCTAAAAATGAATGTCTTCAACTGAAGACTTTGGTTTTCTTGAAGACTTTGAAAGTGAAGAAATTGGTGTGACCCTGAAGACTTGATATTCATGCGAGGATTATGAAGCGTGAAGACTTTTGTTTTCGTAGTTTCATTTTCTTCTTCTTGAGTCATAGGAAACACCGTACTGTTAAAGGGGGTCGAGGTAAAACTAAGGAAAAATTTCCAAGTGATGCTCAACTCAAAATCCTACACCTACCCAATCCTTTCGAGTGAAGCCCTTGGAAATCTCATACAGTTTAGTCAAGTTCTTCAGTGACAAAGACGAAGTTCTTCTGTTCTCTGAGGAATTTGTTCTGACTGAGGAGTTAGAAATTCGCCAGTGCGGATTGCCTACAAGTGAGGATTATGATAGCCCTGAGGAATTTGATACTCAAATTTCCGACCGTTGCTATGCTACGTGCCAGCTGTCCCAAAATATCTACCCACCTAACGGTCATATCATTGAAGGGCATTTATGTCTTATCATGTCGGGCTGCTCCCTAGGCTATAAATAGCCGCCCTCTACAACCACTAGCTGGTCGGCTGCTCCAAGAAATAGATTGACACTTGTCATTTAGAGCATCCCATCCTCCGAGGACTTTGAGCGAAAATCATCAAGTGAGGAAAAACCCAAAAACCCAAACACCTACAAACCCAAAGTGATTGAGCATCATTGAAGAGATTGTTCCTGTGTGGAACCGACGCTTGTTACCTTTGAGGACTGTGCATCCTCCAGACGGTTAGGCGTCATGGTCTAGAGCATCCAAGAGGAAATTGTGTATTGCCGAGTGACCTAGTATGTGAAGGTTTGGAAGTCACCTAAAGACTTACCAAGAGTGGTTGGGCGAGGTCTGTGTGACCTTAGCTCAAGGAGAATACGGTGAGGACTAGGTGTCCTGGACTGTGTGTTCAGGACTGGGTGTCCGGGACTGTGTGTCCTCAGGTTTAAATACCTAGCCGCTCCAACCAGACGTACAACTGTCACAGCAGTTGGAACTGGTCTACCAAATCAGTGTCTTCACCGAGCTACTGGTTCTATTTCCTCAACCCTTTCATTTCCTCGCATACTTGCTATGTATTTGATCATTACTGTTTGAAGACTTTGTCTGAAGACTTTCTCAATTTCCTCAGTTCAAATTCTTCAGTCAGTTTGTCTTCAGCCTACTTATCTTGTGTTTACGCTACTCGTACTCTGTGCTTGTTTTCATTTCATCATGATGACTGTGCTACTGCTCTGTTATGCTTGCATCTGAGTACTCATTCCGCTGCTAAGTAGTTCGTCGCTTAGGAATTTCCTCACCTTGAAATTCCTCTGTGACGAATTTGTAAAAATCGCCTATTCACCCCCCCTCTAGTCGATATAACGCACTTTCAATGATGAATGCCATCCGACATAATTATCCATCATTGATCCATTGCCTACGAGCTTTTCACATATTGATCTTTGCTTCGTTACTTTTCCGTTGCCACTGTTACAATTGCTACAAAACTGCTACTGTTACTTCTGCCACCATTACCGTTACTTCCATACTACTTTGCTACTAAATACTTTGCTGTAGATATTAAGTCTTTCAGGTGTGGTTGAATTGACAACTCAGCTGCTAATACTTGAGAATATTCTTTGGCTCCCCTTGTGTCGAATCAATAAATTTGGGTTGAATACTCTACCCTCGAAAACTGTTGCGATCCCCTATACTTGTGGGTTATCAAGACCTTTTTCTGGCGCCATTGCCGGGGAGCATAGCTCTATTCTCTGAGTGACTTGGGATTTATATCTGTTGATCACTATGAGGAATTTGAAAGATCAAAGAACCAAGATTTTTTCCCTCTACTACGAGGGGAGGTAAGGAACTGCCATCTAGCTCTGCACTTGATTCACCTTCTGTTTTGAGTAAACTTGCGACACCTACACCTGCTGTTGATTTTGATATGTCGCATGTTATTGATGATGCCACTTCTGCTATGCATGATGCTTATGATGATACTACTTCTTTGCTTGATAATACTGTGCCACTAGGTGAATTTCTTGATGAACAACTTGCTAGGGTTAGAGAAAATGAAATTACTGAAACTGATGATATTATTGAAACTGAAGATTATGATTCTCCCCCTAGATATGAATTGCCTGTTGTACCTGAGGGTTATATTATGGATGAAGAAACTGCTACAGACTTTTTTGCTCGCAATGATAGAGATGATCTTAAGAAACTGTTAGCTAAGCTGAAAGAAAAGTCTTTGAATGCTAGAATGCAATATGATCCTAAGTCTGCTACTTCACCTATCTTTGTTACTGATAAGGATTATGAATTCTCTGTCGATCCTGAGTTAATTACTTTGGTTGAATCTGATCCTTTCTATGGTTATGAATCTGAAACTGTTGTGGCACATCTTAATAAATTGAATGATATAGCCACCCTATTTGCTCATGAGGAAAAAATCCGCTATTACTATATTCTTAAATTGTTTCCTTTCTAGTTAAAGGGTGATGCTAAGTTATGGTTTAATTCTCTTGCTCCTGGTTGTGTGCGTAGTCCCCAGGATATGATATATTACTTCTCTGAAAAATATTTCCCTGCTCATAAGAAACAAGCTGCTTTAAAGGAAATATTTAACTTTGTGCAAATTGATGAAGAGAGTCTCCCACAAGCTTGGGGGAGGCTTCTCCAATTACTTAATGCTTTTCCTGATCATCCTCTCAAGAAAAATGAAATACTTGATATCTTTTAAAATGGACTAACCGATGCTTCCAGAGACCACCTGGATAGTTGTGCTGGTTGTGTTTTCAGGGAACGAACTATTGAGCAAGCTGAATTGCTATTGAATAATATATTGAGTAATGATAATGATTGGACACTTCCTGAACCAACTCCTAAGCCAACTCCAAAGAGAAGAGGTATTCTATTTCTCAATCCTGAAGATATGCAAGAGGTAAAGAAATCTATGAAAGAAAAAGGTATTAAAACTGAAGATGTTAAGAATTTACCGCCTATTGAAGAAATACATGGTCTTGATAACCCGACACAGGTAGTAGAGGTAAACTCTCTCCGTAGATTTGATGAAGGTGATATTCCTCATAATAAGTCTGCTAGTGAATGCTTGGATGAGTTTGATAATTTTATTGTTAAACAAGAAAATTTCGATGCTTATGTTAGTAGACAATTGAAACGTAATGCTTACATGCTTGACCACTTGGGTGATTATATGAGTAGAACTGTTAATGATCTTATGCTTATTAGTAAACATGCTTCCATGGTTACAACTCAAGTAGAACAAGTACTTAAGGCCCAGGATGATTTACTTAATGAGTTGAATAGTAAGAATAATGATAATGCTGTTAGGGTTATGACTAGAGGTGGTAAGATGACCCAGGAACCTTTGTATCCTGAGGGCCATCCTAAGAGAGTTGAGCAAGATTCTCAGAAAATTAATACTGATGCACCTAGTCCTTCTAATAAAAAGAAAAAGAAAACTAATAGGACTTTGCATGCTTCTAGTAAACCTGTTATAGATACACCTGAAAATCCCAATGATATTTCTATTTCTGATGCCGAGACACAATCTGGTGATGAACATGAACCTAGTGATAATGTTAATGATGATGTTCATGTCGATGCTCAACCTAGTAATGATAATGATTTAGAGATTGAACCTGCTGTTGATCTTGATAACACACAATCAAAGAATCAACGTTATGATAAGAGAGACTTCATTGCTAGGAAACATGGTAAAGAAAGAGAACCATGGGTTCAGAAACCCATGCCCTTTCCTCCTAAGCCATCCAAGAAAAAGGATGATGAGAATTTTGAGCACTTTGCTGAAATGATTAGACCTATCTTTTTGCGTATGTGTTTAACTGATATGCTTAAAATGCCTCCTTTTGCTAAGTATATGAAAGATATTGTTACAAATAAAAGAAAGATACCAGAGGCTGAAATTTCCACCATGCTTGCTAATTATACTTTTAAGGGTGGAATACCAAAGAAACTTGGAGATCCAGGAGTACCAACTATACCATGCTCCATTAAAAGAAACTATGTTAAAACTGCTTTATGTGATCTTGGAGCTGGTGTTAGTGTTATGCCTTTCTCTTTATATCGTAGACTTGAATTGAATAAGTTGACACCTACTGAAATCTCTTTGCAAATGGCTGATAAATCAACTGCTATACCCATCGGTATTTGTGAGGATGTGCCTGTTGTGGTTGCAAACGTTACTATCTTAACGGACTTTGTTATTCTTGATATTCCCGAGGACGACAGTATGTCGATCATCCTTGGTAGTCCCTTTTTGAATACCACAGGGGCTGTTATTGATTGCAACAAAGGCAATGTCACTTTTCATGTTAATGGTAATGAACATACGGTACACTTTCCGAAGAAACAACCTCAAGTTCATAGCATCAATTCTGTTGAAAATATTTCTACTATTGCTATTGGAATTTTTAAATTCCCTCTTCCTACTGTCAAAAAGAAATATGATATTCTTATTGTTGGGGACATGCATATCCCCGTCGAGGAAACTTAGTGTTATTAAAAAATTCTCCGGTTTCATGTTATTCGAAAGAAGTTTGTTAATAAGACTTGATCAACCTTGTTAATGGATTCCTTTTGATGAGCATGAGATGGATGAATTTAGAAAGCACAGCTTTCTGTACCTACTTTTTACTTTCTGTTATTTAAATTAAATAAAGCAAAAATAGTATTATCTGTCTGTTTTCTGAATTATCCGTGCAATAAAAAATGTCCCGAAAATAAAAGTTCTCCAAATGCCCTAAAAATTTAGTATGATTTTTTATAGAATATTTTAAAATTTCTGGCACTGAGAATGCACCAGGGGGCTGCACCAGTGGACCACAAGGGTGGAGGGCGCGCCCTACCCCCTGGGCGCGCCCCCTGCCTTGTGGGTCCCATGTGGGTCCCCCTCACTTATTCCAGCACCCATCCACTTCGTCTTCCTCCAGAAAAAATCATCCCATAGCTCAAACCCGTGTTCTTGCTCATCTTGCTGCCATTTTCGATCTCCTTGTGTAAAGCTCCATTTGCAAAACTGTTTTAGGGGATTGTTCTTCGGTATGTGACTCCTCCAATGGTCCAATTAGGTTTTGTTCTAGTGCTTTATGTATTGCAAATTTTTGCTGCTGTGGTGACCTTGTTCTTGAGCTTGCATGTCAAATTTATATGGTCCAAAGTAGTTTTGATGCATGATTTAGCCTCTAGAAACTTGTAGGAGTAGTTGCTATCAATTTTGTTGAGTTTGGTTCACTTTTATTTTGAGTCACTAAAAATTTCAGAAAATTTCAGAGAAAGAAAATGATGAGGAGATTGTTAAGAGGCTCTTCAAGTCGGGGTTCTAAAGAAAAGGAAAATGAAGAGAAGGAAAAGCCCAAGTACAACCTTCCTCGCACCGCGGAGGTTCGGCCGTGTGAATGGCCATGTGATGCATTCTTAGAGGCGGCTGGAATTTATGAGGATTTCTATTATTTGGCGGAGAATGCAGGCATCACCAACTTCCTCCACGACCAGTGCGATCAGTACCTCCTACTCACTAATACTTTTGTGCAAAATTTTCATTTTTATGCTAGGAGATCACCACCCACGGTAGAGTTTCACTTATATGATGAGCAGAAGGAGATGATGCTTTATGACTTTTGTGAGGTTTGTAAATTACCTTATGAGGGCAGCATCGACGAGCCACGTCCTAGAGACGTGGAAGATTTTATTGATGAAGTTGCCGTAGGGGAAAGGAGAAAGGTGTCGGAAGCGAGAGTGTCTAGTTTACATTTTCCTGTTTTGCGCTACTACTCATTATTTGCTGGGAGATGTTTAATTGGCCGCGGGGAGAGTGGAGGCCTTAGTGCTCCTGACCTTGCTATTTTGCGCCATGCTTTACTTCGTGATAAAACTTTTAGTTTGGGCACTATGGTTGCTCGACGGTTGAGTTTAAACCGTACGAAGGGTCCTATCTTTGGAGGTATCTATGCCTCTTGCCTTGCTAAACGCTTCGAGATACCCATTAGGCACGATGAAAAAGAGGAGAAGCTATTGCCCACTATATACTTAGATTATGAAAGTATGGTAGCACATGATTTTATTAAGAAATACGATGACAAGAGACTCATCTATAACCTGGTATTTAGCGAGAAGACTTGTCAGGTTATTACCTTGCCTGCACCTTCTTTGTTCGATATTCATTCAGGCAGGTACTTCATCATGCCCGCGGACATTTACGCATACTGGGAGGGGACGCGATCCCCAGTTCCTGAGCCAGAGCCATCACCTGATCCGTATCAAGAGTCTATTTATCAGTGGGAGCCGCAGGAGCTCGCTAACCAGTGGAACCCCCAGGATCCTCCTCAGTACACCGGAGAGGGTCACTTTGATCCATGGGCCTAGACCAACTTAGGCCAAAAGCCTAAGCTTGGGGGAGTACATATTTCTCACCGACATTACATTCATGTTCACACACTCATTCCAGTTGTCAGTGTTCATACTTTTTCATTGTATTATCCATGTTAGTTTACTTTCTTTTTCCCGCTTTCTTCTTGTGTGAACTTTGAGAAAAAAAAATAGTTGTAGCTTATTTCCTTACCATGCTTAGTTGTAGTATTAAAGAAAACCCAAAAAGATTTCTCGTTCTTCTTTTGCTTGTTGGGAGCTTTCCCGTGTAAATAGTTTTTCTCGTTCTTGTTTTACTTTCTTCAGAAAAACAAAAACTCAAAAAAATGTTTCAGTGTGTTTCTTTGAAATTCTTTTCTTTTCTTTGGGGGTCGAGAGGAGAAGACCATGATGAAATTGTTGAGTGGCTCTCATATGCATTATTGTTGATCTAACAAAGAGCCCATATTACCTTGTCTTCTCCTTTGAATAAATGTTTGCAGATTCCAGCTTAGTCCAATGCACGTGTACTATTATTATTATCCACACCGTTCGGTCGTGCAAGTGAAAGGCAATAATGACGATATATGATGAAATGATTGGGATGGAGAAAAGCTGGTACGAACTCGACCTATTTTGTTTTTGTAAATATGATTAGTTCATCGTTCTTGATTCAGCTCATTATGAATGAAACATGTTTGCAATGACAATTAGAGATTATAGTTACTCATGCCATGCTTAATTAGCTAGGAGTTTATAATGGTTTACCTTGCGTGCCAACATGCTTTTAAAATGGTTGTGATGTAGTATGATAGGATGGTATCCTCCTTTGAATGATTCGAGTGGCTTGACTTGGCACATGCTCACACATGTAGTTGAAACAAAATCAACATAGCCTCCACGATATTTATGTTCATGGTGATTTATATCCTACTCATGCTTGCACTCAATGTTGGTTACTCTCAATGCATGTTTATGACTGTTGTCGCTCTCTAGTTGGTCGCTCCCCAGTCTTTTGCTAGCCTTCACTTGTACTAAGCGGGAACACTGCTTGTGCATCCACTTCCATAAACCCAAAGTTGTTCCATATGAGTCCACCATACCTTCCTATATGCGGTATTTACCTGCCGTTCCGAGTAAATTTGCATGTGCCAAACTCTAAACCTTCAAATGATAATCTGTTTTGTATGCCCGAATCGCTCATGTGGCGACTGGGGGCTGTTAGTATCTTCCTTGCTAGGTGGGTTATTCTCACGATGAGTGGACTCCGCTCATCATTCACGAGAGAGTGGCTGCTAACCGGGATGCCCAATCCCATGCTCAAATCAAATCAAAATATAATTGCAAACAAAACTCCCCCAGGACTGTTGTTAGTTGGACGGTACCCGTTGTTTCGGACCAGCCGTGGAATGTGCTTGTTGGTGGTGGGGGAGTATAAACTTTACCATTCTGTTTGGGAACCGCCTATAATGTATCTAGTATGGAAGATACCGAGATCTCTTGGTTGTTATGTTGACAATGAAAGCATACCGCTCAAAATATTATTCATCTCTGTTTCAAAAAACTCGAGCTCTGGCACCTCTGCAAATCCCTGCTTCCCTCTACGAAGGGCCTATCTATTTACTTTTATTGTTGAGTCATCATTCTCTTATAAAAAGCACCAGTTAGAGAGCACCACTGTCATTTGTATGCGTTGTTATTAATTGATATTGAGTATGACTGTGACTGGATCTCTTTTACCATGAATTACAATGTCTAGTCAGTCCTTGATCTTCAGGGGTGCTCTGCATTTATGTTTTGCAGTCTCAGAAAGGGCTAGCGAGATACCATTCTGTTATATCATATCATGATTGTTTTGGAAAATGTTGTCATCCGAGATTTATTATTATTACTCGCTAGTTGATTATGCCATTGATATGAGTAAATGTGAGACCTAAATGTTATTGTAAATATGGTTAGTTCATACTCTTTGCTGAAAACTTGAATGCTGGCTTTACATATTTGCAACAACAAGATCAAACAGAGTTTGTAAAAGTTTTTCTTTATCACTTTCAGTTTGTCAACTGAATTGCTTGAGGACAAGCAATGGGTTAAGCTTGGGGGAGTTGATACGTCTCCCCCAATTTTGCCCTTGTTTTGGACTCTAATTTGCATGATTTGAATGGAACTAACCCGGACTGACGTTGTTTTCAACAGAATTGACATGGTGTTATTTTTGTGCAAAAATAAAAGTTCTCGGAATGACCTGAAACTTCACGGAGAATATTTCTGGAATAAATAAAAAATATTGGTGAAAGAATCAATCGAGGGGGACCCACCACCTGTCCACAAGGGTGGGGGCGCACCCTACCCCCCTGGGCGCGACCCCCTGGCTTGTGGGTCCCACGAAGCTCCACCGACCTCAACTCCAACTCCATATATTCACGTTCGGGGAGAAAATATCTCAGAGAAGGATTCATCGCGTTTTACGATACGGAGCCGCCGCCACCTCCTGTTCTTCCTCGGGAGGGCAGATCTGGAGTCCGTTTTGGGCTCCGAAGAGGGGAAATCATCGCCATCGTCATCATCAACCATCCTCCATCACCAATTTCATGGTGCTCACCGCCGTGCGTGAGTAATTCCATCGTAGGCTTGCTGGATGGTGATGGGTTGGATGAGATTTATCATGTAATTGAGTTAGTTTTGTCAGGGTTTGATCCCTAGTATCCACTATGTTCTGAGATTGATGTTGCTATGACTTTGCTATGCTTAATGCTTGTCACTAGGGCCCGAGTGCCATGATTTCAGATCTGAACCTATTATGTTTTCATGAATATATTTGTGTTCTTGATCCTATCTTGCAAGTTATAGTCACCTACTACGCGTTATGATCCAGCAACCCCGGAGTGACAATAGTCGGGACACTTCCCGGTGATGACCGTAGTTTGAGGAGTTCATGTATTCACTAAGTGCTAATGCTTTGGTCCGGTTCTCTATTAAAAGGAGGCCTTAATATCCCTTAGTTTCCATTAGGACCCCGCTGCCATGGGAGGGTAGGACAAAATATGTCATGCAAGTTCTTTTCCATAAGCACGTATGACTATATTCGGAATACATGCCTACATTATATTGATGAATTGGAGCTAGTTCTGTGTCACCCTATGTTATAACTGTTGCATGATGAATGCCATCCGACATAATTATCCATCATTGATCCATTGCCTACGAGCTTTTCACATATTGATCTTTGCTTCGTTACTTTTCCGTTGCCACTGTTACAATTGCTACAAAACTGCTACTGTTACTTCTGCCACCATTACCGTTACTTCCATACTACTTCGCTTCTAAATACTTTGCTGCAGATATTAAGCCTTTCAGGTGTGGTTGAATTGACAACTCAGCTGCTAATACTTGAGAATATTTTTTGGCTCCCCTTGTGTCGAATCAATAAATTTGGGTTGAATACTCTACGCTCAAAAACTGTTGCGATCCCCTATACTTGTGGGTTATCACAGGCCTTGTTCAGGCTCGTGTAGTCTATGCACATGAGCTAGGTGTTGTTCTTCTTTAGGACGAGGACTGGGTTGGCCAGCCACTCGGGGTGAAATACTTCCATGATGAAGCCGACCGCGAGTAGCTTGGCGACCTCTTCACCGATGGTTCTTCTCTTCTCTTCAGAGAAGCGACGTAAGGGTTGACGGACGGGCATGGCGTCCTTGCGGACATGTAGTTTGTGCTCGGCGTACTCCCTCGGAATTCCCGGCATGTCCTTTGGGGTCCATGCAAAGATATCCCGATTCTCACGGAGGTATTCGACAAGCTCGCCTTCCTATTTGCTGTCGAGGCGGGTGCCTACGATGACGTACTTGCTGCAGCTGGGGTCTTCCGGGTTCAGCTTGACCCTCTTGGTCTCCTTGGACAGTTGGAATGAAGCCTTACCGGCCAAGTCCTTGGCTGAAGCCGGCACAGCCGGCGTCTCGTTGGCTAGCTCAACGATCCGATCGAGCTGGCGCCGCTCCTCGGCTATGACCAGCGACTCAGCCAATCTGGCGCCGGCTTGAGCGCACTCTAGGGACTTTCGGTAATCGCCGACGATGGTGATAAGGCCCTTGGGGCCCGGCATCTTCATCTTCAGGTAGGCGTAGTGGGGGACCGCCATAAATTTGGCGAGCGTAGGCCGGCCCAGCAACATGTGATACGCGCTGGACAGGTCCGCCACCTCGAACCAGATCGGCTCGCGACGGAAATGATCGCTTGTGCCGAAGAGGACATCGAGCTGAATCTGGCCGATGGGGGAGCAGGAGAGACCCGACACGATGCCATGGAACACCATCCGGGACGGCTCCAAGTCCTTGGCCTCGAGGCCGAGCTTGGTCATGGTGTCACGGTAGAGTATATTGATGCTGCTGCCGCCGTCAATGAGGACCCACGAGAACTTGCAGGTGCGCCTGGCAGCGACTATGGTGGTGTCGAGGATGAGGGCGTAGCCACCCGGGTTGGGCATGATGGCCGGGTGGTCCTCCTGGGTCCAGCTGACCGAGCGCTTCGACCAGTGCATGTACTCCGGCACGGCTGGGACGACGGTGTTCACCTCCTGCCGGAGCAGGCGCTCGCTACGCTTGTCATCACCGAGGCTGATGAAGACGACGTAGCTCGCGTTCTGGTTGGGGAAAACATCATCGTGCATCGCGCCGTTTGCCGGGGGCGGGGGCGGAGGAGGCGGAGCCGGCTGCCCCGCGCCTGAAGCCGGAGCTAGAGGCGGCGGGATGTCTCCCCTCATGATGCGCTTGGTGATGGCGCACTGCCGGAGCATGTGCGTGGACGGCCTTGCGCCACTATGGTGCTTGCAAGGAGCGTCGAGCATCTCCTCAAAGCTCATGGCGGGCTGCCACGCCGTCTTGCCGGCGCTTGCCGGTCGGCTCGGGCACGGGCGCCTGCTCGGCGATAGCGACGAGGCGGGTGTCGTAGCGTGGGGCCTGCTGATCGGCCTTGCGCTTATTGTTCTACTGGTTGCTCTGCTGGCGGCTGCTCTCGCCAGCCGGCTTGGGGGTGGTGCCGGTGTTGCCTTGCCGGCTTCATCCAGAACCACCTGGATCTTCATGGTGGAGTCGGTGTTGGCGTACTTGTCCGCGATGACCATGAGCGTGGCCATGGTGGTTGGCTCGGAGCGCAGGAGCTTGTGCTTGAGGAGGGTGCCATCCCGGCAGCCGCTCATGAAGTACTGAATGGCCTGGACCTCATGGACGCCCTCGCAGCTATTCCAGAGCTCGGTCCAACGGGCGAGGTACTCGCGGCCGGTTTCAGCTGGCACCTGCATGCACATGGCGAGCTGGCTGGGACGGCTGGGACACTTGTAGGTGCCGGTGAAGTTGCGCACGAAGGCCTGCTCGAAGTCGACCCATGCGTTGATGCTGCCGACCGGCAAACTGTTGAGCCATGTCCGGGCCAAACCCAGGAGCATGAGCGGGGCGTAGCGCACGGCAAGGCAGCGGTTGCTGCCCGCGGTGCCGATGGCGGTGGTGTAGTCGATGAGCCAGTTCTCCGGCTTGATGGTGCCGTTGTACTTCGGGGTGTCGCGGGGCAGCGTGAACCCTTTGTGGAAGGGCTCATCCCGGATGCGCGGGCCGGAACAAGCCGGCCCGACGGTGTTGTCTTCCTCCAGCTCAAAGGAGAGGGCAAGCTGGTCGAGGCGATGGCGAGGGTCGGCGTCGTCGATGGCGCATGGGCCCAGCCGGCTCGCGACGGGTTGACTGAGTCCGGGTTGCCACTAGGGCCGAGCGGCGGAGGAGGGTCTTGCTGACGCCGGTCCCCGGCAGCCGGCTCGTTGCCCAAGCCGTCTCCAGCCACATGGGCACGCCGGGCTCGCGTCTGGCCGGCCTGAGCTTCGTTTGGGCACAGGGAAGACGCCGTGTTCTGTCGTTCGGGATCCCCGGTGCGGCGTGAGTCGGACGCAGCGGGATGGTTGAGGCTGTTTTGCTACGCGTTCGCGGCGCCGAGAAGCTCGTTCAGGCGCCGCATGCGCTCTTGCAGCTCCTCGCCCTGCAGCTGCTCTAGGCCAATAGCAGCCGCCTCCGCGGCACACATGTTCTTGACCGGGGTGTCATAGACGGGCGGGGCTGCACCCAGTGCGCGGCCGATGGCAGCGCCACGGGCCCGCACCTCGGCAACCCGGCTGGGCTCGGCAGCGGTTGGAGTGAAGCCGTATGCGGCGTCGTGCTCCCGCTGGGCGGACTCCAGCCGGCGCTGCGTGGCTACGAGCATCTCGGCCCTGTCCAGCAGGCGCTTGCGCTCCTCCTCGAGCTAGGCCCGGGCCTCTGCGGCATTGGTTGCGTCGATGTCGGTGGCGATGGGGATGCTGAGGTTCTGCATCATGGCGCGCAGCATGTCGGCCACGCTGACACGCTCCGCTGCGGCCCTGGCAGCTGCGGCCTTCTTGCTAGACGAAGAGGAGCCGGAGCCGGTGGTGAATACCTCCGCCCGGACGCAAAGATCCGCCACCCCGGCGGAGATGTCGTTGCCGAGGGGGACGGGCGAGTCGAAGACGTCGAGCACCCCGCTGGGGTACTCATCGGCCGCGGGCGCATCGGAGATGCGTAGTGTGGCGAAGGAGGCGGTGAGCGCGTCGATGCCGTCGGCCGCTTGCGCGACGGGCTCGGGGGACGCGCAGCGCGCGATGTGCTCACCAGAATCGATGAAGGGCCCCATCTGGAACATGTCTCCGGCCAGGACCTCGAGCTGCCCCACGGTGGGCCCCAACTGTCGTGGTGGGCGCACGGCAGATGCCAAAGGATAGCTAAAGAGAGGGACAGGCTCGAGGGCACCGGTGGGCTCCAGAGGCGAGGTCGGTATGAGCGAGCGAGGGACGCAAGACATACCCAGGTTCAGGGCTCTCCGGAGAGATAACACCCCTAGTCCTGCCGAGCATGGTTTATATGTGAATGTTACAAGCTTGCTCCTAGAGCTATTTGGAGGGGGAAGGAAAGCTGGCCAGGGCTCAGGCAGCTCCTTCTCCTTGCGTATGTGTGTATCCTACTGATGGTCGACTGCGTGTCTCTAGTGTTCGCCCGTGTACATGGAGGGCTCCTGGGGGTTTTATAGGTCAACCCCCCAGGGTTACAATGGTAAAGTTACGTGGGCGCGGGGCCGGGATGTCAGCGTCTGGGAAGCCGGTGCTGGGGCCCGCCGGGTGCCAGGATACACTGGGTTCTCCGGGCGCGGGCCCCGTGCGCCAGGGGGCATGATGTCTACTACGCAACCTTCTTCTTATAGACTCGTGTTGGGCCTCCAAGCGCAGAGTTTTGTAGGATAGTAGCAAATTTCCCTCAAGTGGATGACCTAAGGTTTATCAATCTGTGGGAGGCGTAGGATGAAGATGGTCTCTCTCAAACAACCCTTCAACCAAATAACAAAGAGTCTCTTGTGTCCCCAACACACCCAATACAATGGTAAATTGTATAGGTGCACTAGTTCGGCGAAGAGATGGTGATACAAGTGTAATATGGATGGTAGATATAGGTTTTTGTAATCTGAAAATATAAAAACAGCAAGGTAGCAAGTAGCAAAAGTGCGCGAAAACGGTATTGCAATGCTTGGAAACAAGGCCTAGGGTTCATACTTTCACTAGTACAAGTTCTCTCAACAATGATAACATAATTAGATCATATGTCAATCCCTCAACGTGCGACAAAAGTCACTCCAAAGTTCCTATCGCGAAGAACATAAGATGAAATTTCTTGTAGGGTACGAAACCACCTCAAAGTTATTCTTTCCGATCAATCCATTGAGCTATTCCTATAAGTGTCACAAACAGCCATAGAGTTCGTAGTAAAATAACACCATATGACACACATCAATCAACCCTAATGTCACCTAGATACTCCAATGTCACCACAAGTATCCATGGGTCAATTATATGATATGCATCAAACAACTTCAGATTCATAATATTTAATCCAACACAAAGAACCTCAAAGAGTGCCCCAAGATTCCTACCGGAGAAACAAGGACGAAAACGTGCATCAACCCCTATGCATAGATTACCCCAATGTCACCTCGAGAATCCGCGAGTTGAGTGCCAAAACATACATCAAGTGAATCAATAGAACACCCCATTGTCACCACGGGTATCCCACGCAAGACATACATCAAGTGTTCTCAAATCCATAATAGTATTCAATCCGATAATAGTGAAACCTCAAAGGTAAAATTCAATTCATCACAAAAGGTACAGGGAAAAAACATCATATGATTCAACTATAGTAACAAAGCTCGTGGTACATCAAGATCGTGCCATATCAAGAACACGAGAGAGAGAGAGAGAGATCAAACACATAGCTACTGGTACATACCCTCAGCCCCGAGGGTGAACTACTCCCTCCTCGTCATGGAGACCGTCGGGATGATGAAGATGGCCACCGATGATGATTCCCCCCTCCGGCAG
This sequence comes from Thinopyrum elongatum, assembly GCA_011799875.1. Lineage (NCBI taxonomy): Eukaryota > Viridiplantae > Streptophyta > Magnoliopsida > Poales > Poaceae > Thinopyrum > Thinopyrum elongatum. The sequence goes on from CM022303.1 coordinate 552,583,047, forward strand.
GGTGCCGGAACGGGCTCCCGATTGGTTTTTTCATGGCTACCGAGGCTTGCGGTGGCGGAACTCCCGATCTAGGTTTATTTCTGGAGGTTTTGGTATTTATAGGAGGTGTTGGCGTCGGGGACAAGTCAAGGGGGCCCACGAGGCAGCGACAAGCCAGGGGGCGCACCCTAGGGGGGTGGGCGCGCCCCCCACCCTTGTGGTTTCCTCGGGACTCTTCTAGCCCAATTCTTGTGCTTCGGGGGTCTCTTTTGGTCCATAAAAAATCACCGTAAATTTTCAGCCCATTCCGAGAACTTTTATTTCTGCACAAAAAATGACACCACGGTAGTTCTGCTGAAAACAGCGTTAGTCCGGGTTAGTTCTAATAAAATCACACCAAAACCATATAAAATTGTTGTAAACATGGCATGAATACTTCATAAATTATAGATACGTTTGAGACATATCAGCATCCCCAAGCTTAATTCCTGCTCATCCTCGAGTAGGTAAATGATAAAAGAAATAATTTATGAAGTGTGAATGCTAGCAAGTGCACAAGTTTGATCAATAATAATTTCAATCACCTTTTCTAGCATCGTTATATATCATAAACAGTAGCTCATCTCATAAAACTTCTCATGATCAAGTAGCAAGCTATTCACATGTTAAAGCATAGACCATAAACTTTCTTGAAAACTAACAAACTATGTTCTCAGTCCTCAAACAATTGCAATTCATCTTATTTTCAGGAAGGGTCTATGTAAGAGCTTTGATTTAGCAAATTCCACATACTCAACTATCATATAGTCTTCCATGATTGCTACCACTCAAAGCATATTTTTAGAACAAATAGCATCCATTGAACACGGAGAAAGATAGGGGCTTAATGTTTTGCCTCCCAACTTTTTTATCATATAGATAATTGTCAACAATAATAATTCATGATCAAATATATTTGAATGGCCATATATGCTTAGATCTTTCCCCATCACATGATGCTTGCCAACTAAAGAGGAGGTTGGAATGAGAAGGAATATTACTGACTCTTGCATAAAAGTAAAAGATAGGCCCTTCGCAGAGGGAAGCAGGGATTTGCAGAGGTGCCAGAGCTCGAAGCTTTTAAAACAGAGATGAATATAATTTTGAGAAGTATGCTTTCATTGTCAACGTAACGACCGAGAGTTCTCACTATCTTCCATGCTAGAAACATTATAGGCGGTTCCCAAACAGAATGGTAAAGTTTTTACTCCCCCTCCACCAACAATCACACTCCACGGCTGATCTAAAACAACGGGTACCGTCCATACCAACAACAATCCTGGGGGAGTTTTGTTTGATAATTATATTTTGATTTGATTTCGAGCATGGAACTAGGCATCCCGATTACCAGCCACTTTCTCGTGAATGACAAGTGAATCAACACTCATCGTGAGAATAACCCACCTAGCATGGAAGATACTGACAGCCCCTAGTTGCTACATGAGCGATTCGGACATACAAAACAAATTATTATTTGAAGGTTTAGAGTTTGGCACATGCATATTTACTTGGAACGGCAGGTAAATACCGCATATAGGTAGATATGGTGGACACTCATGGAAGAAGTTTGGTTCAAGGATTTTGGATGCACAAGCAGTATTCCCGCTTAGTACAGAAATTTTGGCTAGCAAAAGATTCTAAATAGCAAGCACCACATGTTGGAGGATCCATAACAATATAACTTCTATACAAATATACCCAAGCATAACTCATCATGTTGTCTTCCTTGTCCAACTTCAACTAATTTGCTCAAGTTTGAAAATAATTAATGGGGCTCACAATCATAGAAGATGTCCAAGATAGTATATTTATATGTGAAATCTCTCTTCCTTCAATATTCTTTCATGAATTGTTTAAGTGACCAATACTATGTTTGCTAACTTTCAATAAATTTATCACCTCTACCTCTTATATGTGAAGTCATCACTCCCCATGGGATAAGCATATGAAACATATATAATTTCAGATTTATGATATTCAATTCATTCAACCATTTACTCATAGGATATAAGTGAAGCACACGAGTAAATGACAAACTACTCCAAAAAGATATAAGTGAAGATCAATGAGTAGTCAAATAATTAAGTAGCTATGTGAAGAATCTCTCTCATTTAAGAATTTCAGATCTTAAGTATTTTATTCAAACAGCAAGCAAAACAAAATAAAATGACATTCCAAGGATAGCACATATCATGTGAAGAAGCAAAAACTTAGGTTCAACCAAACTGACCGATCATTGTTGAAGAAGAAAGGTGGGATGCCAACCGGGGCATCCCCAAGCTTAGATGCTTGAGACTTCTTGGAATATTATTTAGGGTTGCCTTGGGCATCCCCAAGCTTGAGATTTTGTGTCTCCTTAATTCCTTTTATATCACGGTTTCCCTAAATCTTAAAAACTTCATCCACACAAAACTCCACAAGAACTCGTGAGAAAAGTTAGTATGAATCAATGCAGCACCTTATCATTCTCTACTGTAGCAAATCACTAAAATTATTATTTAACATTGCATACTAAATTCCTCTGCATATTTAATACTCCTATCCTCAAATAGAATCATTAAACAAGCAAACATATGCAAACAATGCAAACATAACAGCAATCTGTCTAAACAGGACAGTCTGTAAAGAGTGCAATTGTACTCATACTTACCTGGCTCCAAAAATTCTTAAAAATTACTACACTGTATAAAATTTGTTGTTACTCATTGTGTAAAAATTTCAAGATTTTATCATGTTCTTACTTTCCAGAAGAATTCAGACAATGATAGAAAACTTTCTGTTTTCAAAACAGCAACATATAGACTTGCAAAATAAGCATGGTAGAGGTTATACTTGACACTTTTATTGAAATAAAATAGGCCAAACATTACTCTAAATAACAGCAATAAAATACTAATAAAATAAAATGACGCTCCAAGCAAAACTCATATCATGTGACGAATAAAAATATAGCTCCAAGTAAGGTTACCGATAATGTTGGAGACGAAAGAGGGGATGCCTTCCAGGGCATCCCCAAGCTTAGTTGCTTGGGTATTCCTTGAATATTACCTTGGGGTGCCTTGGGCATCCCCAATCTTAGGGTCTTTTCACTCCTTATTCTCCTCATATCGATATCTCACCCGAAACTTGAAAACTTCAATCACACAAAACTTAACAAAACCTTCGTGAGATCCGTTAGTATAATAAAACAAATCATTCACTTTGGTACTGTCAAGACAAGATTCAAATTTTCTCACATGATGCCTACTGTACCCTATCATTTCTACAATTTAGATTGAGCAATATAAGCCATAGAAACTAGAAAACAAGCAAACTATGCATTGAAAACAGAATCTGTCAAAAAAAGAACAGTCTGTAAAGATCTGAATTAAGGTCATACTTATGTAACTAAAAATATTCTGAAAATTTAGGACAACGTAGAAAATTTGTATACAAATCAACTGTAAAAAAATCAGAAGTTTTAAACGTTCCAGTAAAATATAGAAATTTATGTACTGGACGCAAAAGTTTCTGTTTTTGCACAGAATCAAATCAACTATCAATCACACTATCCCAAAGGCTTTACTTGGCACTTTATTCAAACAAAAGCTATAAAACATGATTAATACAGTAGCTTAATCATGTGAACACACAAAAACAGTAGGGGTAAATATTGGGTTGTCTCCCAACAAGCGCTTTTCTTTAATGCTTTTTAGCTAGGCATGATGATTTCAATGATGCTCACATAAAAGATAAGAATTGAAACATAATGGGAGCATCATGAAGCATATGACTAGCACATTTAAGTCTAACCCACTTCCTATGCATAGAGATTTTGTGAGCAAACAATTTATGGGGACAAGCATCAACTAGCATAGGAAGGCAAAGCAAACATAACTTCAAAACTTTAAGCACATAGAGAGGAAACTTGATATTATTGCAATATGTAGAAGCATAAGTTCCTCTCTCATAATAATTTTCAGTAGCATCATGAATGAATTCAACAATATAACTATCACATAAAGCATTCTTTTCATGATCCACAAGCATAGAAATTTTATTACTCTCCACATAAGCAAATTTCTTCTCATGAATAGTAGTGGGAGCAAACTCAACAAAATAACTATCATGTGGGGCATAATACAATTGAAAATTAAAATCGTAATGACAAGTTTCATGGTTATCATTATTCTTTATAGCATACATGTCATCACAATAATCATCATAGATAGCAACTTTGTTCTCATAATCAATTGGAACCTCTTCCAAAATAGTGTATTCATCACTAAATAAAGTCATGACCTCTCCAAATCCACTTTTATCAATATAATCATCATAAAGAGGAGGCATGCTATCATCATAATAAATATTCTCATCAAAACTTGAGGGACTAAAAATATCATCTTCATCAAACATAGCATCCCCAAGCTTATGGCTTTGCATATCATTAGCATCATGGATATTCAAAGAATTCATACTAACAACATTGTAATCATGCTCATCATTCAAAAATTTAGTGCCAAACAATTTATAGACGTCTTCTTCTAACACTTGAGAACAATTTTCCTTCCCATCATTTTCACGAAAGACATTAAAAAGATGAAGCATATGAGGCAACCTCAATTCCATGTTTTTTGTAGTTTTCTTTTATAGACTAAACTAGTGATAAAACAAGAAACTAAAAGATTCAATTGCAAGATCTAAAGATATACCTTCAAGCACTCACCTCCCCGGCAACGGCGCCAGAAAAAGAGCTTCGTTGACGGGAAGTGAGTGCCGCTTACCTAGCATCCCCAGCAATGGTGCCAGAAAAGAAGCTTGATGTCTACTACGCAACCTTCTTCTTGTAGACTCGTGTTGGGCCTCCAAGCGCAGAGTTTTGTAGGACAGTAGCAAATTTCCCTCAAGTGGATGACCTAAGGTTTATCAATCCATGGGAGGCGTAGGATGAAGATGGTCTCTCTCAAACAACCCTGCAACCAAATAACAAAGAGTCTCTTGTGTCCCCAACACACCCAATACAATGGTAAATTGTATAGGTGCACTAGTTCGGCGAAGAGATGGTGATACAAGTGTAATATGGATGGTAGATATAGGTTTTTGTAATCTGAAAATATAAAAACAGCAAGGTAGCAAGTAGTAAAAGTGCGCGAAAACGGTATTGCAATGCTTGGAAACAAGGCCTAGGGTTCATACTTTCACTAGTGCAAGTTCTCTCAACAATGATAACATAATTAGATCATATGTCAATCCCTCAATGTGCGACAAAAGTCACTCCAAAGTTCCTATCGCGGAGAACATAAGATGAAATTGCTTGTAGGGTACGAAACCACCTCAAAGTTATTCTTTCCGATCAATCCATTGAGCTATTTCTATAAGTGTCAGAAACAGCCCTAGAGTTTGTAGTAAAATAACACCATATGACACACATCAATCAACCCTAATGTCACCTAGATACTCTAATGTCACCACAAGTATCCATGGGTCAATTATACGATATGCATCAAACAACTTCAGATTCATAATATTCAATCCAACACAAAGAACCGCAAAGAGTGCCCCAAGATTCCTACCGAAGAAACAAGGAGGAAAATGTGCATCAACCCCTATGTATAGATTACCCCAATGTCACCTCGGGAATCCGTGAGTTGAGTGCCAAAACATATATCAAGTGAATCAATAGAACACCCCATTGTCACCACGGGTATCCCACGCAAGACATACATCAAGTGTTCTCAAATCCATAATAGTATTCAATCCGATAATAGTGAAACCTCAAAGGTAAAACTCAATTCATCACAAAAGGTAATGGGGAAAAACACCATATGATTCAACTATAGTAACAAAGCTCGCGGTACATCAAGATCGTGCCATATCAAGAACACGAGAGAGAGAGAGAGAGAGAGAGAGAGAGAGAGAGATCAAACACATAGCTACTGGTACATACCCTCAGCCCCGAGGGTGAACTACTCCCTCCTCGTCATGGAGACCGTCGGGATGATGAAGATGGCCACCGGTGATGATTCCCCCCTCCGGCAGGGTGCCGGAACAAGCTCCCGATTGTTTTTTTCGTGGCTATAGAGGCTTGCGGCGGGGGAACTCCCGATCTAGGTTTATTTCTGGAGGTTTTGGTATTTATAGGAGGTGTTGGCGTCAGGGACAAGTCAAGGGGGCCCACGAGGCAGCGACAAGCCAGGGGGGCGCGCCCTAGAGGGGTGGGCGCGCCCCCCACCCTTGTGGTTTCCTCGGGACTCTTCTGGCCCAACTCTTGTGCTTCGGGGGTCTCTTTTGGTCCAATAAAAGTCACCGTAAATTTTCAGCCCATTCCGAGAACTTTTATTTCTGCACAAAAAACGACACCACGGTAGTTCTGCTGAAAACAGTGTCAGTCCGGGTTAGTTCTAATAAAATCATACCAAAACCATATAAAATTGTTGTAAACATGGCATGAATACTTCATAAATTATAGATACTTTGGAGACGTATTAGGGCACTGTTCTCCGTCTTGTCGTGCGTCACGGAGTGGTTGAGCCGGCTCGGCTACAGTGATGCATTGCCTGGTCACCATCGGCTTGTGACAGCGAGACAAGGGATGCACTGTAGCCATGCCGGCCCTGTCCAGCGGAGCAGGTGGGCCACTGTTGCCACGTTCTTGCCGGTCAGCGGGTTTGGTGGGCACTATAGCCATGCTTGTCTCCTTACGGGGACTTGATCCGTCGTACGTCCTGGATGGGACGGGAGCTGACCCGTGGCCGGGTTGAGGTGTGCGCCGTGGTGGCGCTTGCTTGTTGGGGAAGTCTTGGCTTTGGCGGGGTCGGCCGGCATGTGCCAGCGGGCCTGGCCGGGTTGCGGGACTTGGCCGGGTTACGGGACCTGGCCGGGTCGAGGGACCCGTCCAGGGGCAAGCCGGATTGAGGGGCGGAGCTGGCCCCGATGTTTCTGAAAAGGATCCGGGTTCCGTTGCCTGCCCGGGGTTCATCCCCCCGACATTTCTAGTGATATTATTTGTAGTTACATGCATCAACCTGGATGAAGGTGCAGAAACATCAAATCCCAGCTACAGCTTCACGGGTGTGATGATAGGGACATGGAATGCCGTTCGATCATGGTGCATGCGCGCGATCCGCATGGCTGGGGTGGCGGCCAATCAGAAAGCAACCCACAATAGGGTCAGCGCACACAGTTTCCATAGGCAACGGAAAGTAACCGTGTGCGGTAATAAAGAGTAAAATGCATTAGCGGTCATCGAACTTGTCTCGATAGCTCACTTTGGTCACTGTACTTAAGAATACGATCAATATGGTCACTATATACGACTTAAGATGATTATACGGTCACTGGCTTAGCGTACAGCTCCGTATTTTGTCTGGTTGACCTGTCAAACAGTCTACATGCGTCTCACCCAGGTTCTATGGCCCCACCCGTCAATGTTTCAAAAATAAATAAATTAGAAAAGCTAAATTATGCATTGCATGGGTGGGGAATTAACCCTGAACCTCTCGAGTAAAGCCCCACGAGCTAACCAAATGAGGTATTTTTGCAAGGAGCAAATGCGACGCACATGCATGCATGCGGACGACCCACACACACGCAGTACGCACGCGGACGCACACAATACATACTAGCACGCACGCGGACGCACTTACACAGTTACGCTTATGAATGTACTGAAATAAATTATGTGAACTCTTGGATGACGAGCCTTTGAAGCGTATGCGGCACGTATAGACAACCAGGCGTCCATGCAACCGCTCTTGTCGCCAGCTAGCCTTCGACGACCACCATTAGACATACACAACCATGCATAACTTGCGAATAATGGATGAATCGATCAAACACACACTCGTGTGCAGTGGCACTATGATCGATCGCTCACGATACATATATAGGTACCATAGTACCCTCTCTAGCTAGGCTGTTTATAGATTGTCATTGTGATGGATGATATACATGAGCAAGGCACCGAGTCACGTCATCGCGTCGTGTGCAGAGCCATGGCTAATGCGAGCAGCTCGGCACCCAAGCACGAGTATGACGTTGGTGTTGAGCTAGGTGAATACATGCTCGGTGTTCGCGGAGGCCGCCAACAAACGTCTAAACAGTAATGTCAGGCACCGCTGGGGCGTGCGGGTGACGGGCTCGCCATTTGCGTTGCACCATGAGCAGGACTTTGATTGAGAGGGCGATGTGCATGCATTACCATGGTTTGACAGCGTGAGCGTGAGTGTCTGCACGCGTACATGCTACTTGCGTCTGTGGATGGTGTGCGCTAATGTGTGCATCACGTATAATATAAAAAAATCGGTTTGTGCATTTAACGCAAAGTATTTCATTTTCATTTGGCTGACGAGTGTGCGTTGCAGCGGCGAATCCGTGGTTTGATTCCTCACATACGCATAATTTTGGTTTTTATTTCTTTCTCCACTGACAGGTAGGCCCGCATAGATAGATAGATATGGAACACGAGCTGATGAGGCGCATGTGGACTGTTTGACTGGTCAACCAGACAAATACAGAGCTATACGCTGAGCCAGTGACCGTATAATCACCATATCTCGTATATAATGACTGTATTGACCGTATTCTTAATTACAATGATCAAAGTGAGCTATCAAGACAAGTTTGATGACCACCAATGCATTTTACTCGGTTATAAATGACCAGGATTGAAGGGGAATCCAAATTTCCTTCATCGTCTGTCCTTGAGCTCTTGACAAACCAATGCACTATACGGTTGTCCGGCCACTCCGCCCCAGAGCTCTCACCAAGCGTCGTTCATGCCACCGCGCCGCACACTAACCGGTAAGGAAGTGATGGCATCCCGCCGCGCCGAGTTCCTCGCCGCCCACGACCACACACAAAATGGTAGGGAAGCGATGGCATCCCGCCTTGCCAAGTTCATCGCCACTCGTGACCTCACACCTACGTGGGCGGACTTTGAAGCTGCCAAGGCCAAATGGGCGGTAGAGCAAGAGGCGGCCAAAGCCGCACAGAGGGAGCGGAAAAGGCAGAAAGCACTCAAGAAAAGAGAGGCCCGCCGCCGCAAGAAAGAAGAGGACACACGCGCTGCTGCGGAGAGCTCGACGGAGATCCAAGCACGGTGGGGTGTCACCGACAAAGCCGGGAAGGAGAACGATGGCGTCTGGCCAGCATGTGAGAAGTAGTAGTACTAGTAGTTAGTGTGTGTCTCTGTGTCGCCCATACGTTTGTTTAATTAATTACGAGCATGTACAAGTACTAGTTACTACTGTAGTTTTTAGAGCAAATTACCAGTACATTAGCCTAGACTCAATGGAAAAATTCCTATCCTATGCATCAAATGGCATCTCTTTCTCTATAGGAATTGAGATGCATGTCATCTCACTTTCTATGATTTTTCATATTCCTATAAAATTCCTATCCTATGAACCAAAGGAGGCCTCCGCTGGAGTACAGTACTACTGTAGCTAGCAGTATTGCTGGTACAGTAGTTTTCTTCAAGAAGCGGAATTCAACGAAGTCATGATGGTTCCTTCGTCCGAGCAACTTTACAGTGGGAAAGGTTGGGCCTGTGATTTGACGGCTCATTAGTCATTATTACTATGGTGCGACGACTGGGGTGACTCTCCCTTGGAGTTCTGCGTGCATGGCAAGTGGACTAGGATGGTCGACATCCCACATGTCGGCGAATGGAAGTATTCTTTCCGATATCGAGGAGCAAGGAAACCTCGTGGTATAGTATCACTGCTGATTTATATTTTTTTTTATTTTTGATGAAAGCTAGCATTTCAACTCTTACGACGAAGGAGTGCCAAACACAACACGTGCTGGATGTCCCACATGTCAGCGAAAGGAGTGGAACATGAACAGCGTTGTAGAGCATCTCCACTTCTTCCACTTCTAGGTCGGAGACAACACGTAGTACTATTAGTATGAACGATACAAAGTGCGACCCGGAGAGAAAGACGCGTCTAGTTGGAAGGTCTCGGGCCATACACGTAAACAAATATAAAACCTAATATGTGCCTCCAATTAATCTAGTAGTAGAGTACTTAGGCACGTGCATCATAATATCACCGTGCATTGCACGTACAACATTTAGTGGTAGTAAGAGACAAATGCCTATATGCCACGCATGTTCATACTATTTGTGCCTTTCTACTTCACTTAATGCACTACATTACTCAGGTTTGTACATCCCTGGGTACATGTCCGTCTCGTAGTTCCAGTCCCACGTGTTTCTTCATAGATGGAACGATCCATAACGGTGGGCAACGGGAGTCCATATCATCGCAGCTTCTTAGTGTGGCTCCTCATGATGGAGACTCATCCAAACTGAAGCGGCATAGATCAGGGATAGGGGCGTTCAAGATATGAATCCGTCGGTGCGAATGAAAACGCACCCGTTCTTCATGAACGATAGGCCGTCGGCGTCGTGCACGGAAGGTGGCATCGTTTGCACTATGGGGTAGTTGTCCCCGATGAAAATCGAGTACTCTTCAAGTGTGTTCATCCACACCCAGGTAGCATCACGGGGGTCGAACACGCCGCCGTCCATCTGGTACACCTGGCATCTCAAACCTAGATACATGCCGACGTGCATGGTTATGGTCCATGCAGTATAATAAGGTGATGTAAGCAGGGGATACAGATTAAAATAAAATACTTTATATTGCTTATTTCTATGAGGGGGAACGGAAGCAATGTATAGACCAGCTGCGGCACGGGCGACGACAAACAATTTGAGAGTGTTACCTGGGCCATGTACATTAATTAAAGTAGGAGTAGTTTTGTTTGATGGGATTATGGCTACCTAGCTAGTACTACACGGAATTGAAATTGTTAAGTCCTTTATATTTTATACAACTGGCATTATAAAGTTGCGTAGATGACTATCCCAATCAATAAAAAAAGGAAAGAACTACTCCTGCTCTTGGAGTACAAAGAGACATGTACTGAAATGTTATAAGATGACATGGCAATAAGATATACGATAGTTCCTGGCCCTACTACTCTTGGATCAGAGAGAAGGGATTACCTGGGTACATGATCAGGGTCCGATCGTGATAGATCGTGGCACCTTGTTTCCCTTCAATGGTACCATGGGTAACGACTGCTAAGATAGTACGTCCCAACTGGGTGTCGTCAGCTACAAGGTTCCAAGTTAGACCAAATGCCCCATGCACATCCACGATTGGCGAGCTGATTTTGATCGGGGGATGACTTTGCCCTGTATAATCATGCAAACAAGGCGGAATTCATAGAAACCGGACAAAAATCATTACATTTTGAAAACTTTTCATATAAACCAGACGAGATACATTACAATTTTCATACAAACTAGAGTAAAACCTACTCTAAACAAGTTGCAACTGTAATGTGGGCGGTGCACGGACGACGGCCGGCCGTGGTGTCGTTTGAGGCTACTCATAGTGGGGAGTATCATATACAATATACTAGTGCATGATACTAGTGTATGATATACTACTTTTATAGTGCATAGTATCATAGAGTAGTAGCATAGATGATCATATTTATTGCCATGCATGACCCCCTGTCTCTTCTTTAATTCTCTACCACATCACCATGTCTGCTATTCCCGAGTGTATGTACCAGCTAAGTTACCACCACTATGGCCAGCCTCAACGCGGAGCAGTCGCGTGCACCGGGAAGCGGCACTCTCTCGGCCGTCGCGCTGCTTCAAAGCCGGCGCCAGTGAGAGGTCGCCTCCGCTCTGGACGGGCATTAATGCGGCACTGACGCTTCGGGGCGACGTTGATCGTTTCAGGCGGGAAGCGCGCGCCGACAAGGGAGGGGGTTTGGGTCGGCCAGGGCGGTGAGACGCGGGCGTGGTGGTGGTATTGATTTTGTACCGTTTCAGGTGTAGTACTGGTAGTTTGCAAAACTACTCAATTATTGCACTCAGTTTCCTAAAAAATTGTGGTAAAAACGTTACTTGCAATGCATGCATGCGTGACCAATATAAATGACCAATAAAAAACTACTACATGCATGCAACGATTTAATGCACATTGTAATCTCAACATGTGATGGGGAGCTCTAAATTTGAATTTGAAACTTATAAAACAAAAAAAATTCAAAACAAATAAATCGTTGCGTCCCATACGAAACTAAGTGCAATAAATCCCCTGGGGATTCAAAACAAAGAGAGGGAGTATACCATAGGATGTGTCCCCATGACAATAAATCCCCTGGGGATTCAAAACAATATACCATAGGATGTGTCCCCATGACAATAAATCCCCTGGGGATTCAAAACAAAGAGAGGGAGTATACCATAGGATGTGTCCCATACGAAACAAGTCCCCTGGTTTGTCACTGCGAAGATGCGATTAGAAAGGAGCACAACGTCTTCGTACTTGTACGGCAACAAATCCGCCGCAGACAGCATGGTCCACCTTTGACCGCCATGTGTAGGGTTCGTGAAAGCAATCGCGATGTCGAACACCGCGATGAGAGTGTAATTTTGGTTGGCAGACGACCTTATCGGGGCTTCCGGGATTGCTATCTTCTTCAATCTCACCATGGTTCCATCATAGTACCAATTCAGGCGATGGCCCATTGCATGGCTGATCCCAATGTTGGACAAAGGTTCTACGGGAATGGTGCCACCGTTGTAGATGTTGTGCAAATTGATGTTGGTACCCTCCCGTACATATGCAAGCCAATCTCCACTGGAACCAGGCCTAACTTGTGAAACAGTGGGCAGCGGGGGAATTAGGAAATGGACACGGAAGTAGTCTTTATAATGCATTTACTACGTGATCAAACTCATCACTTACCTGCTCATCGGACAAAATCCGAGTGCCCCTCAACGTCGGCATCTCAAGGGGCGTCAACTTGCAACTACGGCCACGCCGTGATGGAGAGACCCCAAGGAAACATCCTCGTCCTCGAGGACGCATGGCAGACCAACTAGCATGGCCTTCCCCCATGCATATTTACGCACCCTCTTAAAATATTTGGTGCAAGTACCGCTAAGTCTTACGAATGTGAGGAAGTCGGAGCGACTTATGATTTGTCCCAAAGGATCGTCGTCCAAGGTCTCCCAACCTTGACGAGGATGAGAAGCACCACCGCCTTGCGAATCCATGGCAATGGCGACCAACTGCCTTGTCCCTTGTGGAGCTGGTTTACACGAGAGGAGATGGTAACTGCAGGGCTTCGTCCCTTCAGAAAGGATGTTCTGCGGGCGCGCACTAGTGCAGTTTATATTTGAGACTAGCAAGAGGACCATGCATTGCACGGAACATCAAGATGCATTTATATGAGCTGTTTATCTCGTGGGAGACGAAGATGAACGAGGGAAGGCCTTATCTACAAATGTGGAAAGGGGTGTGGGTATCTTTTTGCAAAATTGCCATAGTTTGCTTTCTATCCGTCAGATATAGATCGGACGGTCTATATTGTAGGATGGCAGGCACACCATCATCACCAACTCGGTTTTTTATATTTTTTTATTATTAGCAAGATGCCCATGCGTTGCACGTAACATCAAGATGCATTTGTATGAGTAGTGTATCTTGTGAGAGAAAAGGATGAACGAGGGAAGGCCTTATTTGCAAATGTGGAGAGGGGTGTGGGTATCTTTTTGCAAAATTGCCATAGTTTCCTTCCTATCTATCAGATATAAATCGGACGGCCTATATTGCAGGATGGCAGGCACAACAACATCACCAACTCTGTTTTTTATAAGAGTAGATAGATAGATAGATTATTATTATTATAAGAGTAGAGATAGAGATTACGGAGCTGGCGGGCGGTTCGTTGTACGGCACGTTCGCGTCCATCCACTAGCCCGGAATTAAAGCATACACGACATTTACAGCGACTGGGATTAGTTGTTTTCCGGGCGCATGGACCAACGCGGACTAGCGGACCTGGTCGCTCTTTTTTGAGCACGCCTTCAACAAGTACGTGCGTGACATGCGTGCATGCAAATCTTGCGTGACCAAACCGTGCGAAGCGGAGCAGTAGGCTGTCGAACTGTAGCCTGCATGTTGCAGCCATGTCATCCACATGCAACCTAAAGGCCAATTCATAATCCACTGGACTATACTGTCCTACTATGCATTGTTTGGCATGAATGTTCCTTGGAGCTCGTGCTGCAACTGGCGTACTCCACAGCCCGCTTCCCTTCTCCTTCCTCTTCCACCGCCCGCGCACGTCCGCGGGAAGCGACCTGTCAACCCTTATATAGGAGTGCTAGCACAAAAAGATGCATGCATGACCACTAAAATTTCCTTTCTCTTATCTCTATGAAATAAATGTGGCATGAAACTCAAAGCCCTTTATGTCTGAGTATAATGGAAACCATCGTCCTCCTCCGGCTCTGCTTCACCCGCGTCGTCGTCCTCCTGTTCCGGCTCCGCGTCATCGTTCTCCTCCTCCGGCTCTGCGTGCAGCTCCACCTCCAATGCCTCCTCATCCGGCTCCGGCTAGTCCAGACTCTGGAGGCAGGGCGGTTGCGATCCAGGCTTCACGCCGCCTCCAGATCAAAGCGCCGCTCCGGCAGGAGTATGGCGTATGTCGTTACCTTCGGCAGGGCCATGGCTATCGGGCGACGGCGACCAGAGAAGAGGCGGCGGGAGGGGAATGAATGCAGCTACTGTTTGGGTTCGCCGTCCAGCTTAAATAAATGCGCACCATCACGTGTACCCGCGGGTGCACAAATTGTAACATTCTGCTTAGGGGGCGTCACGTAACTGGTATGTGTGTGAGATTCTGAGAGACAGAGTGCGTGTGTGCGACTCTACTCTTCGGACATGTACTCCACCTTTTGCATCGGGATATAAGTATAATGGTATTACACTTTAGCTTGTGATTTACATGGCCATGTTAACGTGGTTGTGTAAAAAATGTCACTTCCTACTCGTGATTTGCGTTATATAATTATGAGAACTTTGCTAACTACTAAAATAAAGTGGAATTTGTCCATGTTATATAAGTAAATTAAGGTGATTTTTTATCATACGGGTAAGGTTGGACGAAGGGTGGTAGGAACAAATGCTCCACCTAGAGCATGTGTGTGTGAGATGGAGTCTTAATGTGTGTGTGTGTGTGTGTGTGTGTGTGTGTGTGTGTGAAGCGGAGTCTTCGGTGGCGTAAGTAATTTAAGTGTGTGTGGCTTCATCGTAGAGAGGTGATGTGTATGGCAGAGGCCACCAACGAGGGGGGTGCGAGAGAGAAGAGGCCCGTAAAGAGAGAACAGAAGGCGTGTGCGCGTGAGAGGAGTCGACATTGAGATAACGTGTTTGTTCGAGAGACACCGAGGAAGACTACTATATATCGATGGTGCATGTAGGCGAGAATTAAACGAAGGGATGGTCTTATTGGTTTCGGGGATATAGGGGAAGAGTGAGAGAAGGGGGGGTAGCTAGAAGGAGATTGTTAAGTGTGAGTGTGTGTTTTAGAGAAGAGACCCATCCAGGCGGAAGTCATGTGCACACAAGAAGAGAACGATTCGATGTGGGGTTAGGGCTGAGGGTAATTAACTACGTATGGAGACATAGGAGACCTTGAACGTGCATGTGCGAGAGGTATACATGTATACGTGGGATGTGTGTGTGTGTGCGCTCGCGCATGATCGAGATAAAAGAAAGAAGACATAAGTCATAAGATCAACGACATGGGAGAGACAGATCGGCATGACAATATGCATGCATGTGAGAGTGGAGGGAAGAAGGCCCGATAATTGAGCATGTGTTTTTGTCTTTAAGAGATAGTGGCGTGGGCTGGAGCATGCATCTATGGTGAGCAGAGAGAGCGAGACACAACGATTGTGCAAAAGAGATCAACCTATAGATGCATGTATAGAGAGACAGATATAGTGTGCGTGATAGGAAGCAAGAGTGCGTGCGAGAAAGAAAGGTTGACGGAGAAACTGCAGATAGATAGAGAGATAGAGATGCTAGCTAGAGGGACATCGGCTAGTTTGTGTGTTAGAGATGACCGCCAAGTGGTTCAGAGGGGTGAAGTTATGTGTGTGTGAGAGAAAGATAAAAAGAGGGCGCATGACTGCATGTAGAGAGAAACATATATTGTAACACCCCAAAAATTTAACCACATTTTTGTTAAGTACAAATTTGGCCAGAAATAAAATTTTAAATTATATTGGGTGTTTTATTAATTTTAGAGTATTTTCTGCTCTCTATTTTTCAAAATTCTTCCCTCCATATAGATTTTTTTGCTGAATAATGTGGGTTTTGGGTAGTCCCCATAAATCATTTCAATTATATTTTAAATAACAGTAGGAATTATTTTCATAATAAATTTTTGGCCCAATATAATTATTTTAATAGCATTTTCATTCTTTGAAATGCTTCTATTTCACTGCAACCATTTTAAAATTGCATAATGTATTTATGCAAAAACCCATCTTGGTCTTTTGTAATTTTTGAGCACAACTTCCTCTTTTCAATTCTGTCCTGTATTTGAGTTTGTACTACAACCCCAACTTTCCTTGCTCCAATAATTCTGAAATTTTTCCCACTTACTGTCCTTCCAACCAAACCCTTAAGTACAAAATTTTAGCTCCATTGGAATCTTTTTAGTTCACCAAATATTCCTCTGAAGATTCTGTCCAGAAATAAATTTCTCCTTTTGCCAAACCAACTCCACCATCATCTTTATCATTCAAGGAGACCTCATCCTGCCAATTTTCATAGCTAACAAAAGAGCCTAGGACACCTTAGCATTTCAGCAAACACAGAGCGTGCATGACTGAAACCTTCCAACCTTCTGCACTCCATAGGACACTTGATCTTTTCACCAAACCACCTACACTAGGGTGTTATCCCAGCATCAATGCATCATTAGGACATGGTCCCACCCTTGGATTTGCAGCAGACACGCCCTGCGCCTAGTGACCACCAAGTTGGCATGCACTGGGCACGGCCAGAGCACGCGCCAACGCCTCGAGCTCCTGTTGCTTCCCAGGTGCCCTCCCCGCTCGTTCTAATCTTCAGGAGGGATCTCCAGATTCCCCCGCAGAGCACCGCCCCTGGCCTTGGCCCCTTGTGCTGACGCGCCGCCGTCCAGAACCACCGCCATATTCGCCGTTTTAGTTACGCCACCGCCCATTGTACCCGGGGCCATCCAGAGGCTGCCAGAGCCTCCCCTTGACCCAACTACCGTCTACCCAATTTCCATCATCCACGCTGACCTCAACTACCTCCTCCACCCACCATTAATGGCCTCCCGTCGTCGTACCGTGTTGCGGCTGGGTGAACTCCTGGTGAAACCGGCCTCCTTGTACTATATAAGCTAAACCAAACACACCTAGTTCCTCCACTCGCTCCCTAGAACATCCAAGCCCGAGCCTCGAGCTCCTCTGTTCGAATGGAGCACCACATCACCACCATGGCCGCAGCCCACCTCGGTCAAATTCACCTCGTCCTGACCCCCTCCTCTCCACCTAGCACCACCAACAAACTGTCACCACCACCACGAGGCCCTCCTGAACCCCAGTTAGCCTCGGGGATGGCCATGGCCTCACCCCGATCCAACTCCGGCCGCCTACTGCCTCCGGTCGCCGCGCTCTGCTCCGGCCACCCCCGGCCCCAACTCCACCCATCGGCGGAGGATGGAGCGGCGGATCCATCCCCTCCGCCGCCTGAGGCCGCCGTGCCCCAGTCGCCGGCGGCAAGCAGCGCCGCGCTCCTCTATTTTCCACGTCGGGAGGAAGAAGAGAAGAAGAGGGAAGGAGAGAGAAAGTGCATGGGACCCGCACGTCAGCCACACAAGCTGCAGGCCCTGCTGGTTAAGTGGAGGCGGTTTTCTTTAAAGACGCTTTCGGTTTTCGGAAAGCGTATTCGATGTTGTCGCGTTTTCCCTTTAGAGAAAACGTAAAGCACTAGAATGCGCTTTCCTTCCTGGAAAGCGTATTCTGTTATAAGGCGCTGGCTGATTTGAACCCAGGGGCCTTCTAGCAATTATTTCTTTCACAAGAAGGTCCCTTAACTTAAAACTATCAATACTTTTTATCTCTAACTCCGAATGATTTGATTCTTTGTCTGACATTCCTTATTTTTCATCTAGTTTATTGTAATATTTATTTCAAAATTTTCCAGACAACTTTTTTGTACTATTTTTGCTTTATGTAGTGATTTCAATATTTTTGAAAATAGGAAATGTAGGGAAGAAAAGAGTTTTCAAAGTTTTAAGAGCACCTAATCCTCTGCATGCTCAAGGCAAGCATCTTGAACACTTGATATGGTGAATGTTTTTTTTGTGGTTGCTAGCTAGAATATTTGAATCATGGTTGTGATAATTTTTAATAGAATTTGCATATGGCTATTTTTGCATGCATGATCCATGGCTATTTTGTTGTCATCTTTAAAGCATGAAGTATGAGTGAGTATGGTTACTTTCACTTGTCATGTATGCCCGTGTTGTTTTGGACTAAACTGCAGGAAAGAATCAGTCACGAGTAAAGTGACCGTGAGACTGAATTCTCGTGGTCATGAGAATGATCAGTAAGGGCATGTCGGGACATGTCGGGTGGTGATGATGTTGGGTATCACCAAGGAATATATTGTGCTAACCACTGCAGGAAAACTTAACCTCCTGAGTCGACCGTAGATCGAGTGTTCCGGTAACCCCCATACTTGATTCGTGCTGCCACTTGTCCCTGCCACAGGTGGGGTATGGTTTAGTAAGTTGTTAACCCCTTTCCATGCACACACCGTACAGAGGGCCATGATGAGGGTTTCCACGGCCGTGGACTAAATCCTGTCATCGGGTCAGGGGGCATGGGTGTTTCCGGTTGTAAACGAGAGGGGCTCACCCCTTGGAATCCGCGCGTATTAATAGTGATCCCATGCTACTCGAGATTGTTGTCTCCCCGACTTAGAGTTTTTCTGAAATGATGCTTTGGGTGATTCCTGGCATCCGGACGGTTAATCTGGTGTGTGCTGGTCAGGTGTATTTTCAACCCAAAGACCGTAATGGGAATTAGTCAGTGTCACGGTACTGACTAAAGAAATCCTTTACTTGTGGGTAAAGAGTACACCCTCTGCAGAGTTTAAACCTATTCAAATAGCCGTGTCCGCGGTTAAGGACTACAGTCTGGGTTGGTCAAGTGTCGGTCTTAGTGTCGGTCTTCGGAGGAAAATAATTAAAATGTGCCTGAATTATTTTGCAGGATAATTATTGTCACCCTGATGCTACCATGAATATTTTTGCCATGCATATTAATATTATTGTGGTTATGCATAATATTGTGGACTAACCCGTTTCTCTTATTTTATTTTCCTGAGTGTCTCAAGGGCTGGCTTGACTACCCCGGGCATTCGGTTTATTTTCAAGACCGACCGTGGCATCACCTTTTGACACCCGACTGGCATTTCTTTTCAAGACCTCTCCATGGCGTCCCTCGAGTTATCAGGCGGTCTATCACGCCACTACTCTTGTGGACACCCGATTGGCATTTCTTTTCAAGACCACTCCGTGGCGTCCCTCGAGTTATCAGGCGGTCTATCACGCCACTACTCTTGTGGACACCCGATTGGCATTTCTTTTCAAGACCTCTCCGTGGCGTCCCTCGAATTATCAGGCGGTCTATCACGCCACTACTCTTGTGGACACCTGATTGGCATTTCTTTTCAAGACCTCTCCGTGGCATCCCTTGAGTTCTCAGGCGGTTCTATCTCGCCACTACTCTTGTGGGTACCCGATTGGCATTTCTCTTCAAGACCTACCATGGTGTCACTTGACATCCGACCGGCATTTCTTTTATTTATTTTCCTTTAACCTTCCTTGTTGGTCACTAACAATTTTTATACTCATTTTCCTGCTCATGCCCATATTTATGCACATATCAATAATAGTCATGTCATGTTAAAATTTGGATCAACACTTGCATATCACCTAGTCCAGCATGAGCATATGCATTCGGTATATCTTTTGTTCATTATGTTTGCGAGTACATTCCAACGTACTCACAGGCTTGTCCCTGGCTATTTACTTGGCCAGGTCAGGAGTTCAACGAGGAGTACCACCGCGACATCCGTGCGAAGCCTAGTACAGCAGCCACACGGGATAGGAATTATCCAGGCCAGCCGTTCCTGTGGGAATGGAGCCCCATCGATGTTGGAGAACCACAAGTCGCTTCGGTCACCCATCACCAGATATCATTGTTGTATCATTAGACCTTTATGGTCTTGTAACCAATTCTTGTAATTGCTTGGTAATCTATAACAAGGACGTGTCCACCAGTAACGGTAATCTTGGGCTGGTGATGACACGAGGGGTTAATTTCTGGGATATCGTGTCCCGGCCCCGACATATATAGTGTGGGTGATAGGAAGCAAGAGTGAGGGCGAGAAACAAGGTTGATGGAGAAACAGATAAATAGACAGATAAAGATGCTAGCTAGAGGGAGATCGGCTAGCTAGTGTGTGTGTTAGAGATAAGAGTCGAGTGGATCAGAAGGCTGAGTTATGTGTGTGGGTGTGAGAGAGATAGAGAGAGGGTGCATGTGAGTCACATACAAACAAATATCAGAGAGAAATGAGATCCCGAGAGATGGAGTTTTGTGTTTGCGAGAGAGAAAGATATTTCACAAGGAGAGTGATAGCTAGAGAGACATATCAGGGAACGCGAGATATCTCTAGGGAGAGAGAGTGTGTGTGAGCGACATACAAGGGAATGGTGGAGAGATATGAGACCCTGGGAGACAGAGTTTGTGTTTGTGTGTGAGAAAGAGATATTTAAGAGGGAGAGTCATAGCTTCTCATACCTAAGGAGCGCAAGACATCTCTGTGTGAGAGGGGGTGTGTGAGTGGCACACAGCGGAATAGTAGAGAGAAATGAGACCCCGGGAGACGAAGTTTGTGTTTGTGTGAGAGAAAGAGATTTCATAGGGAGAATCATAGTTAGAGACACATAGCAGGGAGCGAGATATACTTAGAGAGAGATAGAGTGAAGGTCGAGGGAGAGAGTACCATCAGTGTGTTACGAAGATAAAAGATCATTGTCGACATACAAGTAGCACGAGAGATACCCGAGAGACGATGAAGGCGTATAGGTCTAGAGAGATATATAAGCATGAGTGATAGCTATATGAGACGAATATCTGGATTAAAGGGGATTCAAATATTTAAACTAGAGATCACGACATCGATAATATCATAACGAAAATTGGTCTATCAAACATGCATATTCATTTGAATTTGGGGACACGTGTAATGTTATATAGTTTATCAATATTAGTGATCGATAGATTCTTTAATTAGAGACAATGCATGGTTTATATGCAATTAATGTCTAAACGGGATTACACTATATGTTGTGTGTGTCAAACACATTATACATGTTTGAGAAGTAAAAAAACCCGCATGAAACACACATTAATTGGAGACAGTTAGCGAGGAATGCATACATTGGATTTCAACATAAAGTGGTTTCAAATATTTGAAAATCCAAATTAAGATGGATCCAGCCTTATGAATCTGAGATCATGCCATTTGTAAACCATATTTATGTATAAAGGGTGTTGTGCTTTTGAAAGTATATATAAAAAATGATGTATATAGATTTGTATTCGAATACAAAATGGATCCTGCCCGAAAAAAATTACAAACTGGATTCGAATTGAGTTGGCACGGTAAATGTGCACTCTTTCTCTGCAAAATTTGAAAGAAGCGGGGAAACTCGCAGTAACCGCTCGAAACCAAAATCTGTGAGATGGAAATTACTGCCTATCCCTGACATGCAAAGCCTATCGGCTCGATTTCTATAGGTTTTGATAGGGGTAGGCTTGTAATTTCACTCAAACGTGACATAACCGCCTCCGCCTCTCACCTCCCCAGATTCATACACGGTGGGCGCCAAAACACAGTTTCTCCTCGGCCGAAATTGCCTCTCACCTTCCTCCCCGATTCATACACGGTGGGCACCAAGACAAACTCTCCTCGGCCGAAATCTCCGTCGGCAAATATTCGGTGTATGCGAGATTACCGTCCTATCCCCAACCGACTAATATTGCTGTGTGTAGGAAATTTTAAACGGGGGCTAAGTTTGTAAATTTCCTCGCATTTGAGACAAGCGCGCCCTGAAGACATGGTTCACCCCTTCCTCTCTCCCTCCATTTCCCCATTCGTACTTCGTGGGCGCCAAAACACCCTCTCCACCGGAGTCTCCTCCGTCCGCCATCCCATCCACTGCCGTCCTCCTCCACCATGTCGGAGCTGATACCCCGACGCCGTCGTCCATTAGAAGAGTTCGACCTCTCTCATCCACGGCTTTGGACCAGGATCCTTGCATCGCGTCCTCTCGCTTCATCCGCGCCGTCGTCCACCTTGCCGAGGCCGCTTGTACGACCGTCTCATCCACCACGCCGGGATATTTCCCTTGCCACCACCGTCTGCCCTCCTAGATCTGCTTCCACGCCGCTGACAGCCATCGCTACCGTAGCACCCTCAACGCCTCAGCAGATGCTTACACGGCGCCACACCAGAGGCGGTACTCTTTCGTATCTGCTCAAGTTATTTATCTCAACAAGAAAATAGATCGCCACTGCTTTACTGTGATTTCTTGTCCATCACTTAGAATCTTACTTGTTAGTTGAAACCAAACATTGGTTGCAAAGTTTCCTTTGTCCGGTTTGCACCTTCAGATCCGCCATGGCACGCGCACCACTATACTCTCAATGCTTATGGTTTTCCCCTTTTATATTCCACATTAGCTTAAATGACAGTCGACTGAATTTCAAATTGGGGTCAGTCCATTTTTGGGAGTTCGCCGGAGGGAAGGAAGGGGCTCGCCGGAGGGCTGCCCCATTATCTATCTTAGGGTTTCGGGTGGGGACAGTGGTTGTGGGGGGCTGTCGTCGGGCTATGGTGGGGCCTCGCCAGAGGCAAAACTCGACGCGGGTGGGGGGTGGGGTTAGCTAGAGGGATGGCCGGGGGCGGCGGAAGACCGGAGGTGGTGGGCGGTTCAGGGGAGGGCGGGGGCCGGTGGTTCGGCCGGCGGCCCGTGTGGTGGTCTTTAGGGGAAGAATAAGAGGCGAGGAAGAAGAAGGGTTAGGAGACGTAGGATCTTCATCCAACCGCCTGAAATGGTCGACTGACCCAAATGACAAAAGTCAGGCGACTTGCATGTAGACATTCCCATATATTCAGTACCATTATCGTAGGTGCTTCGAGACGTACGTGCAAGCTGTGCTCCTCAACCCATCAAGCTAAACAACATGCCACTCATAATTCCAAACTTAGTTGCTCAAATACGAATCTGATATGATCCTGACATGTACTAAAATAGAGAATGTTTAATTGGTCAGCTAATGTTCCTACTTTACTTTCGAAAAGCACATGCGCCACATATCGAGGGACAGCAGGGAGCTACGTTCTTTATGCGCTCTGGTTCATCATGTGTGGCCAACCAACATTTTATTATCCAAAATCTGCTTGCTCTTCTTTAGCATGCTCCTCTTCTGTTCTTCTTTTGTAAGTACTCTCTCCGTACCTAAATATAAGTCTTTGTAGAGATTCCTCCATGGACTACATACGAAGCAAAATGAGTGAATCTACACTCTGAAATGTATCTATATACATCCGTATGTGATCCATAGTGGAATCTCTACAAAGACTTGTATTTAGGAATAGAGGGAGTATAATAGTTGTACAGTATGTTCTTTGTAGTGAAGAGGACCAGGGACATTTGCAGTGTACAGGTCTATTCGGTCGCTTGTCATGGACGCTTTCAACTCTTCGTGTTGGTCTTCATGTCGATTGTCATGGACGCTTTCAACTCTTCGTATTCGGTCATATGTGTCACTTTGAGAGATAGACTGATAGTAACAGTACTGCGCCTTCAGTTGTAGAGAGCTGGTATCCGAAGCCTTTCTAGCCGTACCGGCAATACTAGCACATATATTCCAGCAAGTTCCACTTTCCTGATTTTACTCCTGATGCTTACGGTTTTCCCATTATATCTACACTATGATCTGCGTAGGTGCTTTGTGTCCTACTAGCAGTTGTCCACCCTTTAAAGCTAAATAACACACCAATCATACGTCCTAAGGTTCTTCAAATACGAATGTGATATGATACTGACATTAGCTAACAGACACACATTTAATTGGTTAGCTAATGCTGCCACTTGAGTTTCCAAATGCATGTGGCCACATATAGAGAGACATCATGGAATGGCATTTCTTTGGGCACTCTGATTCATCATGGGTGGGCAACCAACATTGTATAGAAAGAAGGGGAATCTCAATAATATGCTTCCCCTTCTATTCTTTAACATGTTCCTCTTCTGTTCTTTAGTAAGTACAGTATGTTCCTTGTCAGGAAGGGGAGCAAGGACATCTGCAGTCGACAGCTCTATTGGGCTGGTTCTGCTACATGATTTTGCACTTCGAGTTGGTCTGCCATAATATCCTGGAAATGGTGGGAGCCGCGCGGTCTTTGATAGACTAGACTGATAGTAACAGCTGTGCACCTTCAGATGAATAGAGCTGGCCTGTAGGTGATCGATAGGCTGCATATTAGTAGCGGCAAAACCCTGTATTTTCCAGCCAGGTTATGGTGTACCCCTATTATCTACACTATGATCTACCTAGTGGCTGTGCGCTCTCGTTATCATGGTTTGGCAATAAACTTTTTATACAGTATATTATGAACCTATCATCTGCCAACTATCCTTACATCTGGAGCTCCCAACAGGGAGCCTATTTTTTGTGTAGTTGTGCCAGATTATATTAATCTACTCACCATATTATAGCACACATGGGCTCTCTCATCATAATCCAATGATAGCACACAAGGGTTTACAGGGAGCCCCTATTATATTACAATATCCTCTGCATTACAAAGATAATCTCACTACTATTTATGTTTTCATGCTTTTTAGATATTGTACGTAATCACAATGAATATAAGAATGCGCACATCAGAAGAATATTGCAGAACAGTTCAATGGGTAACAAACTTGGCATTAAGGGATTGAGGTCCATTGTGGATGCAATGAAGCCCACATGCTCCTAACCTATAGATTCGTATTCAGAATATGATCCTAATGAATATTCTGAGCTCAAGGAGTCAAAGGAAGATGGCCTATCCTGTTCACCCAATAAGGTGCATGTTCTAATTTGGCAAGGTTTTATTGGTTGCACATATCTTGCATAAGGTGTCTTGCATTTCTTTTGCTTCGTTGCACCGCCATCTGCTTAGTTTATACATGATATATGTTAAGAGGCCATGCCCATCCATTATCAATACCTATTCCATTTGTCGTCATACCATGTTTTTCCATTCAAATGATGTTCTTGTGTTTCAGACATCCAAAAGGAAGAGGGTGATTGCAGAACCTAAAGGAGTACAAGCAAAGTCCTTGAAAAAGGTGGTGCTACCAGAGAAATCAGATAGCACCCCATGTATATTGGCGACAGAACCAGCGCCGCAAAACCTAGGATATCGCAACTATGCTGGTCGCTGCTTTGCTCTTGTGAGTACCTATTGTCCTATCGCTGTACTTACATTCATACCTGGTGGATTATGTGACATCATTGTGCATTATAGCTTGCTTATCCACTGTTCTCTCCAAATTATCAGATCTATATTAATGCTTAGATTAATGTAGAATAAACCCAATGCTTATGAAGAAATTTAGTTCTGCATTGTTCTTGTAAGTATCTGTTGTCCTTCATCACTATACTTATATTGTCAGCTAGTTCTTCATGTACACTTTGCAGCTTATTTTCCCTTGCCCTCCATTTTCTACACATCAGATCTACATTTACTCTTGCCAAAATATTGAATAAAACCAATGTTACTGAAGAAGTTTAGCTCTGCATTGCTCTTGTCAGTGCCTTTTGCCTGTATGCTGTATTTACATTTGTACTCTGCATCTTAGGTTAAATAATCGCCATTTGTTCCTATATTTTCACATCTATATTTACTATTAACAAAATGTAGAATAAAGGCAATGCTCTTGAAGAAGAGTGTGAGGTAAAGTTCTTGAACCCCCCCCCCCCCATCAATATGGACAAGGGCTTTATAGACACGGTCTTCACTCCTAATGTAAGTTTGTCCTCCTCGAGCCTTCAAACTTTGTTGTGTATATTTGGATAGCTATGAGTGCAAATGCTGTTTATTTTTGTCGTCTGCATCAAATTGCTTGTTCAAAGTTTATAACGAAGAAGTACATAAACATAAGTTTGTCCTTCTTAATTTCAGTCTTTAGTTGTACAACCTAGTTCATTATTCATACCATGTAAATTAAACTAAACATAGCAAGTTATCTTCTTTAGCACTGTGTGTATGCTTGTGTTCTTGATCTGTAATCCAGTGGTGTGGTGAAACTACCAACTCCAGCACAATGTCATATCCTGCTATGTCTCAACTATGAACAATGCCATATTATATTAATG
Organism: Thinopyrum elongatum; assembly: GCA_011799875.1. Taxonomy (NCBI): domain Eukaryota; kingdom Viridiplantae; phylum Streptophyta; class Magnoliopsida; order Poales; family Poaceae; genus Thinopyrum; species Thinopyrum elongatum. Next base: position 552,609,421 of record CM022303.1, read on the forward strand.
TTATTTAAATCATATCTCTTTATTTACCGATCTGAAATGATATAAATTGAAAGTACACTCACCATTCATGCTTATACATTGTTTAGTACTACATGTATGCTTGTGTTCTTGATCTGTAATCCAGTGGTATGGTGAAGCTGGTCGCTCCTGCACAATGCCATTTCCTGCCGTCTTAACTATGAACAATGCCTATTATGTTAATGTTATTTTAAACCATGTCTCTTTATTTCTGACAAAGAAATGAGATGAATTGACAGCGCTGATGCTTATACGTGCAAAACCTGTTATCTACCTACTTGTTTCTCTTTCAGGGTGACATCACTGATGCTAGGAAGAATTGCCACAATGATAGTGAGACGAACCCATTGTTTGTCCCTCTAACATATATTCCAGAGAAGAAGGCAACACATCTTGAGGGTAGGGATACAACCACAAAGTCATGTCTTTATGTAGTGTCGAACTTACTCAGTGACACAAGCTCGATGAAGTCGCCGCCTGAATTTGTTCGACTTCTTCAGTCTGAAATTCAAGCAGAAAGACATGCTTCCGCTCAAATCCGACTGGAACTCCAATCTCTATGCAAGATTAACCATAAGTACAGGACGTTTATTGATGCTATGCAGCTTAAGTTGGTGGATATAAGCGTAAAACAAGTGCAGTCACATCAGGTTGCTAAGCTGCTTGCGTTGCAGCTCCTGGGCCGGGCTAACCCTTCTTGAACTGTCTTGAAGTGCTGTCAGTTATGTCTATTATTTTGTCGGCCTGTTTACTTCCACTGGTGGCGACCTGCCTAGTTTATGGAATCTGTTGTCTGGTTGCCCTTTATTATCACTGGCGGCGAACTTTGATGCCCAGGGGATGTAATATGCTGTAATTTCTTTGTTGTATAGTCTAGGTTTATTCTTCGTCACGATGATGTAATTTATTTGCTATTTATGCTGTCGTCGCTCTGAGAAAAGGTCATAATCTTCGATCGGAGCGCAATGAGCCAATAGGTTAGGTTTATAAAAAAATAATTTCGGTACTAAAATTGGCCGGTCGCCAATCGCTAGTACGGGTCAAACCGTGGGCCTACAATCATCTTGGGACATTAGTTAGGTCTAGTCTTAATCTGGCCCACTATTAGTTTCAGGCCTTTAAAAGGTCGAGTAAACCGCTTGCCTTAATTGGGCCGGAAAATTAAATAGGCTTTTAACAGGTTGAGAACTAGATTGAGCCTTAATTGTGGCGAACAAATCACGGGCCAACAGCATGCTGTAATATACATCGGCCCATTATTGGCCCATTTGTGTGACGGGCCATTAATAGGCTGAAATGTTTTTGGGCCTTGGCTGACCCAATTACATGACGGGCGGGAAGCAGGCCGGATGTATAACGGGCCAAAATTAGGCCCAACACTCTCAAGGGCCTTTAATGGGCCGATAGGCAGTTTGGGCTAGAATGTATCCATGAAGACTACGGGCCGCTAAGAGGCCGAATGTAACTACGGACCAGAATTAGGCCCAGGTGCAACTCGGGCCTTTAAATGGCCGAAAGTGAAATCGGGCCGAAAGAGGCCCATATGTAGACAGGGCCGCTCACAGGTCGAAACTAATATCGGGCCGAACTATTAAACGGGCCATTAAGAGGCCGAAGAGCAAATCAGGCCCCTAATGGGCCCGATGGCACAGTAGCTGTTAAAGGGCCATATCTGTTATGGGCAGTAATTTGGCCCAAGAAATGAAAGTCAGTTAACGGGCCGGATCAGGTATGGACCGTAATTTGGCCCAAACTATTGCAGGTTGTTAACGGGCCGGATCTGATATGGGCCGTAAACTGACCCAGAATATTGCAGTCCTTTAACGGCCCGTATCTGATGTGGGCCATAATTTGGTCCAGAAAATGTTAGGCTGTTAACGGGCCGGCCCATTAGATCTGACGAAATCTTGTGGGCCTGTTCCTGGGCCGGCTTTTAAACCTATATGGGCCTCTATTGGGCCGTCCCACGTGTCAACGTTTCGTTGGCGATTCTTGTCCAATGGACGGTTGACATCTATCCCAACGCTGAGCTGACACGTGGATCGTCGGCGAATGAGAATTTTACACGTGGAAAATCGCCATTGGTCCGGGCTGTTAACGGGTTATCGGATCCAAACCGGAACCCGATAGCTTAACGGCGACCCGTTACGGTTGATGCCATGTGTCGGTTACCCTTGAAGAAAGCACTTCCATGATGTGGCATTTATCGTCATGGAAGTGGACACTTCCGTGATGATAATTTTGGTAATGTCATGGAACACTTCTACGACAGCACAGGTATGACTATCTTGATTCTGTCATAAAATCGTCATGGATGTACATGCATGATAGAAAACGTGACCTACTGTGACAAACACGTATCATCACGGAAGTGTATTTTTTTTGTAGTGAAAGTCGATGGCGATAGGCGGCGGCAAGTGGAAGTGGCGAAATGCGGTGGGGTTTGCCGGCAGCCTGACAGCAGCGACAGGCGTCGAGCTAAGTGGTTGCCACGGTGATAGGCGGTGCCATGCATAGACGCGGAGGAGCTTGTGCAGGTGTGAATGTGGACCGGAGGGGGTGGCGGGCGGGGTGAGGGTTTTTGTGACGTGGGGATGGTGAGGGTTTTCTTTTTTATTTTTTGAATTGGGTGGTGAGGGTTTTCTGTCCCACAAAGAGTTTCGGAGGCAACGGTTTGCTAGAGCCAACCGTGTGTGATTGACGTAATAGGGAAAATGAAAGTCATTGCACACGGTTCCAATTTTGGGAACCGTGTGTGATTGATGTACTACCTTCGTCCTGGTTTATTGGTCCCCTTTGTAATTTGTGCCAAATTTTGACCAAAGATTTAACTAACAAATGTTTATGCATGTCACCAAAAATTATATCATTGAACACTATGTTCAAATACGCATCCAATGATATAATTTTTGCTGACCTGCACTAACATTTTGTCAGTTAAATCTTTGGTCAAAATTTAACACAAATTACAAAGGGGACCAATAAACTAGGACGGAGGTAGATTCCATCAACCGAACTGATTGCATCCATCCCACATTTAGACATAAGTAAACATAGATTAAACATACTCAAACATAGATAATAAGCGTACACAAGCATAGTTCAACCATAAGTACATAGTTCAACTGTCATTAAGCATACTCAAGCATACATAGTTCGATCCCACATCTCATCTCATCTGCCGGCACGGTCCTGAAGCTTCTCCAGGTACGTGGCGTGCGCCACCCTGCGAGAATACTTCTGCTTGAAGGAGCCAACGGCTTGTCCTCCTGCATGCGCCAGAACACTTTGATACGCGTCATGAAGCTTTTGGTTGCAAAATGGGCATCGATAGCCGCCGTCCTAGGTCCTAATACGCCTGTTATGCATTCCTGCATAAAGCTCCCTGAGGATTTGCCTCTTGTACCTCCTCTGGCCATCTTCATCCTCGCGGTCGACATCGTTAGACAACACCTATACATATAGTAAAAAATGTGGCGTCAAATTAATGTTTACAAACTTATCTCTAGCGAACATTTGGCAGTTGCCAAAATTTGGCATCAAATCAATGTTTACATGCCGTAAAGTAGGATTAGGAATTTATGGCTATTTTTTTATATATATCCAGAGATTATGGTTCGATTTTTAAGCACAATCGTCTATGTACAGACCAATCTTGAAGAAAATAATGGCACAAACATATATGTAGGTCATTCAAAATCAATTGTCAAGACCTGGCTAGGAATTATTAGCACGAACACTAACCCTAGTCGAATTATTAGCAGAAATCATTTGCATAGATGAAACAACTAATCACTTATCACTTGTACCATTCAAACAATCAATACACTACATGGATCTAACTAAACTTACTCAGATTTCATGGATTGAGAGAACATAACCATAGGATTTCTATTCCGACGACTCCGGCTGTGGAAGCACGACGTCGTTGACGACGTCGGGGTGCAGCGATACCTCGCCGGCGGTGACGGCAACCTCTGTCTCCATCTCCACGCCGTGCTCCGATGCTTCAGCAGCCCCGGCGTCGCCACTCCCTCCGATGGGGCGCTTCGGTGGTATCCTCATACACTGACGGCTTTGAGGACTGAGAGCGGCGTCGAGGATGCAAGCGGAGAGAGAGGATTGTGTGTGTGACAAGGATGGGGGGTGCGGCTGCTCGGGCGCGCCATTAATATGGAGTAGTGGGAGAGGGGCAGGCGGCGGTCAAACCGCTGGCTCGCCTCCCGGTGAGCCTACGCACCGGACTGCTGGCATGCCTACCGTCATTTCACACAGCTACTCGCACGCCTCCCGATGGCACTGCACAGCGAGCATGCCTCCCGTCAATTCACACACCTGCACGCACGCCTCCCGGTCTACCTGCGCGGCGGACTGCTCACATGCGTCCCGTCAACTCATGCCTGCTGGCACGGCATACGGGTCAAGTGGCGGCACATATATTGTTTTTCTATTTTGAAGATTAATGTTGCCGCTTTATTGCTTAACCGAAGCATGGCACGTATCCATTGTTGGTCTAACGCCCACGGTTCGAATAAATAATCCGTTTGCGATATTGGTTCCCAATTATTAATAATCTCCCGTTTGTAAGAAGATAAATATTACATCAAAACTGGTCTCAAATTTGACCCAAAAAAAGTACAATGCCACTTTGTATTGGTGTCCATATGACAACACGATAAGTTTCATTAATTTCAAATAAGTTTTGGATGTACTAGAATTTAAAAATCAAGATTCTCAATGTTTGAAATTTCTTGCATGGGGAGTAAACATGCACCCAGTGAGACACATGTGTTTTTTCAATCCATTTAGGTGCACTGTCATGTGTGTATGTAGCTCAAATTTGATTTTTGCACATTATACCCCTAGAAAATCAATCAATGTACTAAAACGTCTTAATGATCTCTGTTTTTTTTCAAAATTAAAACGTCCCTCCTTTGGTAACATATGTTCACCGCGGGAAAATTTAACATGCATCGTAGTTGCGGTGGATGCGCGGTGTGTGTGTGTGCGTCTGGGGGGTGAGGGTGGCTGGCAGTACACTATGAGTCGTGAGCCACCGTGTGGCCGTTTTGTGAGGCAGGTGCCACAACAGAGTCATGAATTCATTATTTAAAACATTACACAACCCTTTCATACATACATGTTTTGGCCACATGCAGTCGGTGGTTGTCCTACACGACACTCACTCGCATGTGACGCTTTCTGCTGGCCCGCGAGGTCGTCGTCCATCACTTTGACCAACAGCCGGCAGAGAGGTTAATTTGACCAGCAAGGTAGAATATTTTTTGTTTGTATTATGATGGGAGTATATAGTACGCATCAAAGAGGTGGGAGGGGACTAGCATATATACTATACGTACGCGTCCGTGAACAAGTACACCTCACTCAGTGTCGAGACTTTTCGGTTTCCGAGGCACGTGCCATATCAAAGTTGTGTGAATTGGCTATTCAAACGTCACACAACACCTCTTTGGGCCACATGCATGCAGGCGGTGGTTATCCTAGGACACTCACGTGTGACGCTTCCATCTGTGGGCCTGCGAGGTCATCGTCGATGCATGCATCACTTTGACCTACATCGGGAGAGGTTAATTAATTTCACCATCAAGGAGGATTCTTTTTGGGTTGTATTACGGTAGGAGCATATAGTATGCGTCGAAGAGGGGGAAGGGGACCATCGTATGTAGTACGCTTCATGAACCTCGCTCTTTGTGGGGACTTTACGGTTTTTGAGGCATGTGCCACATCAAAGTTGTGCATTTTGGGTATTCAACATATGTTTGGCCCACATGCAAAATGATGGTGGTTGTCCTCTCGCACCCACTCACACGGTTATCAGCGATATCGATGCTTTCCATCTGTGGGCCCGCTTGGTCCATCACTACTTTGCCTGACAATGAGAGAGGTTAATTTGACTTAGGAGGGGATTATTTTTTTTGTTTGTAATACGGTATATATATAGGTCATGCACTGGGATGACATGATACAGTTTGAGCACACACATGCATGTGTACGCATGAATCCCTCCCATCGAGTCGAAGTGGCTAGTACCATGACATGTCATGAACCGATCTCGCTTTGTGTGGGGACTGTACGATTTTCGACGCACGCGCCACATCAATGTTGTGAATGGTATTCAAACATGCATGCACGCATCACCTCCATACATAGGCATGTAGTGGTTGTCTTTGAATGGTACACTCCCTCGCGTGGTTATCGGCGATAAGCCTATATATTCGTGGGCCCGCGTGGACATCCATGATCACTTTGACTGACAACAATATAGGTTACCATGGCGGATTCTTCCTTTGGTTCGTGTTATCGCAGTATAGGTCATGGTGAGATTCAGACCTAATTAAGTTTGAGCGCATACTATGCACGCATGCATGCATGAATCCCCGTCATCGGCTCGAAGTGTGGTGTGACATACATATGCATCGTCAACTAACCCTCGCTCCGTGTGGGGATTTCTGGTTCGAAAGTACGGTGCCACATCAAAGTTGTTCCATTGTGTATTCAAACATCAACACCTCTCCATAGATATGTTTGGGCCACACGCAGGCAGTGGTTGTCTTCGGGGACTAGCTACTTGCATGATTATTGGCGAGCTAGCCCATCTCTGGGATCGCATGTACGGCCATCACTTTGACCAACAACAAGAGAGAGGTTGTACGACCAAGGTGGATTATTCTTGGTCCGTTTTATGATGCATCTTGGTGAGATTCCCTCTCCGGCCCGCCGACTGAAAGTGTGTGTGTGCGCGTGCGCGCGCGCGTGTGTGTGTGTGTGATGGGGGGATGCTACTTCACACTTTGCTAGGTGAACCTCCGTGGGGGGGGGGGCATGCGTTCATAGCTTAGGATTCCCCTCGTGCCGACACGAGGGGGGGCAAGCAAAACCGTGCGCTTTGCAAGATAGGTGCCACATCAAAGTTGCATTTGGTATTTGAACATCAAACTGCCCTTTTCATACATATATTTGGTCCACATGCAAGTGTGTTCGTGTTCTGACCCTTTCCCGCGTCATTTTCGCCAAATTTATGAACATTAGACAAGTCGGATGACGCAACAGACACGGTTCACTCACACTAACCATGTGCCACACCGGTGCCCCTGTCACGCACATCCGCACAGTACATTGGGCTCCACGAGGCTTCCCCTCTCAAAAATATCTACCCGCCTACAAGTTTTTTCTGTTTGATAACACACGGTTATTATGTTTCGACCGTGTGTGATGTTTGTTGTTCCCGCTCCTGCCTGCATCCCTCGAAAATATCTCCCCGCCTTGAGGGTTTTTCTGTTTCATAACACACGGTTGTTATTTCCGGACCGTGTGCGATGCACCATCATCCAAATTTTCAATAGCCCCGGCATTTCACTCCCGCGTAGTAAAATTTTCAGTAGCCGCGTCATTTCCTCAAACACACCCCCGCCCCCCTCCACACACACACACCAAAACCTCCTCGGGCACGCGCGCGCGCACATACACACCCCCTGCCACAACCCCTCCCTCGCTCGAAACCCTAGCAAGGTCGCCGTCGCCGCCGCCGCAAGGCCTCCATTGTCAACATCTGCCGGTTTGCTCGTGCAGCTTACCCATCGATCTCCATACCCAGGCCGCCCTGAGTTTCTTAGATGACACCTGCCAAATGCCCCCTTACCCACAGATCCCCATCCCCGTCCCTGTCCCCCACTCCAGAGCGTCGCAGCCTAAGCCCGGCTACGCTTCCCGTGGAGCTCGAGGAGCGACTGGCCCAAAAGAGGTGTATCGCAGTCTCTTCGCCAGACGTCGCCGAGGTGGCCGCCGAGGAAGCTGACGACCATTACTGGCCACAGGCACTCAATCAGCGGGCTAGAGTATGCGGGTATGTCGCGGACGCCGGCTACGACATCGAGGTCATCGATAGCGACGGCCTGACGCGGGCTATGTCACAGGTTAAGTGGCCCACCCCAACCCCTTGGGTTCAACCGCTGTCGATCTCATCCATTGCCCTGCCGCTGATCTCCTCTGGCTCGCTGTCAAGAATTTGCCATCCTACATCGCCATCGAGCCCCTTTTGTCATTTCTGAAGGACACGTTTTGCGACACTGGCTTGGGATCCACAGCTTCCAAGTCAAACCTCATCAACGGCGACCACGAGGAGAGCACCCTCTCCGGCTCTTCCAAGGGGAAAGAGCCCATCTGCTCTTCCAAGGGGAAAGATCCCGTCTGCGACATCAGGGAGGGCACCCTATAGCCGTGTTCTTCCAAGGGGAAGGAGCCCATCTGCGACAACATGGAGTGCATCCAGGGTCCATGCTCTTCCCATGGGAACGAGCCCATCTGTGACAAGTGAGGAAACCCATGATTTGTTTTGCCGTGCCTCTTCACAGGGGGAACCCATGATTTGTTTTGTCGAGTCACTTTTGTAGTGTACTGAGAATATGTCCAATTTTGATTGCTATATTTGGCTGTTTGCAGTATGCCTTGTTTATTTCAATTGTTCACAATGTGATGCTCTATATGTGCAACTATTTACTGTGCAGTACATTTTCATCAATCTAGTTTTAAACATACCGATAGGAATGCATATATTTGCTTGCTGTTAAGCCTGTTATAGCTAGCATATGCCTCTTTTAAAGTTTTTTGATTGTTTGGTTGTTTGTAGTTAGCATATGTCCAGTTTCAAATGCTATCTTTGGTTGTTCGTAGTATGCCTTGTTTATTCCAGTTATTCACAACGTGATGTCCTATATGTGCAAGTATGAACTGTGCAGTTCAATTTCATCAATACCAGTTTCAACAATACCACTATGAATGACTACATTTGGTTGCTGCATCTTGTAATTAACATGCCTTTCCATTTTTATTTAACAATAACCAGTGTACTTAGACCGGTGCATTACCAGTTTGAATGACTATGTTTGCTTGTTGTTAAATGTTATGCCTGTTGCAGTTAACACACCTTTCCACTTGTTTTGCTTTACTAGCGCGCTTAAACCTACACACTGAAGCTATCTTTTGGAGATTATTTTGTCTGCCATGGATATATTTGGTTGATGTTTAGCCTGTTGTGCTTAACATGCCTCTCGATGTACTTACACAGGACAATTTTGGGAACGACTGTTGTTTTCCATCGAGGTTAGTTTCATCCCATGGCTTATATATACTCACTGTTCAGGATATCGGTAGCTGGTACCATATAGGCCGGGGGCTGATAAGGGACTAATCGGTGAATCGGACTTTTAACTGAATATATCTGTAACCCATTTATCGTTAGGTTAACTAGGGCCATATGTAATATATTGGAGGCTACATAGCAACATGCACTGTACTTGATGTCTAAATATGCAATTCTAGGCTACATAGCAACAAGGAAGAGTGTTACCTTAATGTTCTGATGATGTCTAGATATACGTAGAAGAGCAGCAGCAGCAACAACAACACAGCCCTGTTTGGATACTCAACTTAGCTAGAGGTTAGAGTTAGTTTCTAGCTCATGACTAACCCTGAACTAACTCTAGCCAAAGAGGTGTTTGGATGACAGGGTTAGATTGACAATAAATGCACTAGGAGAACTAGTTCCAATTAACACCTCTTGGGTGGGATAGTTTTTTTGGGTGGGTTAGATGCAACTAGCTCAAACTGGCCCTCATGTTTGGATATACTTTAGGGCTATTTGAGCCCAAACTAGCTCAAACTAACTCTAACCCATGGATACACCAGCAGTTAATCACCCGATAATTTGTAAAAATGCAATAAACTCCCTCCAGTCCATAATATAAGATGTTAATTCATCTAATATGTGAGTATATTGGATGTTATAAGATATTATAAAAGAGTGTTGTACTACATCATTGTGCATATGCTGTTTAGCTTCTAATATTAACTTGGTGCTTTTAGGTACATATGTCATTGGTAAAGATCCATGCTTTGACCCTTTCTGCATATGGGGCAATGAGATATCGATGAACCAGCATCAAGTGAGGAAGCTGATAAAGATTGTTAGTAAAATGGGTCAAAAGATGGCAATTAAACTATTTATTTACACTTTATCCAAGACAACAACGAACTGCAGGATGGTAAGTAAGAACTCTGTAGCCTTCTTTTTACTGCCCATAATGAGTTGTGTTAGATGACAATGTCTGAATCTTTTTCCTTTGCAGTGGTTCCCAAAGCAGTTTACTCAAGATTACCTCTCAAACTACATGATTGGTGGGCATGCAAAGGTTAAAGTATTTCTACCAGAACACGATGATTATCTAGATGTTTTCATGAAGACCGTGAAGTATGGGCGGTCGGCCATCACAAAGGGTTGGACTAGAGTCGTGCGTGCCTTCTGCATGGAGGAGGGCACAATATGGGCATTCCGCTTCACCTTGTTCAGCAACCAGAATGTATTTCGCCTCTTTCTTTACTGTCTTTAATAGTACAAGTATATAACTGTGGTTCATCATTCTTTATTTGGTGCTCATGTAATTCTTGAACATATGTACCTATGAATCGAATAATGCATTGGTTGTTTGAATCAGATGGATACGAATAAAGCTATAGCATACTTTCAAATTCAAACCCTGTACAACTTGAAATAGCAGCAATTAAATTACGGTGAAATTACGCTCTGCAGATCATTACGGCGCACACGGTCGATAAAACACAAACGTTTGTGATATACACCATAATCCGACACGGTTCACAGAGAGGAAACGTGCGCAAGCATGCACACAGTTGCCGTTTGCAAAGCGTGTGCGATGTCAGACAATATCACAAACGGTGCGGGCAAACTAAACGTTTGTGATAGTTGCCTCATCGTACATGATTTGCAACCATGAACTGTTTCTGATGTGGTATGCATCGTAAACGTTGCACCACAGAATAGCGTGTGCGATAGTTGTCATGTACGATGATGTTACGATGGTCCGACGTTTCCTAATCCTATCCGACACTCGTACGACGATTAGCTAATCTTCTTAATTAGTTATCGCATATGGTTCGGGAAAAGTGAATGTGTGTGATTGTCTGCTTATCATACACGTTCTATAATCGTGAACCGTTTGTGATGGGCCGCGCATCGTAAACATAGCACCACAGAATACCGACTGCGATGGCAAAGCGAGCACAAACGAGTTGCAAGGATGGAGCCCCTATCCCCGACGGTTTTTGGGTCGTGTGGGAAGGACCCCCCTATCGCAGTCACTCACTTGGCGACGGTTCCAAATGCCGTCGCGGAAAGGGGTTAAAAACCGTTTGTATAGCACCTCGCTGTACCAGTGGTATTTCAGAATTACTACATTTTATATGGTATTTTACTAGATTTTGAACATACCGTTACTAGGGTGTAGAATATGCTATTCTACACTCACGCTTAGAATAGCTAAACTATATATATATTTCTGGGAGTATGTAATCCCATCTTCAATATACCTTGTATACACATTGATTATACCTCTTTATCATTCACAATATACTTCATTAATTATTCTAAGATACTTTAATACGAGTTTTATTGAAAAAATATCATTTATGATGTACTTTTTTAATATACGTTTTTCACGCATAAACAAATAAGTATATACGTAAAACTTCAAAAATATGAGACACATATGAATTTTTTTCATAAAAATCATTTTGTGGTACCTAGTAATTATTAATGAAGTATATTAAAAATAAAAAAGAAGTATATATATATAGGAAAATGGTTGTGTACTCCTGGGAGTATGTACTACTGCTCCTCATATACCAGGATGAGACAAGGACTTTTAAAATGTCATTTCACAAAATATATCTTAGTGATGCCAGATGAGAGACGGGACTTTTGAAACAGTCGTTTCAAAAACTAAAAATGTGATGGTCTCGTCACGACATGATTTCCTAAGGCGTCATAATGAAATATTTTTTGGCTGAGTAAACTGCATTGATGGACTTTGCCTGAGCTAGACTGATGATTGATGTGTCTCGCCTTGACCTAGCATAGCAGTGTTTACCATAACCAATACCATGGTACCAGAATAAACATAGCTGTGTATGAAGGCAAAATAGACATTTAGTCATTTGCATATAGCTTACAAAAACTAATCCATAGGAAGTTGTGTTAATTTTTTTTGGCTCGACGCTGTACAAAACACGAAAACCATTTTTTACCCGACGCAAGGAACTAAATAAAATCATAAAACAACCTCTACATATCCCCTAATAAAACCTCTACGTAAGCGACGGTTCGTTTTGTTCATTATTTACGGATATGTTCTAATTTTTATCAACATTTTCAAAAATTTCATGGACATTTTTTCAAATTCACGAATATGTTTTGAATACTGGATCATTTTTTAAAAATCATGAACATTTTTTATTTGATGAACATTTGTTTGAAATCATGATTTTTTTATAATCTGCGAACGTTTTTTTTGAAATCATCAACATTCCCCGAATGTTTTTTGAATTCACAAACAATTTATGATTTCTCAATATTTTTTTAAAAACCCGCAACCTTTTGTAAGCTGGTTCTTTTGGAAATCCCAAATTTATTTAAAGAAGGATAAAAGAAAAACAGATATGAGAAAGTAAAAAAGAAAAAAAGAAATAGAAAACAGGGGACGCCACGACCCGCAAATGGGCCAGCCCATTACCGCGTGCGGGAGGAGGAGGTGCGCTAGAGAGAAAAAAGGGAAGAAAAAGGGGTGCAGGAGGAGGAGGCGCGCTAGAGAGAAAAAAGGGAAGAAAAGGGGGTGCAGGAGGAGGAGGCGCGCTAGAGAGAAAAAGGGGTGCGGGAGGAGGAGGCGCGCTACAGAGAAAAAAAGGAAGAAAAAGGGGTAGAACCAGGGATCCCGCTGCTTGCGTGCTCATGTTATGTGAGCGTATCAATAAATAAGAACTAAACCTGGTGGTGATTTTGAATTAAAAACGAATCGTTTTTCTTCACTAATGGGTGGTGTGTGGAAGACTAAGGCCTTAGCCATCGTGTTGCTTGTGTGCTCATGTTATGTGTGTATCAATAAATAAGAACTAAACCTGGTGGTGTTTTTAGTTAAAAACGAATCATTTTTCTTCACATATGGGTGGCGTGCGGAAGACTGAGGCCTTATCCATCGCGCTGCTTGTGTGCTCATGCTACGTGAGTGTATCAATAAATAAGAACTAAACCTGGCGGCGATTTTGAATTAAAGATGAAGCTTTTTTTCAGTTATGGGTGGCATAGTGGGTAATTTATGGCAACTTCTGGGGTAATTTTGTGACAGACGGCCATAAACACTAATGACTTTATTATTAAGTATAGATATATAGAATAATAATAATAATAATACGACTGGTGAACAATATAAGCAATAAAGGTTCCTGGGAGAAATCCCCGGGAGATATATGGCAGAGCTGCTGATGCTCGGACATGTTTCCAGTGCTCTGTGGCATTGCTTAAACCCATTCATTAATTTCTACATATTATCTTCCTCTGTGATGCATTATGACCTGATATAATTATGTGTGTGTGTCAGTTCTATCTAGTATAGGTTTTTGTTCTTCGAACAAAGTCGCACCAGGCTTTTTGCCAGGCTTCTTTGTTTCAATCCAACACAAGTTTTTCTTTTTGAGGATTTGAGTCCTTAGAAAAAAAAATGTAATTAGTTTGATTTCCATCGCGTGATTTGAATTCATAGAAAATTTCCATAAGCATTTATTTTCACTCTATTTGTTAGAAAATGTTCATCCACAGGTATAGTTCTTCTTTTTCCTAGTTTTTCAAACGCTCATCGGTACTGTAGTTTTTACATCATATAAGATGTATTGGAATCAATATGGTTTTTTTCTTTGTTGGTTTTGATTTATATGTCAAAATTATTTAGGGTTTTTTCCTAAACGATTACACTAGGCTTCTTTGATTCAACCGAATTCCGTAGGATTTTTTTGGGAGGATTTGAATCTTTATTAGAAAAAAAGTCCTATCTGATTTGTTTGATTTGCATTGCAGTTTGAATTTATAGAAAGTTTTCATAAGGATTTCTTTGCACTCTGTTTTGGAGGAAAAATTCCATCAACTAACACAAGCCTTCTATTTCTTCCTGCGGCTTTCACACACCCATTGGTAGTGAACTTTTTAGATCATATTTAAACCTTAAAGGAGCCTAGCCAACTCGTGCCCATGGTGCTCCCTCGGGCGCACCCTTCCAAGCTACCCGATCGCAGGTAGATCGATTTTTAACCGTTTGATTTGACTGTCCCGCGGTAGATTTTGTCACACTATGAATTCTTCAATGGGCTGATGATGTGAACTTGGTCTCGATCTTTCGACGTGAGGTGATGTGGGACTTGACCCTCACTATCCGGCTACTAACTGTACAGGAAGAACCGTACATGACTGATATCCACGACAATCGCTGAACCAACTCCACGGTGTTATCGACCGAGCCAACCACGCGATCGGCCTATCCATGAAGGATTTTTCCTGCATGCAAATTGAAGAACATGAAAGAAAATAATAGCAAGCAATCTGAAATTGTGAATATGCTAGACGGAATAAATCTCACGCGATGGGGGCCCAATAGGATGTCTTGACGGCCGCACTAGCCGCTACAAGCAAAGACAGATAAAAGTAGCAATAGCTAAACTTCACTAAACAAAACTCGAGTCTAAACCCTAACATACGATGACTATGTATTAAACATGGACGCGGCTGAGTACGTTGTCGTATCTAATCTGGACTGTTGTATGGTCTAAGGGCATCCACGGGCCGGTCTAGACAAAGGCCGAATGTTGGCTCGCCTGGAACTTGACGCAAACCCACTTATGTGGTTGATGTTGGTCGTTAAAGTCGAAATCACTAATTGAGGAGTACTCCTTCCAAAGATCACTCTCACCTTCCTAGGTTGTGACAAGTGGCACGCTGCATGTGCGCCACTTGTTGCAACCTAGGAGTTTTCTTTTTTTTCATAGATTAGTTTATTCAAAATGTTTTATCTCTTAAACCATGCGTCCAAATCTCGAACTATTTTCACCGTTGGATTCCTCGCGTCGAGATCTTCAAAACTAGATCCCATGTTGATAGGTTCTGACGAACTTTTTTTCACGAAAAAACCCGAACGAAAAGCCCGAACCGGGAGCACATTTTTCCCTTTCCAGAAACCGTTTCCAAAAGGTACGACTGTGCCTCTCGTGGAAGCAAATCCGTGCCTCTCACGGAAGAAAAAAAAAGAAGAGAAAACACATTTTTTTTCTTTTCGAGAGGCACGGCTATGCCTCTCGCGGAAGTAAAACCGTGCCTCTCACGGAAGAAGACAAAAAAGAGAAAAAAAATGTTTTTTCCGTTTCCAAGAGGCACGGCCGTGCCTCTCACGAAGCAAAACCATGCCTCTCGCAGAAGAAAAAAAAGAGAAAATGCGTTTTTTTGTTTCCGAGAGGCATGACCATGCCTCTTGCGGAAGCAAAACCGTGCCTCTCACGGAAGAAAAAAAAGAGAAAACTCATTTTTTTCGTTTCCGAGAGGCACGGCCAAGCCTCTCGCAGAAGCAAAACCATGCCTCTCATGGGAAAAATGCGTTTTTTCGTGCAAATTTTTTTTGAATTATATTTTTGTCGAAAAGCTAAGAAAGACTGGTGGAAAACCGAAAAGTTGAAAAAAACCATCTAAAAAACTGAAAACGCGTGCGAAAAAATAAATAAAAAATCCGGAGGGAGCCCCCAAAGCGCGACACGTGGCGGCGGCTGAGAGCGCGCCAAGTGGCGCGCTCTCAGCCCACCCCATGTGATCGTTGGGGAGGCTCCCGTAGGAGCGCTCCTCAACTAGTTGCTCTCTGTTGAAGTCAATTCTAAATTGATTGGTCCTGCACGTAATGGTTCGATGGATGGAAGGAGTGCTGCTTCATTTGGATTTAAGGTATAGTAGCCTTCATCTTTAATTGATTCTTTGATCCCTTTATTTCTATGTATAAGTAAAACGAAAAATGAGCGTAGTATCATATTCTTGTAAGATAAATTACACATATGAAGAAGCGAAAGTACCTGATTATTAATTTGCCACACACGTGCTCTACACATAGGTCCAAGTGGAATTAGTAATGCAGAAGTCGCGACAAGTGTAACTGTGAAACAGATGTCCTCATCAGCTGACTGTGGACCCATGTAACTACTGGCCCACAACAGAGTGAAAGGGTCATTCGCTCATTCGGTCACAGACACGGTTTGGATGAAAGCAACCCTAGACGAACGGTGAAAAAAGAGAGCGAACAACCCAACTGCCACCTCTCCTCGCTCTCTTCCTTCTCCCTCTCGCCCCACGCCGCCTCTCTCACGCTGGCCATCTCCATCTCCTCTCCCGCATCTGTTGCTGCCATAGCCTCGGCGGACCTCGCCTTCGACCTCCTCGTGCCCCTTCTTTCTCTCTTTCTAGGGAAGCTTCCGGCCAGGATTTGGACGAGGAAAAGAAGACCCGTGCGAAATTGAGCATCCTGGCGGTGCCTCGACCAATGCGGCCGATGGAGAGCACCGATGAGCGCAGTGCATGGTGCATCAAGCTGGACAGGCGGCATGATCCAGTGTGTAGGTCGGGCCACCGGTTGTCTCACCGTGTTGTTACTTGCCTTGTTAATAGCATAAAGATCTGCATGGTAAGATTGGATGAACTGGTTTGTAGGTAGCGGGCTCTCAAAAACATCCTCGTATATGGCCTTCCTCCTTGCTCGCCACATGGCCTAGAGTGTAACTGATACGTCTCCGTCGTATCTACTTTTCCAAACACTTTTGCTCTTGTTTTGGACTCTAGTTTGCATGATTTGAATGAAACTAACCCGGACTGACGCTGTTTTCAGCAGAACTACCATTGTGTTGTTTTTGTGCAGAAATAAAAGTTCTCGGAATTGGACGAAACTTTTTGGAGATTTTTTTATGGAATGTCTAAAAACTGCTGGAGCAAAGACCCATTGGAGGGGGGCCACCCTTGTGACGCCCCCGGCTTAATTGTGCACTAATCATACACGCAAATGCACACGATCAAGCCTTAGGACTCACTTGAAGATATCACAACACAACTCTAGACACAAATTAAAATAATACAAGCTTTATATTACAAGCCAGGGGCCTCAAGGGCTCGAATACATAAGCTCGCTTACAAGCATCAGCGGAAGCATCAGATATAAAAGAAAACACAGATAAGCCTTAAGAAGGCGGGGCAAAAGAAACACTACGATCGAAAAGGTGCAGGCCTCCTGCCTGGGACCCTCCGAACCTACTCCTGATCGTCAGCCAACTCGTAGCAGTAGTCATCCTCGGGGTAGTAGTAGTAGTCGTCGGCGGGGGCAGCTGTCTCAGGGGCTCCGTCATCTGGTGGCATCAAACGGATATGGGGAAAAGAGGAAGCAAAGCAACCATGAGTACTCATCCGAAGTACTCAGCAAGCAAGGATCTACACTGCATATGCAACATTATCAAAGAAAGGCTGTATATGTGGACTGGGCTGCAGAAATGCCAGAATAGAGAGAAGGCCTAGTCCTATCAAAGACTAGCATCTTCAACGGTCTTGCAGCAATAGAAGAGTGTAGATTAGCACAATATAAAGTAGTAGTAGTGTTATCAACCTCGCCTAGAGATCCTTCCTCGACTCCCTGCGAGAAAGCGATCTCAGAGCCGTAATACACAAGTATCAACCTCGGCCAGAGATCCTTTCTCGACTCCCTGCGAGAAAGCAATCCCAGAGCCCTACTATCCATATCTCATCTCAAGTATCCAGTTCTAGTTGTATCGATCGGGATACAACTCCGAGCGTCCGTTACCGAGGATCCAGCTATGCATAGATTAGTTCTTCCCTGCAGGGGTGCACCAACTTGCCCACCACGCTCGCTTAACTTCGGCCGGACACACTTTTCTGGGTAATGCCCGGCCTCGGCCAAATGACACACCGCAGCCCTACCTAGAGCTCAACAGAGAGGTCCCCGCCGGTCTACATCCTAAGCACTCCGGGGTCTTGGGCCCATCGCCCGTTGCACTCCGGGTCGTTGCAAGCAGGGTGGATACCAGCATTGCCTCGGATGGCCGACACGATCCGACCATGCTGCAATGCTGAACTGGACGTCTGACAGAGCTTTCGGCTGATGCCATGATGCAGAGTGCCCATAACTTTTCCCGCGTGATGGTTAGTGCTATCGGGCCAGAGGCCCACTCGGATCAAATATCCAAATCGTTAGTGTTTTGGTAGTGTGCGGTAATGAGAAGAGACTCACGATCGATGTGACGCCGTCGCCCCGTCTCGAGGACTTGCGGCAAGGGCTAAGAATGCCCGGCCACGCCTCGTATTTATCTCTCGGTTACCCTCCAGGTCAACCCGACTCCACATCACTCACGGGTACCCCTCAGGGCCGACCCGATGTCATCATGGTTCTGTGTTAAGTCAAAGTAGCCGTGTGTCCAAACACCAGGGGGAAACCCTGAGGAATCACCCTCGTTGGATTCCACCTAATGTAGTCGTCAAGGTGAACTTAGGAGGAATCACCCTCGAGGTTCAAGCTTGAGGTGTTGTACGACGATGTTGTTATCGGGAGTGGTGAAGGAGGAATCACCCTCGATGACCATGACCGAATAGCTACTCTACAGAGTTAACATCAGAAGTGCTAAACGAGGTATCACCCTCTGCACTCGATAGTAACGCTGCAGTGTCGTACAATTAGGGGGTGATGTGCGGTGCCGGGGCCTGGTTGTCGATCATGCTGATCGAGTCATCTGTTAATCCAGCGGGGGCAATTGGGTCAAAGTGGGGTCTCTGGTGGGTCTCTATCCAGCCTATACTAAGCAGTTTAGGATAATCAGGTAGGTCTCAACAGAAGTTACAAAAATAGGCTATGCATCAGAAATAGGATAAACAGTAGCAGCAGCAATTTCTAATGCAAGCATAAGAGAGAAAGAATAGGCGATATCGGCATGTTCAAAAGGGGGTGCTTGCCTGGTTGCTTTGCAGACATCAACGGGTCTTCGACGAGGTAGACGATCATTGGGCCATCATCGGTCTCGGGGTCTATCGAGAGAGAAGAGGGGGAAGAAACAATAAATAAAGGCAGACAATTGTAATCACAGAAGCATGGCATGCAGCACGTTATTCGAGGAGTGCCCTAATGCAGTACTACGCAAGTTAGTGGGAGCGAGAAATTATCCGGGAGTGTTCTCCCAGCTCCGGGTGATTATCGGACAGATGAAACGGAGGGGAAAGTTCCATGTTCATCATGCTAGAGGCATGTGACGGGTATGAGGAAGGCATATTCGGATTCGTCTCGTCGTTCTGAGCAACTTTCATATATAAAGTTTTTCGATCTGAGCTACGGTTTAATTTCTATGAATTTTCAAAGGTTTTAGACATTTTCTGGAATTTATTTTATTTATTAAATCCAAATTGTCCAGAATAGTGTTAGGTGGCATCAGCATGATGTAGGAGTGATGTCAGCAGTCAACAGTCTCGCTGACCAGTCAAACTTGACCAGTGGGTCCCACTGGTCAGTGACTTGACTGATTAACAATGGTTAATTAATTTAAACTAACCTAATTATCTTGCGGGACCCACTTGCAAGTGGATATACTAATAAACAGTTTAATTTAATTTCAAACTAGCCTAATTAATCATGGGGGCCCCACATGTCATAGGCACAGTGTGCCCAGTCAACACAGTTGACCACTGTCAACGTGGTCAACTGGGGCCAGGGGCCCACGGGCAGTGACACTGGGGTTGGGCCCCAGGTGGCCACGTCGGACGCCGGCGCCGATGAGGTGGAACGCGGCGACGACGGCCGGAACTTCGCTGGAGTCCGTCGGAAATTCACTACAGTGCTCCGTTTTGCGTGATTCCGGTCGCATTCGAACGGGCGTCGAGCACCGCGTCGATTGGGAGCCACGGTAGGGGTGAAGGCGGTCAGGGGCGAGCTCAACGTCGGCGAGAGGCGGCGCCGGAGTTCGGTTGAGCTCGGGTTTGGTGTTGCAGCGTGCGTGCGAGGGGGCAAAGGGGCTAGGCGAGGCCTACTCGATGCGTCGAAGCGAACGGGCATGCGTGCGGGGCCGTTTGGTCGCCGGAACAGCGCCGGCGACGAGCACAGGCGGCGGTGGGCCCGGAGCTCGTCGGGGACGGCAGCTACAGCTACGGAGAGAGAGTGAGGAGAGGAGGGATCGCCGCGGCTGCTCACCGTGAGCCTGCAGATGTGCGAAAGCGTGCTCGGGGAAGCGCAACGGCGGCGAATCTACGGCGACGACGAAGACGACCGTAGGAGGAAGGAGGGGTCATCGGGCTCGCGATGGTGGCTCCCATCTCGCTCTGGTTGACACAGAAGAAGGAGTCGAGGATGGCGCGTCGATCCGTCACGGAGATGAGGTGCGGCGAGGTTAGAGGCCACGGCTACGACGAGCCATGGTGGCGACGGTGTCGGGTGCTGGCGTGGGAGGAAGAAGGCGAGCGAGGGAGAGGGGTCTGAGGGGGCTAGGGTTTCGGGGAGAGCGAGAGCAGCTCGGGGGTGACTTTATCGGCGCCGGGGAGCCGCGGGATCAACGACACGGCAACGATCGAAGCCCGGATGCGTGCGCGCGCTGACGCGTGCGAGAAGAGGATGATGACTGTGATTTTGGGCTGGGCCGGCCACTGTAGCCCATAGGCCTTAGTGCACAGTGCGCCCGCCACTTTTCCCATTTTCTATTTCTGCCTTTTGCTACGGAAGGTTTTCAGAATTGAGAGAAGATGGCAGATGACTTAGTGTAACAGTGAAACTTGGCCACAAAAGTGCAATGCAATATTATTCCCTGCCACAAAAAGTTTCAGGGCCATAGGAAGTGGTTAGGCATTTTTAGAAATTGAAAAGGGCAAGATAAATGCTGCTGGACCACTAAAATAAAATCCAGGGGCATTTTGGGAATTCAAAAGAGGTAGGTTTCAACATGACAAATATTTAGGGAATATTTGCCTAATTATGAACTATTTTAATTGCATGACAGAAGAAGTAAATATTTGACATGCAATTTAAATTTGATTTTGAAGCAAATTTTGGACAAGTGGCATTTTGGCTTAGTAAAGCAGGATGACAAGGCCACCATTAGAGGAGGATTACTGTGGTGTGATGCTAGGGATATTACAAATCTTCTCCACTACAAGAAAGCTCGTCCCGAGATTTCAGTGGGGAAGTAAAGGGTATCTTCGGGAGAACTAACCCTTGTAGGTGTAAAACCCCCAGTGGTTAGCTACAGTAATCCTCTTTAGATAATGCCATGTCATCATGATCAATAGTGCTTAAACATCATTTGGATCCTATCTCTTTTCAATTCAAATTCAAATAGAAATTCAAACTGAAAGTGTAAATAAAAGTTGTTCAAATTTATTAACTAAAATGTTCATAATATTGTAAATATTCCAAAGACAATTCTAAAATTATAACCAACTATTACTAAATTAGATAAGTGACTCTAACAACAAGTAACTGCAGCAAAACAACGCTATCTAATCCTTTTTCAAATTAAATAAAATCCAAAAAAAAAGTTATGGACATCAAACCATTTTCTAGCAGTGACTAATTTTGCACCGTTAATATTTGGACCAGTCACATATTTTACAAAAGCCATTTGCAATATAAACAAAAGACAAAACAGAAAACAAAAATAGAAAGCAGAAAGCAGAAAAGAAAATAGAAAAAGGAAAAGAGGCCCACTGTGCCTGGGCCTAAGGTCAACAGTGGCCGGCCCAGCCCGCTCCAGCGCCTTTCCCTCACCCCCCGCACTGCTACTCCCCGCACCGCTGTCGAACACAGCGCGTGCACGCGCGCGCACAGCCAGGCCCCCCTCTCCCCCGCACGACAGCGCGTGCCCGCGCCAGTGGTGGATAGGGGCCGAGCCCCACTGCCTCCCTGGCCTCCCCTCGCCTCACTTCCCCCTCTCCTTCCTCCCTGCCTCCTCCCTTCGAGTGCCGCAATGGCCTCGGCCTTCTGATACGCGCGGCCACCGTCGCCCCTACGCCTTACAGCAGTGCCAGATCGCCCCGCCGTCGCTCGCTGCTTTGCCAGCTGCCTCGAACCGGAGCTGGAATCCCCTCCCTCGTCGCGCACGAGCTCGTCTTCAAGCTTCGGGCGCCGGTGATCGCCGTCACGATTCGCCGCCGTCGCGCTACCCCGAGCCCACCTTTGCATGCCTACAGGACCGCCGTGAGCACCCCGTCCTCCTCCCTCTCTCTCTGCGCTCTCCCTCGGTGCCGTAGCTGCCGCCCCCCATCGTGCCGAGCCCTCCGCCGCGGAGCACGTCGCCGGCGTCGTTCCGGCGACCATTTGGTCGCGCGCTGCTGCTCATCGGCCTCGACGCCCCGCGTATACCGCACCTAGACGCTTATTTCACCCGCGCGCGCATCGTAGCGCCGAACCCAAACGCCACCCGAAGCCGCCGCCGCCTGCCGTCATTGCCGTCACCGATTCTGGCTGCCTCAGTCACCGAGACCACCGCCAGTGGACGCGGCTCGAAACGCCCGTTCCAGAGAGCCCGACCCTGGGCAAAATAGTGCGCCATAGGAGAAACCCGAGCTCGCCAGAGTTCCACCACCGCTCGGGGCTCGCCGGAGAGCTCCGGCGGCCGGCGCTGACCAGGCCCTGGTGGGCCCCGCCCCTGTGCCACTGACCGATGGGCCCGGGGCCCCCTATTGACCAGTTGACCAAGTCAACTGTGCTGACTGGGCAGGCCCCAGTCAATGACATGCGGGCCCCACCCCTTTAAACGTTTTAAAAATAAATAGATAAAATGTTAGTTAATTAAATAATTAATTAATTAACTTAATCAGTCACTGACAGTGCAGGCCCACTAACTAATTAGGTTATTTAGTTAGTTTTAACTCTGTTTCTTTAACTGAGACACTGACATGTGGGTCCCACTGGACCCACAGGTCAGGTTTGACTCTGGTCAACCAGAGTTGACTGCTGACATCATCTTTTCATCATGCTGACATCACCTTTTACTGTTTTGGATAATTCGAATTTAAATAAATAAATAATTTCCAGAAAATACTAAAAATCTTTAGAAAATCATAGAAAATAATCCGTAGCTCAGATCAAAAAACTTTGTACATGAAAGTTGCTCAGAACGACGAGACGAATCCGAGTACGTGGTCCGTTCGTCTGCCACACGTCCCTAGCATAGCGAACATGCAACTGTCCCCCTCCATTTCCTCTATCCGAAAATGCCGAACTTCAGGAAAACATTCCCGGATGTTTTCCCTCTTCACCTATATCGTGTAGCACCGCGTCAGAACACCCCTAGCTCTGCGTATTGTAATGTCATGCTCTTGTTTGCTTTATATTTACTGTTCCTTCCCCATCTTCTCTCTCGGTAGACCCCGACACCGACGTCGTCCCCGAGACCGACGCACCTTCAGAGGTTGACGACACCGATGACGACCTTGCCTTTGCCGCCGAGCAACCAGGCAAGCCCCTCCCCTTTGAGCATCCCGATATCGCCCATTCTATTCTCTCCTGCTTGCATTAGATTTTGCTACTGTTACTGTTATCCTATTTCTGCTGCATAGCCTGTTTATTGTAACCTGCTGTTGACACCTTCCTGTTCATCCTAAACAGTTTAGAATATACTGGGTAGAAACCCATCAGTGACCCCCACTTGTCCCGACTGCCCCGCTGGATTCTCAGAAGACCCGATCAACGGGATCGAAGACCAGGCCCCGGCACCGCACCTCACTTCCCCCTTAGTTGCTCGACACAACTAGGTTACTATCGAGTGTCGAGGGTGATACCTCGTAAGCACTACTGATGATAACCTTGTAGGTTAGTTAATCGGTCGTGGTCTTCGAGGGTGATTCCTCCTTCACCACTCCCGATAACGACGCTGTCGTGCAACCCCTCTAGTGTGAACCTCGAGGGTGATTCCTCCTACGTTCACCTTGACAGTTACATCGAGTGGGTATCCATCGAGGGTGGTACCTTGGATTTTCCCTTGATGTTTGGACACACGGATACTGTGACTTTACCCTGAATCATGCTACAGACGGGTCGGCCCCGAGGGGTACCCGTGAGATTGTTACTGCAGGACTGGAGGGACAGGCGGTACCACCCGGTTGAGGGGGACCTGAGTTCCCGGCAGTCTTTTGGGAAGTTGTGTTGACTTGGAGTTTAACTATGAGATGAATACGAGGCGCGGCCGGGCATTCTTAGCCCTTGCAGCAAGTCCTCGAGACGGGGCGACGGGGTCACATCGATCGTGAGTCTCTGCTTGTTACCGCACCCCCAAGGTACTAACGATTTGGATATTTGATTCGAGTGGGCCTCTGGCCCGATAGCACTAACCATCACGCGGGAATAAATATGGGTACTCTGCATCGTGGCATCAGCCGAAAGCTCTGTCAGACGTCCATTTCAGCATTGTGGCCAGGACGGACCGGTGCCCCCTGGTGCCTGGCTTCCCCCTGCACGCAACGACTCGGAGTGCACAGGGCGATTGCCCAAGACCTCTGAGTGCTTAGGATGTAGACCGACGGGGACCTCTCTGCTGAGCTCTAGGTAGGGTTGCGGTGTGTCATTTGGCCTAGGCCGGGCATGACCCGGAAAAGTGTGTCCGGCCGGAGTTAAGCGAGCGTGGTGGGTAAGTTGGTGCACCCCTGCAGGGAAGAACTAATCTATGCATAGCCGGATCCTTGGTAACCGACACTCGGAGTTGTATCCCGATCGATACAACTAGAACTTTTGATGAGACCTGGATATGTGGCTCTGGGATTGCTTTCTCGCAGGGAGTCGAGAAAGGATCTCTGGCCGAGGTGGATACTTGGACATTATGGCTCTGGGATTGCTTTCTCGTAGGGAGTCGAGAAAGGATCTCTGGCCGAGGTTGATACTTAATGATACTACTACTTTATGTTGTACTAATCTACACTCTTCTAATGCTGCAAGACCGCTGAAGATGCTAGTCTTCGATAGGACTAGGCCTTCTCTCTATTCTGGCATTTCTGCAGCCCAGTCCACATATACAGCCTCCCTTTGATAATGTTGCATATGTAGTGTAGATCCTTGCTTGCTGAGTACTTCGGATGAGTACTCACGGTTGCTTTGCTTTCTTTTTCCCCCATATCCATTTGATGCAACCAAATGATGGAGCCCCTGACACAGCTGCCCCCACCGACGATCGCTACTACTACCCCGAGGGTGGATAGTACTACGAGTTGGCCGACGACCAGGAGTAGGATCGGAGGGTCCCAGGCAGGAGGCCTGCGCCTTTCGATCGTAGTGTTTTCTTTTGCCCTGCCTTCTAAGGGCCTATCTGTGTTTTCTTTTATATTTGTACTCGGGTATCTGATGCTTTCGCTGACTCTTGTATGCGAGGTTATGTATTCGAGCCCTCGAGGCCCCTGGCTTGTAATATAAAGCTTGTATGACTTTATTTATGTTTTAGAGTTGTGTTGTGATATCTTCCCGTGAGTCCTTAGGCTTGATCGTGTGCATTTGCGTGCATGATTAGTGCACGATTGAGCCGGGGGCATCACAAGTTGGTATCAGAGTTGACTGCCTGTAGGAACCCCCTTTCCAACTCCTTGGCCAAAGTTGAGTCTAGTGGTCCAAAACTGTTTTACTAACTTGGCTGTGTGGCTTACGGGCCCACGTCACCAATTAGGTGGTATTAGGATCTTTTATTCCTCGTCTTTACTCTGGGACTCTGATCTCTCTTCTATTTGGGTTAAGATTATACTAACTCTGGCATTAGGTTCTCGTAACCACTTCTTCCCGGAGAGCCCTTTCACTACAGATGATCGTCTGCCCCATCAGAAGACTTTGAAGATACTCCTCGATGATTCCCGAGACCCTGTGCCCACTGCTTTGCAGTTCCTGACCACCGATAAATCCTGACGACTAACTACTTACACTCGTCGTACATATATTCATTCCAGTCACTCTTTTGTTCCATCCGACATATCGAAATACTATCCGACATTTCAAAAATTCTCTGAACCTATGCCTTCCTTAATCTGTGTGAACCCGAAAAGCTTGCACGGGTCATACTCCTCTGGTAATTCACCAGGTAGTTTCCACACTCAATTCATTTTTAGTAAGAGCAGTGAATGAATGGTCATGCATTGGAGAAGTGGGAGTCGACCATGAACTTTGTGTTCATGCCCATGTACATGATGTAGATCTTATCATGGAAGCTTCTCTTAAATTAATTATTCCCTTGGTATAAGTTCATCTTATATCTGGGATTTGGTCCTTTGCAACCGTGGTTCCGACCATGATTGTTCTCCTTTGATTCTATTTCTCGGACAAGATAAAGTAATTGCCTTCTACAGATCATTTCACCTGTCCAACCTCTATTCAGATGTACATTCAAGTATTGCTCCATGATATCTCAATGATACCGTGTCATTGCACTACCTCTTGTGAATTCCTATTGGAATGATACTCCATCCCATCATTCCTAGCCTGATCGGCTATATCAACATCGTGCTAAATTTTAACTGCGCTACCTGGTCCTTATGCCCGGAGCAACTTCCGACGCTGAGCTAAGCTTACGTCGATCTTCCTCATCTTATCATTTCACCTCGAACAAGCAGCTTGACTTCGAGCTTGTGTCGAATCCGTGGTTCTCATAACCTTTCACTTTATCCTTCCTTTTGCTTGATGTCATCGCTGCTCGATGGCATCTTCATAGAGTCTCTCGACAAAATTTGTCGTGATTACCGGCAACACTTTGGCTTCTTCAGAGATGTCAATTGAATTCATGGCTAGAAATACCATCCGTGCCCCTCGATGATTTGTGATATCATCAACAACCTCCTTGTATTCCTGCCAACACAGACTTGGTTATGTTTTGCTCATACCTTGTTTTCTTTGCTATTACTGAAGTTATTCCCTGTGAATTCTTGTGGTCATTAGGGCCAACCTTTTCTTGAAACACCATATCATCGCTACCTCGAGGCATGATTGTGGCATCCCGTATATCAAAAAGAACATTGGAAGCGCAATGCTAACTGTTCCTTGATCAATTATCCAAACACCATTGTTCGGGTAAACATCATGAATTTCCCTCGCCCCTTCAACTAGATGCTATTGAACTTGCTGTCCCATCATGTATATCATGCTCCGCCTTTCGTTCGAAAAGATATACTCCTAGTTCTTGTGTATAAACACATTTTCCTTTCCATTGTTTTGTTTAACCTTTCTTGTAATCTATATGATATAAGCAGAAATAATCCCCTGCTTATGAAAACACCTCGATGTACAACCTTGTCAGTAAGACCTTGTTACTATTGTTGTTAACATTCCGGTAACCGCCGGTGAACGAGAACTATGCCTATTGGTCCGCCTCGTTTCAACGAGCAGGAAAATGGTTCTCTTCGTCCCTCGCCCTTGGTACCAACGTTGTTGCCAACATAACGCTTCTCCGCTTGAGGGGATCGAAAACATTCCAGTCCCTCGAGATTTTTCGGACATTTCTTCGGAAGAACTTCCAAGAATACCCCGCTTTCTTTCAGACTTCCTCTTAATTCTCGGGACGAGAATTCTTATTAGTGGAGGAGATTTGTAACACCCCTAGTGGTTAGCTACAGTAATCCTCTTTTGATAATGCCATGTCATCATGATCAATAGTGCTTAAACATCATTTGGATCCTACCTCTTTTCAATTCAAATTCAAATAGAAATTCAAACTGAAAGTGCAAATAAAAGTTGTTCAAATTTGATAACCAAAATGTTCATAATATTGTAAATATTCCAGAGACAATTATAAAATTATAACCAACTATTACTAAATTAGATAAGTGACTCTAACAACAAGTAACATCAGCAAAACAGCGCTATCTAATCCTTTTTCAATTAAATAAAATCCAAATAAAAAGTTATGGACATCAAACCATTTTCTAGCAGTGACTAATTTTGCATTGTTAATATTTGGACCAGTCACATATTTTACAAAAGCCATTTGCAATATAAACAAAAGACAAAACAGAAAACAAAAATAGAAAGCAGAAAAGAAAATAGAAAAAGGAAAAGAGGCCCACTGTGCCTGGGCCTAAGGTCAACAGTGGCCGGCCCAGCCCGCTCCAACGCCTTTCCCTCACCCCCCGCACTGCTCCTCCCCGCACCGCTGTCAAACACAGCGTGTGCACACGCGCGCACAGCCAGGCCCCCCCTCTCCCCCGCACGACAGCGCGCGCCCGCGCCAGTGGTGGATAGGGGCCGAGCCCCCCTGCCTCCCTGGCCTCCCCTCGCCTCACTTCCCCCTCTCCTTCCTTCCTGCCTCCTCCCTCCGAGCGCCGCAATGGCCTCTGCCTTCTGATACGCACGGCCACCGTCGCCCCTACGCCTCGCAGCAGTGCCAGATCGCCCCGTCGTCGCTCGCTGCTTCGCCAGCTGCCTCGAACCAGAGCTGGAATCCCCTGCCTCGTCGCGCACGAGCTCGTCTTCAAGCTTCGGGCGCCGGTGATCGCCGTCACGATTCGCCACCGTCGCGCTACCTCGAGCCCACCTTTGCACGCCTACAGGACTGTCGTGAGCACCCCATCCTCCTCCCTCTCTCTCTCTCTGTGCTCTCCCTCGGTGCCGTAGCTGTCGCCCCCCATCGTGCCGAGCCCTCCGTCACGGAGCACGTCACCGGCGTCATTTCGGCGACCATTTGGTCGTGCGCTGCTGCTCATCTGCCTCGCCGCCCCGCGTATACCGCGCCTAGCCGCTTATTTCGCCGACGCGCGCACCGTAGCGCCGAACCCAAACGCCACCCGAAGCCGCCGCCGCCTACCGTCATCGCCGTCGCCGATCCCAGCTGCCTCAGTCACCGAGACCACCACCAGTGGACGCGGCTCGAAACGCCCGTTCCAGAGAGCCCGACCCCGCGCAAAATGGTGCGCCATAGGAGAAACCCGAGCTCGCCGGAGTTCCACCACTGCTCGGGGCTCGCCGGAGAGCTCCGGCGGCCGGCGCTGACCTGGCCCCGATGGGCCCCACCCCTGTGCCACTGACCGATGGGCCCGGGGCCCCCTGTTGACCAGTTGACCAAGTCAACTGTGCTGACTGGGCAGGCCCCAGTCAATGACATGCGGGCCCCACCCCTTTAAACGTTTTAAAAATAAATAGATAAAATGTTAGTTAATTAAATAATTAATTAATTAACTTAATCAGTCACTGACAGTGCGGGCCCACTAACTAATTAGGTTATTTAGTTAGTTTTAACTCTGTTTATTTAACTGAGACACTGACATGTGGGTCCCACTGGACCCACAGCTCAGGTTTGACTCTGGTCAACCAGAGTTGACTGCTGACATCATCTTTTCATCATGCTGACATCACCTTTTACTGTTTTGTATAATTTGAATTTAAATAAATAAATAAATTCCAGAAAATACTAAAAATCTTTAGAAAATCATAGAAAATAATTCGTAGCTCACATCAAAAAACTTTGTACATGAAAGTTGCTCAGAACGATGAGACGAATCCGAATACGCTGTCCGTTCGTCGGCCACACGTCCCTAGCATAGCGAACATGCAACCATCCCCCTCCGTTTCCTCTGTCTGAAAATGCCGAACTTCGGGAAAACATTCCCGGATGTTTTCCCTCTTCACCTATATCGTGTAGCACCACGTCAGAACACCCCTAGCTCTACGTATTGTAATGTCATGCTCTTGTTTGCTTTATATTTACTATTTCTTCCCCCTCTTCTCTCTCGGTAGACCCCGACACCGACGTCGTCCCTAAGACCGACGCAGCTCCGGAGGTTGACGACACCGTTGACGACCTTGCCTTTGCCGCCGAGCAACCAGGCAAGCCCCCCCTTTGAGCATCCCAATATCGCCCATTCTATTCTCTCCTGCTTGCATTAGATTTTGCTACTATTACTGTTATCCTATTTCTGCTGCATAGCCTGTTTATTGTAACCTGCTGTTGATACCTTCCTGTTCATCCTAAACTGTTTAGAATATACTAGGTAGTAACCCATCAGTGACCCCCACTTGTCCCGACTGCCCCGCTGGATTCTCAGAAGACCTGATCAACGGGATCGAAGACCAGGCCCCGGCACCGCTCCTCACTTCCCCCTTAGTTGCTCGACACTACTGGGTTACTATCGAATGCCGAGGGTGATACCTCGTCAGTACTACTGATGATAACCTTGTAGGTTAGTTAATTGGTCGTGGTCATCGAGGGTGATTCCTCCTTCACCACTCCCGATAACGACGCTGTCGTGCAACCCCTCTAGTGTGAACCTCGAGGGTGATTCCTCCTACGTTCACCTTGACAGTTACATCGAGTGGGTATCCATCGAGGGTGGTACCTCGGATTTTCCCTTGATGTTTGGACACACGGATACTGTGACTTTACCCTGAATCATGCTACAGACGGGTCGGCCCCGAGGGGTACCCGTGAGACTGTTACTACAGGACTGGAGGGATAGGCGGTACCACCCGGTTGAGGTGGACCAAAGTTCCCGACAGTCTTTTGGGAAGTCGTGCTGACTTGGAGTTTAACTGTGAGATGAATACAAGGCGCGGCCGGGCATTCTTAGCCCTTGCAGCAAGTCCTCAAGACGGGGCGATGGGGTCACATCAATCGTGAGTCTCTGCTCGTTACAGCACCCCCAAGGTACTAACGATTTGGATATTTGATTCGAGTGGGCCTCTGGCCCGATAGCACTAGCCATCACGCGGGAATAAATATGGGTACTCTGCATCATGGCATCAGCCGAAAGCTCTGTCAGACGTCCAGTTCAGCATTGTAGACGGGACGGACCGGCGCCCCCTGGTGCCTGGCTTCCCCCTGCACGCAATGACTCGGGGTGCACAGGGCGATGGCCCAAGACCTCTGAGCGCTTAGGATGTAGACCGACGGGGACCTCTCTGCTGAGCTCTAGGTAGGGTTGCGGTGTGTCGTTTGGCCTAGGCCGGGCATGACCCGGAAAAGTGTGTCCGGCCGGAGTTAAGCGAGCGTGGTGGGTAAGTTGGTGCACCCCTGCAGGGAAGAACTAATCTATGCATAGCCGGATCCTCGGTAATGGACACTCGGAGTTGTATCCCGATCGATACAACTAGAACTTTTGATGAGACCTGGATATGTGGCTCTGGGATTGCTTTCTCGCAGGGAGTCGAGAAAGGATCTCTGGCCGAGGTGGATACTTGGACATTATGGCTCTGGGATTGCTTTCTCGCAGGGAGTCGAGAAAGGATCTCTGGCCGAGGTTGATACTTAATGATACTACTACTTTATGCTGTACTAATCTACACTCTTCTAATGCTGCAAGAGCGCTAAAGATGCTAGTCTTCGATAGGACTAGGCCTTCTCTCTATTCTGGCATTTCTGCAGCCCAGTCCACATATACAGCCTCCCTTTGATAATGTTGCATATGTACTGTAGATCCTTGCTTGCTGAGTACTTCGGATGAGTACTCACGGTTGCTTTGCTTTCTTTTTCCCCCATATCCATTTGATGCAACCAGATGATGGAGCCCCTGAGACAGCTGCCCCCGCCGACGATCGCTACTACTACCCCGAGGGTGGATACTACTACGAGTTGGCCAACGACCAGGAGTAGGATCGGAGGGTCCCAGGCAGGAGGCCTGCGCCTTTCGATCGTAGTGTTTTCTTTTGCCCTGCCTTCTAAGGGCCTATCTGTGTTTTCTTTTATATCTGTACTCAGATATCTGATGCTTCCACTGACGCTTGTATGCGAGCTTATGTATTCAAGCCCTCGAGGCCCCTGGCTTGTAATATAAAGCTTTTATGACTTTATTTATGTTTTAGAGTTGTGTTGTGATATCTTCCCGTGAGTCCTTTGGCTTGATCGTGTGCATTTGCGTGCATGATTAGTGCATGATTGAGCTGGGGGCGTCACAGTAGGGTCGATTATCTAGTGGACAATTCAGGGAATGTGGCAGAAGTATCTCTCGAGTTGAAACTTAAGGAAATGTCGAGAGCAAGGTAAGAGGTTACAGTAAGAGTTTTCAAGCGGACGAACAATGGTTCGATGTTTGAAGTAGAGTGTGAAAAGGTTTCAGAGCATCGGGAACGGATTATCTCTCGGAGGGTGGCTCGTGATAACACACAAAGCCAAGTGCAAAGGATACTTAGGGATCAAGACTGTACAGGAGGGTCAGGTTCCGATCCTGTGGAACGGTGGTGAGGGCCGATCGAGAGTAGAGATGACGGTGACATCTTGTACGATTTCGATAACAAGGCATGTCAGAGGGTAGTCTGTCAGTTATGTCGGTGACAACATCGGTACCAAGGGCGAGGGATGAAGAGAACCATTTTCCTGCTCGTTAAAACGAGGCGGACCAATAGGCAAAGTTCTCATCCATCGGGGGTTACCGGAATGTCATCAACAATAGTAACAGGGTCTCACTGACAAGGTTATACATCGGGGTGTTTTATAAGCAGGGAATTATTTCTGCTTCTATCATATAGATCACAAGAAAGGTTAAACAAACAATGGAAAGGAAAGTGAAATTATCGGATTAAACAGACCAATGGAAAGGAAAATGTGTTTATACACAGGAGTTGAGAGTATATCCTTCCCAAGGAAAAGCGGAGTATGATATACATGGTAGGTCAGCAAATTCATGAGCATATAGATAAAGGGGCGAGGGAAGAATCATGATATTACCCATACAACGGTGTTTGGATAATAGATCAAGAAACATTTGGCAATGTGCTTGCAAAGTTCATGTTGGTGTTCGGAATACCACAGTCATGCTTCGAGGCAGCAATGATATGGTGTCAAGTAAAGATTGGGTTCGAAGATCTCAAGAGATACCGAGAAACAATTCCAAGATTATCTCAGAACGTAAGGAATAACCAAGCACAACCAGGTCTGTGTTGGCAGAAAGTCAAGATGTCATCGATGATATCACAAGTCATCGAGGGGCAGAGAGAGTATTTCTAGCCATGAATTCAATTGACATCTCTGAAGAAGCCAAAGTGTTGATGGTGATCATGACAAATTTTGTCGAGAGACTCCATGAAGATGCAGTTGAACAACGACGGTAACCAGCTAAAGGAATGATGGAGCGAAAAGCTAATGGAACCACAGATATGACACAAGCTCGAAATATAGCTTGTTGTTCAAGGTGGAATGATAAGATGAGGAAGATCGACGTAGGCTTCACTCATCGTTGAAAAGTTGTGCTCCGAGAATAAGGACCAGGTAGCACAGTTAAAAGTTGGCAGGATAAAAATATAGCCGATCAGGCTAGGAATGATGGGATGGAGTATCATTCCAATAGGAATTCACAAGAGGTAGTGCAATGACACAATATCATTGAGATATCATGGAGCAATACTTGAATGTACATCTGAATAGAGGTTGGACAAGTGAAATGATCTGTAGAAGACAAGTATTTTAACTTGTCCGGGAAATGGAATCAAGGAGAAAATATGGTCGGAACCACGGTTACAAAGGATCAATTTACAGATACAAGATGAACTTATATCAAGGGAACAATTGATTTAAGAGAAGCTTCCATGATTAGTTCTGCATCGTGTCCATGGGCATGAACGCAAAGGTTCAAGGTCGACCCCCACTTCTTCAATGCATAACCTTTCATCCACTCCTCGTTTTCAAAGAAATTGTAGTGCTGAAGATTTATCTGGTGAAGCACCAGAAGAGTATGACTCATGAGAACTCTCGGGTTCACACAGATTATGGAAGGCATAAGTTCAACCCATCGGGGCATTTTTACGAATCTATATAACCATCAACCAAGCAAGAGATACGAGTTCGAAAGCAGAGTATCGAAGTCAAAGCAGATGATACAATTTACCGAAGATATTATGTATCAGGGAAGAACCCACAAGATTTTGGATGTGAAGGACACTGTCGGATAACAACCCAACAATGGATCTGGCGATTCACGATAGAGTTGATGTGAGTATCGGTATCCATTTAGATGAAGAAGGGGATGCAAAGGCATCGGCTTATAGAAACGTTTGAATAATTCGATGCTTGAGTACAAAGGAATTATGATTTCAGGACAAAGGATCAGAAGCAGAGGCTCTGATCAAAAGATGAGTAAGTTGAATAGACTTAGAGGTGCCCCCGATCAAATCTTGATTGGGCAAGAACCAGCTCATATCCGTAACAATGTCTGAGCCGGAAAGAAAATTTCCAACGATTAATTGATGATTGCGAGTATTCGCACACACGTTGAATCCATAGGAACAGAATGACAATCACAAAGAATTTTAAAGAATATTGCTAGACATATAGAATTAATCCTAATGCAAGCAGGCAAGGAGAATCAAGAGCAATAGGCTGCAGAGGATTTTCGAAAGATCGATTAACAATGGGAAGGATGTTGCGAAGCACATGATCAAATAGGGATGAACGAATCCCTGTTAAGTGTGAGGAATTATCCGCAGTGCGAAAGAAGCTGCACGGTAGTAGGCTCAAAGGATTCCCAGATTAACGAGGAGTATTACGGGGTCTCTCATACATAAAGGAGTAACTGGGAATGAAGATACAAACGGCAAAGATGTATAGCTGTTCACGATGATCATCGGTAGTGGGGAACTTGCAAAAGCAGTGGGCATAATGGTCTCGGGAAACTTCGAGGAGTATCTTCGGAGTCTTCTGATGATGACACGCCATCTTCTGGAATGAGGGGGGCTCTCCGGGAGAAAGCGGTTACGAGAACCTAGTGTTGGAGTTAGCAAAATCTTTAACCCGAATAGAAGAGAGATCAGAGTCCCAGAGTAAACACGAGGAATAAAAGATCTTAATACCACCCATTTGGCGACGTGGGCCCGTAAGCCACACAGCCAAGTTAGTAAAACAGTTTTGGACCACTAGACTCAACTTCGGCCAAGGAGTTGGAAAGGGGGTTCCTACAGGCAGTCGGCTCTGATACCAACCTGTGACGCCCCCGGTTTAATCGTGCACTAATCATACACGCAAATGCACACGATCAAGCCTAAGGACTCACTTGAAGATATCACAACACAACTCTAAACACAAATTAAAATAATACAAGCTTTATATTACAAGCCAGGGGCCTCAAGGGCTCGAATACATAAGCTCGCTTACAAGCATCAGCGGAAGCATCAGATATCTGAGTACAGATATAAAAGAAAACACAGATAAGCCTTAAGAAGGCGGGGCAAAAGAAACACTATGATCGAAAAGGCGCAGGCCTCTTGCCTGGGACCCTTCGAACCTACTCCTGGTCGTCAGCCAACTCATAGCAGTAGTAATCCTTGGGGTAGTAGTAGTAGTAGTCGTCGGCGGGGGCAGCTGTCTCAGGGGCTCCATCATCTGGTGGCATCAAACGGATATGGGGAAAAGAGGAAGCAAAGTAACCGTGAGTACTCATCCGAAGTACTCAGCAAGCAAGGATCTACACTACATATGCAACATTATCAAAGAAAGGCTGTATATGTGGACTGGGCTGCAGAAATGCCAGAATAGAGAGAAGGCCTAGTCCTATCGAAGACTAGCATCTTCAGCGGTCTTGCAGCAATAGAAGAGTGTAGATTAGCACAATATAAAGTAGTAGTAGTGTTATCAACCTCGCCCAGAGATCCTTCCTCGACTCCCTGCGGCAAAGCGATCCCAGAGCCCTAATATACAAGTATCAACCTCGGCCAGAGATCCTATCTCGACTCTCTGTGATAAAGCAATCCCAGAGCCCTACTATCCATATCTCATCTCAAGTATCCAGTTCTAGTTGTATCGATCGGGATACAACTCTGAGCGTCCGTTACCAAGGATCCGGCTATGCATAGATTAGTTCTTCCCTACAGGGGTGCACCAACTTACCCACCACGCTCGCTTAACTTCGGTCGGACACACTTTTATGGGTCATGCCCGGCCTCGGCCAAACGACACACCGCAGCCCTACCTAGAGCTCAGCAGAGAGATCCCCGCCGGTCTACATCCTAAGCACTCCGGGGTCTTGGGCACGTTGCCCGTTGCACTCCGGGTCGTTGCGAGCAGGGTGGATACCAGCGTCGCCTCGGATGGCCGACACGATCCGACTGTGCCGCAATGCTGAACTGGACGTCTGACAGAGCTTTCGGCTGATGCCATGATGCAGAGTGCCCATAAATTTTCCAGCGTGATGGTTAGTGCTATCGGGCCAGAGGCCCACTTGGATCAAATATCCAAATCGTTAGTGTTTTGGTAGTGTGCGGTAACGAGCAGAGACTCATGATCGATGTGACCCCGTCGCCCCATCTCGAGGACTTGCGGCAAGGGCTAAGAATGCCCGGCCACGCCTCGTATTTATCTCTCGGGTACCCTCCAGGTCAACCCGACTCCACATCACTCGCGGGTACCCCTCAGGGCCGACCCGATGTCATCATGGTTCTGTGTTAAG
This sequence comes from Thinopyrum elongatum, assembly GCA_011799875.1. Classification (NCBI taxonomy): domain Eukaryota; kingdom Viridiplantae; phylum Streptophyta; class Magnoliopsida; order Poales; family Poaceae; genus Thinopyrum; species Thinopyrum elongatum. The sequence goes on from CM022303.1 coordinate 552,645,686, forward strand.
TCAAAGTAACCGTGTGTCCAAACACCAGGGGGAAACCTGAGGAATCACCCTCGATGGATTCCACCTAATGTAGTCGTCAAGGTGAACTTAGGAGGATTCACCCTCGAGGTTCACACTTGAGGTGTTGTACGACGGTGTCGATATCGGGAGTGGTGAAGGAGGAATCACCCTCGATGACCATGACCGAATAGCTACTCTACAGAGTTAACATCAGAAGTGCTAAACGAGGTATCACCCTCGGCACTCGATAGTAACGCTGCAGTGTCGTACAACTAGGGGGTGATGTGCGGTGCCGGGGCCTGGTTGTCGATCATGCTAATCGAGTCATCTGTTAATCCAGCGGGGGCAATTGGGTCAAAGTGGGGTCTCTGGTGGGTCTCTATCCAGCCTATACTAAGCAGTTTAGGATAATCAGGTAGGTCTCAACAGCAGTTACAAAAACAGGCTATGCATCAGAAATAGGATAAACAGTAGCAGTAGCAATTTCTAATGCAAGCATAAGAGAGAAAGAATAGGCGATATCGGCATGTTCAAAAGGGGGTGCTTGCCTGGTTGCTTTGCAGACATCAATGGGTCTTCGACGAGGTAGACGATCATCGGGTCATCATCGGTCTCGGGGTCTATCGAGAGAGAAGAGGGGGAAGAAACAATAAATAAAGGCAGACAATTGTAATCACAGAAGCATGGCATGCAGCATGTTATTCGAGGAGTGCCCTAATGCAGTACTACGCAAGTTAGTGGGAGCGGGAAATTATCCGGGAGTGTTCTCCCAGCTCCGGGTGATTATCGGACAGATGAAATGGAGGGGAAAGTTCCATGTTCATCATGCTAGAGGCATGTGACGGGTATGATGAAGGCATATTCGGATTCGTCTCGTCGTTCTGAGCAACTTTCATATATAAAGTTTTTCGATCTGAGCTACGGTTTAATTTCTATGAATTTTCAAAGATTTTAGACATTTTCTAGAATTTATTTTATTTATTAAATCCAAATTATCCAGAATAGTGTTAGGTGGCGTCAGCATGATGTAGGAGTGACGTCAGCAGTCAACAGTCTCGCTGACCAGTCAAACCTGACCAGTGGGTCCCACTGGTCAGTGACTGGACTGATTAACAATGGTTAATTAATTTAAACTAACCTAATTATCTTGCGGGACCCACTTGCCAGTGGCTATACTAATTAACAGTTTAATTTAATTTCAAACTAGCCTAATTAATCATGGGGGCCCCACATGTCATAGGCACAGTGTGCCTAGTCAGCACAGTTGACCACGGTCAACGTGGTCAACTGGGGCCAGGGGCCCATGGGCAGTGACACTGGGGTTGGGCCCCAGGTGGCCACGTCGGACGCCGGCGCCGGTGAGGCAAAACGCGGCGATGATAGCCGGAACTTCATCGGAGTCCGCCGGAAATTCGCTACGGTGCTCCATTTTGCGTGATTCCGGTCGCATTTGAACGGGCGTCGAGCACCGCGTCGATTGGGAGCCACGGCTGGGGTGAAGGCGGTCGGGGGCGAGCTCAACGTCGGTGAGAGGCGGTGCTGGAGTTCGGTTGAGCTCGGGTTTGGTGTTGCAGCGTGCGTGCGAGGGGTCAAAGGGGCTAGGCGAGGCCTACTCGATGCGTCGAAGCGAACAGGCACGCGTGCGGGGCCGTTTGGTCGCCGGAACAGCGCCGACGACGAGCACAGGCGGCGGTGGGCTCGGAGCTCATCGGGGATGGCAGCTACGGCTACGGAGAGAGAGTGAGGAGAGAAGGGATCACCGCGGCTTCTCACCATGAGCTTGCAGATGTGCGAAAGCATGCTCGGGGAAGCGCGACGGCGGCGAATCGACGGCGACGACGAAGACGACCGTAGAAGGAAGGAGGAGTCATCGGGCTCGCGGTGGTGGCTCCCATCTCGCTCTGGTTGACACAGAAGAAGGAGTCGAGGACGGCGCGTCGATCCGGCACGGAGACGAGGTGCGGCGAGGTCAGAGGCCACGGCTACGACGAGCCATGGCGGCGACGGCGTCGGTTGCTGGCGGGGGAGGAAGAAGGCGAGTGAGGGAGAAGGATCTGAGGGGGCTAGGGTTTCGGGGAGAGCGAGAGCAGCTCGGGGGTGACTTTATCGGCGCCGGGGAGCCGTGGGATCAATGACACGACGACGATCGAAGCCCGGATGCGCGCGCGCGCTGACGCGTGTGAGAGGAGGACGATGACTGTGATTTTGGGCTGGGCCGGCCACTGTAACCCATAGGTCTTAGTGCACAGTGCGCCCGGCCCTTTTCCCATTTTCTATTTCTGCCTTTTGCTACAGAAGGTTTTCAGAATTGAGAGAAGCTGGCAGATGACTTATTGTAACAGTGAAACTTGGCCACAAAAGTGCAATGCAATATTATGCCCTGCCACAAAAAGTTTCAGGGCCATAGGAAGCGGTTAGGAATTTCTAGAAATTGAAAAGGGCAAGATAAATGCTGCTGGACCACTAAAATAAAATCCAGGGGCATTTTGAGAATTCAAAAGAGCTAGGTTTCAACATGACAAATATTTACGGTATATTTGCCTAATTATGAACTATTTTAATTGCATGACAGAAGAAGTAAATATTTGACATGCAATTTAAATTTGAAGAAAATTTTGGACAAGTGGCATTTTGGCTTAGTAAAGCAGGATGACAAGGCCACCATTAGAGGAGGATTACTGTGGTGTGATGTTGGGAATGTTACAACCCTATGCCCACAAGGCACCAGAGCGTGCCCCACCCCTGGGGCGCGCCCTGGTGGCTTGTTTGGCCCACGTGGCTCCGCTGACCCTAATCTCAGCACTATAAATTCCTATTTTTCGAGAAAAAAATAGGAGGGTTAGTTTCATCATGTTTTATGATACAGAGCTGCCGCCACCTCCTGTTCTTCATCGGGAGGCCAGATCCGGAGTCCGTTCGGGGCATCGGAGAGGGGGATCTTCCATCTTCATCATCATCAACCATCCTCAATCACCAATTTCATGATGCTTACCGTAGGGAGTGAGTAATTTCTTCGTAGGCTTGCTGGACGGTGATGGGTTGGATGAGATTCATCATGTAATCGAGTTAGTTTTGTTAGGGCTTGATCCCTAGTATCCACTATGTTCTGAGATTGATATTGCTATGACTTTGCTATGCTTAATGCTTGTCACTAGGGCCCGAGTGCCATGATTTCAGATCCGAACCCTTTATGTTTTCATGAATATATTTGTGTTCTTGATCCGATCTTGCAAGTTGTATGCACCTGCTACGTGTTATGATCCGCATACCCCAAGGTGACAATAGTTGGGATTCTTTCGGATGATTACCGTAGTTTTAGGAGTTCAGGTATTCAGTATTTGTTAATGCTTTGTTCCGGTTCTCTATTAAAAGGAGGCCTTAATATCCCTTAGTTTCCTCATGGACCCCACTACCACGGGAGGGTAGGACAAAAGATGTCATGCAAGTTCTTTTCCATAAGCACGTATGACTATATACGGAATGCATGCCTACATTACATTGATGAATTGGAGCTAGTTCTGTGTCGCCCTAGGTTATGACTATTATATGATGAATATTATCCAACGTTATCACCGATCCAATGCCTACGAGCTTTTCACATATTGTTTCTTGCTTAGTTACTACTGTTTCTACTACTGTTACAATCACTACAAAAATTGCTATTGCTACTGTTACCATTACTATTACTGTTATTGTTACTACTATCACTATCAAATTACCATACTACTATGCTACTGATCACTCTGCTTCAGATATTTTGTCTCCAGGTGTGGTTGAATTGACAACTCAACTACTAATACTTGCAAATATTCTTTGGCTCCCCTTGTGTCGAATCAATAAGTTTGGGTTGAATACTCTACCCTCGAAAACTGTTGCGATCCTCTATACTTGTGGGTTATCAAGACCTTTTTCTGCTGCCGTTGCCGGGGACCGTAGCTATATTTGTTGAGTCACTTGGGATTTATATCCGTTGATCACTATGAAGAATCTTAAGGATGATAGAACCAAGATCGTTCCCTCTAAGACGAGGGGAGGTAAGGAACTGTTATCTAGCTGTGCACTTGATTCACCTTCTGTTTTGAGTAAGCTTGCAACACCACCACCTGCTATTAATTCTGATATGTCGCAAGTAATTGATGCTACTTCTGCTATGAATGATGCTAGTACTTTTCTTGATAAGAATGTGCCACTAGGTGAATTTCTTGATGAACAACTTGCTAGAGCGAAAGAAATTGAGAATGCTGAAACTAACGAAATTACTGAAACTGAAGAAGTTATTGAAACTGGAAATTATGAAACACCTATTCAACCTAGCTCTCCTAGATATGAATTGCCTAAGATACCTGAAGGTTATGTTATGGAAGGAGTGGTAGCTAGGGATTTTCTTGATTGTAAGGATAGAGATGATCTTAAGAAATTACTATGCAAGTTGAAAGAAAAATCTTTGAATGCCAGAATGAAATATGTCCTAAGTTTGCTACTTCACCTATCTTTATTACTGATAAGGATTATGAATTCTCTGTCGACCCAGAGTTAATTACTTTGGTTGAATCTGATCCTTTCCATGGTTATGAAACTGAAACCGTTGTGGCACATCTTACTAAATTAAATGATATAACCACCCTATTTGCTCATGAGGAAATTTTTTGCTATTACTATATTCTCAAGTTATTTCCTTTCTCGTTAAAGGGTGATGCTTAGATATGGTATAATTCTCTTGCTCCTGGTTGTGTGCGTAGTCCCCAGGATATGATCTATTACTTCTTTGAAAAATATTTTCCTGCTCATAAGAAACAAGCTGCTTTACAGGAAATATTTAATTTTGTGCAAATTGAAGAAGAGAGTCTCTCACAAGCTTGGGGGAGGCTTCTCCAATTACTAAATGCTTTGCCTGATCATCCTCTTAAGAAAAATGAAGTACTTGATATCTTATATAATGGACTAACTGATGCTACTAGGGACTACCTAGATAGTTGTGCTGGTTGTGTTTTCAGGGAGCACACTATTGAACAAGATGAGGAACTATTGAAGAATGATATTGATTGGACACTTCCTGAACCACAGCCTAAACCCACTCCGAAGAAAAGGGGTATTTTATTTCTCAATCCTGAAGATATGCGAGAAGCAAAGAAATGTATGAAGGAAAAAGGTATTAAAGCTGAAGATGTTAAGAATTTACCGCCTATTGAAGAAATACATGGTCTTGACACACCACCACAGGTGGTAGAGGTAAATTCTCTTATAAAGTTTGATGAAGGTGACATTCCCTATAATAAATCTCCTAGTCAATGCTTATATGAATTCGACAATTACATTATTAAGCAAGATCTTTTCAATGCAAATGTTATGAAACAATTGAAATGAAATGCATACATGATTGATCGTTTGAGTGACTTTCTGTTTAGAATTGTTAATGACTTCAAAGGTGTAAGTAAACATGCATCTATGGTCCAAACTCAATTAGAACAAGTTGCTAAATCTCAAAGTGAATTGCTCAATGAAATGAATAATAATATGAATGATCATGTTGTTAGAGTAATGACTAGAGGAGGTAGAATGACTCAGGAGTCACTTTATCCTAAAGGTCACCCAAAAAGAATTGAACAAGATTCTCAAAGAATTAATAATTGATGCACCTAGTCCATCTAAAAAGAAAAGAAAAAGAAAAATGATAGGACTTTGCATACTTCAAGTGAACCTGAGGTAGAAAAACCTTCTGAGAATGATAATGATGTTTCTATTTCTGATGCTGAAACACAATCTGGAAATGAACATTCACCTAGTGGAAATGATAATGAAAATGATGATGTTCATGTAGATGCTCAACAAGACAATGATAAAGAACCTGATAATGATGTTGAAATAGAACCTGTTGTTGACCCTGATAACCCACCTTCTAAAAATAAACGTTATGATAAGAGAGATTTTGTTGCTAGAAAACATGGTAAAGAAAGAGAACCATGGGTTCAGAAACCCATGCCTTTCCCACCTAAACCATCTAAGAATAAAGATGAGGAAGAATTTGAACGCTTTGCTGAAATGCTTAGGCCAGTCTTTTTGCGTACTCGTTTAACTGATATTCTGAAGATGGCCCCTTATGCTAAATACATGAAAGATATTGTCACTAATAAAAGAAAAACACCTGAAGCTGAAATCTCCACCATGCTTGCTAATTATTCTTTTAAGGATGGAGTACCTAAAAAACTTGGAGATCTAGGAATACCAACTATACCATGCTCCATTAAAAGAAGTTATGTTAAAACTGCTTTATGTGATTTAGGAGCTGGTGTTAGTGTTATGCCTTTCTCTTTATATAAAAGACTTGATTTGAATAAACTCACAACACCCACTGAAATATCATTGCAAATGGCTGACAAATCAACTGCCATACCTATCGGTGTTTGTGAGGATGTGCCCGTTGTAGTTGCAAATGTTACTATTTTAATGGACTTTGTTATACTTGATATGCCCGAGGACGACAACATGTCGATATCCTTGGTAGACCCTTTTTAAATGGGATAATTAGATTTATGCCCCTAGTTGTGTCCCACTCGGCTGTTTTACCCCTAATTTCCAAAAGTCACCGGTCTATCCAAGTCACTTCGCTCCTCTCATGCTTTTGTCCTTTGACCGTTTGACCGTCAGTTTGAAAACTTCATAACTAATTCATACTAAATCAGAAAAATGCAAATAAGATACCAAAATGTTCGAAGAAACATCACCTATATGTCAGTGTCATTTGCATTCATGAAAAAGTGTTGGAAAGTGCACATCCAAGTTTTAGCTCTTATGATACCACCATGAATAGTAAAATCTAAAAATATTCAAAAAAAATTGGTGGCAAAGAATGACAAATGTCGTAAGTGCTTGCTAAGTTTCATCAGGGAACGACATTCATGGAAGTCGTGGCAAAAAAATCTATTTTGGAGTGCTGATTGTTTTTTTTGCCACGACATCCACGAATGTTATTCCCTGATGAAACTTGGCAAGCACTTAAAACATTTGTCATTCTTTGCCACCAATTTTTTTTTGATTTTTTTTGATTTTACTATTCATGGTGGTATCATAAGAGCTAAAACTCGGATGGGCACTTTCCAACACTTTTGTCATGAATGCAAATGACACTGACATATAGGTGATGTTTTTCTGAACATTTTGGTATCTTATTTGCATTTTTTTTATTTAGTATGAATTAGTTATGAAGTTTTCAAACCGACGGTCAAACGGTCAAAGGCAAAAGCATAAGAGGAGCGAAGTTACTTGGACATAACCGGTGACTTTTGAAAATTAGGGGTAAAACAGCCGAGTGAGACACAACTAGGGGCATAAATCTAATAATCTCTTTTTAAATACTGCAGGGGCTGTTATTGATTGCAATAAAAGCAAGGTTACTTTTCATATCAATGGTAATGAGCATACGGTGCACTTTCCGAAGAAACAATTTCAAGTAAATGGTATTCATGTTATTGAAAAGACTCCGACAATTACTATTGGAAGTTTTCAACTTCCCCTCCCTACTGTTAAAAAGAAATATGAAACACTTATTGTTAGGGAGATGCATATCCCGGTTGAGGTAACTTAGTGTTTTACGAAGATTCTTCGGTTTCATGTTAATCGAAAATGGTTTGTTAATAAGACTTGATCAACCTTATTAATGGATTATTTTTTAGAGGCATGTGGTCGATGAATTTAGTAGGCACAACCTTCTGTACCCACTTCATATTTCTGTTATTTTTAGTTAAATGCAATAAAATGCCATGATTATCCTGTTTTCTGAATTATGCGTGCAATAAAAAGTACCCAAAAAATGAAAGTGCTCAAAATGACCTGAAATTTTTACACGAATTTTTATTGAATATTTAAGAATTTTTGGCACTCAAAACACCACAGGGGGTGCCCCAAGTGCCCACAAGGCACCAGGGCACGCCCCAGGGTGGGGCGCGCCCTGGTGGCTTGTGGGCCCCATAGGGACCCCCCTCACTTATTCCTTTAGCCCACTTCGTCACTCACCTCCCGAAAAAAATCACTCTGGTTCTCTCTCGCGTGTTCTTGCTCCCAAACCTGCGATTTTCGATCTCTTTGCTCGAAACTCCATTTCTGAAACTGTTTTAGGGGATTGCTACTTGGTATGTGACTCCTCCATTGCTCCAATTAGTTTTTGTTTTAGTGGATTATATTTTGCATAATTAGCTGCTCTTGGTGCTACTGAAAATGAGCTTGCATGTTGAATTCTTTGAGTTCCAAGTAGTTTGAATGCTTGATATAGCCTCTAGACATCCATATGAGTAGTTGCTATCAATCTTGTGAAGTTTTGTTGACATCAATTTGTGGCCCAAAAAATTCAGAAATTTGTTCATAGGAGAAATGAATATCTTTCGGAGGAGTTCCTCGAAGCGAAATGCCAAGGGAGTCCTCGGGGAATCCTCGGACAATGACATCAACACTCCTCGTAGGACGGAGGTTCGACCGTGTGCTACTTCTTGAGCTTGCGTTGATTTTTCCCTTGAAGAGGAAAGGGTGATGCAGCAAAGTAGAGATAAGTATTTCCCTCAGTTAAGAACCAAGGTATCAATCCAGTAGGACGCAAAGGCAAGTCTCCAATCTACGCACCTGCACAAACTAACAAACTCTTGCACACAACGTGAAAAAGGGGTTGTCAATCCCTTCAATGTCACGAACGAGAGTGAGATCTAATAGAGAAAGGTATAAAAGATAAATAAAAAGGCAAACTAAAATAAATCTAAATAAATTGCAGCAAGGTATTTTTTGGGTTTTTTGGTTTATAGATCTGAAAATATATGATGGAAAATAGACCCGGGGGCTATAGGTTTCACTAGAGGCTTCTCTCTTGAAGATAGCATACGGTGGGTGAACAAATTACTGTTGAGCAATTGATAGAAAAGCGTAAAGTTATGACGATATCTAAGGCAATGATCATGAATATAGGCATCACGTCCGTGACAAGTAGACCGACTCCTGCCTGCATCTACTACTATTACTCCACACATCGACCGCTATCTAGCATGCATCTAGAGTATTAAGTTCATAAGAATGGAGTAACGCCTTAAGTAAGATGACATGATGTAGATGGATAAACTCAAGCAATATGATGAAAGCCCCATCTTTTTATCCTTGATGGCAACAATACAATACGTGCCTCGCTACCCCTACTATGTCACTGGGTGAGGACACCGTAAGATTGAACCCAAAACTAAGCACCTCTCCCATTGCAAGAAATACCAATCTAGTTGGCCAAACCAAACCGATAATTCAAAGAGAAATACAAAGATATCTTAATCATGCATAAAAGAGTTCAGAGAAGACTCAAATAATATTCATAGATAATCTAATCATAAATCCACAATTCATCGATCTCAACAAACACACCACAAAAAAGTATTACATCGAATAGATCTCCAAGAACATCGATGAGAACATTGTATTGAAGATCAAAGAGAGAGAAGAAGCCATCTAGCTACTAGCTATGGACCCGTAGGTCTGTGGTAAACTACTCACGCATCATCGGAAGGGCAGCAAGTTTGATGTAGAGGCCCTCCGTGATCGAATCCCCCTCCGGCACATCGCCGGAAAAGGCCCCAAGATGGGATCTCATGGGAGCAGAGTCTTGCGGTAGTGGAAAAGTATTTTGGTGGACGCTTCTGGTGGTTTGGGAATATTTGGGAATTCATAGAGCAAGGATTAGGGTTAGGAGACCCCCGAGGGGCCCACAAGCCCTCAGGGCGCCCCCCCTAGGGGCGCGCCTGGCAGGCTTGTGGCCTCCTCGGCCATCTCCTGCCTCCCTCTCCAAGCTCCGTGGATGTCTTCTGGTCCAAGAAAAATCATCGTAAAGTTTTATTCCGTTTGGACTCAGTTTGATATTCCTTTTCTGTAAAACTCAAAAACAAGGAAAAAAACAGAAACTGGCACTGGGCTCTGGGTTAATAAGTTAGTCCCCAAAATAATATAAAATAGCATATTAATGCATATAAAACATCCAAAACAGATAATATAATAGCATGGAACAATAAAAAAATTTAGATACGTTGGAGACGTATCAAGCATCCCCAAGCTTAATTCCTGCTCGTCCTCGAGTAGGTAAATGATAAAAGCAGAATTTTTGATGTGGAATGCTACCTAACATATTTATCAATGTAATCTTATTTATTGTGGCATGAATATTTAGATCCATAAGTTTCAAAACAAAATTTTAATATTGACATAAAAACAATAATCCTTCAAGCATACTAATAAAGCAATCATGTCTTCTCAAAATAACATCCCAAAGAAAGTTATCCCTACAAAATCATATAGTTTGGCTATGCTCCATCTTCATCACACAAAGTATTTCATCATGCACAATCCCGATGAGAAGCCAAGCAATTGTTTCTTACTTTTGGTGTTCTCAAACTTTTTCAACTTTCACGCAATACATGAGCGTGAGCCATGGATGTAGCACTATAGGTGGAATAGAATATGGTGGTTGTGGAGAAGACAAAAAGAAGGAGAAAGTCTCACATCAACTAGGAAAATTAATGGGCTATGGAGATGCCCATCAATTGATATCGATGCAAGTGAGTAGGGATTGCCATGCAATGGATGCACTAGAGCTATAAGTGTATGAAAGCTCAAAAAGAAACTAAGCGGGTGTGCATCCAACTTGCTTGCTCACGAAGACCTAGGGCAATTTGAGGAAGCCCATCATTTGAATATACAAGCCAAGTTCTATACTGAAAAATTCCCACTAGTATATGAAAGGGACAAAATAGGAGACTCTCTATCATGAAGATCATGGTGCTACTCTGAAGCACAAGTGTGGTAAAAGGATAGTAACATTGTCCCTTCTCTCTTTTCTCTCATTTTTTTTCTTTTCTCTTTTTTTTTGTTTGGGCTTCTTTTGGCCTCTTTTATTTTTTCTAAAGTCGGAGACTCATCCCAACTTGTGAGGGAATCATAGCTTCCATCATCCTTTCCTCACATGGGACAATGCTCTAATAATGATGATCATCACACTTTTATTTACTTACAACTCAAGAATTACAACTCGATACTAGAACAAGATATGACTCTATATGAATGCCTCCGGCATTGTACCGGGATGTGCTATGATCAAGAGTGACATGTATAAAAAATATGAATGGTGGCCTTGCCACAAATACTATGCCAACTACATGATCATGCAAAGCAATATGACAATGATGGTGCGTGTCATAATAAAACGGAACGGTGGAAGTTGCATGGCAATATATCTTGGAATAGCTATGGAAATGCCATAATAGGTAGGTATGGTGGCTGTTTTGAGGAAAGGTATATGGTGGGTTTAATGCACCGGCGAAAGTTGCGCGGTACTAGAGAGGCTAGCAATGGTGGAAGGGTGAGAGTGCGTCTAATCCATGGACTCAACATTAGTCATAAAGAACTCACATACTTATTGCAAAAATTTATTAGCTATCAAAACAAAGTACTACAGGCATGCTCCTAGGGGGATAGATTGGTAGGAAAAGACCATCGCTCGTCCCCGACCGCCACTCATAAGGAAGACAATCAAAAAATAAATCATGCTCCGACTTCATCACATAACAGTTCACCATACGTGCATGCTACGGGAATCACAAACTTTAACACAAGTATTTCTACCAATCCACAATTACTCACTAGCATGACTCTAATATCAATATCTTTATATCTCAAAACAAATGCAAGGAATCAAACTTCTCATCTATTCAATGCTCTTTATATGAAAGTTTTTATTATATCCCTCTTGGATGCCCATCATATTAGGACTAAGTTCATAACCTAAGCAAATTACCATGCTGTTTAAGACTCTCAAAATAATATAAGTGAAGCATGAGAGTTCAACAATTTCTATAAAATAAAGCCACCGCCGTGCTCTAAAAATATATAAGTGAAGCACTAGAGGAAACTGCCTAGCTCAAAAGATATAAGTGAAGCACATAGAGTATTCTAATAAATTCACAATTAATGCATATACCTATCAAAAGGTGTGTACAGCAAGGATGATTGTGGAAAACTAAAAAGCAAAGACTCATATCATACAAGACGCTCCAAGAAAAACACATATCATGTGGTGAATAAAAATATAGCCTCAAGTAAATTTACCGATGGATTAAAGACAAAAGAGGGGATGCCATCCGGGGCATCCCCGAGCTTAGATGCTTGGTTGTCATTGAATATTACCTTGGGGTGCCTTGGGAATCCCCAAGCTTAGGATCTTTCCACTCATTATTCCGTTGTCCTTCAAATCTTTACCCCAAAACTTGAAAACTTCACAACATAAAACTCAACAGAAAACTCATATGATCCATTAGTATAATAAAATAAATCACCACTTTTGGTACTGTTCTGAACTCATTCTTTATTTATATTGGTGTTATATATACTATATTACAACTTCTCCATGGTTCATACCCCCCGATACTACCCATAGATTCATCAAAATAAGCAAACAACACATAGAAAACAGAATTTGTCAAAAACAGAACAGTCTGTAGCAATCTGGAAACTTTGTATACTTTTGTAACTCCAAAAATTCTGAAAAATTAGGAAAACCTGGGAAATTTGTATATAAATCTTGTGTAAAAAAATTCAGATCAAAAGCACGTTTCTGTGATTTTTTTAAAATTCTGGCAATGAGCGCAAAAGTTTCTGTTTTTCAGCAAGATCAAATCAACTATCACCATAGACCATCCCAAAGATCTTACTTGGCTCAAACACTAATTAAAACACTAAAACACAATTACTACAGAGGTAATAATGTGTATTCTCATAAAAACAGAAAAGAAAAATATTGGGTTGTCTCCCAACAAGCGCTTTTCTTTAAAGCCTTTTAGCTAGGCATTGAGATTTCAATGATGCTCACATGAAAGATAATAATTGAAACACAAAGAGAGCATCATAAAACATGTGACAAACAAATTTAAGTCTAACATGCTTCCTATGCATAGGCATTTTATAAGCAAACAAATTAGCAAGACAAGCAAGATCTAGCATATGCAAGGAAGAAGAAATAAACAATAGCAATCTCAACATAACGAGAGGTAATTTAGTAACATGAAAATTTCTACAACCATATTTTCCTCTCTCATAATAATTACATGTAGGATCATAATAAAACTCAACAATATAACTATCACATAAAATATTCTCTTCATGATCCACATGCATGCAAAGTTGACACTCTTCCAAAATAGTGGGATTATCATCAAATAAAGTCATGACCTCTTCAAACCCACTTTTATAAAAAAAATCATAAGATTGATCATACTCCAAAGTAGTGGGATCATTATTACCTAGAGTTGACACTCTTCCAAACCCACTTTAAGTATTATCACAAACATATTCATCATGAGGCTTAAATAAATTTTCAAGATCATAAGAAGAATCACCCCAATCATGATCATTGCAATAAGTAGTGGACGTAGCAAAACTAGCATCCCCAAGCTTAGGGTTTTTGCATATTATTAGCACAATTGACATTAATAGAATTTATAATAACATCATTGCAATCATGATTTTCATTGAAGGAACTATCAAGTGTGAGTGCAATAGCGATGATTTCATGTTTAACATAAGGAACTATAGCAAGTTCATCTCCATAAGCATAATTAATATTGGCATCATGGCCATAAGAATAGCAAGCATCATGTTCATCAAGGGGGGATATTTCAATCAAATTAATGGAATCATAATTATCTATAGATTCATGCATATCATTATTTTCTTCCAAAGCAGCGGGCATCCTCTCAATAAATTCTTTAACATAGGCATTAGAAGCATAGTATTCATAGCAATATTTAAGTATGTCAAAATTTTCAGATTTGTAGAGAGTAATATCATACTTTTCAATCAAAGAAGCAACTTCATAAGCACCCTTAAAAGTGACAAATTCTTCAATTTGTTCGATATCATAGTAACTATAAACACCTTTGGCATAAGAAGATAGGATTTCATTATCATTAAACTCACATAGGTAGGAAAGGTGTTTTTTAGGGTTTTCCGAGCAACAAGTAAAATCATAAATTTCACATAGATTCCAAGCATAGCATATCAAACAATTTATTTTATTCCATAGGAGTCCCCCTTTTTGAGACAAACGGTGACGCACAAAATGAGCATGCTCATCTAATGATTTTACCTCAACTGAACTAGTTGGGGTTTCAGCACGAGCACATATGGATCGAAGATGATCCAAGTAGAAAACTTTAAGTGGATCCATAAACCTTTTGCTTTCTGATTTCCAATAAATACACAATTATTCCAAGCGAACAAGCAAACAAGCCAAGTAAGACATAAAAGGCAAATGAAAAGAAGGCAAATATTTTTGTGTTTTTTTGAAAACATTTTAGAAGTGGGGGAGAGGAAAACGAGAGGCAAATGGCAAATAATGTAATGCAAGAGATGAGAGTTTATGATGGGTACTTGGTAGGCTTGATGTAGAACCTCCCCGGCAACAATGCCAGAAATTCTTCCTGCTACTTCTTGAGCTTGCGTTGATTTTTTCCTTGAAGAGGAAAGGGTGATGCAGCAAAGTAGAGATAAGTATTTCCCTTAGTTAAGAACCAAGGTATCAATCTAGTAGGAGGCACAAGCAAGTCTCCAATCTATGCACCCGCACAAACTAATAAACACTTGCACACAACGCAAAAAAGGGGTTGTCAATCCCTTCAATGTCACGAACAAGAGTGAGATATAATAGAGAAAGGTATAAAAGATAAATAAAAAGGCAAACTGAAATAAATCTAAATAAATTGCAGCAAGGTATTTTTGGGTTTTTTGGTTTATAGATCTGGAAATATATGATGGAAAATAGACCCGGGGGCCATAGGTTTCACTAGAGGTTTCTCTCTTGAAGATAGCATACGGTGGGTGAACAAATTACTGTTGAGAAATTGATAGAAAAGCGCAAAGTTATGACGATATCTAAGGCAATGATCATGAATATAGGCATCATGTCCGTGACAAGTAGACCGACTCCTGCCTGCATCTACTACTATTACTCCACACATCGACCGCTATCCAGCATGCATCTAGAGTATTAAGTTCATAAGAATGGAGTAACGCCTTAAGTAAGATGACATGATGTAGAGGGATAAACTCAAGCAATATGATGAAAACCCCATCTTTTTATCCTTGATGACAACAATACAATATGTGCCTCGCTACCCCTACTATGTCACTGGGTGAGGACACCGTAAGATTGAACCCAAAACTAAGCACCTCTCCGATTGCAAGAAATACCAATCTAGTTGGCCAAACCAAACCAATAATTCAAAGAGAAATACAAAGATATCTTAATCATGCATAAAGGAGTTCAGAGAAGACTCAAATAATATTCATAGATAATCTAATCATAAATCCACAATTCATCGATCTCAACAAACACACTGCAAAAAAGTATTACATCGAATAGATCTTCAAGAACATTGTATTGAAGATCAAAGAGAGAGAAGAAGCCATCTAGCTACTAGCTATGACCCGTAGGTCTGTGGTAAACTACTCACGCATCATCGAAAGGGCAGCAAGGTTGATGTAGAGGTCCTCCGTGATCGAATCCCCGTCCGGCAGATCGCCGGAAAAGGCCCCAAGATGGGATCTCAGGGAACAGAGGCTTGCAGCGGCGGAAAAGTATTTTGGTGGACGCTTCTGGTGGTTTGGGAATATTTGGGAATTTATAGAGCAAGAATTAGGGTTAGGAGACCCCCGAGGGGCCCACAAGCCCTCAGGGCGCCCCCCCAGGGGCGCGCCTAGCAGGCTTGTGGCCTCCTCGGCCATCTTCTGCCTTCCTCTCCAAGCTCCGTGGATGTCTTCTGGTCCAAGAAAAATCATCGTAAAGTTTTATTCCGTTTGGACTCCGTTTGATATTCCTTTTCTGTAAAACTCAAAAACAAGGAAAAAAAATAGAAACTGGCACTAGGCTCTGGGTTAATAAGTTAGTCCCAAAATTAATATAAAATAGCATATTAATGCATATAAAACATCCAAAACAGATAATATAATAGCTTGGAACAATAAAAAGTTATAGATACGTTGGAGACGTATCACCGTGCGAATGGCCGCACATTACCTTCATTGCGAATGGCCGCACATTGCCTTCATGAATGAGGCCGGATTCTATCAAGAGTTCACGCAATTTATTGCAAATACTGGACTTGCCGACTTCCTCACAGATGAGTGTGACCAATACCACATCCTTACAAATTCTTTTGTGCACAACTTTCATTTCTTGAATAGGCTCAAACCCCCTGAGGTGCGCTTTGATTTATATGCTGAGCATCACCAGATACCGCTTACTGAGTTTTGCGAGATATGATTGATTCCCTCTGATGGGAAATTTGAGAGCCTAGACCGGCAGAGTTTGAGGGTTTCCTCCGCACTTTAACTGTGGGTGAGGAAAGGGGCGTGTCGAAAGCCGGAGCCACTAGTTTGCATTTTCCTTCTGTGCATTACTTTGCTTTATTCATAGGGAAATGCCTGACCGCTAGAAAGCAAGGTGGTATACTATGTGCCCCCGACCTCGCCATTTTACGTCGTGCACTTCACAATGATAACACTTATAGCATTGGCGCTATCGTTGCACGCCGCCTACACACTGACAGGACTAAGGGCAAAATTCACGGTGGCATTTATGCTACTCGCCTAGCGAGACATTTTAATGTTCAGATACGCCCCATGATTACTTGTTGCCTAGAGTTTATCTAGATCACCAGTCGATGGAGGACCACCACTTTATTGATGCTCCTGTGCCTCCGCACCATATTCGTTATAACTTGGTTTTTAGCGAGGAAACTCGTGATATTATTCCGTTGCCTGCACCTGCTTTGTTTGATTCCCATGCCAAGAACGGATACACCATCCTACCAGAGGACATCGCTGCTTACCGGAACGCATTGGCAGCGGCAGAGGAGGAGCCCCAGGATTGGGACGCTCAGGTGCCGCCGCCTCAGCACTTTCACATGGGACCGGATGGCTACTACGGATGGTGATTACCAAGCTAGGCGAAAGCCTAAGCTTGGGGGAGTACGTATTTGTCACCGACATTACATTCATGTTCACACATTTCATTCCAGTTGTCGGTGTTCATCCTTTTTCATTGTATGATCCATGTTAGTTTTATTTTCTCTCTTTCTTCTTGTGTGTTCGAAAAACTTAGAGAAAATCCAAAAATATTTCTTGCTTCTTTTCGGTTTTTATTTCTAGTTTAATTTACTGCAGTATTAAAAGAAAACCCAAAAAGATTTCCTGTTCTTCTTTTGCTTGTTGGGAGCTTTCCCGTGTAAATATTTTTTCTCATTTTTGTTTTTCCTTCTTTAATTTGTTTTCTTCAAGAAAAATCAAAAACTCCAAAAATATTTCAGTGTGTTTCTCTGAATTTTTTTCTTTCGTCGGGTCATTATGAGGAGAAGACCACGATGAAAATGTTGAGTGGCTCTCATTTGCATTATTGTTGATCTAACAAAGAGCCCATTTTACCTTATCTTCTCCTTTGAATAAAATGTTTGTAGATTCCAACTTAGTCCACGACACTCTTGCACTATTATTATTTTCATATCATTCGGTCGTGCAAGTGAAAGGCAATAATGACAATATTTGATAAAGTGACTGAGGCAAGGAAAGGCGGGTATGAACTCAACTTGTTCTTGTTTTTGTAAATTTGTTTAACTCAGTATCCATGATTCAGCATATTATGATTAAACTTGTTTATGATGAAAATTAGAGATTATAGTTGTTCATGCCATGCTTAAGTTGCTAGGAGTGGATAATGATTTATCTTGGGTATCAACATGCATTAAAATGGTTGTGATGTAGTATGATGATATGGTATCCTCCTCTGAATGTTTCGAGTGGCTTGACTTGGCACATGTTCACGCATGTAGTTGATTCAAAACCAACATAGCCTCCACGATGTTTATGTTCATGGTGTTTATATCCTACTCATGCTAGTATTCAATGTTAATTATTCGCAATGCATGTTTATGACCGTTTTCGCTCTCTAGTTGGTCGCTTCTCAACCTATTTGCTAGCCTTTGCCTATACTAAGCGGGAATACTGCTTGTGCATCAAAATCCTTAAACCAAATTTATTCCAGATGAGTCCACTATATATCTGCCTATATGTGATATCACTCTGTCGTTCCAAGTAAATTTGCATGTGCCACCTCTAAAATATTCAAATGAACATCTGTTTTGTTTGCCCGTACCGCTCATGGAGCGACAGGGGATGGTCAGTATCTTCCATGCTAAGCGGGTTATTCTCGTAATGAGTGTTTATTCACTCGTCCTTGCACGAGAGGGGTCGGTAATCGGGATGCCTAGTCCCATGATCAAAATTGCAATAATAATAAAACAAACTCCCTCGGAAAGTTGTTGGTATGGAGGGCACCCGAGGATTCGGCTAGCCATGGCTTGTGTTTGTTGGTGGAGGGGGAGTAAACTTTACTTTTACCACCTGGGAACCGCCGCTAATTTGTTTAGCATGGAAGATATTGAAAACTCTCAGTTGTAATGTTGACAGGAAAGGTATACCTCCCAAAATTATATTTATCTCCGATTTAAGCTTCGAGCTCTGGCACCTCTGCATATCCCTGCTTCCCTCTGCGAAGGGCCTATCCATTTACTTTTATGTTATTTTACTTTTATTGTTGAGTCATCACCTTCTCAAACAAGCACCAGTCCTGAGAGCACTATTGTCATCCTCATGCATTGTGTATAGTTAATGTTGTGTACATCATGACTAGATCTCTTCTACCATGAATTACAATGTTTAGTTGCTGATCGAACTTTGGAGGTGCTCTGCATTTATGTTTTGCGGTCTCAGAAAGGGCTAGCGAGATACCATTATTATTATATTATATCATGATTGTTTTGACAAACAGTTGGAATTTGAGATATTTTATTATTGCTCGCTAGTTGATTATGCCACTGATTTGAGTGAATATAGTTTCTAAGAGTTATCATTTGCATGGTTAGTTATAATCTTTGCTGAAAACCTGGGTATTATTTAAGCATATATATGGACACAAGAACAAAAGAGTTGTAAAAGTTTTTCTTTATCACTTTCAGCTTGTCAACTTAATTGCTTAAGGACAAGCAATGAGTTAAGTTTTGTGGAGTTGATACGTCTCCGTTGTATCTACTTTTCCAAACACTTTTGCTCTTGTTTTGGACTCTAATTTGCATGATTTGAATGAAACTAACCTAGACTGACGATGTTTTCAGCAGAATTACCATGGTGTTGTTTTTGTGCAGAAATAAAAGTTCTCGGAATTGGACGAAACTTTTTGGAGAATTTTTTATGGAATATATAAAAAATACTGGAGCAAAGACCCACTTGAGGGGGCCACCCTGTGCCCACAAGGCACCAGGGCACGCCCCACCCCTGGGGCGTGCCCTGGTGGCTTGTGGGGCCCACATGGCTCCGCTGACCCTAATCTCATCACTATAAATTCCTATTTTCCGAGAAAAAAATAGGAGTGGAAGTTTCATCGCGTTTTACGATACGGAGCCCCTGCCACCTCCTATTCTTCATCGGGAGGCCAGATCTGGAGTCCGTTCGGGGCTTCGGAGAGGGGGGGTCTTCCATCTTCGTCATCATCAACCATCCTCCATCACCAATTTCATGATGCTCACCGTCGGGAGTGAGTAATTTCTTCGTAGGCTTACTGGACGGTGATGGGTTGGATGAGATTCATCATGTAATCGAGTTAGTTTTGTTAGGGCTTGATCCCTAGTATCCACTATGTTCTGAGATTGATGTTGCTATGACTTTGCTATGCTTAATGCTTGTCACTAGGGCCCGAGTGCCATGATTTCAGATCTGAACCCTTTATGTTTTCATGAATATATTTGTGCTATTGATCCGATCTTGCAAGTTGTATGCACCTGCTATGTGTTATGATCCGCATACCCCAAGGTGACAATAATTGGGATTCTTTTCGGTGATTACCGTAGTTTGAGGAGTTCATGTATTCACTATGTGTTAATGCTTTGTTCTGGTTCTCTATTAAAAGGAGGCCTTAATATCCCTTAGTTTCCTCATGGACCCCGCTGCCACGGGAGGGTAGGACAAAAGATGTCATGCAAGTTCTGTTCCATAAGCACGTATGACTATATACGGAATACATGCCTACATTACACAGATGAATTGGAGCTAGTTCTGTGTTGCCCTAGGTTATGACTGTTATATGATGAATATTATCCAACGTCATCACCGATCCAATGCCTACGAGCTTTTCACATATTGTTTCTTGCTAAGTTACTACTTTTGCTACTACTGTTACAATCACTACAAAAACTGCTATTGCTACTATTACTGCTATTGTTACTGCTATCACTATCAAATTACCATAATACTGTGCTACTGATCACTCTGCTGCAGATATTTAGTCTCCAGGTGTGGTTGAATTGACAACTCAACTGCTAATACTTGCAAATATTCTTTGGCTCCCCTTGTGTAGAATCAATAAATTTGGATTGAATACTCTACCCTCGAAAACTGTTGTGATCCCCTATACTTGTGGGTTATCAGTAACTACCGTTAGTTTGAAATCCTTCTATGACAGTTCATCATGCATCGCAAAGAGCCAATTCTTTGCATTAGTGCCCCAGTTTAGAGTCAACTTCTCTACCAAACACTACTGCAGGATGCTGCTAACACGATACTACGATCAGAGTCCCTTTAACGAAACTGTGTGTCATACATTAATTGCAAATGGTGATGTAAAAAACCCGTCAAAAAAGATGCAAAACATTTGCGATGGCGGAGACATCAAACACGGTTCAGATCTTAGTTGCGTGTGCGATGCAGGGCATACAGTTGATCCATACGAACTGTTTGTGATGAGACAGAACAATAGAAATGGGCCACCATATCAAGGTGTGTGCGATATACGGCATACAGTTCGCTCAGATGAACTGTTTGCTATTAGGGAGTGCAACAGAAACGGTTAGCCAGATCAAGGTGTGTGTGATATACCGCATACGGTTCACTCGGACGAACTGTTTTCGATTAGGGAACATAACAGAAATGGTTCAACTTAACAAGATGTGTGTGATATGCGGCATACAGTTCACATAGATGAACTGTTTGCGATGAGCCAAAAGAACACAAATGATTCGTGTAAACAAGACGTGTGTGATACGCGGCAAACAGCCCACTCGAATGAACTGTTTGCCATGAGAAATTATAACACAGACGGTTACTACAGTTAATTCGTGTGCGATTCTGTGTGTACAAAAAACTTTGAAAAAATGCAAACTAGTTGCTTGCGGTGGCTAGGAGTATCGCACACGATGCGTCTACGAGTACTCGTGTGTGATGATTAGTAAGTTACACATATGTTTCCTTATGTTAACACGTGTGTGATAGATAACACGTGGTACCACATACGGTATTCGGGTTGTGTGCTCCACTTAGTCTTCCCGCGCTCCAGTGAATGCTTCCCGCGCTCCACATGGGTGAATTGTAAAATCCCCGCCTCTTCCCTCATCGGTTTCCCGCCACCAGCTAATGGCTTGCTGCATATAACCCAGGCGGCAACGCACCGTCACGACACTGTGCGCAGATCTAGTCCTCACCCATCTACCATTAGTTATTCCAAGCATGCCAGGCAACGACCAAAGCTTCGACGTTGACCCCTATCTGCGTTACATCTTCGTCGAGGAGAACGAGCCGGAGCAGGTCAGGGAGCAAGAGCTTCATCGGCCGGTGCAGGCACCATGGCCCATTGGCAGCGATATCGGCGTGACAGTCCTTGGGCGCACAATCGACATATTACAGAGGAAGTGTGATGAGCAGTTTGCCATCCACCATGCAAAAGATCCAGAGCTGCTCGGCGGCATGATCGACGACCCACCCGAAGAGCCGCCATCACCGGTGCTCATCGAGAGCCTGATGCCCCCGCAAGGAATGGGCAGAGGACTTCTGCGATTCAGTCAAGACACAGCCAGCCTGCGGCTTCATCATTGCCGGTGGCGGCCGTGTCAACCTCGATCCCGATGATGTGGTGGCCAGGCTCGAGCGCATCCTTGGCGGAGTTGACGTCCCCGATGAAGTAGAACATCGCCAACGTGGTATCTTGACGATGCAGGTGATGGACGGAATTTGCTACCTGGCCAGAGACATGGAAATGGAGCGGTTCCGTGGAGATGTCATGCGCACGATTGCACGCTATCAAGCTCTTCTGGAAGAGGCCCAGCAGCCCCAAGAGCCTCCCAGCGCTAGCAGCTCCGTAGGCGGAGGTGGGTCGGGACACTTGTAATGAACGGCCGCAAGGGTGCTATGTTGATCATGGAGTCCGAGAAGACCGTCGTCGGAAGGCTACCAGATCAGCCTTTTAGCCTATATATTATTATAATTGTATGCATATGTAGGTCGTGAGTGTTTTGGGCGTTGCCGCATGTGGAATTTTAAATTATCCTGAATATGTAAGACAATTATTAACTGTTGCCATTGTAAATTTGCCTCAATGGCGAGCAGAACGCGCACAGGGACGCCAGAGCGGAGTGCGCCGCGGCCGCCACAATGGCGAGCAAAACGCGTGGACGGACGCGAGCAGAGCGCGCCACGGCCGCCTCAACGACGAGCAGAGTGTGCCATGGCCACCTCAACGGCGAGCAACCACGTGGTCAACCTTCTGGCACCCCGTGGGAGGCGCGAAGGTGCATCCATCGGACACGATGGTGATATCTTGACCGTGTGTCATAGTGGGCAGACACGTACACATACATCTAAGAACACGGGCCCACGTACGCTATCCGGGGACCATTTCGGGTTCCGATGCGTGGCATACGGTTGATCCAAAAGAACTGTTTGCGATGAGCCATCAATAAATTTTGACCTTGTTTCTCGTCACATTGCAGATTACAACGCAATAAGTAATTGCAAATTTGTTCACACCGATTAAGACAATATGTGTTCACACCTAGCACCGGGCTATAAAAACTACCCACTCAAAAATTACTTCACAGTTCCTCTCCTCACCACCCACAAAACTGGTCTTTCCTGTCAAGTCGTTCCATCATGACCGGTAGGAGGAGTTTTGGGTGGACATATAACAAGGGAGCAAAGAGCAAGGCCGCGGAAGCACTAGAGAGTTCCCGCCGCTACGCGGCAGCTGCAGCAGAGATGTCCCGGTGCGCCGCGGAGCCCTCGAACAAGCTCTCACCAGCACGCGAGGGCTCTCACAAGCGCACTCGCCGCATCGGCGATCGCGACGAGCTGGCGTTGCTGAAGTCCTTGGCTAGCGACGGTGACATTCTCGCTGGCCTCATTAAGCAGCAGGAGCTGTTCGACAGCTTGATGAAGCTGCTCGAGATCAGCGATGTCTCGATTGAGAAGGTGACCGGCCTCGTCGAGCAACTCATGGGTGACAATGCGAAGCTCCTCAAGGAGCTCGCCGAGAAGGAGGAGGAGGCCGCCAGCTGGAAGATGCTGCATGAGCAGAGCAGTGCCTCGGGATGACGCTGAAAGCGGTCGTCGAGGAACTGATGGGTGACTTGAGGAAGCTCCGGATCGAGCGCGAGCAGGAGATGGAGGAATCTGTGGCTGCTGTCAAGCAAAGTCGTGAGGAATTGAAGAAGGAGCTGGAGGATGTCGTCACCTGGCGATCCATCGAGGAGTGGAGACAGTAGCGACCCAGATCGCTGTCTGTGATTTCCTTCTTCTCTTGCCCCCGTGTCTTCCGGGCTTTGCCACATGTGGCATTTTAAATTAGCCGGAATATGTAAGACAATTATTATCCGCGCCATTGTAAACTTGTCATCGTATTATCCGTTGCCATTTTATTTATCATCATATTATCCGTTGCCATTTTATTTGTCGTCGTATTATCCGTTGCCCTATGTGGCATTTTAAATTATCTGGAATACGAGTTGAAAACACGAACAAAGCAAATGTTAACGTTGAGAGGGGCCATGGGATCACAAGCAAACACCCTCCGTCCAGGTGCTTTAATTAACCGCGTGTTAAACAGCGGCTCGGCTGCCATTAATGGAGAAGTTGTGAGCGAGGCGGGCGGCTGGTGGACGGAGGTCAAAGAGCTTGCTTCCCGGTGAGCGAGGCCTTGCTGCTCGCACGTGTCCCGTCGAGCCTGCGAGGTGGATAGGATGCACGCGTCCCGTCGAGCCTGCGCGGCAGACCGCTCGCACGCGTCCTGTCGAGCCTGCATGGCGGACTTCTCGGGCTCGTCCCATCTAATCAAACTGCTGCACGCACGCCACCGAGTATGGTTAAATTTTGGCACAAAATACAAAGATGACCAATGAACGAGGACGGAGGTAGTACTATCCCATAAGAAAAGAGGGGCGCGTGGCCGCACTTAAATGGTTACGGGAACACACGGTTCATATAATACAACCGTTTGCAATATTAACGTGTCAGCTATTTGTTTCAAAAGGACTTCATTGGCTATTAATGTGTGCGCCTCGTCTCAAACTGGACGACTTTTTTACCACGGCATATATGTGCCATGTCATGAAACTATGCCAAGTTTCATGTGTTTTTGGGTGAGTTTTCGATTTACTGGGATTTAAAAAACGAGATTCTTAATGTTTCAGGACGATGAGACTTTTGTAATTCATTCCCATTCCTTCAACGAGACCTAAACATGCACCCAATGACACATGTACGATTTTCCACCCATTTTGCTTCACTGGAGCATGTGCTTGTAGTTCAAATTTGAATTATGGACTACATTAAATGCCTAGAAAACTCAATTAATATATAAAATGGCCAAACGAACCCTAAATAGTTTCAAATTTCAGCACGACACTCCTATTATTCTATGTTGCCTGTAGAAAACAAAATTCAAGGCGAGAAGAGGCAGCGATTAACGTTTCGCCCACAAGAGGGGCATGTTTCCCTACCGGAACCACGAGGGTTACAAGAAGCTTCGGTTTGTAAGAGGCTTGTAGTATAGCTTGGCCCAAATTGGACAATTTTTTTACCACGACATATATGTGCCATGTAGTGACACCGTGCCAAGTTTCATGATTTTCTGGTGAGTTTTGGATTTACGGAGATTTAAAAACCAAGATTCGCAATGTTTGAGGCCGAGCCAACACGCTGAGACGGTCGAATTCATTCCCATTCCTTCCATGGGACCTAAACATGCACCCCAAGGACACATGTATGATTTTTCTAGCCATTTTGATGCACTGGAGCATGTATTTGTAGTTCGGATTTGAATTATGGACATTAAATGACTAGAAAACTCAATTAATGAATAAAAAAGGTCAAACAAACCCTGAATAATTTCAAAGTTCAGCGCGAATCTCCCGTTGTTCCATGTTGCGTGTAGAAGAAAATACAAGGCTAGAAGAGGGAGCGATTATCGTTTCGCCCACAAGGGGACACGTTTCCCTATCGAAACCACGAGGGTTCTTGCGACGGGCTCCGGTTTGTAAGAGGTTTGTAATAAAGCTTGGCCCAAATTGGACAATGTTTTTACCACGACATATATGTGCCATGACGTGACACCATGCCAACTATCATGACTTTCTGGTGAGTTTTGGATTTACGGGGATTTGAAAACCGAGATTCCAAATGTTTGAGGACGAGCCAGGACGCCGGTACAGTTGTAATTCATTCCCATTCCTTGCATGGGACCTAAACATGCACCCAAAGGACACATGTATGATTTTTTCTAGCCATTTTGGTAAACTGGAGCATGTATTTGTAGTTCAGATTTGAATTATGGACATTAAATGCATAGGAAACTCAATTAACGTAAAAAAGGCCAAACGAATCCTGAGTAATTTTAAATTTCAGCACGTAAATCCTCTCGTTCCATGTTGCCTGTAGAGGAAAATACAAGGCAAAAAGAGGCAGTGATTATCGTTTCGCCCACAAGGGGGACACGTTTCCCTATCGGAACCACGAGGCTTCTTGAGAGAAGCTACGGTTTGTAAGAGGCTTCTAATAAAACTTGCCCCAAAATGGACAAAAAATTTCCTCGACATTTATGTGCCATGTCGTGACACCATGCCAAGTTTCACGATTTTGGGGTGAGTTTTGGATTTACGGGGATTTAAAAACCGAGATTCTCACGAAATATTTTCAAATAGCACACGGTTCACTCACGAAAGCCATGTGCCTACCAAACCGTGTCCGATGCCCCCCTGCTGCGCGCGCGATCTGAGTCATGCGTTCTGATTGGCCAGAACGCAAACCCATGGATCGTACGCCTGCATCGTTGGATGCTCCCAGATCGAACGGCAATCCTCATCCCTTTCGACAGCACATGCAGTTCCGGTTGTGATTTTATTTATATGGGTAACCACTGTGCGCATGCGCCATGCTAGCTCACGCTTCCTTCTCTACTAAGTTTTCCATATTCATGTAAAAAAAGTTTTCCATATTAATGTTGTTATATATCCAAACACGCTACCGTTTCCCGCCACTCCTCCCATCGGTTTCCCGCCTCTTCTCCCATCGTTTTCCCGCTGCCAGTGTCAGTGCTCATAGAAGGCTAGGCAGCGACACACTGGCCATGTAATTATTGCACATAGTTTCTAAAAGCACAAACGTGTGTGATAGTAGGGAGTAGGTCCCATAGGGTGACCAGCGTGAAACGCCTTAAAGGCAAGGAGGCAATTCCTATCAGCAAGGGGTGGCTTCCCATCCACTAGCCTAGTTGAATAGAACGCAGAAGTTAAGCATGCTCGGGCTGGAGTAGTCTAAGGATGGGTGACCCGGTGGGAAGTTGCATATCTCAAGCTTCATTTAAACACTATGATACGGTCATTATAGAGATAAATGTCTCTATAGTGACCTGTCATGACGATTATATAAACCTTGGGATCCTTGTTTTGCTAATTTGTAGACTATGTTTTTTATTGGTTATTTTTTGTTCTCAAAAATCAAAGAATGATCGACATCTGTAGGCCCACACAAATTATCCCTTTGACCCAACGCACGAGAAGGGTTTACTCTTTGCTCCGTGTGCTATGTTAGAGCAAATCAAGTTTCAGCACATGCGTTGGACGGCACCCGGCCCCTACCCCCCCACCCGCCTCGAAGTTGTGTTCCCGACATCGTACGTCTTTAACCTGTCTGCGGGGGTATGATGTTCAGCTTGTAATGTTACTGATGTAGTTGGTGCCCCATCGAACTTGTGCTTTCGGTATTTGAACAAATCACACACCAGACCCATACATTTTTTTTGGGCCGCATGCAAGGCATAGAGGGCCGGGTGTTCTGATCGAGCATGCATATGTCTCCCTTGTGCGGTTTATAGACGCCGCACATATATGTGGGCTCCCCGAGGCATATATATATATATATATCATCCTTGATCGATAACGAGGGTGCCCACACAATCTATCCCTTTGACCCAACATACGAGAAGGGTTTGACCATGTGTAGGATCGAAAGTATGTCTAGAGGGGGGGGGTGATTAGACTACTTGACCAAATAAAAATCTAGCCTTTTCCAAATTTTAAGTCTTGGCAAATTTTAGCAACTTAGCACAAGTCAAGCAATCAACCTACACATGCAATTCTAAGAGTATAGCAGCGGAATGTAAATCATTGCATATGAAGGTAAAGGGGAGGAGTTTGGAGGGAGCAAATGCAATGTAGACACGGAGATTTTTGGCGTGGTTCCGATAGGTGGTGCTATCGTACGTCCACGTTGATGGAGACTTCAACCCACGAAGGGTAACGGTTGCGCGAGTCCACGGAGGGCTCCACCCCACGAAGGGTCCACGAAGAAGCAACCTTGTCTATCCACCATGGCCATCGCCCACGAAGGACTTGCCTCACTAGGGTAGATCTTCACGAAGTAGGCGATCTCCTTGCCCGTACAAACTCCTTGGTTCAACTCCACAATCTTGATGGAGGCTCCCAAGTGACACCTACCCAATCTAGGAGACACCACCCTCCAAAAGGTAATAGATGGTGTGTTGATGATGAACTCCTTGCTCTTGTGCTTCAAATGATAGTCTCCCCAACACTCAACTCTCTCTCACAGATTTGGATATGGTGGAAAGATGATTTGAGTGGAAAGCAACTTGGGGAAGGCTATAGATCAAGATTCTTGTGGTTGGATTGGAATATCTTGGTCTCAACAAATGAGTAGGTGGTTCTCTCTCAGAAAATGAATGCTGGAAGTGTAGGCATGTTCTGATGGCTTTCCTCTCGAATGGAGGAAGGGTGGAGGGGTATATATAGCCTCCACACAAAATCTAACCGTTACACACAATTTACCAAACTCGGTGGGACCGAATAGTGAAACTCGGTCAGACCGATTTAGTTCAAAAATGTGAATGTTAGGATTTTCGGTGGGACCGACATGTCAACTCGGTGAGACCGATTTCGTTAGGGTTAGGGCATAACGTAATCTCGGTGAGACCGATCACATGAACTCGGTGAGACCGATTTTTGTAATAGGCAAACAGAGAGTTGGTCAGGCAAACTCGGTGGGACCGATCGCTCATTTCGGTGAGACCGAAACATTACGAAGAGGAAACAGAGAGTTTGCATTGCGAACTTGGTGGGACCAATCGCTCATCTTGGTTAGACCGAAACGTTACGAAGGGAAACAGAGAGTTAGCAATCCCATCTTGGTGAGACCGAGATCCCTATCGATGAGACCGAACTGATTAGGGTTTTTGGCAGTGGCTATGTCAAATGAACTCGGTGGCGCCGGATAGATCAAATCGGTGGGGCCGAGTTTGACTTTTGGTTTGAGACATATGTGGATATGAGAAAGTGGTTGAGGGTTTTGGAGCATATCACTAAGCATTTTGAGCGAGCAAGCCATTAAGCAACACCTCATCCCCTTTTAATAGTATTGGCTTTCCTATGGACTCAATGTGATCTTGGATCACTAAAATGAAAAGAGTAGAGTCTTGAGCTTGAGCCAATATATGTCCTTAGCATTTTGAGGGGTCCACATCTCTAGTCCATGCCATGCCAATCATTGAACTTTCTGAAATGATCATCTTGAAAGAGTATTAGTTCAATGAGCTATATGTTGTTAAGAATTACCAAAACCACCCAGGGATTAGTTGCACTTTCAATCTCCCCCTTTTTGGTAATTGATGACAACATATAGATCAAAGCTTCGACACATGATAATAAGAATGAAGTATATCGTCGCTTTGAGAAGTATGTGATAAGCAAGAGCTCCCCCTAAATTTGTGCATTATTTAAAATTTGCTTTTGAATGCAAATGCACAATCGATTAGGATCATGGGTTACTCTTCCATGTCACATACATCTTGGTGGAGCGCTCAAAATGATGGAATATGAAAAATATGCACTCATCACCAAGGCAAAGTGAATGATCATACAAGAGAGATAAATAATGTCATCATATCAAACACATGACCATAAGTATCTCACACACATAAACATAGAATATCAACCAAGCAAGCACACAAAAAGTAGCAAAGAGAATGGCAAAAAGAAGCAAGCACTCTCTCTCGAAGCCTATGATCTATACACTTTCTCCCCCTTTGGCAACAAGTTACCAAAGAGCTTGAAAATGCATAGTGTTATGCGTCTCTCTAGGCTTGATATTCGGGAGGCGGTGTAGAGAGGACTCCAAGAACAAATGCATCTGTTGAGGTTGTTGGAGCTGGTGGAGTTGCAACCGGAGGGGCAACTGAAGCTGTAGCTGCAGTGCTAACGCAGTAGCTCTTGTATCTGTCACAGGCATTGCTGCAGATCTCTGTGCCCTAGGCACTCTCTGAAAAGCATCTGTGGTAGCTTTCCCTTTCCTCTCTTCAGCTTCTTCCTGGAGCTGCTCAACAGCTGTTTGCATCTCTGTCACCTTCAAGTCCAGATCATAAAACTTTGTTTCAATGATCCTCTCCAGGCTCTCTTGATTCTGAGTCAGGGTGGCCAAACCTTTCTCAATCCTCAAAGTTGCTTGAATGAGATAGCTAAGTTGATCTTGTTTTGACTTGAGAAAAACTTGAGATGCCTCTTCAACACTTGGCATCTTGGCTGCCTTCTCTGCCTTTGCTTTCTCCCTCTTCTCTTGAGCCTCTACTGATGTAGGATCTTCAGCATCCATGACAACTGTGTTGTCCTCAAATTCAGGTCTCAAGGGAAGGTGTTCTTTATCCAACAAATATGTGCCTGTGCCCATCTTGGAGTTGATGAGCATCTGGATGTGTGGAGCATACCCACATGATCTCTTCTGGTCTGCAGTTGTCCTCTTGATTGTCTCAACAATCAAACTCATCACCTTAAACTTCTGGGGCACATCAAACAACAGAAGCAAATTGATGGAGTGGCCTCTGATCATCCTGTGATCTCTTGATTTGGGCAACAAGGTGTGCCTCAAGATGGTGTTAATAGTGGCCAGTCCACACAATAGATAATATACAGAGCCTAGCTTGTGAGTCTCCAAGGCTTTGTCAGGAATCTCCTTATACATGTTGGCCATGTAGTTGTGATCTTTCTTTCTCTTAGCATAGACATCTATGTCATCCTCAAGCTCTGCAGGGGCATTGATCAGCTTGGCCCACTCAACAACTATTGATTGGTACCTTGTACCTTCAGACATCCATACAATCCTTCCATCTGGATAGAAATGAGCTGTAGAATAGAATTGCATAATGACCTCATCATTCCACTTGGTAAGCTTCTGACCCACAAAAGTGTCTACTCCATTGAGTCTGAAACTTTCATGCACTCCTGGGAAGTGGTCTACATTGTTGTCGATGTATTCCCAGTCTACCCACTTCATGTCACACACTATGGGCTTCTTATCCAAAAGAATTGTCTCATAGAAGTCATGCTGCTCCTTGGTGTGAAATCTATAGTCCACAGCAGTCCTTCTCCTCACAGCATATGGATCTGATTGTCTCCACAATCTGAGACCTGCATCCTTCCTTGCTTTCATATTCTCAGCCACTGGATGATTGTCATCATGGTCAAGGATCTTTGGCTTTAGCTTCCTGAGCACTTGGGCTTCTTCTTCATCTTCCACTTCAGGCACTGGGGCCTTGTTCTTTTCAGCAACTGGTATGTTTCTTGTGCTTCTCTTTGGTGCAGACTTAGAAGCTTGAGCAGTAGACTTGGGGGCAGTCTTGGGCTTTGCTGAAGCAGCCCCAGACTTGATGGCATCCCCCATCAACTTCTGATCTTTGGGTGCTGGTGCAACATCCTCTTCTTCATCTTCTTCTTCATCTTCTTCTTCATCCTCAGCTGGGTCTCTCATCATAGAGGGTCTGCCAATTACTCTGGCTATTGTCTTCTTGACCCTTTCCTTTCTCTTCTTGCCCTCACCAGTCTCCTCAACAGTTGATTTGGAGGCTTCAAGAGTTGAGGCTCTGGCCTTAGACATGGGCACTCTCTTGGCAGGAGCTTTCTTGTGCAACACAGGCTTGGTTGCAGCAGCAACAGCATATTCCTTTTTCAGCACCTTCTTCTTGGAGCTGACTTCCTCCTCAGCAGCAACATAGTCTTCATCTTCAGAATCAGAATTTCTCTTTCTCCTCTGCCTAGTAGCAGCCTTAGGCAGGTTGCTAGGAGTACTTCTGCTGCCATGCTCATAGCTGTCAGAGGGACTAGTGCCCTCACTTAGATTCACTTGCTCCTTAGACCTGTTCTGGCTATCACTCTGATCAGACATTCTGGCACTACAAACTGAAAGCTGACCCTGTGAATAGTTATAGATGAGATAGAGTGGATGAGCATCACAAAGTGCAGAGATTTTGCAAAACAATTGAGTCAAAAATTTAGTTTTAGTTTTCCACGGAAAGCATTTCGGAGCTACCGATTTGTTAAACTCAGTGCCACCGAAGCAATGTTGGAGTCTGAACTAGTGAGATCGGTCAGACCGAGACACAGTTTGGTGAGTCCGAGATTGCTAGGGTTTCACTGAGAGTTGAACTCGGTCACACCGATTTGCAACTTTCGGTTAGACCGAAAGTTACAAGTGCAATGGCCTAAGCCAAATCGGTGAGAGCGGTTTCTACAACTCGGTCGGTCCGAGATGAGTTCGGCGGAAACCTAACCCTAAATTTTCGAATCAAAACTAATCTAAAGGAAGTTTTCGTTGGATAGATTGATCTCATACGTGGTAAGAATCTTGGCATTGTCTTTGTGCTAAGAATCGGAGGTAAAGATTGCACAAAGGGTCGAACTCATACCCTAACTTGGCGATGAGCTCGCTACGGCGGCAACGGCGGTGTAGATTTCCGTTGACGGCAGCGGAGACCAGCGGCAGGGGGTCGCTGGTGATGAGAGGACGATCCGGAGACCCGAGTCGGCAGAGCAGGACACGCGCGGGCGAAAAGGTTTCGGAGAAATTTCCAAAATTTGACCCGTCGGTATATATATCCTGACCCTGTCGGTGTGACCGAGTGGAACAACTCGGTGGCACCAAGATGCAGAATCGCAAGCGGTTACTGCAACTCGGTGTGACCGAATGGTTCTAATCGGTTGCACCAAGATTGAAAACCTAGATCAACTCAGTGAACTCGGTATGACCGAAAAGGACGAATCGGTCAGACCGAAATGCACAGAGAGGTTTTGGAAGTTTAAGTCTATGACGAATCGGTGACTCCGAGTGCTCGTCACCCAGAGGGTTCGAATCTGACTTGATCAAACTTTGTGATGTAGCATGAATAGAGTTTGAGACGGTAAAAGCATAGATAGCTAAAGGAAGTTCTTAGGCATTCTTGTCCATCCATTTGGCAAAAGAAACAGATCAAACAATCAAAGCAACAAATGGATGTCCTCGAATGAGAAAAATATGCAACCAACATGCTCACACAATAAAATGGAAAATGAAATATGTGACAAAGCATGCACAAACACTCTAGCATCTATCAAGCAATTGGCGATGACTAGATCATGTATATATGAGTATATTGACTTAGGAGTCAAATGAGAACATTTGATCATAGGTCATACTCATCATTTAAGCACAAGTGGGGTTATCACTTTTACATAAAGCATTGTTGTGTTCACACCATTAGAGTTGCTTTAGCTCAATTCTTAGAGTAAAGCTCCCCCTAGATGTGATATCCCCCCTAAGAGGGATGAACTAACCTTGGGTTTTGTCGATGATGACTTCATGTAGATGTTGAAGATGTGGATGCTCAATTTTGATGTAGATCATTTGGAGCAATCCATTGGAGTGAGTTGCACTTTCAATACCTACATGGGTTAGTCCCACAAGGAACAAACAAGGATATCCATAGACATAGAGTGAAGTACACACAAGATGATGTCCATGAAAGCATTAGGTTACCTTGTCCCTTGTGTTACCAACAAGAGGGTTTGTGACTCCTTGAACTAGTGCAAGATGCGGAAGATGATTGCACTTGTTCTTGCCAAAATGATACGAGTGAAATATGTTGGCAGAGTCACCCTCAAGAATTCTCTAGTTCTTCTTCTTCGGGATCCACATCATCTTGATGGGAATCCTTGGAGTTGTAGTCGTACTTGATGAAGTAGAACTTGATGTAGTCTTGGGAACCCACTTGACCAAGGCCTTAGGAGCTTCTTCAAATGCATCAATCTCCTCTTGAAGCTTGTCCTTGCCTTTTTTCTTAAGGTCTTGTGGTGGAAGATCATCTTGAGCTTGTGTTCCCTCGAAGGAAGTAGGATCATACTTCTCTTGTTGAGGATCAAACTTCGTCTTGGGGTATTGATCTTCTTCCCACTCAACTCCATTGGCATTGAACTTTCGTTCAAAACCAACACCTTGATTCTTCCGGTGCCTTCCTTGCTTGCGTACAATTTCCTCAAATTGCTTACTTCCGGCAAGGCTCTTGTAAACACCTTTCTCTATAATTCCCTTCAATAAGCTATTTTCTTGCTCAAGTGTAACTTGGCTAAGAGAATCATTAGTGGAATCAAGAGATCTACTAGAAGCAACAATATTGGATTTAGCATGATTATTGTTACTACTAGAAGAAGAATCTTTCTTACTCTTGTTGCTAGATTTTACTTGTGGCATGTAAGTAGAAAAGAGTAAACGCTTGGCAATGTAAGAAGAACTTTTCTTACGAAGATCATCATTGATTGCTTTTAAGAACCCATGCTCTTGCTCTAGGTTGAGCTTTTCAAAGCGTAGTTTCTCATGAGTCTTTAAAAGCTCTCGATGATCTTCTAAGGTAGTTTCATGGGCTAACTTAAGAGTGTTTAGTTCTTTAGTTAGACGCTCAATCTCCTTCTTATCATCATCATTCGTTTTATCTTGTTTAGCATGATTAATAGCAAGTTCATCATAGTTTTCATCACTAGAGTTGTCAACAAGTAAATCATCATCACCTAGCAAATCATCTTCATCACTATTGAAATCAACATACTCGGGGTGTGATACCTTTGGGCCTTTAGCCATGAAGCATCTTCCAATTCCTTCATTTGGTGAGTCAAATATGTCATAGGAGTTGGTTGACACAAGTGCTAGACCGGCAACACCTTCATCTTGAGTATATTCGGAGTCGAAGTGATAACTTCTCTCGAAGTGGTGGTCGGAGTCGGAGCCGGATACCCATTCACCAACATGAGCTTGATGTCTTCGTTTTGTATAGCTCCTTGATGACTTGTCCTTCCTTTTCGAATCCTTGCTTCTGCAAGAGGTTCTTCGTTCATAACGATCATCTCTACTCCTTCTCTCCCTTGGAGGTGATTCTTCTCTTTTTTTGTAGGGAGCCGTACACTCATTGGAGTAGTGTCCGGGTCTTCCACAATTGTAGCAATTACGCTCACGACTAGAAGATCTTTTGTCATTGTAGGACCTTGACTTGGAACTTCTTTCCTTGCTTCTACTCTTGTAGAACTTGTTGAAGTTCTTCACCATTAGGCTCAATTCCTCATTGAAGGCTTGTTTTTCACTTGATGATGTAGGAGCATCACAGGAGGCTTTGTAAGCACCACTAGACTTTTTGTGAAGCTCTTCTTTATCCTTGAGTGACATCTCATGAGCAACAATTCTTCCAATGACTTCAGTTGGCTTGAGATCTTTGTAATTTGGCATCATTTGGATCAATGTGCACACGGTGTCATATTTTCCATCCAAGGCTCTTAGGATCTTCTTGATGATGAATCTGTCAGTCATCTCTTCACTTCCTAAGCCGGCAATCTCATTTGTGATGAGAGCAAGCCTAGAGTACATTTCAACGACACCTTCACCATCCTTCATTTTGAACTTGTCCAGCTGACTTTGAAGCACATCCAATTTGGATTCCTTGACGGAGTCGGTACCTTCGTGCATAACAATCAAAGTATCCCAAATTTCCTTTGCATTCTCAAGACGGCTGATTTTGTTGAATTCTTCTGGGCACAATCCGTTGAAGAGGATATCGCAAGCTTGAGCATTATATTGCAACATCTTCAATTCTTCTGCGGTAGCTTCACGATTTGGTTCTTTCCCATAGAAGAATTCACCTTGCAAGCCAATACACACAATAGCCCAAACGGCGGGGTTATATCCAAGAATATGCATTTTCATCTTATGCTTCCAACTAGCAAAATTAGTACCATCAAAGTAAGGACCTCTACGGTGGTAATTTCCCTCGCTAGATGCCATACTCTCCTAGGTTGTGAAACCAAGGCTATGATCACCAAAGCTATGGAAATCAAGGCAAATGGAGACCAAAGCTCTGATACCACTTGTAGGATCGAAAGTATGTCTAGAGGGGGGGTGATTAGACTACTTGACCAAATAAAAATCTAGCCCTTTCCAAATTTTAAGTCTTGGCAGATTTTAGCAACTTAGCACAAGTCAAGCAATCAACCTACACATGCAATTCTAAGAGTATAGCAGCGGAATGTAAATCATTGCATATGAAGGTAAAGGGGAGGAGTTTGGAGGGAGCAAACGCAATGTAGACACGGAGATTTTTGGCATGGTTCCGATAGGTGGTGCTATTGTACGTCCATGTTGATGGAGACTTCAACCCACGAAGGGTAACGGTTGCGCGAGTCCACGGAGGGCTCAACCCACGAAGGGTCCACGAAGAAGCAACCTTGTCTATCCCACCATGGCCATTGCCCACGAAGGACTTGCCTCACTAGGGTAGATCTTCACGAAGTAGGCGATCTCCTTGCCTGTACAAACTCCTTGGTTCAACTCCACAATCTTGACGGAGGCTCCCAAGTGACACGTAACCAATCTAGGAGACACCACTCTCCAAAAGGTAATAGATGGTGTGTTGATGATGAACTCCTTGCTCTTGTGCTTCAAATGATAGTCTCCCAAACACTCAACTCTCTCTCAAAGATTTGGATATGGTGGAAAGATGATTTGATTTGAAAGCAACTTGGGGAAGGCTAGAGATCAAGATTCTTGTGGTTGGATTGGAATATCTTGGTCTCAACACATGAGTAGGTGGTTCTCTCTCAGAAAATGAATGCTGGAAGTGTAGGCACGTTCTGATGGCTTTTATCTCGAATGGAGGAAGGGTGGAGGGGTATATATATAGCCTCCACACAAAATCTAACCGTTACACACAATTTACCAAACTCGGTGGGACTGAATAGTGAAACTCGGTCAGACCGATTTAGTTAAAAAATGTGAACGTTAGGATTTTCGATGGGACCGACATGTCAAATCGGTGAGACCGATTTCGTTAGGGTTAGGGCATAACGTAATCTCAGTGAGACCGATCACATGAACTCGGTGAGACCGATTTCTGTAATAGGCAAACAGAGAGTTGGTCAGGCAAACTCGGTGGGACCGATCGCTCATTTCGGTGAGACCGAAACATTATGAAGAGGAAACAGAGAGTTTGCATTGCGAACTCGGTGGGACCGATCGCTCATCTCGGTTAGACCGAAACGTTACGAAGGGAAACAGAGAGTTAGCAATCCCATCTCGGTGAGACCGAGATCCCTATCGGTGAGACCGAACTGATTAGGGTTTCTGGCAGTGGCTATGTCAAATGAACTCAGTGGCGCCGGATAGATAAAATTGGTGGGGCCGAGTTTGACTTTTGGTTTGGGACATATGTGGATATGAGAAAGTGGTTGAGGGTTTTGGAGCATATCACTAAGCATTTTGAGCAAGCAAGCCATTAAGCAACACCTCATCCCCTTTTAATAGTATTGGCTTTCCTATGGACTCAATGTGATCTTGGATCACTAAAATGAAAAGAGTAGAGTCTTGAGCTTGAGCCAATATATGTCCTTAGCATTTTGAGGGGTCCACATCTCTAGTCCATGCCATGCCAATCATTGAACTTTCTGAAATGATCATCTTGAAAGAGTATTAGTTCAATGAGCTATATGTTGTTAAGAATTACCAAAACCACCCAGGGATTAGTTGCACTTTCACCATGATGGTTTCCTATTGCTATGTGTGCCATGTTAGACCAAGTAAAGTTTGAGCGCATGCGTTGGACGACACCCCCCACCCCGCCTCGAAGTTGGGGAACCGACATCGTACGTATTGAACCTAGCTTGGGGTCGGGTACGGTGTTTGGTTTGTAATGTAGTTGGTGCCCCATCGAAGTTGTGCATTCGAGATTTGAACACACCACACACCACCGTACCCATACATATTTTTGGGCCTCATGCAGTGTATAAGCGGGTCTTCTGATCGACCACGTCTCCCTTGTGCGGTTTTTTGTGACGACACGCATATCTGTGGGCTCCCCGAGTGTATATATATATATCATCCCTTTGACCGATAACGAGGGGTATGTGTTTTCCATGAATGGATTCCTCCTAGTTCGTGTTAGGTCCAGTCACCGTCACATGTCGTTCAACCAAAGCTCGATCTCATGTGTTGTCAGGATTCCCTCCCACACGCTCGGATTGCTGGGTTCGACCAACACCGTACCCTGCGTATCTCATCCTTAACTACCTGGCTTTCATGGTTGTTGTATGTATCGAGAGGCAGGCCCCACATCTAAACTGTACATTATTCGATATTGAAAACACACATCACCCCTTCCAACGTACATCATTTTGGGCCGCATGCAGGCGGCGCTGGTTTTGTGCTCCCTCTCCTGCGATTTTTTATGATGGTTCAATCTATTGGCCCAAGCGGTTTATATATATATATTATATCCATTTTTTATCGACAACAACAGTTGTCATTTGACCAAGCGATAGATTCATTGGTTCGTCTTATGGTAGGTCATGGCGACATGCCACTGGTGCAGAGACGTGCTATACAAATGGTTTTTACCCCCTTTCTGTGATGGAGTTTTAAACCGTCGCCTAGTGAGTGTGTGCGATAGGGGGGTCCTTCCCACACGACCCAGAAACCGTCGGGGATAGGCCCTCCGGCCACACAGGCAGGGGCAAAATGATCTCCTGTGCGATTGGGCGAGGCATCAAAACCCAATCGTTTCTGTTCGTATGTACATCCCACACGGTGAATCCCAGAAAAACATTTCCATTCGTATGTATATCACACACAGTTTTTTGTGTGGAAACATTTGTGCAAGGTGGCCTAACGCAAACAATTCTTTGCCGGAAGCCGTGTGTGATTGTTAGTTGATCCAACACGCCTACTTTCTAGAAACCGTGTGGGTTGTTTGAGTTCATCGCCCACGGTGTTGTCTGAGTAACCGTCTGCAATAGAAAACCCCAATAAGCAGGGTAATTAGCCTATTATTGATAATCCATGTAGTAATCAAATTGACATTTCTTATAAAACACACCAGATATTTCATATCCGTATAATGGCAACCATGATTTCATAATCGAATTACATCAGATAGCTTCAACACTCAGTTACGCCATTACACAACAGCACCAAGTTTCACATGCAACATCAAAAACCTTTGGAAAGTAGCATCATACACAGTAAATAGACAGATGAATCTCATCTGGGAAACTGCAGAAGCGGAAGGCAAATATTGAGTCTTCAGTGATGTTGAATGTACTTGCAACTTTAGGCCAGTGGCTATGGATAATTGCCCGCCCAACCTTCGTCCTCTTCAGGAAGACTTCAATATTGTACCGTGGGTGTTGAATGAATACCTTCCTCGCCTCTTGACCATGCAGGTGGTTTGAGAGGTAATCATCGGTGAACTGCTTTGAAAAGTACTGAAAACAAAGATATGCATAAATCGCTGTTATAAATTTTGAAATGGCGCAAGGGGTAAAAATAAGGTAAAAGAGTTAGTACCATCCTATAGTTGACTGATGTCTTCTTCATTGTGCAAACAAAGATCTTGCTGTTATTCGTCGCAAGTTTCTTCATTCTAACAATCTTTCTGAGTTTCTTGACTTGACTGATATTCATAGACATCTCATTTCCCCATATGCAAAATGGGTCGAACAGTGGGTCTAAGCCTCTGACAACAGGACCTACATGTGCAAGACCAAATTGTAAGAAACCTAAATATTAGAATGATTCCTGCAACTGCATAATAATGTGCTATTAGCGAAAGGACCATGCATGAGCAAACCTCGATGGTAAACCGCAGTGTCTCCCATTGTTTCCCTGCAACACATATAAGGAAGATCTTGATCAGGTTAACTGAGAGTTGCCATACTATCAGTAGAATATGTATTGAGTACAGCCAAATTCGATTTATTTCTCACATGCATAACAATACAAAACTGTACCCACAGCAAATGAAAATCAAATTGCAGAATTCAACCAAACAGTTAAATGTACAGCAGACCAAATGAACCAAAACAGTTAACTGAGCATGACATTGCAGAATAGAAACATGTACTAGAAGATAAGACAGTTAACAAAACAAAGAATGCTTGAGAACAGTACTACGAAATGTAGCAATTGTTGGACCAAACTGTTAACTGAACATTACATTTCAGAGGACCAAACTATTAACTGAACATCAGATTGCATATTAACATTACAGAGGACAAATCACTAGAAGGCACTGGCGATGGCCTCGAGAAAACAGCACGAACTGTATTTTAAAGTAGACAACCGCGTGGCGGTGTCGACGGTGGCCTCGAAGACGAGGTGCTCCTCCAAGATCTGGCGGTCGGCACGCAAGGCAGCCATAGCGACCTCGTGCGTGCGTGCGGCCGCGATTTGCTTCTCCGCTGCCATATGCTACTGAGTTCCACGTTATACTGCGTGCAAAATGGCTGTGGGCGGCGCTTAATTGGAGGACGGGGCCAGTGATTTCGGCGGAAGGTGTCGCGCCGTCGATCGGGGCATGTGGGACGGGGAAGGAGGAGGATGGTGTGGGTGGGGTGTGGATTACCAGACCATATCGACGAGGCCGCGCAGCAAGAAGGGTCGGCGGCGAGGAGGCCGCACAGCAAGAAGAAGGGTCGGCGGCGAGGAGGCGGCGCTGCAAGAAGAAGGGTCACCAGCAAGGAGGCGGCGCTGCAAGAAGAAGGGTCGCTGGCGAGGAGGCTGAGCTGCCAGTAAGCAGCAGTGAAGGTTTGAACTTGGAAAGCAAGGAGGAACAGTGGAAATGTGGCTTTTGGTGGGAGGGAGGGGGCGGGGAGATAGATATTTCCGCGGCGGCAGAAAAATTTCGCTCGGTGCCGCGAGAAACTGGCGTGCAAGTGTGGTTCAAGCGCGGGCGGTGGACTGTAGACGACGAAGCTTCCTACGTAAGCCAGACAAGACGGTGCGCCAAGATATTTTATATCGCATCCCACACGATTCTTGCTAGTAAACTGTTTGTGGTATACCTGATTTTTTCATTATGTTTTGAAAGACAAAATGGTGTTACGGAGGGAAAGGATGGTGTTTGAATTGCTAGAACATTTATGTATAGTGAACATGCAACTACATGAGTGTCGTGTTTAAATTTGGAATTATTCCGGGTTCGTTTGGCATTTTTATGCATTAATTGAGTTTATAGGCATTTAATGTGCATAATTCAAATTTGAACTACAAGCACATGCTCCAGTGCACCAAAGTTTGTTGAAAAATCACATGTGTGTTTTTGGGTGAATTTATAGGTCTCATGCAAGAATGGGAATGAAATTCAAACATCTGGGCGTCATGGCTCGACTGGGAACATTGAGAAACTTGGTTTTTAAATTCCTGTAAATTCAAAACTCGCCTGAAAATCGTGAAACTTGGCATGGTGTCATTTCATGGCACCAATATGCTGTGGTAAAAAAATTGGCTGCATTTGGACAAGTTTGGGTATAAACTTCTTGCAAACCGGAGCTTCTCTCGAGAAGACTCGTGGTTCCCGAGGGGGGACATGTCACCTTTGTGTGCAAAATGATATACGCTGCCTTCCCCCCCCCCTTGATTTTTTACAGAGGCAACATAGAACTATATGAGTGACGTGTTAAAATTTGGAATTATTCCGGGTTTGTTTGGCCTTTTTTATACATTAATTGAATTTCTAGGCATTTAATGTGCATAATTAAAATTTGAACTACAAGCACATGCTCCAGTGCACCAAAGTTGGTTGAAAAATCACATGTGTGTCCTTGGGTGAATTTCTAGGTCCCATGCAAGAAATGAGAATGAAATTCAAACATCTGGGCATCGTGGCTCGACCGGAAATATTGAGAAACTTGGTTTTTTAATTCCAGTAAATCCAAAACATGCTTGAAAATCATGAAACTTGGCATGGTGTCATGACATGGCACCAACATGCTGTGGTAAATTTTTTGGCCGAATTGGGACAAGCTTTGGTATAAGCTTCTTGCAAACCGGAGCTTCTCTCAAGAAGGCTCGTGGTTCCGAGAGGGAACATGTCACCTCCATGTGCGAAACGACATACACTGCCTTCTCCCGCCTTAATTTTTTTACATAGGCAGCTTAGACCAAATAGGAGTTTCGTGCTAAATTTTGGAATTATTCTGGGTTCGTTTGGCCTTTTTTATACATTAATTGAATTTCTGGGCATTTAATGTGCATAATTCAAATTTGAACTACAAGCACATGCTCCAGTGCACCAAAGTTGGTTGAAAAATCATATGTGTGCCCTTAGGTGAATTTCTAAGTCCCATGCAATAAATGGGAATGGAATTCAAACATCTGGGCATCGTGGCTCGGCCAAAAATATTGAGAAACTTGGTTTTTTAATTCCTGTAAATCCAAAACACGCCTGAAAATCATGAAACTTGGCATGGTGTCATGACATGGCACCAACATGTTGTGGTAAATTTTTTGGCCGAATTGGGATAAGCTTTGGTATAAGCTTCTTGCAAACCAGAGCTTCTCTCAAGAAGGCTCGTGGTTCCGAGAGGGAACGTATCACCTCCGTGTGCGAAACGACATACACTGCCTTCTCCCGCCTTGATTTTTTTACACAGGCAGCTTAGACCAAATAGGAGTTTCATGCTAAATTTTGGAATTATTCCGGGTTCGTTTGGCCTTTTTTATACATTAATTGATTTTCCAGGCATTTAATGCACATAATTCAAATTTGAAGTACAAGCGCATGCTCCAGTGCACAAAAGTTAGTTGGAAAATCATTTATGTGTACTTGGACGAATTTCTAGGTCCCATGCAAGAAGTGGGAATGGAATTCAAACATCTGGGCGTCTTGGCTCGGCCGAAAACATTGAGAAACTTGGTTTTAAAATTCCCGTAAATCCAAAACTCGCCTGAAAATCATGAAACTTGGCATGGTGTCATGACAAGGCACCAACATGCTGTGGTAAATTTTTTGTCCGATTTGCGAAGGCGCACACATTAACAATCAACAAAGTCATTTTGGAACAAGTGCTGTCACGTTACAAATCAGAAACACAAGTATTATTGAAACCGTGGGCGTTCTACTTACCATTTACGTGCCGCCACGCATCCCCTTTTTTTATTGGCTAGGAGGTGTCGTGCGGGGTAGCTATTTGAGTACGGAAGGCGTGCGATCAGACCCCTGCGTGTGCTCATCGGGAGGAGAGCCCTTTGACCTCTATCCACTGCCCACCTCCCTCTCAACGTCTCCATTAATGGCGCCCGTGCCCCTGTTTCATGGCGTGGCTATGTCTCACTCGACTGAGATTTAAGAGAGAAAAAAGAAAATCTGAAAAGAAAGTTTTGCACGGATCTTGATGTAAGATCCGACGGACCTATATAGCATCGACTGCGACTTATAGCAAGACTGATGAATATAAGGACGATGACAGTGGATAATAATTGTCTTACATATTTAGGAAGATAATTAAAAAAGCCACATGCGGCAATGCCCGAAATACACAAGGGCAAAAGAAGAAGGAAGACAACGATCTGGCTCGTTGATCTCTACTTTCTTGATGCGTTGCTGCAGGCCGCGGGAACTAGTCTCCGCGGCGAGTGGCGATGAGCTCTTTCGTGTCCTCAAGACGCTGCTTGAGAGCATCCACAGATTCCTCCACCAGCCTTTGGCGCTCGATGCAGAGCATGGCATTCTCGTCCATAAGTTTCATGACGATGATGGCATGACGCCGGTCCTCTTCAACAAGGCAGTGGTCTCCTCGTGCTGCTTCGTCGTTCCGGCGATCTTCGCCCTCAGTAGGTCACGCTCGGTGCGGAGCTTCACCTTGTCCTCCCCTAGTCCCCGGATGACGCTGGTAGCATTTTCAAAGGAGGCATTCATCTCGTCCTACTGCTTCATCCAGTCGGAGATCCGACCCATCAGGCCATCGAGCATAGCGCGCATGCGCCTGTGAGAGTCCTTGCTTGCTCGCGGCACGGGAGGACATCTCTGCTGCATTCGCGGCACGGCGGGACATCTCTGCTGCTTCCGCGGTGCGGCCGGACCAGTCTGCTGCATCGACCGTGCGGCGGGACCTCTGTGCTGCTTCGGCGGTGCGGCGGGACCTCTGTGCTGCTACGGCCGCGCGGCTGGACATGTCAGCTGCTTTCGCAATGAGGCGGGACATCTCTCGTGCTTCTGCTTCCATGCTCGCCTCTCCCTGGTGGTAATCTCTCGACCCAAAACTCACGCTGGCCATGGCAGACGCAAGGGAATGATGATGAATGACTTGTTTGTTTTTTTGGATGAGGAGTTGAGGAGGAATGTGCAGTCATCTTGGAGTAGTAGTATTTATAACCAAGTACTAATACGCTCCTAAGTGGGAAACCTTTTAGGTTTTGATCGGTGTGAACAGGTTTGCAATTAAATATCGCGTGGTAGTAATTTGGAATGTGACGGGACGCAGGCTCCAAATTTATTGACGGTTCTATAATTTCTAAGTGCGGCACTATTCTCGGACGGCGTAACGTGGGCACGCTTTCTCAGCCGTGTACGTGGCGTTTGCACCATAGGGTGCACCGCAATAGGCAATGTCAACACATGTCTTGTTCCAACAACCGTGCGCGCTCATTATTACCCTCGCGCACGCTTCTTTTAATTAGAATGTGTGCCCATCTAGCGCACACACGTTGATCTGTCTAACTGTTTCTATTTGTTGTGGCTAATCGCAAACAGTTCATCCGTGTGAAGTGTATGCCGTCAATCGCAGACACGTTGATCTGGCTGACCATTTCTGTTGTGTTGCCTAATCGCAAACAGTTCATCCGTCTGAAGCGTATGCCCTCAATCGCACACACCTTCATCTGGCTGCCCATTTCTGTTGTTCCGCCTCATCACAAACAGTTAATCCGACTGAACTGTATGTCATATATCGCACACACCTTCATTTGGCTGCCCATTTCTGTTCTTCTTCCTCATCGCAAAAAGTTCATTGAACTGAACCGTATGCCCCGCATCACACATGCAACTAAAATCTGAACCATGTTTGATGTATCCACCA
This sequence comes from Thinopyrum elongatum, assembly GCA_011799875.1. Lineage (NCBI taxonomy): Eukaryota > Viridiplantae > Streptophyta > Magnoliopsida > Poales > Poaceae > Thinopyrum > Thinopyrum elongatum. The sequence goes on from CM022303.1 coordinate 552,690,262, forward strand.
TCGCAAATGTTTTGCACCTTTTTTGACGGTTTATTTTACATCACTGTTTGCGATTAATGCATCGCACACAGTTTCGTCGAATGGTCTCTGATTGTAGTGTCGCGTTAGCAGCATCTTGCAGTAGTGTGCATGTATGACCAAAGTGTCATTACGTGCATCCGCCCCGCTAACACGAAGTGGGAGGTGGGTGAAGCACCCTAGCTAGGTAGCTATGACATTATGTCATTATAGATATATCCAAGGGTGCTTTCGGGTTTGCGAGGCAGGTGCCACCAAAATTGTGCATTGTGTATTTAAAGTTTTAAACATCACACCCTATATTCCTACATATATTTGGCCACTTCCAAGTGGTTCTTGACTTTTGGCCCCACTCATCGATCTTCGACGACGCGCCCAACCGTGGGCCCGTGCGGTCAAAGTTGTGCATTGGAATTTTGAACATCACAGACCACCCTTTTCACTCATATATATTTGGGCCACATGCTGGTGTGGCTATCTTCTGACCCTCTCAAACATTTTTTTTGCTGCAAAGACTCGGATGACGGTCAACGGACACAGGTGTACTGGCTTAACCGTGTGCGATACAAGTGCGCTGTGAATCCCCACGACTGCGCAAGCGCGAGCAAAGGTGGAGGTACTGGCTTAACCGTGTGTGATGCTAGTGCGCTGTAAAATCAACACCTGCGTAAGCTAAAGGCGGGTAGTTTATTTAGATTGAATTCCACGTCTGCGTCTAAAAATTTGGATGAACCGTGTGCGATAGACCAGCTAGCTAGAAATCTAAAAACAAACTACCCGCCTTGAGCGTTGCAAAAATCGGCGGTTCCGCCGCTTTTCCTTATTATCATACACGCATATTCTTATTGGACCGTGTGCGATCTTGGGTACTCCCGCCCCGCATCAATTCCTTTACCCAAATTTTAGTAGCCGCCATACTTAAACCATTGCCCCCACTCCTCCAGCACCGACCTTATAGTAAAATTGCAGTAGCCGAGGCATATGAACTGTCGCCCTCCCTCGTCCACCACCATCTCTACCCACCATTACTAAAATTTTCAGTAGCCGTCGCATATCCTCAAACACCACCCTGCCCACCCCCTCCACAGTCCCCCCACCCGGCCCCCTCCCCCCCTCGAACCCTAGCTCGCCGCCGCCGCCACCGCCAACCCCTGCCGGTCTGCCCGTTCCTCCTAGCTTAGATAAGAAAGTTCAGGTTACCCAGCGATTCCCATACCGTTGCCCCACTCCCCTAAGTTTTTAGATGAGACCTGCGGTGTCCCTCCCCGGCAGATCCACATCCCTTGCTCCAGAATGTCGCAGCCTAAGCCCGACAGCGTATCTCGGGGAGCCCGACGAGCGTTCGGCCAAGAAGAGGTTTATCATGGCCTCTTCAGCGGACATTGGCGAGGTGGCCGCCGTTCGCCCCGACCTGTCGATCCCGGAGCTACACCCCGCCGCGAAAGCCAGCGAAGACGTTGACTACGTTGCCATGCCGAAGGCTTCACGTCAGCAGGCTAGCGTATTACTGTATCTCGGGAAAGCTGGCTACGACATCAAGCTCGTCGACAGCGACGGCTTCACGCGGGCCATGTCACAGGTTAAGTGGTCCATCCCCAACCCCTCTGGTTCAACCGCTGTCGATCTCTTCGACGGCCCTGCCGCTGATCTCCTCTGCCACGCAGTCAAGGATCTACAATCCTTGTACGCCATCGAGCCCATTTTGTCATTTCTGAAGGACACGTTCTACGGCAGCGGCTTGGGATCCTCAATTGCCAAGTCAGATCTCATCGACCACGACCACGAGGAGGGCACCCACAAAGGTTCTTCCAAGGTGAAACAGCCCATCTGTGACATCAGAGAGCGCACCATGGGTCTGTGCTCTTCCAACTGGAAGGATCCCGTCCATGACATGTGAGGCAACATCCTATCAGCAAATCTTACCTCTTCTAGCTTGCCAACCCGTACCCTTTGTTGTAGTAGCTTTTGCCATGCGGTGTTTTAACTGTGCCGTGTTTAATTATTTCAGTTATGCAAAAATGTAATGTTCAATAGGGTTATGTGATGTTTAAGTATAAATTGTCCACTTCAGTTTCATGAATGGCTATATTTGGTTGTTTATAGTGAGTAGATGCCTTGTTTATCTGTATTTGGTTGTTAGGTTGGTTGCAGTGAGCATTTGTCCAGTTATCGAGCAGATGCCTTGTTTATCTGCATTTGGTTGTTAGGTTGGTTGCAGTGAGCATTTGTCCAGTTTTCAAGCATATGCCTTGTTTATCTGTATTTGGTTGTTAGGTTGGTTGCAGTGAGCATTTGTCCAGTTATCAAGCAGATGCCTTGTTTATCTGTATTTGGTTGTTAGGTTGGTTGCAGTGAGCATTTGTCCAGTTATCGAGCAGATGCCTTGTTTATCTGTATTTGGTTGTTAGGTTGGTTGCAGTGAGCATTTGTCCAGTTATCCAGCAGATGCCTTGTTTATCTGTATTTGGTTGTTAGGTGTGACGACCCCGGCTTAATCGTGCACTAACCATACACGCAAATGCACACGATCAAGCCTAAGGACTCACTTGAAGATATCACAACACAACTCTAAAACATAAATAAATTCATACAAGCTTTATATTACAAGCCAGGGCCTCGAGGGCTCGAATACATAGCTCGATGGCATACAAGTTTCAGCAAAAGCATTAGATATCTGGGTACAGATATATTACAGAAATAGAGATAAGCCTTTATAAAGGCGGGGCAAAATAAAATACTACGATCGAAAGGCGTAGGCCTCCTGCCTAGGACCCTCCGAATCCTACTCCTGGTCGTCTGTCGGCTCCTCGTAGTAGTACTCGCCTGGAGGGTAGTAGAAGTAGCCGTAGTCGTCGACGGGGGCGGCTAACTCAGGGGCTCCGTCATCTGGCGACGTCAATTGGATATGGGGAGAAAAAGAAAATAAAGCAAACATGAGTACTCATCCGAAGTACTCAGCAAGCAAGGATCTACACTACATATGCAACATTTTCAAAGGGGGCTGTATGTGTGGACTGGGCTGCAGAAATGCTAGAGTAAAGGGGGAAAGCCTAGTCCTATCGAAGACTAGCATCTTCAATCATCTTCATCGGTCTTGCAGCATTAGAAGAGTGCAGATTAACATAATGTAAAGTAGTAGTAATGTTATCAACCTCGCCCAGAGATTCTTCCTCGACTCCCTGTGAGAAAGCAATCCCAGAGCCATACTATCTAGTATCATCTCAAGTTCTAGTTATACCGATCGGGATACAACTCCGAGTGTCCTTTACCGTAGGACAGGCTATCGATAGATTAGTTCTTCCCTGCAGGGGTGCACCAACTTACCCACCACGCTCGATTAACTCCGGCCGGACACACTTTTCTGGGTCATGCCCGGCCTCGGCCAAACGATACGCCGCAACCTGACCGAATACCCAACAAAGAGGTCAGCACGCCAGACTAAACCTATGCCCCCAGGGGTCTTGGGCCATCGCCCCGGGAACTCCTGCATGTTGCGTATGCGGCCGAGAGCAGACCTAGCAACCCCTTAATACAAGCGCAGTTGCGTAACCAGTCCAACTCGGCGCGCGCCACTCAGTCGCTGACGTCCACTAAGCTCCGGCTGAAGTATACGACGTAGAACGCCCATACTATGCCCACGTGATGGTTAGTGCTATCAGGCCAGAGGCCCCTCGGATCAAATATCCAAACCGTTAGTGTGTTGATAGTGCAGAAATGAGCAGAGACTCACGAAAGATGTGACCCCGTCGCCCCGTCTCGAGGACTTGCGGCAAGGGTGAGGAATGCCCGGCCACGCCTCGTGTTCAACCCTCGGGCACCATCCAGGTCCACCCGATTCCACATCATTCGCTAATAAGCTCGCGCGGGTACCCCTCAGGGCCGACCCGTCTTTAGTATCATGGTTCAGTGTTCAGTCATAGTAACCAAAGTATCAGTGTGTCTGACACCAAGGGGAACCCTGAGGAATCACCCTCGATGGAATTCCCTCTGATGTTACCGTCAAGGTGAACGGAGGAGGAATCACCCTCGAGGTCCACACTTGAGGAGTTGCGCGACGACGTCGTTGTCGGGGGTGGTGTAGGAGGAATCACCCTCGCTTACCACGACCGGATAACTAACCTACAAGGTTATCATCAGGAGTGCTGATGAGGTATCACCCTCGGCACTCGATAGTAACCCAGCAGTGTCGGCAACTAAGGGGGATGTGATGTGAGGTGTCGGGGCCTGGTCTTCAATCCCGTTGCACGGGTCTTCTGATCATCCAGCGGGGCAGTCGGGATAAGTGGGGTCTCTGATGGTCTCTACCCAACCTATTCTAAGCAGTTTAGGATAACAGATAAGTATCAACAGCAGGTTACAAGTAAACAGGCTATGCAGCAGATATAGGATAACAGTAGCAACAGTAACTTCTAATGCAAGCATAAGAGAGAAGAGAGTGGGCGATATCGGAATGCTCAAAAAGGGGGTGCTTGCCTGCAAGCTCTGGGGCAAGTGGCTGGTCGTCGGGGACGTAGTCGTACTCCGGAGCGGCATCTGCCTCAGGAGCTACGTCAACGTCGGGGTCTAATCAAAAGAGAAGAGGGGGAGGAAACACGTAAACATAATGCAAACAGATGCAACACGGGGCATGCTATGCTATGATGCAGTGCAGGGTTGCCTGAAGTATGTCTAAGTCATTTTGGTTATTATAGGATTAAAGTTGGATTTGTTAACCGGTAGGTATGCACTATTCATCTACCGGAATTGGACTAAAAGTTACAGGTTCTCCTACGTAGGGGGTTCCGGCATCGAAACAGACGACACGATCAGATTCATCTCGTCGTTCTAAGCAACTTTCATGTTTTAAGTTTTTCGATCTGAGCTACGGTTTAAAAGTTATTAATTTTCAAAGATTAATTGATTTTCTGGAATTATTTTTATTTATAGAAAATGATTTATGATGTCAGCATGATGCCATGCTGACATCAGCAGGTCAACAGGTCGGCTGACCAGTCAAACCTAACATGTGGGTCCAGTGGGACCCACATGTCAGCCTCTGTTAAGACTAACAGTGAGTTAATCTAAGTAACAGGGTTAATTAGAGGGTGGGCCCCATCTGTCAGTGAGACATTAACTAAACTAATTAGTTTTATTTAATTAAATGTTTTAGTTAATTAACAAGGCGGTGGGGCCCGCGTGTCAGCGACACTGGGCTGCCCAGTCAGCAGTTGACTGGGTCAACCCAGTCAACTGGGCCCCCCGGACCCACTGGTCAGTGACCCAGGGGCGGGGCCCACCGAGCCACGTCGGCGGCCGGCACCGGAGCTACGCCGGCGACCAAAATCGCGGTGGCGCGGCTCGGGTGCTCGTCGGAAATCGCCTACAGGCCACCAAAATGGACGGGGCCGGTCGCATTCGAACGGCCACTCGACGGCGCGTCGAGTGGTGGCGGTGGTGAGGCTGGGGACGGCGTGGAATGACGGCGGCGAGCTCATCGGCGGACGGTGGCACTCGGGTGCAGTGGCGAATGGCGATGCAGACGCGCTAGCGGGGAACTAAATGGACAAGAGGCCTCTACTTGCGCGTGCGAGCTCGATGGGCGTAAGCCCGTGACCAAATGGTCACCGGAGTGGCGCCGGCGACGAGCAAGGGCGGCGCCGGAGTTCGGGCATCAACGGAAATGCGGCTACGTGGTGCTCTCGCGCGTGCTAACTAGCTAAGGGGAGCTGCGGACCTCCAGGAGCGCGTTGGCGCCACTGGCTCGAGCTGCTGAAGCTCGGAAGCGCGTCAATGGCTCATGCGGCGGCGGTCAGAGCACGGCCACGCTGGCAGCTCAACTGCGGCACGCTGGCGAGTGGAGAAGGAAGCAGGGGGAAAGCGCAACTTACGTAGCGGCATGCCGAAGGCCGTTGATAGCTTAGGAGCAGCAGAATCGTCGCCGGTGATGGAGAAGATCGGCGGCGACCAAACGAAAGGGCACGGGGCGATTGCGGCGCTGTGGTGGCTTCGAGCTCCAGCTGCTACCACCAGACGTTGAGGAAGATCATGGCGAAGACGACGAACGCGTCGGCGGAGCGATGCGGTGGCTGTGGCCGCGGAGACGAGCGCGGTGCGGTGGCGATGGCGTTCGGTGGCGATGAATCTGAGGGGGAGAAAGGGAGTGGAGCTGGCGAGGGAGAGAGGGGAGTGTGACGGAGAGGCCAGGGGGGACGGCTCGGCCTCGTCCTTATCCCCCTGCTGTCGGCGGCGTCGGCGGCTGCCGCGGTGTCGCACGCCCACCGGTGCGCGCGCGCTCGGCCATGGGGAAGGTGACACGCGAGGGAGAGAGAAGGAGTTGGGCCAGGTGGGCCGTTTCGGGGCACTGTGCACTAAGGCCCAGTGCACAGTGCCTCGTTAGGTTTTCTGTTTTCTGTTTTGTGTTTTTCTTTTATTTCTTTTCTGTTTTGTATTAGTTAGGACACTTTTGCACTTTTGTATAATGTGAGACTTGGCCCAAATATTACAATGCAGTATTACCTTTCACCAAAAATTGGTTTGGGCAAAGTAGGACTTTATTTGAATTTGATATGAATTTACTTAGATTAAACATTCTTGTTTTGGTGCTGTTTCAAGTTGTTTGAGTCATTTAGCTAATCCCAGCATCATCACTTATAATTTTATAAGTGCTTCTGGAATATTTGCTGTTTAGTGAACATTTTTCCAATAGTGTTTGAGCAAATTTATTTTGCACTTTTGAATTTGAGGTGATTTCCATAATAGAATTTGAATTGATTTGGTTAACCACTATGACTAGGCACTGCAAATGATATGACTTGGCAAGATTAGCAGTTGATCACAGTGGCTATTACACAGAGGTGTTACATTAGGTTGGTTGCAGTGAGCATTTGTCCAGTTTTCAAGTAGATACCTTGTTTATCTGTATTTGCTTGTTAGGTTGGTTGTAGTGAGCATTTGTCCAGTTTTCAAGCATATGCCCTGTTTATCTGTATTTACTTGTTAGGTTGGTTGCAGTGAGACTCTGTCCAGTTTTCAATGGCTATATTTGGTTGTTATACTGATCATTTATGCCTTGTTTATTTCAGTCATTCCCAATGTGATGTTCATTATGTGCAAGTCGGAACTGTGCTGCTCGATTGCATCAATACCAGTTTGACTGGCTATATTTGGTTTCAGTTATGCCTGGTGTAGTTAACACATGCCCTTTATTTCAGTTTTACACATTTATCCAGTGTGATGTTTAAGCATGATCTACGTTCTATTCATTTTCAACAATACCAGTTTGAATTGCAATATTTGATGGTTGTTAAGCCTGTTGTAGGTAACATTCCCTTCCATTTTATATCTGCTTTAACAGCATGCTGAAACCAACACATTCAAGCTATTATTTGGAGATGATGTTGTTTACCTTTGCTATATTTGTTTGATGTTAAGGTTGCTGTATTTATCATGCATTTCCACTACTTATGCAGGACAACAACGGGAGTGGCCACCATTTTCCGCCGAGGTTAGTTTCATCCCTCTGCTTGTACTCCCCCCGTCGTTCCATAATGTAGTGCATATAGATCCAGGCCTGGACACTTGTTAGCTTCTAATATTGACTTGTTGCTTGTAGGTACATATGCCCTTGGCAAGGATCCACGCATCGACCCTTTTTGCGTATGGGGCAATGAGTTATTCATGAACAAACATCAAGTGAGGAAACTGATAAGGATTATTAGCAAAAAGATACGAACGGTGGCAAGCAAATTATTTGTTTACGCTCTATCCAACACAACAGTGAGATGTAGGATGGTAACTACAAACTCTGCAGCCTTCTCTTTTTACTGCCCATAATAAGTTGTTAGACAACAATGTCTGAATCTTTTTCGTTCGCAGTGATTCCCGAAGCAGTTTACTCAAGATTACCTCGCAAAGTACATGATTGGTGGACACGCAATGAAGGTTAAAGTATTACATCCAGACTACAATGACCATCGAGAAGTCCTAATGAAGACAGTGAAGGATGGATGGGCAGCCATCACAAGGGGTTGGCCTAGAGTCGTGCGCGCATTACGCATGGAGGAGGGCACAATATGGGCATTCCGCTTCATCTTCTCCAGCAACCAGAATGTCTTTCGCCTCTCTTTTTACAGTCTTTAGTACAACTGTGGTTCATCATTCTTTACTTGGTGCTTCTGTAGTTCTTCAGTATATCTACCTGTGCATCGAATTATGCATTCGTGGTTGAACCTATATTTGTAATAAACATGGTTCGATATGAAATAAGTGATTGCCTACTTTCAAATTCAAAATCTTTGATTTTTAAATGCAGGGATTAAATTAGGGATTACACTGCACACGGTTTGCGAAAGCGAAACATCTGCGATAGACGTGGAGATCAGACACGTTTCTCGGATCCACTACGTGTGCGGTCAATCTCTACTGCACACACGATCAGCCAAGAAAAAATATGTGCGATTAACAACAACATCGCACACAGTTCCTTCTTATTAAATGTTTGCGAATATCACCTTATCACACACGCTTGGCAATTATGGACTGTTTATGATGTTGTGCGCATCGCAAACATTTGATCATTGAAGAACGCGTGCAATAGGTCTTCATCCGACGCGGGTACGATGGATGAATCGTGTGGGATGTATTCAAGCTTCGCATACAATTTTATAGGGACAACTATATGCGCTCTTACATCGAATCGCATACAGTCGAGGAAAAGTAAATGTGTGTGATTGTCTGCTTATCGTACACGTTCTATAATCGTGAACTGTTTGTGATGGGTCGCGCATCGTAAACGTAGCACCACAGAATACCGACTGCGATGGCAATACGAGCACAAACGAATTGCAAGGATAAAGCGTTTTGGATATTCGAGATATCGGAAACAGTTTTATAGGGGCAACTGTGTGCATCAAGGCTCCCTATCCCCGACGGTTTCTGGGTCGTGTAGGAAGGACCCCCCTATCGCAGTCACTCACTTGGCAACGGTTCAAAACGCCGTCGTGGAAAGGGGTTAAAAACCGTTTGTATAGCACCTCGCTGTACCAGTGAAACCTTCATCAGATAGAGCCCATATGCACCTAGACATGGTACACTGCAACAAGGCATGCCTCCATGGGTCTTTGCCTCCACATAGAGCATACAAGTGCATGTTGGACATATGGCGATGGTGCAACAGGTCCGTCATCTGCATCGAATGTCGCGCTAGGCGCCACAAAAAATGCTTTGAGTTGGATGGGACTTTGGCATGCCATAAATATGTCCATGCATTGCTTGTCGAGCTCAAAACTGAAGAACCTGCATTGACGTCCAACCAGTTCTCCCTATGTTCTTTTGTATTCAAAACCATGCGATATGCTAACTTGACAGTGAATCTTCCGTTTCTTTCACTGAACCATGGCCAGAAATCATCGACAACCCTAGTACATAAGGGTAGTGCCATGATGGTATATGCGTCGAAAGGCATTCAAGTCACCCGAATAAGATCCTCTCGCCATGATGCCGTTGTGGTGTCGGTCAGCTCAGAGGCCATGGTCGGAGGGTTTGGCACAAGTGAAATAATGAGGCGCATAGAGCCAACCCTCGATAACCAGTTGGTCTTCCAAATGTTTGTAGTATGACCGTTCCCAATACGCCTGATGATGCACTGCTTCAATATATCTCTATCATCGATCACGGCTCGCCAGATTTGGGTTGGTTGGTTGCCAAGATCCGCTTCTAGGAAAGATTGATGTGGAAACTAAATAGCTTTTAGTATCCTTGCACTAAGAGAATTTGGGTCATCAAGTAGCCTCCATGCTTGATGTGTGAGTAGTGCTAGATTGAATGTCTCTATGTCTCTAAAGCCCATGCCACCTAGATACTTTTGTTTTATCATCACGTCCGACGAGACCTATCACGGCTTCCCCTTCCCCTGTTTGCTTCCCCACCAGAACTGTCTAATTATAGATGTGATGCTCTCACATAGTCCCCCTTGGTAGCCTGAAGCATGCCATAGAAAAAACTGGGATGGCATGAACAATTGATTTAATTAGAACCTCTTTACCTGTTGCTGAAAGAAGCTTTTCCATCCATCCCCTTACTTTCGCCCATACTCTGTCTCTCAAGTACTTGAAAGTACCCATCTGTAAAGAGTACCCTTAACTAGTGATTTCAGCTAAGGCCGTCCTGGGACGACACCTTTTATTTCCAGGCCGACCCTTTTAGCTCGGGTGCCAGGCTGATCCTTGAGCTCCTTCGGCCAGACATGATCTCCAAAAAAAAAGACACGGACCGTGGCGTGCCATGGAAATCCCTATATGACGCTCGTTGCAAAATGTCGACCAAACGCATAGGATCGAGTGCACTGGGCCGACCTAGTTTCCTGATCTGTTCGTTCGGCTTTGGGAACCTTCTGGCAGGTTCCTGTCAGGTTTTTACTGGTATTGGGAGCTTTCTAGAAGGTTCTCTGAACCGTTTTTTCCTGTTTTTCTGCTTCTTATTTTTCTTCTTTCCTTTTCTTATTTTCTGTTTCTTTTTGAAAATTATATATTTCAAAAAATGTTTTTTTTTCAAAAAACCAGGATTTTTTAAAATATTTTCTTTTCGAAAATGTTCAAAAAATTTATTTTTGTTTGCATTTCGAAAGAAAGTTTACAAATTCAAAATTTCTTTGCATTTTTTTAAAACTGTTCATGTCTTTCATTTCTTTGTTCTGAATTTTAAATAATTCCAATTCTTTTTTAAAAAAAATTATAGAAATGTTCGCGTTTTAATTTACTTCGTGAATTTCCAAAAAGGTTCTTTTTTCAAATTTTGTCCAAAAATTTAAAAAGTTTGGAAATTTTCAAAAAATGTTCTTGTTTTCAAAACACTGTTTGAGTTTTCAAATAATGTTCAATATCCCCAAAATTGTTCATGTTTGAAAAACTTGTTCGGGATTTCAAAATTTGTTCACATTTTCGATTTTTTGTGTTTTCAGAAAAATGTTCAGAGTTAAAAATGTGCTCAAAACTTAAAAAATGTTCTCATTTTCGAAAAATATTTTGTGCTTTTAAAAAATTGTTCAGAATTTCATAAAATGTTCGTGTTATTAAATTTTGTTCTCGAATTTGAAAAATTGTTTGCATTTTAGAAAATGTTCGGGATTTTTCAGAAACTATTTTTGTAAAAAAATACACGTTTTTTTTAGAAAATTTGAATTTTAAAGTTTGTTCGACTTGTTCAAACAAATGTCAGATTTTGAAACATTACTTGCCTTTGAGAAAATTCAAGGAAAAGACAAAAAAAACGCCCTGATTATGTGTTTCACTTTGTTCTTAAACTTGTGCACTACTCGTTAGTCATGAACGCTTCTTAGGTCGACTGGTTTAGCTACTCTGCGTGCCTTAGTCGTGTGTCTCTGCGTGCGTCGGGTCGCTATTTGACGCAAAATGCGTCAAATAGGAGCTCTCTCGTTTTTTTTTATTTGAGGGTTAATAGGAGGTTCCTCGTGCAAGGCCCTTTTATGGCCGGGCCAGCTCATATGGCCATGTCAGGGTCCACTCTGCTAAAGCATTTTGAGCCCATGAGCAGCCAGGCCCATCCGTTTCCGTCTGAATCCCCGTGTGCCACGACCGTACTACTCGCGAGGCGGCGCATGGCGAGGCGGCGACCGCCGGCGAGAGAGACGAGGGATCCCGACGTCGCCCGGTCGAGAGGCGCGACTCCTCCTCCTACGCCTCGCGCTCGCCGGCGGCGCCGCTGCCCTCGACCCTGTCCTTCCCTCCCCCAGTATGTGCGCGCCTACTTCGATTTAGTTTTGCTTAAGCATCTGTGTCGCGCCTACTTCGATTGTTACTTAGCAGTATGTGGATCCCGGTTCGATTATCTGAAGAAAAAGCTGGCTTCCAGGTTTCGATTTGAAGGGCATTTCGTCTGGGATCTCTTCCTGGTGTTTTCGAGATGGGCAATCAGTTCCTTCAAAAATAATATATGCGTAATCAGTTCCTTCAAGAAACACATATGCACCACACATGGCACAGGCCATGTCATATATCTTTCGGGATAGGGGTGGTGACAAGCATTGGAACCCAGGGCGGTCGCCCGTAGCGTGGATACTTTCTCTTTTAGAAGTTTTTATTGATTTTAGGCTTGGCCCTGGTTGTTTCTTCCTCAGTTTGTCCCATCCAGCTTAGAGGCTGTATCAATGTTTAACATCATTCGCATACCTTCCTTGTTAAGGAACCAGTTATATACCTTTTTTTCTTTGTAGAAATCAACCGCTCATCTCATTTTTTTTGTTGGTACATTATCGTGTGGATAGATATGTAGGTTTGATGCCTAAAAAGAGCAGATGTGGTGATGCAATTGGGGCTAGGGTGAGTGTCTATTGCGGCATTAAGATAGCATGCAATCGCGGCTACAACTACTGGTTTTTGTCTTTTGTGAAGTTATCTTGTACATCGGTGCAATTAGTGCTCATGCATACATCATGTAGGATTGCGTGCTCGCAACATTGCCAGCCATGCACCAGGTACCAACGCAAGATCAAATTCACCGGCATGCATTAACCCATTGATTATATGATATATCGTCACGACACCTCTGCACAGGAAGACTCCTTATAGTCAGTGGCGGAGCTTGAGCATAATCCAAGAGGGGGCCATTAGCTGAAGGGGAGCAAATTAATAGGGAAGGAGGGGCTAATCTCTAGTTTAAACACTAGTTAGGCCTAAAATAGAGCATATTCTTCAATGGTTATAAAAGTTAAGGGGGGGCCATTGCCCCCGTTGGTCTACACGAAGCTCCGCCACTGCTTATAGTAGAATTCTTGGTATGCATGACAGCATATGCTATAAATCAGTGAAACTGTTGCATGTTATAAGTAATGAAGCTGGCCAAGAAATTACCTTATTTACTCGCCAGACTTTTTCCTGAGGAATCATCTTAAAGCAGCACATCACCATTTGGTTTGTTTTGACATTTGAAAGTTGAGACCTGAGACCCTTTAGGACTTGGAAGTTCTAATGGTTGCAACTGAAGTATTGATATGTTTTCTAATTAATAGGTGAATGGCCTGCTTGCTTTGTTTCTTTCATATTAACACTAGGTACTGAATGAAGAAAAAAAAATAGTATTGTGGGCGAGAGCTAGGGAGAACATGTATGTGTCCTATATGCGCCTTAGGTAAATTTGACAACAAAATTCGAAACAGAAGAGAAGTAAATAGAACAATGAGGTTTTCATGCATCTGTTCAATCTGTTTGTCTTTTTTTGAACTTGTTTCTGCATTGACTGTTCGAAATGCAGGTTGGGTCACATCAAAGGGGTGCCAAAAGCAAGCGTGATGATAGAGAACAGATAACCTTCTTAGACCATGTACAATCTTAGAGAGGTGCTTAGTAAAATAAACCATGTTTTTCTTAAGCACCAGTGCTTATGTCTGTGACAGGGGTGCCTAATTAAGCATCTGCTCTCTACAGATAAGCACCGGCTTGCATTGTACATGGTCTTGCATGTTCTTTACATTGGAAACTGAAGAAGCACAAGAGGACAAAATAATGATGATGTTAACTTTTATTTCTCAAGTAAGTATATCTTGTTCAACCTCCCTGTCCAAATACAGGTCACTTTTTGAATAAAAAATTAGATGGACTATACTCCTTAAGTTCTTGTCCTTTTCTGACATCGTCTGGTATATAGTGCGTATCTTTTGGCTTTGGTGAAGGTCTCACGCCAAAAGAAGGTATTAGATCCATATATGGTTAGATCCATCACAAACATTGGTAGCCTTCGTTTCTTCCCCTTAGGGTCTCACTTACCTGATGGAAAATCTTTCAGTTTTAGTTCTTGATCAGGATCCGGTTTCCCTGTGGACCATCTACAATACGCTTGCTAGATTCAACTTCAAAGGTGCGCACTTCAATTCCCAAGCATCTCCATTTCAAATTTTCCCTTTCCTGTCCAAAAAGGAAGTTGTGTTTCGAGGGAGAATGAAAGATAGTAGGTACAAGATTTTGCATATTCATGGGGCTACTATAAAAGGCACAATTTGATGCCTGTTGGTGTCTTCTATCCACACAGGCACATCTGAGCGAATTTCGGATATTTCATATTTCTGCTGTTTGGTGGAAAGTTTGGGCATACGCTGTTTGGCTGGAAGTTTGGGTGTACGGCTGTTTGGCGGGAATTTTGGGTGTACGGCTGCTTGGCGTGAAGTTTGGATGTACGGTCGTCCGGTGGGAATATTTATAGGTTCTATCCATCATGATCTGGACCACCAATTAACGGTTGGATGGCTTGCATGTGTGGATATAGAACGCTTCTCATGACGTGAAGCTTGGCGAGCTATGGCCCCACATGGCAGTGAACCTGTCCTCGGTATCATGTATAGATCGTACAACCATCATATACGCGGAGCATTTCCGTACATATATGACATTTTTAAACAGAAAGGAAACAGATGCAGTTCCATATAGGATATAGTGTTACTGCGTCACCCTTCCAAAGGACATTAGATTATATAGCATATGTGTGTGTAATATATTGTGTGAACTTCACAGTTTAAACAGAGGCAGCATATGTAGTTCGTAATGGGATATAGCTAGCTGCTAGTTACTGGTTACTGGGCCGCCCTTCTAAGTGCTAGTATTAGATTGCAGAAAGTGTTGGATTATGTGGTCAAATGAGAAAAATCACATACCAAGTAGCTATATTAGTCCTTAGAAGATACTCACTTGTTGCAATAGTACGTGCAGGTTGGGATATTAATATAACTATATTTGGACATGATCACACGGTGTTTACTCTCCAAAGTTTGTTTTGTAGTTCTTCCTTTCCATACACCGGAAGAGGCCCTAGATTCCCTTAAAAGGGGGGTTGCTAAAGATGAGGAGCTTGATTTGATAGTAGCGGAAGTTCATCCTGGCAATACAGAGTTGGGCACCTTGGTGCTGTTTTACCACATCCTGAATGAACTTGAAGTGCCTCTCATCAGTAAGCATTTGTATTGAGAGCTGTATTGTTTTAAGAAATTTTTCTTCCATCCCAAACTCATAAATCTAGGAGTGTTGTTTCTTGGCTGCAGCTATGTGTGCCTATGATGAGGCAGCCTCTGCACGCATGACCCTTGGAACATGCTTCAATGTGGTTAAGCCGTTGGATACTGAAACCATCAATTTTCTGAGGATGAGAGCACTGCAACACAGGTCTATTAAAAATCACAGGTCTGAAACTGAGGATGAAGAACAAGATGCGTTGAACGCAAATGTCTATTCCGATAATCTGGGTCGGTTCATGTGGAGCAGTGAGCTCCATGAAAAGTTCTTGCAGGCTGTTGAAGTGCTTGGGGCGTGTAAGGCTATCTGCACTTGGCATAAATCAGTCATTTATTATGTTTAGCAGCTGAAAAACATGACCTTTGAGTGTGTGTTTTCTTTTTGGCTGACAGCTGCTACGGCTGGAAAAATTCACCAGTACATGAATGCCAAGGATTTGAATTTGACCAGACAGCATGTCGCAAGCCATCTCCAGGTGGGTGATGGATTTAGTTTATCTGCAACTGTGGTATTGCCAGTACATCAATAGGCAGCATGTACGCTTTTCTTAATTTTTGTTTGTTTAATAGACGATCGTAAGTAGTAGAAGCTGACAACCTATGCATTTGCATATGCTAGTTAGTTTAAACTGATTGAACATTTGGCATTTGAGCCTTATATTTTTCTTTCGTCCTATGCACTTTCCTGAACGAAACTTTTTGTTTTTGCCACTAATTAAGATGATAGTGTCATTCTGCTATAGCCTTGAAGTTCGATGGCATGGCCTTAGTTCTGTCCAGTCATTGGTTCCCACCACTACAGCTCACAATCCCACTTCCGTGGCCATTGACCATTGATTGCCACTGCCAACCTGATCCCCCATGCATGAATATCTGTTTAAGATGGAACCTACGACGTACTTGCCATTTCTACACACATATAGTATTGATTAACCAACAGAATGGTTGCGGCATTGCCTAAACTAATCTAGTAGAACCAGCTAATTGCAAGAGATCTTCTCACGGTGGTCATCATTACACGATTCCCGAAGTTGCAGCTGTATGCCACCGCTTGGACATCATCTTTGTCACTGTTTTGTACCCTGGCACGTTAAGTACCAGCAGCTAGTGCTGCTCGGACAAAGTCACGGTCTCCGAATCTGGCTCGGATTCGGATTTCTGATTTGGCAAGAATTTGAGGGACACGGTAACTAACACAGGGAGGCTGGCATGGATGCTGACTGACCAAAGAAATTGATGTTACGTGCAGATGAGTCCTTTTATCAACTCATGTGCTCATTAACATACAGTGATTGGGTGAAAGGAAAAAGGTAAAAGAGAAACAAACACCTACTGGAATAGCAACAACATAATAATAATCAATTTTTTATGATTGGTTTGATCTTAGTGCGAAAAATAAAACATTCCCCTCTGCTAGAAACAAACACCTACTGGAATAGCAACAACAACATAATAATCAATTTTTTATGATTGGTTTGATCTTAGTGCGAAAAATAAAACATTCCCCTCTGCTATTTATTTTGTGTAAATATAGGTTCTGCAGTGTTCAATCAATTGGGTAATTTTCTGTGGCAACAGTGTCTGAGTTCACAAAATTTTAAAGAGCTATGTGCACGCTGTTGAAGAAACAAATGGGAAGAGAACTTTATTTAATTTTTGACCTTTTAGTTCACACCCCAGTAAAAGCTCACACAGTTACGGGCAAGCTCACATGCTAAATACAAGGGTCAAGATTACATTTTAACAGGATAAACTTGGAAGGAAAGAATGTTTCCACCGTGATACTCTACTGTGTCCCCTCTGTTATTTTATTTTCCAGAAGAAACACATGTACATGGATGTCTTATACTTGCGTCAGTACTTAGTAGTCAGTACTCTGTCTCTGCATGCCATGGAGTTTAAGTTTTGTATGGTGCTCTAGATCAGATTACAAATTTCCAAACCATGCAGCTTCAGGAGTAGATTTTGTTACAGAACCAATCACAATTGAAAAAAAAAACTTTTTGCATGTTAGCAAGTTGTCCTAATTCGTAAATAATCAGACTATCCAAAGCATTATTATAACCCAGTTTACCAAATCGACGGATTAATAATTGTTATCATGTTAATTGGAATTTTGTGAACAATGTACTACTTTATTGGTATTTTCTCCTTTATTCTGTTAAATTGGGGCCTTATTGACGTGACTTTGGTCAGCTGATGCTAGCAGTAGGGTTTTGGCTTCTTTTTGTCCTTGTTGCTAGTGTTTGTTTGTACTCTTCGTGCTTTCTTGGCACTCTCCTTCTAATACAAAGCGAAACACGTCTGGGCTTGTGTTATAGAGAGAAAAGCGTGCATACTCTACAAGTTTCAAGTTCATCTATTTCAGCGTTGTTATGATAAAGCGCTACAATTTCTGCATTCTCTCACTTTCTATATTGTGATGTGTGATCCCTGTCTTGACTGTTCTGTTCTGTATTTTGATGTAGAAACACCGGCTGCGGGCGCAGAGGTTATCTCAGGGTTATCAACATTATGCCAGCATGAAAGAATTATCTGAGATGATTTCATCGTCATACAAGGCAGCCAGTGCTAAACCCAATAATTATCCGGCAACAACCCAGACGCAGTTCACACATGGGGTTGCCTCTTCTATCTGGGACAAGTACCCTGGGATCGTGTGGCCACATGTGGAGGGAAGTTCAGCTGCCTCTGCTATGTGGTACAATTACCCCGGAAAGCCGTGGGGACAAGTGGGGGAGAGTTCAGCCAGAGCAGAAGTTTCCCAGATTAATGCAGGCCCACCTTCTGTTCTGATACATGGTACCAAGTCCATTTGGGACCGGTACGAGGAGAGCCTGCAGTACTATAATGAGAGGCCGGCAAATAAACGTGAGGTGCTGCCTGTGAAGAGCAAAACACTTGATGTATATGGACGCAAGATTTTCATCAACCTGGAGAGAGAGGAGACCAGTCGTACTGAAGCAGCAGGCAAGATTGTCATCGGCCTGGAGAGCGATGACATGCACGAAGGCACCATGGACGACGTGCATGCTGCAGTTACTCCGCAGAAAGATACCATGGAGAAGGTGCATGCCGCAGTTACTCCGCAGAAAGATGCCATGGACGAGGTGCACGCCGCAGCTATTCCGCATGGAGTGAACGAGATGCCTGCTGCAGCCAGGGGCGCAGGTGATCTGATGGACCTTGGGAGCGAAGCCCTGCTTGACGGTATGGACAACTACCACCCCACTGCAGAGAATGCGCAGTCTGAGCCTTTCAGTGACTCGGATTGGGATGAGGTGGAGAAATTCTGGATGAACCAGATGGAAGGACAGGGGCAGGAGCAGCAAGGCCTCGTACCATTGGATCTGCTCCTGGTAGACGGCATTGCGCCAGATGAACTGCTCCAGGAAGACGAAGCCTGGAACCAGGCGCTTCAGCCGGCAAACCCGGTGAACGTCGCCAACAACGCACCCATAGCTGAAGAACCCGCCACTGGAGACACCCCGGTGTACGATCCTGCGAACCAGTCCGGCGTCGCTGACAACGTGTTCTGGGTCTGGAGCCCCCAGTTTGCAGGCGACGACTACGGCATGCCGTTCTAGGGCCGCCAGAAGAGGGGCAAGAACTGCTTTTATCTTATAATATAATAATCTAAGACTGGTGAACAGTATTATAAGTAATAAGGGTTCTTGTGGCATTTGTTAAACCCATTCGTTAATCGGTTTCCAGACTTCTAGGAGTACATATTATCTTCCTCTCTAATGCATTATGACCTTATTGTTCCGTATGTGTGTCAGTTCTATCTCTTTTTTTTTTGAGTGAAGTGTGTCAGTTCTATCTAGCCTAGGGTTTTTGTTCTTCGAACAAAGGAGCACCAGGCTCCCAAGTTCCTCACAACACTTCGGTTTTCAGGATTCCTTTTGCCAGGCTTCTTTGGTTTAATCCAATTTCGCAAGATTTTTTTTGGGAGGATTTGAATCCTTAGGAAAAAAGTGTAGTTTGTTTGATTTCCATCGCGTGATTTTAATTCATAGAAATTTTCAATGAGGATTTATTTGCACTCTATTTGGAGGAAAACGTTCATCCACAGGTACAGTTCTTCTATTTTTCCTAGGTTTTCAAACGCTCATTGGTACTGAAGTTTTTACATCTTATAAGATGTATTGGAATCAATATGGTTTTCTTAATTCCCCCCCCTCCCAAATGATTCCTTTACACTAGGCTTCTTGGATATTCAGTAGGATTTTTTTGGGGAGGATCTGAAACTTTATAAAAAAAAAGTCCTGTCTAGTTTGTTTGATTTGCATTGCAGGTTGAATTCTTAGAAAATTTTCATAAGGATTTCTTTGCACTCTATTTTGGAGGAAAAATTTCACCCACTGACACAATGCTTCTATTTCTTCCTGTGGTTTTCACACACCAATTGGTAGTGAACTTTTTTGATCCTATTTATAAACCAACTCGTGCCCACGGCGCTCCCTCGCACGCATGCCTTCCAAGCCGTCCGGTCATAGATCAATTTTAACCGTTTGATTCCACTGTCCTGCGGCAGATTTTGTGACACTGAATTCTTCCGTGGGCTGACTGCCAGTGGACCCATGTAACTATTGGCCCACAACGCAGTGAAAGGGTCGTTTGCTCATTCGGTCACAGACACGGTTTGGGTGAAAGCAACCCTAGACGAGCGGTGAAAAACGAGAGCGAACAACCCAGCCGCCTGCTTTCCTCGCTCTCTTCCTCCTCCCTCTCGCCCCGCGTCGCCTCTCTCACGCCGGCCGTATCCTCGCTGCAGCCACGGCCTCGGCGGACCTTGCCTTCGACCTCCCCATGCCCCTTCTTTCCCTCTTTCTAGGGAAGCTTCCGACTGGGATTTAGACGAGGAAAAGGAGACCCGTGCGAAATCGAGCGTCCTGGCTGTGCCTCGACCAAAATTGAGCACATCCAGGCGGTGCCTCGACCGATGCGGCCGACGACGAGCACCGGTGAGCGCGGTGCATGGTGCAGCGAACTGGACAGGCGGCAGGAGCGGCGACCACGGGCGTGGCTTGGGGAGCTGCACGCACGTCCAGCGATGGCGAGCGCATCCAACGCCACCATGCTGATGGTCCCGGAGAACAGGGTATGGGCATTCGTCGTTTGTTCAAGCGATGCAGTTGTTTGTTCCTTTCCCCTGTAAATCAAAAACTGAATGGCTGCTGTGTTGACGCATACTTATTTAATTGAAGTTCAATTTTATTATGTCCATATCTTTGATTCTTTCTACTTTCGTGTGATCTGAGATATAATGATTTATTTCATGTGTATCACATATCTATTTATACTTAATTTGCTCAGTTAGTCATTCCTTTATAGAACCCTCAAGTTAATACCCACTTATCCGTATGTAATCTTGATTCAGTTTTATTTCATTATTTCTACGTTGCATTGTTCTACATATAAACCATGGTTTATTTCATAAGAATCTCCTATGCCTCTGTTCTCCTTTTTTACTCACATCTCTTGACTTGTAGGTTATATCCAAAGAAGCTTGATATGCTTCCCACAATTTTCCAATTTCCCTAATGATTGGTTTTTATACATTGATTGATTTACCTTGTATTGGGTCAACGTTCTGCAATATTAAGTTTTGGTGGGTGATTTAATTTGAACATGCTAAGTTCATCATGTTTTTAGGAGAAATTAAATGAAGGTATCATTCGCAAATTTACGATCTGGTCAATGATTCTAATATCTAAAGAAATGACATCAGGCAAGCATCTCCTTGCATCGTCCAGATGCAGAGGCCGGGGGTTTATCCTTCTTTTCAAAAAAAAAAAAAGGCAAGCAATTCCAAATGGCTTTGTGAAATCATGTAAAATGTAAGAAAATACAATTAAAAGCAGTGTAATTCCAAGGGGAAGCATGGTAATATCAGTGAGTATTATGAACCAAACATAATATATTCCGTGTGTATTATTTGGCATGTCGCTTGATTTCAGTTACTAAGAGGGGCATGCCTACAACTTTGCTTCCATGTGAGATTAGACCGTAAGAGATTGTAACAACAAAATTATTTGGCGTGCATCCTTGACCATCCTCTTGCTCAGACTTTTTTGTTTTATGGATTAAGCCAAGTGGAGTTTAATTTTTTTTGTCCACTCCACATTTTCTCATTATCACAATTGCTCAAATGCTAGTCAATAAACTGCATGTTTGTTCTTTTAAGTTTCAATCAATCTTCCTTTGGTTTTAGTCCATTTTGGGTTAGTTATCCAAATATTATTTTCAATGCTAGCTTGATTGATAAGCCGCGACATCAATAGGCAGCATATACATTTTTCTTAATTTTTGTTTGTTTAATAGACGACCATAAGTAGTAGAAGCTGACAACCTATGCATTTGCATATGCTAGTTAGTTTAAACTGATTGAACGTTTGGCATTTGAGCCTTATATTTTTCTTTCGTCCTATGCACTTTCCTGAACGAATCTTTTTGTTTTTGCCACTAATTAAGATGATATTGTCATTCTGCTATAGCCTTGAAGTTCGATGGCATGGCCTTAGTTTTGTCTAGTCATTGGTTCCCACCAATACAGGCTACAGCCGACATTCCCCCTTCCGTGGCCATTGGCCAGCTAATTTTTTTTAAATAATACATTTTTTAATTAATTTTCATAAATATTACGCTGGATTTTTTTTTTTCAAAAATAATACACCGTCGGTCCGCTGCAGGCCGACTGGGCCTAGTCGGCCCATAGCAGGCTGATTGGCTTCCAGTCAGCCTATAGCTGACTGACTGGCCAGACTGGCCAGTCGGAGCTCAGCCTGTCGGCCCACTGTGGGTTGATTGGGTCCTGTCGGCCCACTGTAGGCTGATTGGGTCCTGTCGGCCCACTGTAGGCTGATTGGGTCCTGTCGGCCTACTGTGGGCCGATTGGAGCTAATTGGCTCGCTATGGGCCGACAGGTGCATACCCCCATTTTCTACCCTCGCGCGTTTCCCCCTTATTTCTCGGGCCGCCATCTCCCGCCATATTTTCCCGCTTTGCTTGTTCCCGCCATATTTTCCCGCTCTCTACTTTCCGCCATATTTTCCCGCTTCGATAGTTCCCGCCATATTTTCCCGCTTCGGTAGTTCCCGCATATGTTCCCGCCACATTTTTTCTGCTTTCTTAGTTCCCGCCATTTTCTCCCGCTATTAAGTTCCCGCCATATTGCTCGTTCTCTAGTTCCCGCCAGTGCCTCCCTCCCGCCTTTCTTTGTGCTCTCAACCTATAAAACACCCTAGGCAGTAACGTGGGTAAGCAGTCTAGTGTAGTCTCGTATTCTCGCCATATTTTCCCACTTTGCTCGTTCTGGTCATATATTCCCGCTTTCTAGTTCTCGCCAAGATGTCCGGATATCCTTTTGATCGTAGTTTTCACCCTAGTATGTCCAAATGTCTTCTGGATTTAGCCGCCGATTTCAGGGTAGACAACATATTAGTTCCGTGGGACAAACTCATCAGTACTGACACCCTACTGAATGAGCTGGCTCACGCATTAAGTAGGTGCGGGTGGCCTTCCAGGACCTTTAAGGAGATACGGGAAGAACTTCTGAGGTTGCAGGGAAGATGGATGAAGCAACAATCTAAGGGTGAAGCATACCTAAAGTTTGCAGCAAAACATACTTTTTTATGGACTGACGACAGTGAGGATGAAGATGATATCTTCATGCCACCGCTTCCGGGTTCTGCATATTCGAAGGGCAAGAGTTCTGCATCGTCAAAGGGCAAAGGTTCTTCATCATCAAAGGGCAAGTGTTCTGCATCGTCGAAGGGAAAGAGTTCTTCATCGTCGAAGGGCAAGAGTTCTTCATCGTCGAAGGGCAAGAGTTCTGCATCGATGGAGGATGACGATGATGACTTCATGTAGTTTTTATGCTGTATGTTGTAAGTTAAGTCGTATGTACCATTTAATTTAGATGTAGTTCTATCTAGTTGTTTGTAGTGTCTTATTGTAGGAGCATTATGTTCTATCTAAATATGATGTTGTAGTTCGGATAACAGAGTACTAAATAGAGTAGGCATATGTCTCATACATAAGTACATAGTCATTTGTCTCATACATAGAATAGACATAAGTCTCATACAGAAGTAGATGGTCATGTCTCTACTGATAGATAGAAGCGTCACTGATGACGTCTGCCATGGCGCGGAGGCTGATCTTGAGGCGTCGTCCATCCCAACCTGTTGGGTGCCCTAACCTGGCGAGGAGGAATCTCAGACTCACCCTGGTCATACTGTGTATCCTGTGTGGGGCCAGGGGGAGGAGTCGAGAAC
This sequence comes from Thinopyrum elongatum, assembly GCA_011799875.1. NCBI lineage: Eukaryota > Viridiplantae > Streptophyta > Magnoliopsida > Poales > Poaceae > Thinopyrum > Thinopyrum elongatum. The sequence goes on from CM022303.1 coordinate 552,713,554, forward strand.
ATGTTCATCCACTCGGTGTGCTGTGACATCTGAGCCTGTATGTTGTCCTCAGGATGTTGATCATTCCCCCACGTATCATGTGATGCCGACATAGACGCATGATATCCGTAGGCTCCTGCATGATGAACGTTAAGTCATGAAGAATGAAGTCGCCTCAACTAATATTGAAAACAATAAATATGAAGAGACATACCTGCTAGCTGTGATGGCTGCTCTGGCTTAATCACGAAGCTCGACGAGGGACCCTGCTGCTGTGGAGAAAACACGAAGCTCGACGTGAGACCATAGTGCTGTGGGTGCTGCCACGTCGAACTGCCAGGTTGGTCAGGAGGGGGTGGCCTGGTCGTCGGCTGATGTGCTAGACGTGGACGTGGCTGATGTCGGTGCATGGAGTGACGTGGCTGCTGCTGTTGCTGCTGCTGGTGCTGAACAACGTCGCTTCTCCGGGTGCACGTGATAGCCTCGTAGACAGCCCGTATCTTGTTCTGCATGCGTTCCAAGAAGGGCTGTAGCACAGGCCGGTGTCGAAGAAGAGGTCCAGACGACAGTGATCGTCCAAAGGTGGTCACGTCGTCGTATAGTTCGTGTGTCAAGCGAGCCTGAAAATTTTCATGACGATTATTAAGTATGCATGTCAAAGTATGTCACAACTTTACTTAAAGAAAATATATCTTACCGCGTACTGCCTAGAGCCCGAAGTATCATAGCTCGGGTACATATCTGACGGAGTAGGGTTAGGTATCTCCTCTGGGTGAGAGTGCTCAACGATGCGTAACCGTGTTCTGGTCATGTAACGCCGCAAATAGAGATTGAATTCATTGAGATCAAAATTGTGATTCTCGTGCCATAGATGTGTGTTTGCTATCTCCCATTCTGTAACATACGGCTCTAGTCTAACTAGCCAGTCAGCAGTTGTCCTATTCATGCCCTTCCTCATCATCCTAAAATTGTGGTGTGTGTTCAACAATTACGTAATGCTTCGAATGGAGTACTGTCAAAGATAATGCAACATTGAAAAACTGGTTAATACCTGTGGATGTGTGCTGGCACCGGGTTCTTTGTAGGGGGAGGCAGCTCCAACTGCAGAAGACCAAATTGCCTCATAACCCTCTGTTGTGCCATCTCCTCGACGAAGATATCAAAGATGATCTTCGATTTCGTAATCCAGTAATCTTGGTCCCTTGTGCATATCACAGACATACCACCGGGGTATCTTGCATGTATGGCTGCTTCCGTGTAGGGCTACCAGATGACCCCAGTGTACGTATCGAACTGCTCATTCAATGCCGTGTATGCCTTCCTGGTCTGATCACTAGCAAAGCGTCTCTGTAGAAAACAAAAGTTAGTAGCCACTAGCATTGAACTATCTCTTGTGCACAAAAAAGTTGCATTAAACTATAACACGATACATACCTCGCGACGTGTCCAACACAGACCGAAAGTAGGCATGTCGATGCCGTCAGCATCGAACATGGTGTCTATAGGCTGATGAACACGTACATCTAGTCGCCCTATAGAGAACCTCTCCCACGACCACAGCTGTAGGAATAGAGGGCATCCAAGAAGGGCTGGCTTTCTCGATGAAAGCTGGCAGCCGTTGCACATACCTTGGTATGTAGCCGCTAAGACCGCCGAACCCCAACTCCTCTGTCTGATCTGATCCGCCGTCTTAGCGCTCACTATCTCGAGTGCCATAGGGATGTAGAGCGCGCTAATAGTGGTGACATGGTTCTCTGTGAACATCACCTTGCCGAAAAGCCACATTAAGTAGGCCTCCAAGCTCCGAGTGATCTGTTCCGCACTCAACGGCGCCGGGAACTTCTAGATCTGCATTAAGAAAAGAGAAATATTTAGTAAGCCGCAGGTATCTTCTGTAAAACCATTTGCATGATAACTTGAAGATAATAGGTAGGGGAACTAAACTGGAAATTGAGCAACCAATCATACTTAGGTCCGTGATGCTCCCATACCGGATTCGGAGCATCCGGAAAAACACCATGAAAAACGTTGTGTAAGACCGAGCTCCCAACCAGCCGGTGCGTCCAACGGTCCTATGGCATGACCTGCCAACGGTAGTCCCAGCAAAAGTGACACATCCTCTAGAGTAGGAGCCATCTCTCCCCATCGGAAGTGAAATGTGTGGGTCTCTGGCCTCCAACGGTCCACTAAGCAGCTCAACAAGGAGGAGTCGATGGCGAGGCGTTTGCAGCCCGGGATAGACTCAACCAGACGCGCGAAAGGTAAAAGGCCGGCCCATTTCAACCTTCATGACAGAACATTTCAGTTAGTGTCTCTCATTAATATGCATGTCAGTGTGCAAATTAATAAAGCACGTACCGCTGAACCCATCCTGGGTGTATCATCCAGTTCTCCTTAGGAGTGCGAGTGACCAGAGGCTCGAGCTTTCGCTCATACCATATTGCAGTACGATGACCCCTATCAATTTCCCCATTCAGCAACCACATTCCCGCCATTCCTGCACAAACCAATTTCAAACATAGTTGCCACAATTAATACAAATGTAGAACATAGTGCCACACTTAATACAAATTCAGAACATAGTGTCACACTTAATACAAAGTCAGAACATAGTGCCACACTTAATACAAATTTCAAACATAGTTGCCACACTTAATACAAATTCAGAACATAGTGCCACACTTAATACAAATTCAGAACATGGTGCCACACTAATACAAATTTATAACATAGTACTGCTAGCTTAACTTCTTCCTCTCCCTCTTACTCCTCTACCTCCTCTACCTCCTCTTCGTCCCCGGTTGCCTCGTCCACGACCAGTACCACCGGCAGTGACGAAAGTGGGACAATTAGTGTCCCTATGGCCAAATTCATTGCATAGAATGCATTGCCTAGTCGGACCTCCTGCTTCAGATTCATCCATATCATTCCGGATGCGTTGACACTGCCGTCTGCCTCTATTTGTACGCATATGCTCTGGGTTTGGAATATAACGCCTTTCAGCGGGGTTGACGTTGTTGAAGTTACCCATTGATCGAAAACCCATCAGCTCACCTGTTCAGGTATTGAGGACAGACTCTTTCAGAAAAAATGGTGACACAAACGATATTGCGTCCATTCCAAGCTGCCCGCAAGCAGCAAGTACATGTGAGCAAGGTAGGTGAAACAATTTTGGTTTGTTGCATGTGCACTCACACGTTGGCCAGGCTTCATTTCCAATTTTCACCTCATGCGTCCTTAACTCATTTGCACATCCGAATTTATTGTTGACTAAGCGGACCTTAAACCTTCTCTCTTGATTACCGATGGCGACTACAGTGTGTGACCTAGCTTTTTGCATCTTGTTGTCCATGTACTTCGTCACTCTTTCATAGTAACGTGTATTCGGGTTGTTCAAGATATGCTGCTCTGCTTTTTGACGTCTATCTCTGAAATACTTCACGGTGCCATAGAAAATACCCTCAATGATGGCTGTAAGTGGCAATGCCCGGCTTCCTCTGAGGACAAAGTTGTATGTTTCGGCAAGGTTGGTTGTCATGACACCGTACCTTGCTCCATGTGTGTCATGTAACAAAGACCACCTCTTCAGAGGCTCATGCTCTATCCACTGCTGGAAGGTTTTAATCGACCTTCCGAGCCTTCTCCTAGTACCAGGTGGGTCAAAGCCTGGCAGGTCACATAGCCCAACAGGCTTCTCCTCCACGGCCGCTGATCCTGTTGCCAACTGTGCAGCTACTGCTTCAACATGTGCCCTCACCACTGCATCTTTTGTAGCTTTCCTGTCCCTAACATGTCTCTGAGTGCACACATTAAGTCTGTCACGTATCAAATTGTACTTCCATAACTGGTTCTGCTTGCAGAGTTTTTTGAACAGATTCATCAGGCTCTTATTTCTGAACTGCGAGAAGAAATTAGCCCCCAGATGGCGCATGCACCAACGGCTCTGCAAGTCCTGCCATGGAGTTTGTTCCTCAGGGCCTGGGTTTGTTAGTGTCCTTATCACACTGAGTATACCTGCATGCCTGTCATGAAGGATGCACACATTGGGCTTCTCCTTCACAACTGATATTTTCAACTGCCTGAAGAACCATGTCCAACTTTCAATGTTCTCACTCTCCACAAAAGCAAATGCGAGTGGGACAACTTGATTTTGGCTGTCTTGACCTATGGCTGTTAGGATCTGACCCTTGTACTTGCCAGTGAGAAAAGTACCATCTACACATATCACCGGTCGGCAATGCCTGAAAGCTTCGATGCATACACCGAAAGAGAAGAAGAGACGATGCAGCACCCTCACAGTTGGGAACTCTGGCATGAAGAGGTCTTGGATATCGATATAGGTGCCTGGATTCCGCTGCTGCAGTGTGTCATATGCATCAAAATAAGAACCAAATCTCCTCTCAAGCGCCGCATGCTTAGCCCTCCAAGCCTTGCCATAAGAAATTCTGTACTTCAACCTGGCGAAGACTTTTGTCTGGATTGCCTTCACTTCCATAGCTTTGCCCTCCACTATCTCATCGTAAAACAACCAAGCAATAAGCGTCGATGAAAGGTTGGCATGATCTTGAGGGATGCAGGGAATAAGACAAGTGTGATTCACTAAGTCACTGATCACCCAACGTGTGCCATACTTAGGGAGATAGCCGTGCACCCTGGCGGGACAATCTGTGTTCTTGCATACCATTGTCAGGTATTTTTGACTTGACACCTGAGCTATGAAAACCCTTTGCGTGGACATTGCCCAATTAATTATTGCATCCTTCAGAGCTTGCTTGTTGGGATACATAGCACCCGTCACAATATTGTTCTGGTGATATTGCCAGGCAGAATCATGTCCATCGTTCACCATCATTGCAGATGAGAAGTCATGATTCCATGATGCAGGATTCGGGACCTCCTCTGCATTTTCTTCTTCATCCGACTCGTCAGAATCATCGGCATGACCCCTATCAACATCGGTGTCTTCTTCTTCCATCTGGTCCTGCATGTGCCCATCTACCTCATCAGCATCCACCTTGCCACTATAATCACCATCGGCATTTCCTCCTTCTACCTGACTACTCTGCCCTGGTTCGTAACCATCAGCATTTCCTCCTTCTACCTGACTGCTCTGCCCTGGTTCGTAACCATCATCTCCAGCATTTGACATAGATAACTGCCTCCCTCCACTGCTCTGCCCAGGATCGTGGCCACCCTCGCCTTCATGTGCAGTGACCTCCTTCACGACGGGAAGCACTAAGGCAATAGGATTGCATCCCCTGCGTTCACAACCTTGTAACCACCGCACCCACTTGGAGTCTCGCTCTATTGGCCTCAAATAAAAGTAAATTATTGAACTTGACCGTGTCCACAATGCATGAACACCGACGGTGTGTGTTTCAGTATCAAGCCATAAACTTCCTGTAATCCATTCTTTCAACTGACTGACAGACCATGTTTGAGGTGAGCTCATTGGCACCTCTATGTGAGTAAATTCACTCAGATCAGCTCCCATGTCAGTTGTTTGGACAGTGCCAGGACCGTAGTAAAATTTGAACTTCACTACATCAGACATCTCGGCTCACCTAATTTTTTTTCAACAACGACAGACAAGTATTAAGCAACAACTTTAAATATCCGCACTACTAAATATTTGACATGTATATATATTACGGAATATTAACGGAGCAACTAAAAAAATTCACACACCTACAAATATATTACAAATACTTGCCAGAGCAACTCCAAATACTGACACACCTAAATATTTGACATCCGCATATAGTACGGAATATTACCGGAGCAACTTCAAATTTTCACACAACTAAATAGTTAACATCTAAATATATTTACGGATACTACCGGAGCAAATAACAATAATCACACACCTAATTTATTTCACATCGAAACATATTACCGAATACTACCGGAGCAACTACGAAAAATAAAATGTGTGTTAAAATATACCCTTGAAGCGTGCGAGCGAACGACGAACGGCGGCCTTCAATCACTGGAACCGGAGCCGGAAACTCCACCAAACTGCCGGAGCTTCACCTCCACCACCTCCACCACACTGCCCCAGCTTTAGCACCACCACCTCCACCTCCACCACCGCCACAACCTCCACCAATGTGCTAAAAAAATACTCCAAAAAAATGCTCACCACGACCACCACGAGCTACCCCATCAGTAGATCGAGGTCTCCCTTGGCTCCCCTAACTACGTAGAACCCATTCACGGTGCTCAATCCGCAAAAAACCGCCTCATTTTGGTGTAGAAATTTGAGGCATTTCTTGTAAGAAAGACGAGAAAGAAAGAACAAAGAGGAGGAGCTGTAGCCAGCGTGAGGAGTGGGAGAAATGAGCGACAAAGGAGAAAGGAGAAGGAGAGAGGAGCCAGCCGCTGTGGGGGCACCCTGTCGGCCTGCAGCTGGCCGATCGGCCTACAGCGGGCCGACAGGGGCAGGCGCGCGCCGACAGCCACCCTCGCGCCTGGCCTGGTTAGCTGTCGGCCTGCGGTGGGCCGACTAAGCCCAGTCGGCCTGCGGTGGGCTGACTAGGCCCAGTCGGCCTGCAGCGGGCCGACGATGTATTATTTTTGAAATTTATTTGTCCAGCGTAATATTGATGAAAATTAATAAAAAAAATGTATTATTAAAAAAAAATTAGCCATTAGCTATTGATTGCCACTGATTCCCCATGCATGAATATTTGTTTAAGATAGAACCTACTACTCCCTTCGTTCCCAAATATAAGTCTTTCTAGAGATTTCACTATGAAATACTTCATCCGTCCTTAAAAGAGTGTACTTTCAACTTTGTTGGAAAGTCAGACTTTTTTATGTTTGACCGTATTTATACAGTAATACACCAACATTTATGCCATCAAATTAGTAGCATTAGATTCATGATAAAATATATTTTCATCATATACCTAATTGGTTTCACAAACATTGATATATTTTTGCACAAACTCGGTCAAACTTTGAGATAGTTTGACCCTCCAACAAAATTGGAAGTACATTCTTTTAAGGACGGAGAGAGTACATACGAATGTATATAGACGTAGTTTAAAGTGTAGATTCACTCATTTTGCTTCGTATGTAATCTCTTATTGGAATCTCTGAAAAGACTTATACTTAGTAACGGAGGGAGTACGTACGTACTTGCCATTTCTACACATGTATATCGATTAACCAACAGAATGGTTGCGGCATTGCCTAAACTAATCTACAAGAACCAGCTAATTGCAAGAAATCTGCTCACGGTGGTCATCATTACACGATTCCCGAAGTTGCAGCTGCATGCCACCGCTCGGAGATCACCTTTGTCACTGTTTTGTACACTGGCACGTTAAGTACCAGCAGCTAGTGCTGCTCGAACAAAGTCACGGTCACAGATTCGGATTTCTGATTCGGCAAGATTTTGAGGGACACGGTAACTAACGCATGGAGGCTGGCATGGAGGCTAAGTGACCAAAGAAATTGATGTTACGTGCAGATGAGTCCTTTTACCAACTACAGTGAATGGGCGGAAGGGCAAAAGGTAAAAGAGAAAGAATTAAACAAACCCTACTGGAATAGCAACAACCACATAATAGTCGGTTTTTATGATTGGTTTCATCTTGGAAAAAGCTTCCAATCAACCGGCGGATCGTCTCGCTGCATCTGTCGCTCACGCGGCCGTCAGATCACGACCCATCAGCTGACGGATGTCCTGTGGGTCTGTCCACCGCTGTCGCCCAGGAGCCTTCCTGAAATCTTATCCAAACGCTCCCCTTCACTCATTTCGTTCTCAGTTGCAACCACATCTCTGTCTTCTCCGCCTCGCTCCACCAGTGTGCCGCTCCTCCCATAGCTTCTCGTCTCTCCAATGTGTGCTGCTTGAAGGCGATGTTGCTCTAGGCAATAGCCAAATGCATGCAAGGGCCATAGCGACGCCGCTGCAAAGGAGGTTCGCCCAGACCGAGCGCTGCATACCTGACGCAGCCTGCTACGAGGTCTGCTGCGAGCCGACCGTCGGCGTGCTGCGTGTCGGCCGCGCGGGGCGCTGTAAACCGGCGGGGCTATGAGCCGGCGGTGGCCGCCGCTACAAGCCGGGCATATATGTGCCGCGGGTTGCTTCAACAAGATGCATCGACCACCTGCTCGCCACGTGAGCTGTTGACGGCACAACGTCGGTCTTGTGGTGCTAGCAACAAGATGTGTCGCCAGTGCAAACGGCGACGGCGAACGACAACTGTGCTAGTGTTGCTGTGACCCGGGGACGTTTCTGCAACATGATCCTGTTTGCAAAAAATTTCCGCAACATGATCTCTGTTTCCAATAAAATTTTTGTAACATGCTCTTTGTTGCAAAAGTTTTTATGCAACATAAACTCGGTTGTAAAGGCTTCTGCAACATCATCTATGTTGCAAAGTTTTTCTTAATTCACACCGCAGACGACATCATCTTTTCAGTGAAAAAATTTCTGCAACATAATTCATGTTGCAAAAGTCCCCCCGCAACATCATCTATGGTTGCAAAAAAGTTGAAGACGAAAAAAGTAATTCTGCAACACCACCACTATTGCAAAAGTCTTCCCGCAACATTATCTATGTTGCAAAAATAGTTGAAGAAAAAAATAAAAAAAGTTCAGGCGAAAAATAACGTTTCGGTGGTTTTGCAACAAAGCAATTGTTGGAGAGCGAGTTGCGCAACATCTCCCTTGTTGCAATTCCAGACGTGCCTCATTTGGGAGATCAGACGGCTATTTATAGTTCAATCCAACGACGCATGAGGCGGCGGATCTTTTAAAACGATCTGCCGGCCGACACGTAGCACGGCCTTTTGATCTTAGTGCCAAAATAAAACATTTCCCTCTGCTATTTATTTTGTGTAAATATACGTTCTGTATTGCTCAATCAATTGGGTAATTTTCTGTGGCAACAGTGTCCGAGTTCACAATTTTTTTTAAAACTATGTGCACACTGTTGAAGAAACAAATAGGAAGAGAATTTTATTTAATGGTTGACCTTTTAATTCATACCCCAGTAAAAGCTCACACAGTTACAGGCAAGCTTGCATGCTTAATATAAGGGTCGAGATTCCATTTTAACAGGACAAACTTGGAAGGAAAGAATGTTTACACTGTGATACTCCACCGGGTGTCCTTTGTTACTTCTTAATTTTCCAGAAGAAACACATGTACATGGATGTCTCATACCTGCGTCAGTAATCAGTATACTCGGTAGTTTCAAAACATAGGGAGTTGAGGGCCTCTCTCCTCCTTCCGCGACGCGCGTCACAGGAGAAACCCTAGCGCCGCCGCCGCCAGGACTCCCTCCTCCTCCCCTTCTCCCCTCCCCCGCCGCCGCCTGCGAGCTCGGCCAGGCGAAGCCCGGCCAGCTCCGGCGGTGGGGGTGGGGGGGGGGGGGGGGGGGCAGGGGGCATCTTCCCCTCTCCATGTGGTCGCGTGTGGCGCGGGCCGGCGTGGCGCGAGCAGGGGGCGCGGCGGCGTGGCATCCGGGCACGGGGCGGCGACGACCTAGCCAGGTGCTCGCGCGGGCGGCTCTGCGGCAGCGGAGGTGGCTGCGGTGTTGCTGGCGGCTGCGTTTGGGCGCGCCCAGATCTGGCGGCGGCTGCACCGTGGGTGGCGCGGGCTCAGCGGCGACCTGGGTGGCTCGGCGCGCGCGGGAGCTCGGCGTGCGGCGGCTCGGGTCGCCGTTGCACCTCGCCGTCCGGCTATGTGGATGCTGGTGGTGGATGGCAGCCGCTGGTGAGGTCTTGTCCAGCCACGGCGCCGGTCCGAGTGCGGCTCCAATCCAGCCCCTGCTGAGCTTGCACATGTCGCGGCATAGGGCTGGACCTTTCCCAGCGATGGCCACCGTTGAGGGATGGATCCGAGGCCGGGAGGGCCATGGAACCATCCTTGCCTCCCGTCAGGTGGCGCACCGGGGAGCTCGTCCTTGCACGGCCTGGCAGGATGGGGCGGTGGCGGCCGAGTGCAGCCGGCCCAGGGGTGGGCCTCGGACCTGGGGGCCGTCCAGGGGCAGGGAAGGAGGTGCCTTCCTGCCCGTCTCTTTGCCGGTCATGGCTGCAAGCTTCAGTTGGGGATGGTGTCGGGGCCATGGGTTTCGGGGCGGCGGCCCTGGAGGTGGGAGGCGTGGGCTCATGGGCAGAGATCACGGCTCGGGTGTGAGCTGGCTGCCATGACCGTGCGGGCGGTGTGGTGGTCAGGGTGCGACAACCGGAGGGGTGGGTGCGGTGGGCCTGGCTTGCTGTGCCTCACCTCGGTGGATTTGAGGACTTCCCGGGGTGAAAACCTGCTTTGGCTCTGCCAAGCCGACGGCGACGTCGCCTATGGGTGTCGCCTCCTTCTTGAAGGCGTCGTCGCGGCTCTCTACATGCTCTGATTGCTCCGAGGGAAACCTTGACCGCGGGATCGGCCGGTGGCGATACTCATGTGTCGTGCCCTTCTTGAAAGCACCGCCTTGGAGTGTTCGGCTTGTCGTGCACAGCTTTCTCTCTTCGCGGTGACTCGCTCACGGTTGAGGTCTCCGGAGACTCCAGGTGGTGCTCTCTCTCATGTAGTTGCTTGGAGTGCATGGGGTGATCTAGCTATTCTTATACACCCTTGTATCTTTGCCTTGAGTGTGTGTGTTTGTGGGGGTGAGTTGTATGTGTCGGTTTGTATGGTGATAATTGTTTTATATATAAAGCGGGGCGCGAACCTTTTTCGATAATCAATATACTCTGTCTCTGCATGCCATGGAGATTATGTTTTGTCCTAATTCGTAGATAATCAGACTATCCAAAGCATTATTATAACCCACTTTACCAAATCAATGGAGTAATAATTGTTATCACATTTCGGGGAATTTGTGAACAATAAACCACTTTATCTGTCAAATTGGGGGCTTATTGAGGTGACTTTGGTCTACCCTTAGGCTGGTGCTAGCAGTAGGGTTTTGGCTTCTTTGTGGCCTCGTTGCTAGTGTTTGTTTGTACTCTTCGTGCTTTCTTGGCACTCTCTTTCTAATACAAAATGAAACACATCCTGGGCGCGTGTTTGAGAAAAAAAAGCTTGCATGCTCAACAAGTTTCAGGTTCATCTATTTCAGCGTTGTAATCCTAAGGTGCTATTTAAAATTTCCGCATTACTCTCACTTTCTATATTGTGATGTGTGATCCCTGTCTTGAATTTTCTGTTCTATATTATGATGCAGAAACACCGGCTGCGAGCGCAGAGGCAGAGTTTATCTCACAATGAAGAGGGCTATCAACATTATGCCATCATGAAGGAATTATCAGAGATGATTTCATTGGCGTATAAGGCAGCCAGTACTAAACCCAATAATCATCCAGCAACAACCGAGACACAGTTCACACATGGGGTTGCCTTTGCTATCTGGGACAAGTACCCAGGGATGGTGTGGCCACATGTGGAGGGAAGTTCAGCTGCCTCTGCTATGTGGTACAATTACCCCGGAAAGCCGTGGAGACATGTGGGGAAGAGTTCGGCCGGTGCACGAGCTAGTTTCTCAGACTAATGCACGCCCACCTCCAGTTTTAATACATGGTACCAAGTCCATCTGGGATAGGTACGAGGAGAGCCTGCAGTACTATAATGAGAGCCTTTCATTCAAAAACGAGGTGCTGCCTATAAAGAGAAAAGCACTTGATGGATATGGTTGCAAGAGTTTCATCAACCTAGAGAGAGAGGAGACCAGTCGTACTAAAGCATCAGGCAAGATTGTCATCAACTTGGAGAGCGATGACATGCAGAAAGACACCATAGACGATGTGCACACCGCAGTTACACCGCAGGAAGACACAATGGTCGAGGTGCACATTGTAGTTACTCTGCAGAAAGACACCATGAACGAGGTGCACGCCGCAGTTACTCTGCAGAAAGACAACTACCAACCCGCTACAAAGAATGTGCAGTCTGAGCCTTTTAGTGACTGGTAAGAGGAGGGGAAATTCTGGATGAACCAGATGGGAGGACAAGGGCAGGAGCAACAAGGCCTTGAACCAGTGGATCTGCTCCAGATAGACGACATTGACCTAGAGGAACTGCTCCAGGAAGACGAAGCCTGGAACCAGACACTTTCGCCAGCAAACCCGGTGAAAGTCGTCGACAACGCACCCATGGTTGAAGAACCGGCTGCTGGAGATGCCCCGGCGTATGATCCTGCGAACCAGTCTGGCGTCACCGACAACGTGCTTTGGGTCTGGAGCCCCCAGTTTGCAGGCGATGATTACAACATGTCGTTGCCTGCCTGAAGAGGGGCAACTGAAGGACTACTTTTATCTTAATCATAATTATAAGACTGGTGAACAGTATAAGCAATAAGGGTTCCCGGGGAGAAATCCTCGGGAGATATATGGGAGAGCTGCTGATGCTCGGACATGTTTCCAGTGCTCTGTGGCATTTGGTTTAACCCATTCGCTAATCGGTCATGTGGGCCTCTATGGCGTCCACGGCTGTGTGAGAGGGGGCCTTCGAAGTGGAGGGGTGCGTGGTCGCACTGGGTTTCTTCTTGGGCGCCATGAATGTAGAAGGTGATGATGAAGAAGATGGTGATGAAGGTCGACGCGCTGTTCACAACCTCGGGTTCACGCAAGTGACCACCCCTACCTGGCGCGCCAAAGATGTCGTGGGTGGACACGATCACCTATGGGGCCACGAGCCCCTTTATGGCTCGGCAGGGGGAGATCATATTGCACAAAGAGTGGAGGCCATGAGGCAGCACGACGACGATGACACCGGTCGTTTTTACCCAGGTTCGGGCCGCTGAGAAGCGTAAAACCCTACTCTTGCCTTGGTGGATTGGATGGATGAACACAAAGGCGCACAACGCTCATGCCCGGCAAGGTGGCCTCGGGGAGAGCTGCTACGCGCGTACAAGAGTGGAATGGTCCGAATCCTTCTCTAGGTTGACTTGGACCTCCTTTTATAGCTTAAGTGGTAACCACAGTGGCAAAACAGTCATTATCTCATGATTAAATAGCCAACAGTGCTATCATACTTAACTCTGTTACTTAGGACAAAACGTCATGAATGCTACCTTAGGTGGCATGCGGGGGTGCATCCCCAGCAAGCTTATGTCGCCGCTTAGCCACCTTCTTCTTATTATCTTGACACGCCCTTGGACGGTTGTCAAATGGATGTGATCTGCTTTCCATTGGGCTACCACGTGCTTAGTGAGAGCCACTTAATCACCTGGGGGGCTCGACACCGCATTGCCAAGTGACTGGCATCGCGATGCGGTGCAGCGGTGGTAATTGGCCTGTGCCTGCCGGGGGCAGGGCTTGCCGGGCCTTCTTGGAAGGGTGTGCGCTTCGGTCTCCGGTTGCCCCGGAGGCGTAGCTGGCGTGGTTTGGCTTTGCTCTTGTTTGCTGCATCGACTCTGCCGGCCTCGCCTGACTAGTAGAGGATGCTTCTTTTAGAATCCTTGCTTTGTACATTGGCTTGGTCTTCTTGATCCGCTCCTTCATCTCACGAAGAGTGGTTGCTCTGGCTTGGCCTTGCATTACATGTTGGTGCTGGACACATGATTGTCAGCATGCCTATGTATGGGTCCGGTCAACAAATGCAAATATTTCTTGCACCGACAGGAACCCCCGGGCCTGGCCCATACGTACTGCCGAGCATCATTGGGGTAGGCCCCAACAAATACACAGGCGAACACTTTGGCCATACCGCAACAGGATCCATTTCTTCCTTGATATCTTCCTTGCTTCTTCATTAACCTGTGATTTTAATCAGTTTCCGGTTTCCCTGCGAGTCGTGCTGAACGACGTGGGTTTATCCATGTAATGGTCCGCGGGCCGCCCACGTTCACGGGGAGGTAACTGCCATTTTACTCATCCCACTACCCCTGTCGTTTCCGCCACGTACGCTGCATGCATTGCGCAGGGTTGGTGGCGGACGCGTAGGGCGCGGGAATGAGTGCCATGGGAGAAAGCTCGGCGCCGCTGATAGGCGCAGGAAGGCGGTCGGCGATTCTAGACATTGCCAGTGATGCAGACAAACGGGATTGGCAGATCGTGGCGGTTGCCATGGAGTAGTGGGGAGCCAGCCCCCTGCCACGCTATGCTATAAAAAGGGAGCGCAGAGGAGGTGCGAAAGGACTCACCCCCGCCTCTCTTTCTTCTTCTAGCACTCCTCTTCCACCATGGCAAGGGGGAGAGGGTGCGGTCGAGCTCCAGCAATGGCGACAAGGGCTTCCTCTAGGCACCATACCCCTGCTCCTGTTGGAGATGCAGGGGCAGGGTCCAGTGCGCAAGGCGGAGCCGCAGGACGTGGTCGTGGCCGGCGCGGCGCTCGGGGCCGAGGAGGTTGCGGCGGTGGCGCGGCTACTCCTCCTCCAACTGCTTCTGCTCCGATGGAGGTCCACGTCGGGGACACACCTCTGGAGTTCATCGTCAGGCTGCGCGAGCCTCCGTGCAGCCATCTTCGGCTTCCTACTCCTTTTTCAAGGGTAATGGAGATTGAACAGCCGCACGGATTAAAGCTACACATGAGGGGTTGGTGTAACGGCAACATGCGGGAGGACGTGGAGTTCCCCGCACCTCATGTCATGCTTCTCCGGCGTGGCTGGAAAACCATCGCACGCGCCCACAGCTTGGCGAAGGGGCACGCCCTCCATTTTAAGTTAATGGAGGCAGACCTGCTCTCCATCAAGGTCTTCGGGTGCTCGCTTAGGGTGCTGCGTGGAGAGTTCGACCGACGATGAAAGCTCCTCTTCAAGCGATAGCGTCAAAGAGGACACTGATGGCGAAGATGATGGCACCAAGAGGGAGGACGGCGGCTCGGAGTCCAGCTGAGCGCTGGACGCACCGTCACCATCAGCTAGGCGCCGACGGCACCATCATCTGCACCTGGTCTTCTCCCCGGCAAAGCGATTTGGCGGGGTGTTGGGCGTGGATGCCTCCGCCTCCTCCAGCTGGACCCCGATAGGCTTCCTCGTGGACTCCGGCTTTGTCTTCCCTGCCGGTGTCCCTCCTGCCGCATTCCTCTGGCCCTGGCGGTGGTGACCAGGGCATCGCCTAGTCGCTCCTTCCGCCCTCTCAGCTTCACCTTCGCCCTCCCGATCTTGTCAGGCTGCGTCCCGCGGGCCCTGACGGGGTCGGGCTGGGCTTCTGCCCAGACGCTCCTTTTGCCCTCTTCACCTCCCACTGTAGCTCCTAGGAGGGGAGGGACAAGAAAGGCATTATGAGGCACTTATCTTTTTTCAATCTAAAAGATGTAGGCACTTGCCAAACTTTAGTTCAATTTATGTAATCTTCCATCCATGTTAGCACTTTGTATGATCTGTACTTGTTCTGCATAAATGGAAAAGATGTTTGCCGGGTGCTTGTGCATGTGCCTTTCAATACGTTAAGGGAAAAAGAGGTCCCTTAGTATTCTTAGGTAAGAAAAGGCTTTTTTGGCAAGACATCCCGCCAACCCCCTCACCATAGCTTCTACTGGACCCTACCGCCGGGCCAGGAGCGAAGATGAGGGATGGTTCTCCCCCCGCCAAATCCCTTCAAATGTCACTACAACCACTTCGGCGAAAATGGGAGCACAGATGATGGAAATGGCGAGGTCCTCCCATTGCATAAGTCTTTCATACTCTGAACATAAGGTGGATGGCAAGGTAAACTTATCTGCTTTGGCTGCCCTTCTTATCATTCCGACAAGAAAGAGCTGCCGGGGGTCGATATGCTAGACTGTTCTCATTTCTTCCCTTCAGGGAGGTCATCCGCGGCAGGGACCCTGTTGACAGTATAGGGGAGAAAACTGTAGCATACGATCTTTATGAAATAGTTTGGTTATCATGGCAACATCATATTTTAAAAATATGCATGCAAGTCTAGGCGCCAGTGCTTCATTTTATTATCTTTGCACAGGGTCTGCGCCTGGCTTTGTACAAAGGGTTACATGCACATCGGCAAGGCTTGTACAAAAGGTGGTTCCCGGGGACTGAGCCCGGCAGCCGCGCCTTACGGGTAGAACTTACGAAGATGATCAATATTCCATGAGTTTTGCAATTGGATGCCATCTTCGGTCTCCAGCCGGACTGCGCCAGGTCTGGTGACTTGTACTACCCGGTAAGGGCCTTCCCACTTCGGCGTCAACTTGTTGGCACCCTTGGCGGACTGAACACGCCTAAGGACAAGGTCGCCTTCCTCAAGGCTCCGGGCATGCACCTTGCGGCTGTGATAGCGGCGCAGGGCTTGCTGGTAGCGTGCAGCATGCACAGCGGCCCGAAGACGATCTTCTTCGAGGAGCACGACATCGTCATGCCGTAGCTGCTCTTGCTCTACTTCGTCATAGGCAAGTACTCGAGGTGACCTGTATATGAGTTCTGTGGGGAGCACTACTTCTGCCCCATACACTAGGGAGAAGGGGGTCTGACCGGTAGCTCGATTTGTTGTCGTCCGGAAGGACCAAAGAACCACCGGCAGCTCATCAATCTAGCGCCTGCCGCATTTTTCCAACTTATCAAAAGTTCTCGTCTTGAGCCCGCGTAGCACTTCAGCATTCATCCTCTCAACTTGCCCCTTGCTCCGCGGGTGAGCGACAGAGGCGAAGGAGACCTTGCTCCCAAGGCTTTGGATGTACCGCATAAAGGTGCGGCTCGTGAACTGGGTGCCATTATCGGTGATCACTCTGTTAGGTACTCCAAAATGGCACACCAATCCTTTCAAGAACTTGACAACTGATTGTGTGGTCACCTTCCTCACCGGCTCCATTTCAGGCCACTTTGTAAACTTGTCGATCGCTACGTACAAGAATTCAAAGCCCCCGACAGCGCGAGGGAAGGGGCCCAAGATGTCGAGCCCCCAGACCGAGAATGGCCAGGACAAAGGGATTGTCTGGAGAGCTTGAGCTGGTTGATGAATGTTCTTGGAGTGGAACTGGCAGGCTTCACACTTGGTGACTAGCTCAGTTGCATCCTGGAGGGCTGTGGGCCAATAGAAACCCTGCCGGAAGGCTTTTCCAACTAGAGCTCTTGACCCAATGTGGGAGCCACACACACCCCCGTGTATCTCTGCCAATAGCTTCAGCCCATCTCCCTGGCAAATGCATTTCAATTTCACACCGTTTGGCCTTTTTCTGTACAGCGTGCCATCAACAAACTAGTACATACTGGACCATCGGGCTACCTTTTCAGCTTCTTCTTGCTCTTCGGGAAGTTCTCCTGTTTGAAGGAAATGAACTATGTGCTGTGCCTAGGTTGGAGCATGTGGCTCGACAACAAGGACTAAAGGCACCTCCTCGTTCGTGGGAGCGCTCACCTCGACTGCAAGAACTTGTGGTTCTGCGGGAGGGTGCTGCTCACCAATCGAAGCGGAGTTGTCACCGGCAGCCTCTCTACCAGCGGCTTCGGGAAGTCCTGCCAGGAAATACTTGCCGGAGTCCAACTTTCTCCTTTTCCTAGTCATTGTTGAAGGGGATACTGGGCTGAGTTAGATGGAGGACAAAAGTCCCTGGTTCCATAGGGAGCTTTTGCGCGGTGCACTTTGACAAGTGATCAGCGATGCTATTCTCCGCATGTGGCACGTGCTCTGCTTGCAACCCATCAAAATGCTCTTCCAGCTTTCTCACCTCCTCCACATATGCCTCCATCAATGGACTTTGATAATCTTTATTGACTTGCCTCACCACGAGCTGCGAGTCTCCACGGATGATCAATTTCTTGATTCCCAACTCCACCACAATTTTGAGTCCGACAAGGAGCCCCTCATACTTAGTGGTGTTGTTGGTGGCCTTCTCCCGGGAAAGTGCATTTGAACCACATATTTGAGATGCTCTCCGGTGGGCGCGACGAGAAGCACGCCGGCTCCGGCGCCCTGCAGTGAGAAAGCACCATCAAAATACAGGATCCACTCTTGAGGCGACTCTTTGCCGGGGAGAACTGTCTCTGGTACTTCCTCGTCTGGAGTGGGTGTCCATTCTGCAATAAACTCCACCAATGCTCTGCTCTGAATAGTTGAGGTGCTCTCATACTTCAAGCCAAAACTTGACAGCTCTAGTGCCCACTTTACTATTCTGCCCGTGGCTTCGGGGTTTCTCAATATGCGTTGTAGTGGGAAACGGGTGAAAACTGTGATCTCGTGGGCTTGGAAGTAGTGGCGCAGCTTTCTTGAGGCCATGATAAGGCCAAAGATTAGCTTTTGCACTCCAGAGTACCTTGACCTAGCCCCCTGTAATAGGGAGCTGACAAAGTACACTGGTCGCTTCACCACTTTATTCCTTGCCACGGTCTTGGAATTGTCATCGCTGGTCAGCCTTGCCTCTCCCTGGTTTGTGTCAAGTCCTACCGCGGGTGCTCAGGTTCCACCTCTGGAAGGGTCAGTTGTGGCAGATGCTTCCTTATCCACTTCTCGCTGTGCCACCAGCGCTGCACTAACCACTTGATTCGTTGCAGCAAGGTATAGCAACAACGGCTCTTATGGTTTAGGCACGACTAAGGTGGGAGCAGAGGAAAGGTAAGTTTTTAGGTCTTGTAGCGCTGCTTCTGCTTCCGGGGTCCACTTCATTGGGCCTGCCTTCTTCAAAATTTTGAAGAAGGGCAAGGCACGTTCGACAGACTTGGAGATGAACCTACTCAATGCGGCAATGCATCCAGTCAAACACCTCACGTCCTTGACAGTCTTGGGCGCTTGTATCTGCTCGATTGCTTTGATCTTGTCGGGATTGGCCTCTATTCCCCGTTGGGACACAAAGAAACCAAGGAGCTTGCCGGATGGGACGCCAAACACACACTTTTCAGGGTTTAGCTTCAAATTGATCTGGCGTAAGTTTGCAAAGGTCTCTTCCAGGTCTTGAATGAGTGTTGATCTATCCCTGGTCTTGACCACTATATCATCCATATAAGCTTCTACGTTCCTGTGCAGCTGGGGTTCGAAGCCAATCTGTACTGCTCTCACAAAAGTGGATCCGGCGCTCTTTAACCCGAAAGGCATACATACAAAGCAGTACGTGCCACATGGAGTTATGAACGCGGTCTTCTCTTCATCTTCTTTGGCCAAGAATATCTGATGGTACCCGGAGTATGCATCCAAGAAGGAAAGCAAATCACACCCGGAGGTGGAATCAATGATTTGGTCAATGCGCGATAGGGGGAAAGGGTCTTTTGGACATGCTTTGTTCAAGTCAATGAAATCAATGCAGAGTCTCCATTTCCCGTTTGCCTTGCGCACCACCACTGGGTTTGCCAACCAAGTTGGATGCAGCACCCCTCTGACTAAGCCAACCGCTTCAAGTTTCTTGATCTCTTCGGCAATAAACTATTGCCGTTCTACAGCTTGCTTTCTGACCTTCTGCTTGACGGGCTGAACATGAGGGCAGACAGCAAGGTGGTGCTCGATTACCTCCCTGGGAACATCGGGGATGTCAGATGGTTGCCAAGAAAACACATCGACATTCGCCCACAGGAAGGTAACGAGCGCGCTTTCCTATTTGTCATCGAGGGTGGCGCTAATGGTGAACGTACCGTCAGCGCCATCCTGCCTTGCCGGGACCCTTTTCACAGCAGGTGAAGCAACCTTTGGTTTCTTGCTAGCGAAACTCTCCGGCAGGTCATCAACAGGCGCAGCGCACTCCGAAGAGGCGCGCTTCCCGGAGTCCTTGCCGGCGTCCCTGCTAGCTTTCTTCCCTTTCTTGACTTCCTTGGTGGGAGCTGGGGTCTCCGCGGCCTCAGCTGCTACCACGTCTTGATACATCTTGTCCACACATATGATTGCATCTTTCTTGTCTGACGGAATGGAAATGATACCCATTGGTCCTGGCATCTTCAAGGTGTTGTAGGCATAGTGGGATGCTGCCATGAATTTTGCCAGAGCTGGGCGACCAAGAATTCCATTGTAAGGCAAAGGAAGCTCAACAACGTCAAACACGACTCTCTCAGTCCGATAATTTAACTCCCCGCCAAATGTCATAGGCAATGTAATCTTCCCCTTGGGCCGGCTCCTGCCGGGGTTGATTCCTTGAAAAGTGCCCGTAGCCTTGAGCTCCTTGTCAGGGATCTGCAATTTGCTAACCACCTTAGGGGAGATCAAGTTCAACCTGGCCCCACCGTCAACTAGCATCTTTGTTACTTTGAGGTTGCGCATTGTTGGGGAAACCAACAACGGCAAACACCCGACCGCAGTGGTACGATCAGGGTGATCCTCCTCGTCAAAGATGTTAGGCGTACGGGACCATTTGAGTGGCTTTTGGGAGTCTGCAGCTGGCTCCACGGCATTGACCTCACGCGCCCACTGTTTGAGCTGGCGGTGAGAGGAGTGCAAAGATGCGCCCCCATCAATACACATGGCTTCGGTCGCCTTTTGGAACTCTTGCTCGCTAGTTTCTTCCTCATCCTCTTCCTCACTCCCATCGTCTCCTTCTTTCTTCTCACAACCTCTAGCAGGTTTTTCCTTTTGCTGCGGGGTCTTGCCGCGGCGGCCTCCTCTACTACCACAGCCCTTCCCGCCAGCACCTTCTTGACCTCTCTCCATATCATGCTTCTCATACTCAGCTTTTTGTTTCTTGACAAGTTGCTCAACTTGGTGGCACTCTTGGAGATCATGGCCTTTGGTGCGGTGGATTTTAAAGTATGGCCCGTAGGAACTCCCGGCTTTTTCAGCTGCCGCGGCCTCCTGGCAATCAGTGCACGTGGCAGCTCCCTTGCCGGGGACCTCTGTTTTGGCCTTCTTGCCGGTACTAAGATCACCAGAGCTCTCAACGGCCAACACTATCTTCTCCTTGTGTTTCCTATTGCGCCTCCGGTTCCTCCTCTTCGGGTTAGTGGCTTCGTCGTCTTCATCTGAATCGATTTCGAAGCCAGCCTCTTCCCCGGGGAGTCGCCTTCCTTCTTCATCCCGAGCACACTTGTCGGCCAAGGTATATAGCTCGTTGATGGTCTTGGGCAGCCGGACATTCATCTTGGCTCGCATCCTCCTGTTGCGCACGTTCGAATGGAACGCGGCAATCACTGTTGCTGGATGTATCTCCGGAATGTTGCGGTGCACTCGACTGAACCTCTGTATGTATTTACGCAAACCCTCCCCTTCTTTCTGCGGAAGGACCTGCAAGTCACGGGGCTATCTAGGCTCTTGGTGGCCATCTGTAAAGGTGCCAATGAACTCATTGCACAAGTCAGCCCATGAGGAAATGGAGTTCTCCGGCAGGTGCATCAGCCATGACCTCACATTTCGCTTGAGCGCCAAAGGGAAGTAGTTGGCGAACACCTTCTCATCTCTGCCCCCGACGGCTTGAATGGCAATCGTGTAGATGCTCAAAAACTCTGCCGGGTTTAACTTTTCATCGTATTTTTCTGGTAGTTCAGGCTTGAAGACTCGTGCAGATGGCCAGCGGACTTGTCGCAGCTCTCGAGTGAAGGCAGGGCACCCAACCTCGTAAGGCAAGTACCCGCCATCGCTGGGCGTGGGTTCATCAACGCCTAGGCCATTGCGCCTGTTGGATTGATGGTGTGCCTCCCGGCGTCGCTCGATAGTGACACGCGCATCTTCCTTCCGTCGATCTTCCAGAACCCGCCGCTGATCCTGGTGGGTTTGCGGGCCAGACAAGGCCATCGATGTCTTGTCGGGCTCGACGACACACTGCGCTTGTTGGGCTACCTCTGGGCTTGCTTTCAAGGAGGGGACTGCACTGTTAGTGTAGCCCCCTCGACGCAGCCATTAGCCCGGGCTACCGTCGTCATTCGCGGGCATCGAGACGGCTCCGCGTGCTGCGATTTACCAGTTTCAGCAAAACTGATCAAGCTCTGGATGGTGGCTCTCCACTCATCCATCTTGTCAGCCGGCGGCAGAAAATTCAGCAGGAGTTGGGCTCGAGCCATTGCTTTTGAGGCTGTGCTTGGCAAGGCCAACGAGGCAGACCGTGATGTTGCTCGACTCCTGGTAGAACCAGTAGGAGCGTCGTCGCGTTCTTGCCACCGTGAACCAATCGACAAGGCTGTTTGCCGATGAGGAGGCCGTGCTTGGGGGTCGACGGCCTTGTTCAGCACCTTGTTTTGCCCATCTTGTTCGGGGCAAGGTGTGTGTCTTACAGCCGCGCCCCTGGCGAGCGCAGCTGGGGGATCGCGGCTTGCGCCCGAGCGGGCGTCGTTGTTGCGACTACGTCCGCTGGCGCAGCGGGGAGGTGGAGACTGAGTGTTCCCTCAACCCACAACTTCTGGGCCAAGCTCTTCAGGACGCTGCTGGTGCTGCCCAGCCCCAGCGTTTCCTGCCCCAGCTTCGGCCACGGGGGACACAACAACAGCACCGCCTGCGCCGGTCGTGTCGCCCGCAGCGCCCGCCTCACCTAGCGCCGCCACGGCATCTATGGCGTCCGTGGCTGTGTGAGAGGGGGCCTTCGAAGTGGAGGGGTGCGTGGTCGCACCGGGTTTCTTCTTGGGCGCCATGAATGTAGAAGGTGATGATGAAGAAGATGGCAATGAAGGTCGACGCACTGTTCACAACCTCAAGTTCGCGTAAGCAACCTCCCCTACCTGGCGCGCCAAAGATGTCGTGGGTGGACACGATCACCTATGGGGCCACGAGCCCCTTTATGGTTCGGCAGGGGGAGATCATATTGCACAAAGAGCGAAGGCCATGAGGCAGCACGACGACGATGACACCGGTTGTTTTTACCCAGGTTCGGGCCGCTGAGAAGCGTAAAACCCTACTCCTGCCTTGGTGGAATGGATGGATGAACACAAAGGCGCGCAGCGCTCAAGCCCGGTAAGGTGGCCTCGGGGAGAGCTGCTACGCGCGTACAAGAGCGGAATGGTCCGAATCCTTCTCTAGGTTGCCTTGGACCTCCTTTTATAGCTTAAGGGGTAACCACAGTGGCAAAACAGTCATTATCTCATGATTAGATAGCCAACAGTGCTATCATACTTAACTCTGGTACTTAGGACAAAACGCCATAAATGCTACCTTAGGTGGCACGCGGGGGTGCATCCCCGGCAAGCTTATGTCGCCGCTTAGCCACCTTCTGCTTATTATCTTGACACGCCCTTGGACGGGTGTCAAATGGATGTGATCTGCTTTCCATTGGGCTGCCACGTACTTAGTGAGAGCCACTTAATCACTTGGGGGGCTCGACGCCGCATCGACAAGTGATAACCCACAAGTATAGGGGATCAATTGTAGCCTTTCTCGATAAGTAAGAGTGTCGAACCCAACGAGGAGCTAAAGGTAGAACAAATATTCCCTCAAGTTCTATCGACCACCGATACAACTCTACACACGCTTAACGTTCGCTTTACCTAGAACAAGTATGAAACTAGAAGTACTTTGTAGGTACAAAGGGATAGGTTTTCAAGATAATAAAGAACACGTAAATAAAATCTAGGGGCTGTTTAGATAAAGAAACAATTAAGTTATTTTTAGTAGAGAGCTTTTTGTCACAAGAAAGTTATTTGTCCCTAGGCAATCGATAACTAGACCGGTGATCATTATTGCAATTTTATATGAGGGAGAGGCATAAGCTAACATACTTTCTCTACTTGGATCATATGCAGTTATGATTGGAACTCTAGCAAGCATCCGCAACTACTAAAGATCATTAAGGTAAAACCCAACCATAGCATTAAAGTATCAAGTCCTCTTTACTCCCATACGCAAACAACCTACTTACTCAGGTATGTGCTTCTGTCACTCACGCCACCCACCATAAGTGAATCATGAACATATTGCAAACTCTACAGCGGGGATCCCTCACGCTTACGCGACATGGAGAGCACCATAGGACATCACTAATAATAAAACATACAACTCAAACCAATCACGATCATCAATCAACCCATAGGACAAAAGTATATACTCAAACATCATAGGATAGCCATACATCATTGGGAAATAATATATAGTGTTGAACACCTTGTTTAAGTAGAGGTTATAGTGGGGATAAGAGGTGTTACACCGCTTCATAGAGGGGGAGAGAGTTGGTGATGACGGCGGCGAAGTTGTTGGTGTAGATCGCCGTGACGATGATGGCCCCGGCGGCATTCCGGCGCCACCGGGAGAGAGGGGGAGAGACCCCCCTCCTTCTTCTTCTTCCTTGACCCCCCCCCTAGATGGGAGGAGGGTTTCCCCTCTGGTCCATGGCCTCCATGGTGGTGGAGGGGCGGGAGCCCCTCCGAGATTGGATCTCTCTCTCTCTCTCTGTTTCTGCGTTCCTGTTTTCTGGTCTTTCACCGTTTCTTAAATTCCCGGAGATCCGTAACTCTGATTGGGCTAAAATTTTAACACGATTTTTATCCGGATATTATCTTTCTTGCGGCCGAATAAGGGCACCAACCGCCTTACGGGGTGGCCACAAGCCTGCCAGGCGCGCCCAGGGTAGGGGGGCGTGCCCCTAGGGCTTGTGGGCCCCTCGGGCATCGTCTCGTGTTGATTCTTTTTCCCAAAAATCACATATATTCCAAAAAAAATCTCCTTAATTTTTTATCGTGTTTGCACTCCGTTTGATATGGATATTCTGCGAAACAAAAAACATGCAACAAACAGGAACTAGCACTGGGCACTGGATCACTATGTTAGTCCCAAAAATAATATAAAAAGTTGCCAAAAGTATATGAAAGTTATAGAATACTGGCATGAAACAATCAAAAATTATAGATACGATGGAGACATATCAGCATCCCCAAGCTTAATTCCTGCTCGTCCTTGAGTAGGTAAATGATAAAAAAGATAATTTTTGATGTGGAATGCTACCTAGCATAATCTTGATCATATAATCTAATCATGGCATGAATATTAAGACACGTGTGATTCAAAGCAATAGTCTATCATTTGACATTAAGACAATAATACTTCAAGCATACTAATAAAGAAATCATGTCTTCTCAAAATATCATGGCTAAAGAAAGTTATCCCTACAAAATCATATAGTCTGGCTATGCTCCATCTTCATCACACAAAGTATTTCATCATGCACAACCCCGATGACAAGCCAAGCAATTGTTTCATACTTTTAATGTTCTCAAGCTTTTTCAACCCTCACGCAATACATGAGCGTGAGCCATGGATATAGCACTATGGGTGGAATAGAGTATGATGTTGGAGGTTGTGTGGAGAAGACAAAAAAGGAGAAAGTCTCACATCGACGCGGCTAATCAACGAGCTATGGAGATGCCCATCAATTGATGTCAATGCGAGGAGTAGGGATTGCCATGCAACGGATGCACTAAGAGCTATAAGTGTATGAAAGCTCAAACTGAAAACTAAATGGGTGTGCATCCAACTTGCTTTTTCATGAAGACCTCGGGCATTTTGAGGAAGCCCATCATTGGAATATGCAAGCCAAGTTCTTATAATGACTCTATATGAATGCCTCTGGCAGTGTACCATGATGTGCAATGATCTAGCATAGCAAAGATATCAAAAAACGGACAAGCCATGAAAATATCATGCTAGCTATCTTAATGATCATGCAAGCAATATGACAATGAATGCTCAAGTCATGTATATGATGATGATGGAAGTTGCATGGCAATATATCTCGGAATGGCTATGAAAATGCCATGATAGGTAGGTATGGTGGCTATTTTGAGGAAGATATAAGGAGGCTTATGTGTGATAGAGCGTATCATATCACGGGGTTTGGATGCACCAGCGAAGTTTGCACCGACTCTCGAGGTGAGAAAGGGCAATGCACGGTACCGAAGAGGCTAGCAATGATGGAAGGGTGAGAGTGCGTATAATCCATGGACTCAACATTAGTCATAAAGAACTCACATACTTATTGAAAAAGTTTATTAGCCATCGAAGCAAAGTACTAATATGCAAGCTCCTAGGGGGATAGATTGGTAGGAAAATACCATCGCTCGTCCCCGACCGCCACTCATAAGGAAGACAATCAAAAAATAAATCATACTCCGACTTCATCACATAACGGTTCACCATACGTGCATGCTTAGGGAATCACACACCTTAACACAAGTATTTCTACCAATCCACAATTACTCACTAGCATGACTCTAATATCACCATCTTTATATCGCAAAACTATTGCAAGGAATCAAACATATCATATTCAGTGATCTACAAGTTTTTATGTAGGATTTTATGACTAACCATGTGAATGACCAATTCATGTTAACTCTCTAAATAGATATAAGTGAAGCATGAGAATTTAATTCTTTCTATTAAAGATATGCCCACGCTCTAACAAATATAAGTGAAGCAAAAGAACATTCTACAAATGGCGGTTTTCTATGTGTAGAGAAACAGGCAATCCAAACTTCAAATGATATAAGAGAAGCACATGAAGCATTCTATAAAGCCATACTCAAAAGATATAAGTGAAGTGCATGAAGCATTCTATAAATCAACCAAGGACTATCTCATACCAGCATGGTGCATTACTAAAAGAAAAATAAAAGGCACACGACACTCCAAGAATTTGCACATATCATGTGACGAATAAAAATATAGCTCCAAGTAAAATTACCGATGGTCGTTAGAAGAAAGAGGGGATGCCTTCCGGGGCATCCCCAAGCTTAGTTGCTTGGAAGTCCTTGAATGTTACCTTGGGGTGCCTCGGGCATCCCCAAGCTTAGTCTCTTTCTACTCCTTATTCCTTCATCCATTGTGATCTCACCCAAAACTTGAAAACTTCAATCACACAAAACATAACAAAACCCTCGTGAGATCCATTAGTATAATAAAACAAATCACTACTTTAAGTACTGTTGAAAACTCATTCATATTTTATTTTGCATTATAGCTACTTTACTCTAACTTCACCATGGCTTATATCACCCATACAATCCAAAGTTTCATCAAAACAAGCAAAACAATGCATCAAAAGCAGAATCTGTCAAAAACAAAACAGTCTGTAGCAGTCTGAACATTTAACATACTTCTGTAACTCTAAAAATTCTGAAAAATTAGGTCAAAATAAAAATTTTGCATATCAGTACTGTGTAAAAATTTCAGAAACATTCGACATTCCAGTAAAAAATGTAAATTCACGCACTACAGGTAAAGTTTCTGTTTTTGCACTGTGCATACCAAACAAGCAATCTAATCATCCTAAAGGCAAATCTTGGCACATTATTTTTATAATACAATGGATTTGTACAAGGGGATAATTATTTTTGTTGAAAAGTTTCTGTAATCAAGGTTCACAAAGTTTCCATGGGCATGAACAAAGTTCAAGGCTAGCTCCCACTTTAACAATGCTCGTCTTTCTCACTTTCGCTTTTCTTTTTGAAAAGTTTTAGCTCCCCTCTATTTTTTGTTTTTAAACTTTATAAAAGCACACAACAGAATAAAATGACTCTCTAAAACTTCAGGGTTGTCTCCTGCTACTTCTTGAGCTTGCGTTGGTTTTTTCCTTGAAGAGGAAAGGGTGATGCAGCAAAGTAGAGATAAGTATTTCCCTCAGTTTGAGAACCAAGGTATCAATCCAGTAGGAGGTACAAGAAAGTCTCCAATCTATGCACCTGCACAAACAATCAAACACTTGCACCCAACACGATAAAGGGGTTGTCAATCCCTTCACGGTCACTTGCAAGGATGAGATCTGATAGAGATAGATATAAAAGATTACTAAAACGTAAAACAAAGTAAAAAACAAAATAAATTGCAGCAAGGTATTTTTGGGTTTTTGGTTTATAGATCTGAAAATATATGATGGAAAATAGACCCAGGAGCCATAGGTTTTACTAGAGGCTTCTCTCTTGAAAGAAAATAATACGGTGGGTGAACAAATTACTGTCGAGCAATTGATAGAAAAGCGCAAAGTTATGACGGTATCCAAGGCAATGATTATGAATATAGGAATCATGTCCGTGTCAAGTAGACCGACTCCTGCCTGCATCTACTACTATTACTCCACACAGCGACCGCTATGCAGCATGCATCTAGAGTATTAAGTTCAAAAGAATGGAGTAATGCCTTAAGTAAGATGACATGATGTAGAGGGATAAACTCAAGCAATA
Organism: Thinopyrum elongatum; assembly: GCA_011799875.1. Classification (NCBI taxonomy): domain Eukaryota; kingdom Viridiplantae; phylum Streptophyta; class Magnoliopsida; order Poales; family Poaceae; genus Thinopyrum; species Thinopyrum elongatum. The sequence goes on from CM022303.1 coordinate 552,741,429, forward strand.
TGATGAAAACCCCATTTTTTACCCTTGATGGCAACAATACAATACGTGCCTTGCTACCCCTACTTTGTCACTGGGTGAGGACACCGCAAGATTGAACCCCAAACTAAGCACCTCTTCCATTGCAAGAAGAACCAATCTAGTTGGCCAAACCAAACCGATAATTCGAAGAGAAATACAAAGATATCAAATCATGCATATAAGAATTCAGAGAAGATTCAAATAATATTCATAGATAATCTGATCATAAATCCACAATTCATCGAATCTCGACAAACACACTGCAAAAGAATATTACATCGGATAGATCTCCAAGAACGTCGAGGAGAACATTGTATTAAAGATCAAAGAGAGAGAAGAAGCCATCTAGCTACTAGCTATGGACCCGTAGGTCTGTGGTAAACTACTCACGCTTCACCGGAAGGGAAATAGAGTTGATGTAGAAGCCCTCCGTGATCGAATCCCCCTCCGGCAGGATGCCGGAAAAGGCCCCAAGATGGGATCTCACGGGTACAGAAGGTTGTGGCGGTGGAAAAGTATTTTGGTGGACGCTTCTGGTCGTGTGGGAATACTTCTGAATTTATAGGCCAAGAATTAGTGTTGGAGGAGCTCCGAGGGGCCCACAAGCCCTCAGGGCACCCCCCTTATGGAGCGCCCCTGAGGCTTGTGGCCTCCTCAGGACTCCTCTGACTTCTTCTCCAAGTCCTACGTGTGTCTTCTGGTCCAAGAAAAATCGTCGCTAAAGTTTTATTCCGTTTGGTATTCCTTTTCTGTAAAACTCAAAAACAAGGAAAAAAACAGAAACTGGCACTAGGCTCTAGGTTAATAAGTTAGTCCCAAAAATAATATAAAATAACATATTAATGCATATAAAACATCCAAAACAGATAATATAATAGCATGGAACAATAAAAAATTATAGATACATTGGAGACGTATCATCTCCCTTGCAGCGCTTTCTTTAAAGCCACTAAGCTAGGCATAAAGTGCTCAAGTCATTGATCCACCCGGATCCCAAGGTATATCAAAGCCAATTTGAATTAACAATGATTTGTAATTTAGTAGTGAGCACAAAGCAACATATATCATGCAATGATGAAGTCTAACTCTCTTCCTATGCATCGGCATGTCATAAAAGAACAATTCATGCACATCAAGTAAGGGCCAATACATAGCATAAACAGTTTCTTGCAATTTTATAGTATTGGAAACGTAGAGAGGTAGAGATGTAGTTCCTCTCTCATAATAATTGCAAGTAGGAGCAGCAAGCACATGCATATTGTATTCATCAAAATCATCATGTGTAGTAGTAAAACGCAACCCATCAATATAATCCTTAATAAGCACAAACTTCTCCAATATAGTGTAGTTGGGAGAATTCAAAAAGATAATAGGACTATCATGTGTGGGTGCAATAGTAACAATTCCATTCTCAACATAAGGAACTATAGCAAGTTCATCTCCATAAGCATAATTCATATTGGCATCATGGCCACAAGCATAGCAAGCATCAATATCATAAAAAAGGGATATTTCAAATGAATCCAAGGGATCATAGCAATTATCATTGCATTCATCGTTCGGTAAGCATGAAGGGAGATTAAACAATGTATCAGTTGAAGAGTTACTCTCATTAGAAGCTGGGCACGGATAGCTAATCCGCTCTTCCTCCCTTTGTTCTTCGCTCTCCTCCTCATCTTTTTCATCAAATGAGCTCACAGTGTCATCAATTTCTTCTTCCATAGATTCCTGCAAAATATTAGTCTCTTCTTGGACAACGGAGACTTTCTCAATAAACTCATCAATATCGGCATTATATTCATAATTCTCATAACAATATTTAAGTATAGCATAATTTTCAGGTCTATAAACAGCATCATCATATTTTTCACACTTTTCAAACAAAGATTCAATTTCATAAGCACACTTAAAAGCAACAAATTCTTCTATTTGTTCCACATCATAGTAATCATATATACCATTAGCATAAGAAGCCAATGTTTTATTATCATTAAATTTACATGAAAAGGGAAGATGTGGAGCCTTCATCCTAGAGCAACAAGTATAATCATATCTCAAGCATAAATTCCAAGCATACCAATGCAACATATGAATTTGATCCCATAAGAGTTTCCCTTTTTGAGTCAAGCGATAATCCCTAAAGTATTCATGTTGATCCAACATGTCTCCCATTATCAAGTTGAATGGGGTTTTCTCAGGATTATCAAAGTAGTGTTTAATATTTTCCACATAACGAGCATCGAGGGTTTTAGGAGGTTCCCCATCTCCATCAGTAGCAAGTACACTTTTTTTTGGTATTTCATGTTCCATATCCATAACTAAAGATAGAGAACAACTTAGAAAAGAAAATAAAATCTACGCAGTGATAAAGCAAACAAGCACACACGAGAATATACACCCCATGCTATTGCTCCCCGGCAATGACGCCAGAAAAAGGTCTTGATAACGCACAAGTATAGGGGAACAATTGTAGCCTTTCTCGATAAGTAAGAGTGTCGAACCCAACGAGGAGCTAAAGGTAGAACAAATATTCCCTCAAGTTCTATCGACCACCGATACAACTCTACGCACGCTTAACGTTCACTTTACCTAGAGCAAGTATGAAACTAGAAGTACTTTGTAGGTGCAAAGGGATAGGTTTTCAAGATAATAAAGAACACATAAATAAAAGCTAGGGGCTGTTTAGATAAAGAAACAATTAAGTTATTTTTAGTAGAGAGCTTTTTGTCACAAGAAAGTTATTTGTCCCTAGGCAATCGATAACTAGACCGGTAATCATTATTGCAATTTTATATGAGGGAGAGGCATAAGCTAACATACTTTCTCTACTTGGATCATATGCACTTATGATTGGAACTCTAGCAAGCATCCGCAACTACTAAAGATCATTAAGGTAAAACCCAACCATAGCATTAAAGTATCAAGTCCTCTTTACTCCCATACGCAAACAACCTACTTACTCGGGTCTGTGCTTCTGTCACTCACACCACCAACCATAAGCGAATCATGAACATATTGCAAACCCTACAGCAGGGATCCCTCACGCTTAGGCGACACGGAGAGCACCATAGGATAGCACTAATAATAAAACATACAACTCAAACCAATCACGATCATCAATCAACCCATAGGACAAAAGGATCTACTCAAAACATCATATGATAACCATACATCATTGGGAAATAATATATAGCGTTGAGAACCATGTTTAAGTAGAGATTACAGCGGGGAGAAGAGGTGTTACACCGCTGCATAGATGGGGGAGAGTTGGTGATGACGGCGGCGAAGTTGTTGGTGTAGATCGCCATCACGATGATGGCCCCGACGGTGTTTCGGCGCCACCGGGAGAGAGGGGGAGAGAGACCCCCCTCCTTCTTCTTCTTCCTTGACCTCCCCCCTAGATGGGAGGAGGGTTTCCCCTCTGGTCCATGGCCTCCATGGTAGCGGAGGGGAGGGAGCCCCTCCGAGATTGGCTCTCTCTCTCTATTTCCTTCTGTTTCTGCGTTCCTGTTTTCTGGCCTTTCACCATTTCTTAAATTCTTGGAGATCCATAACTCCGATTAGGCTGAAATTTTAACACGATTTTTATCCGGATATTATCTTTCTTGCGGCCGAAGAAGGGCACCAACCACCTTACGGGGTGGCCATAAGCCTGCCAGGCGCGCCCAGGGTAGGGGGCACGCCCCTAGGGCTTGTGGGCCCCTCGGGCATCATCTCGTGTTGATCCTTTTTCCCAAAAATCACATATATTTCAAAAAAGGAAATCCGTAATTTTTTATCGTGTTTGGACTCTGTTTGATATGGATATTCTATGAAACAAAAAACATACAACAAACAGGAACTGGCACTGGGCACTGGATCAATATGTTAGTCCCAAAAATAATATAAAAAGTTGCCAAAAGTATATGAAAGTTGTAGAATATTGGCATGAAAGAATCAAAAATTATAGATACGATGGAGATGTATCAACAAGTGACTGGTGTCGCGATGCGGTGGAGCGGTGGTAACTGGCCTGTGCCTGCCGGAGGCAGGGCTTGCTGGGCCTTCTTGGAGGGGTGTGTGCTTCGGTCTCCGGTTGCCCCGGAGGCGCAGCTGGCGCGGTTTGGCTTTGCTCTTCTTTGCTGCATCGACTCTGCCGGCCTCACCTGACCAGTAGAGGATGCTTCTTTTAGAATCCTTGCTTTGTACGTTGGCTTGGTCTTCTTGATCCGCTCCTTGATCTCACGAAGAGCGGTTGCTCTGGCTTGGCCTTGCATTACACGTTGGTGCTGGACACATGATTGTCAGCACGCCTGTGTATGGGTCCGGTCAACAAATGCAAATGTTTGTTGCACCGACACATTATGACATGATAATTCCATATGTTTGTAAGTTCTATCTAGTCTACGGCTTTCGTTCTTCGAACGAAGGAGCGCCAGGCTCCCAAGTTCATCACTAGTTCTCTCGCTCTCTTCAAAAGAAATATTAACACTTCGGTTTTCAGGATTCCTTTTGGCAGGCTTCTTTGATTCAACCCAATGTTGCAGGATTTATTTTGAAGGATTTGAGTCCTTAGAAAAAAACATGTGTAGTTTGTTTGATTTTCATCGCGGTATTTGAGTTCATAGAAAATTTCCATAAGGATTTATTTGCACTCTATTTGGAGTAAAAATTTCATCCACTGGTACAATTCTTCTATTTTCCCTAGTTTTCAAACACTCATTGGTACTGAAGTTTTTACATCTTATAAGATGAATTGGAATCCTTATGATTTTTTTCTTTGTTTGCTTTAATTTATATGTCAGAATTAGTTTTGGATTTTTTCTCAAAGGATCCCTTTACACTAGGGGCTTCTTTGATTCAACCGATTTCCGTAGGATTTTTTTGGGAGGATTTTAATCTTAAGACAAATTTCCTGTCTAGTTAGTTTGATTTGCATTGTAGGATTTGAACTCAGTAAAATTTCATAAGGATTTCTATGCACACTATTTTGTAGGAAAAATTTGATCGACTGACACAATGTGAAAGATCGAGAAGAGGGGTCTAGAGGAGGGGGGATTAGACCCTTAACAAGTAAAAGTAGCAGTTCTAAAGTTTCTTCAAGTTAAGGTTGAGTTTAGCACATGTTAAAGGGCACACAATACATTTTGCACAAGCATAGCAAGAGTATAGGTAGCGGAAAGAGTAAAGCATGCAAGTGCAAGATTGTAAAAGAGATGGGAATTCGAATGAGCAAACGCAATGGAGACGTGGAGATTTTTGGAGTGGTTCCGATAGGTGATGCTATCGTATGTCCATGTTGATGGAGACTTAAACCCACGGAGAGTAACGGTTGCGCGAGTCCATGGAGGGCTCCACCCACAAAGGGTCCACGAAGAAGCAACCTTGTCTATTCCACCATGGCCCATGTCCACGAAGGACTAGCCTGATACGTCCATTTTGTATCATGCTTTTATATTGATATTTATTGCATTGTGGGCTGTTATTACACATTATGGTAGAATACTTATGCCTTTTCTCTCTTATTTTACAAGGTTTACACAAAGAGGGAGAATGCCGGCAGCTGGAATTCTAGACCGGAAAGGAGCAAATCTGAGAGACCTATTCTTCACAACTCCAAAAGTCCTGAAAATTTACGGAGAATTATTTTGGAATATATAAAAAATATTGGGAGAAAGAAAATACCAGAGGGGACCCACCAGGTGGCCACAAGCCTGGGGGCGTGCCCTACCCCCCTGGGCGTGCCCCTAGGGCTTGTGGGCCCCCTGGCAGGTCTCCGGTGCCCATCTTCTGCTATATGGAGGGTTTTGACCTGAAAAAAAGTCATAAGGAAGCTTTCGGGAAGAAGCGCCACCGTCTCAAGGCGGAACCTGGGCAGAAGCAATCTAGGGCTCCGGCGGAGCTATTCTGCCGGGGAAACTTCCCTCCAAGAGGGGGAAATCGAAGCCATCGTCATCACCAACGATCCTCTCATCGAGAGGGGGTCAATCTCCATCAACATCTTCACCAGCACATGAAGGAAATATGCCCTAGAGGCAATCATCAAGTTGTTATTTTATATTTCCTTATTCATGATAAAGGTTTATTATTCATGCTAGAATTGTATTGATCGGAAACTTAAATACATGTGTGAATGCATAAACAAATACCGTCTCCCTAGTAAGCCTCTACTAGACTAGCTCGTTGATCAAAGATGGTTAAGGTTTCCTAACCATAGACATGTGTTGTCATTTGATAATGGGATCACATCATTAGGAGAATGATGTGATGGACAAGACCCATCTGTTAGCTTAGCGTAATGATCGTTCAGTTTATTGCTATTGCTTTCGTCATGTCAAATACATATTCCTTCGACTATGAGATTATGCAACTCCTGGATACCGGAGGAATACCTTGTGTGCTATCAAACGTCACAACGTAACTGGGTGATCATAAAGATGCTCTACAGGTATCTCCGAAGGTGTTTGTTGAGTTGGCATAGATCGAGATTAGGATTTGTCACTCTGAGTATCGGAGAGGTGTCTCTGAAGGAAATATGCCCTAGAGGCAATAATAAAGTTGTTATTTTATATTTCCTTATTCATGATAAAGGTTTATTATTCATGCTAGAATTGTATTGATCGGAAACTTAAATACATGTGTGAATACATAAAAAAAACACCGTGTCCCTAGTGAGCCTCTACTTGACTAGCTCGTTGATCAAAGATGGTTAAGGTTTCCTAACCATAGACATGAGTTGTCATTTGATAACGGGATCACATCATTAGGAGAATGATGTGATGGACAAGACCCATCTGTTAGCTTAGCATAATGATCGTTCAGTTTTATTGCTATTGCTTTCTTCATGTCAAATACATATTCCTTCGACTATGAGATTATGCAACTCCCGGATACCAGAGGAATGCCTTGTGTGCTATCAAATGTCACAACGTAACTGGGTGATTATAAAGATGCTCTACAGGTATCTCCGAAGGTGTCTGTTGAGTTGGCATAGATCGAGATTAGGATTTGTCACTCCGAGTATCGGAGAGGTATCTCTGGGCCCTCTCGGTAATACACATCATAAGCTTGCAAGCAAATGACTAAGGAGTTAGTCATGAGGTGATGTATTATGGAACAAGTAAAGAGACTTGCCGGTAACGAGATTGAACTAGGTATGAAGATACCGACGATCGAATCTCAGGCAAGTAACATACCGATGGACAAAGGGAATTACGTATGTTGTCATAGCGGTTCGACTGATAAAGATCTTCATAGAATATGTAGGAGCCAATATGAGCATCCAGGTTCCGCTATTGGTTATTGACCGGAGAGGTGTCTCGGTCATGTCTACATAGTTCTCGAACCCGTAGGGTCCGCACGCTTAACGTTCGATGACGATATTGTATTATATGAGTTATGTGATTTGGTGACCGAATGTTGTTCGGAGTACCGGATGAGATCACGGACATGACGAGGAATCTCGAAATGTTCGAGAGGTAAAGATTGATATATAGGACGATAGTATTCGGATACCGGAAGTGTTCCGGAGGGTACCGGGTACATATCGGGTCACCGGAAGGGGTTCTGGGCACCCCCGGCAAAAGATATGGGCCTAATGGGCCTAGAGGGGAAATGCACCAGCCACCAGGGGCTGGTGCGCCCCCCATATGGGCCGAACTAGAGGAGAAGGAAAGAGGGGAAGGGAGAAGGAAAGGGGAGGGATTCAGCCTCCCCCTTCCTTCCCTCCTCCCTCCTCTTTCCTTCCCCCTCCGGCAGATAAGGAAGGGGGGCGCCGGCCATAGGAAGGCCCCAAGTAGGATTCGGCCTACTTGGGCGCCTCCTTGGCTGCCTCCCCTCTCCCTCCCACCTATATATATGTGGGGGGGGCCGCCCCTAGCACAGAGAACATCAATTGTTAGCCGTGTGCGGCGCCCCCCTCCACAGTTTACACCCCAGGTCATATTCTCGCGGTGCTTAGGCGAAGCCCTGCGCGGATCACATCACCATCACCGTCACCACGCCGTCGTGCTGACGGAACTCATCTACTACCTCGACACCTTGCTGGATCAAGAAGGCGAGGGACGTCATCGAGCTGAACGTGTGCAGAACTCGGAGGTTCCGTATGTTCGGTACTCGATCGGTGGAGCGCGAAGAAAGTTCGACTACATCAACTGCGTTGTGAAACGCTTCCGCTTACGATCTACGAGGGTACGTAGACACACTCTCCCCCTCGTTGCTATACATCTCCATGGATAGATCATTGCGTGTGCGTAGAATTTTTTTTGTTTTCCATGCAACGTTTCCCAACAGTGGTATCAGAGCCAGGTTTATGCGTAGATGATATGCATGAGTAGAACACAAAGAGTTGTGGGCGGTGATAGTCATACTGCTTACCACCAATGTCTTATTTTGATTCGGCGGTATTGTGGGATGAAGCGGCCCGGACCAACCTTACATGTCCACGCACATGAGACCGGTTCCATCGACAGACATGCAACTAGTTTTGCATAAAGGTGGCTGGCGGGTGTCTGTTTCTCCTACTTTAGTTGAATCGAATTTGACTACGGCCGGTCCTTGAAGAAGGTTAGAACAGCAAACTTGACGAAACACCGTTGTCGTTTGATGCGTAGGTAAGAACAGTTCTTGCTAGAAGCCCGTAGCAGCCACGTAAAACTTGCAACAACAAAGTAGAGGACGTCTAACTTGTTTTTGCAGGGCATGTTGTGATGTGATATGGTCAAGACATGATGTGATATACGTTGTTGTATGAGATGATCATGTTTTGTAAAAGTTATCGGCAACCGGCAGGAGCCTTATGGTTGTCTCTTTATTGTATGAAATGCATACGCCATGTAATTGCTTTACTTTATCACTATGCGTTAGCGATAGTTGTAGAAGCAATAGTTGGTGACGACCACGACGCAACAATGGAGATCAAGGTGTCGAGCCGGTGACTATGGAGATCATGACGATGCTTTGGCGATGGAGATCAAAAGCACAAGATGATGATATTTTGATTGCATGTGATGTTTATCTTTTATGCATCTTATTTTGCTTAGTACGGCGGTAGCATTATAAGATGATCCCTTCACTAAATTTCAAGGTATAAGTGTTCTCCCTGAGTATGCACCGTTGCGACAGTTCATCGTGTTGAGGCACCACGTGATGATCGGGTGTGATAGACTCTACATTCACATACAACGGGTGCAAGATAGTTTTGCACATGCAGAATACTTGGGTTAAACTTGACAAGCCTAGCATGTAGAGACATGGCCTCGGAACACTGGAGACCGAAAGGCCGAACGTGAATCATATAGTAGATATGATCAACATAGAGATTTTCACCATTGATGACTACTCCATCTCACGTGATGATCGGACATGGTTTAGTTGATTTGGATCACGTATCATTTAGATGACATGAGGGATGTCTATCTAAGTGGGAGTTCTTAAGTAATTTGATTAATTGAGCTTAATTTATCATGAACTTAGTCCTGATAGTATTTGCATATCTATGTTGTAGATCAATAGCTCGCGATATAGCTCCTATATATTTTTGATATGTTCCTAGAGAAAAATAAGTTGAAAGATGATGGTAGCAATAATGCGGACTAGGTCCGTGATCTGAGGATTATCCTCATTGCTGCACAGAAGAATTATGTCCTTGATTCACCGCTAGGTGACAGACCTATTGCAGGAGCTGATGCAGACGTTATGAACGTTTTTACAAGCTCGATATGATGACTACTTGATAGTTTAGTGCGCCATGCTTTACGGCTTAGTATCGGAGCTCCAAAGATGTTTTGAACGCCACGGAGCATATGAGATGTTCAAAGAGCTGAAATTGGTATTTCAGACTCATGCCCGTGTCGAGAGGTATGAGACCTCTGACAAGTACTTTGCCTACAAGATGGAGGAGAATAGCTCAGCTAGTGAGCATGTGTTCAGAATGTCTGAGTACTACAATCGCTTGAATCAAGTGGGAGTTAATCTTCCAGATAAGATAGTGATTGACAGAGTTCTCTAGTCACTATCACTAAGCTACTAGAACTTCGTGATGAACTATAATATGCAAGGGATGACGAAAAAGATTCCCGAGCTCTTCACGATGCTGAAATCGGCGAAGGTAGAAATCAAGTAAGAGCATCAAGTTTTGATGGTTAACAAGACCACTAGTTTCAAGAAAAAGGGCAAGGGAAATAAAGGGAACTTCAAGAAGAATGGCAAGCAAGTTGCCGCTCCCATGAAGAAGCCCAAAGCTGGACCCAAGCCTAAAATTGAGTGCTTCTACTGCAAAGGAAATGGTCACTGGAAGCGGAACTTCCCCAAAAACTTGGCGGATAAGAAGGATGGCAAAGTGAAGAAAGGTATATTTGATATACATGTTATTGATGTGTACTTTACTAGTGTTCATAGTAGCTCCTGGGTATTTTATACCGGTTCAGTTGCTAAGATTTGTAACTCAAAACAGGAGTTGCAAAATGAACAAAGACTAGTTAAGGGCAAGGTGACGATGTGTGTTGGAAGTGATTCCAAGGTTGATAAGATCACCATCGCAGACTCCCTTTACCTTCGGGATTAATGTTGAGCCTAAATAAATGTTATTTGGTGTTTGTGTTGAGCATGAATATGATTGGATCATGTTTATTGCAATACGTTTATTCATTTAAGTCAAAGAATAATTGTTGTTCTGTTTACATGAATAAAACCTTCTATGGTCTTACACTCAATATAAATGGTTTATTGAATCTCAATCGTAGTGATACACATATTCATAATATTGATGCCAAAAGATGCAAAGTAGATAACGATAGTGCAACATGTTTGTGGCACTGCCGTTTAGGTCATACTAGTGTAAAGCGCATGAAGAAACTCCATACAGATGGACTTTTGGAATCACTTGATTATGAATCATTTGATACTTGCGAACCATGCCTCATGGGCAAGATGACTAAAACTCTGTTCTCCGGAACAATGGAGTGAGCTAATGACTTATTGGAAATAATACATACCGATGTATGCGGTCCGATGAGTGTTGAAGCACGCGGCGGGTATCATTATTTTCTGACCTTCACAGATGATTTGAGTAGGTATGGGTATATCTACTTAATGAAACACAAGTCTGAATCATTTGAAAAGTTCAAAGAATTTCAGAGTGAAGTAGAGAATCATCGTAATAGGAAAATAAAATTTTCTATGATCTGATCGAGGAGGTGAATATTTGAGTTACGAGTTTGGCCTTCATTTAAAACAATGTGGAATAGTTTCACAACTCACGCCATCTGGAACACCACAGCATAATGGTGTGTCCGAACGTCGTAACCATACTTTATTTGATATGGTGCGTTCTATGATGTCTCTTACTGATTTACCACTATCGTTTTGGGGTTACGCATTAGTGACAGCTGCATTCATGTTAAATAGGGCACCGTCTGAATCCATTGAGACGACACCGTATGAACTATGGTTTGGCAAGAAACCTAAACTGTCATTTCTTAAAGTTTGGGGTTGCGACACTTATGTCAAAAGGCTTCAGCCTGATAAGCTCGAACCCAAATTGGAGAAGTGCGTCTTCATAGGATACCCTAAGGAAACAATTGGGTACACCTTCTACCACAGATCCGAAGGCAAGATCTTTAATGGAACCTTTCTAGAGAAGGAGTTTCTCTCGAATGAAGTAAGTGGGAGGAAAGTAGAACTTGATGAGGTAATCGTACCTTCTCTCGAATTGGAAAGTAGTTCATCAGAAAAAACCGTTCCCATGATGCCTACACCAACTAGAGAGGAAGCTAATGATGATGATCATGAAACTTCAGATCAAGTTACTATAGAACTTCGTAGGTCAACCAGAACATGATCCGCACCAGAGTGGTACGGGAATCCTGTACTGGAAGTCATGTTACTAGACCAAGGCGAACCTACGAACTATGAAGAAGTTATGATGAGCCCAGATTCTGACAGGTGGCTTGAGGCCATGAAATCTGAGATAGGATCCATGTATGAGAACAAAGTGTGGACTTTGGTGGATTTGCCCGATGATCGGCAAGCCATAGAAAATAAATGGATCTTCAAGAAGAAGACTGATGCCGATGGTAATGTTACTGTCTATAAAGCTCGACTTGTCGCAAAAGGTTTTTGACAAGTTCAAGGGGTTGACTACGATGAGACTTTCTCACCCGTAGCGATGCTTAAGTATGTCCGAATCATGTTATCAATTGCCGCATTTTATGATTATGAAATCTGGCAAATGGACATCAAAACTGCATTCCTTAATGGATATCTCAAAGAAGAGTTGTATATGATGCAACCAGAAGGTTTTGTCGATCCTAAAAGTGCTGACAAAGTGTGCAAGCTCCAGCGATCCATCTATGGACTGGTGCAAGCATCTCGGAGTTGGAATATACGCTTTGATGAGGTGATCAAAGCATATGGTTTTATACAGACTTACGGTGTAGCCTGTATTTACAAGAAAGTGAGTGGGAGCTCTGTAGCATTTCTGATATTATATGTGGATGGCATATTGTTGATTGGAAATGATATAGAATTTCTGGATAGCATAAAAGGATACTTGAATAAGAATTTTTCAATGAAAGACCTCTGTGAAGCTACTTACGTATTGAGCATCAAGATCTATAGGGATAGATCGAGACGCTTAATAGGACTTTCACAAAGCACATACCTTGACAAAGTTTTGAAGGAGTTCAAAATGGGTCAGTCAAAGAAAGGGTTCTTGCCTGTATTCAAGGTGTAAAATTGAGTAAGACTCAAAGCCCGACCACGGCAAAAGATAGAGAAAGAATGAAAGTCATTCCCTATGCCTCAGCCATAGGTTCTATAAAGTATGCCATGCTATGTACCAAACATGTTGTGTACCTTGCCATGAGTTTGGCAAGGGGGTACAATAGTGATCCAGAAGTAGATCACTAGACAGTGGTCAAAATTATCCTTAGAGGACTAAGGAAATATTTCTTGGTTATGGAGGTGATAAAGAGTTCGTCGTAAAGAGTTACGTCGATGCAAACTTTTACACCGATCCAGATGACTCTGGATACATATTGAAAGTGGGAGCAATTAGCTAGAGTAGCGCCATGCAGAGCATTGTAGACATAGAAATTTGCAAATATACATACGGATCTAAATGTGACAGACCCGTTGACTAAACTTCTCTCACAAGCAAAACATGATCACACCTTAGTACTCTTTGGGTGTTAATCACATGGCGATGTGAACTAGATTATTGACTCTAGTAAACCCTTTGGGTGTTGGTCACATGGCGATGTGAACTATGGGTGTTAATCACATGACGATGTGAACTATTGGTGTTAAATCACATGGCGATGTGAACTAGATTATTGACTCTAGTGCAAGCGGGAGACTGAAGGAAATATGCCCTAGAGGCAATAATAAAGTTGTTATTTTATATTTCCTTATTCATGATAAAGGTTTATTATTCATGCTAGAATTGTATTGATCGAAAACTTAAATACATGTGTGAATACATAAACAAACACCATGTCCCTAGTGAGCCTCTACTTGACTAGCTCGTTGATCAAAGATGGTTAAGGTTTCCTAACCATAGACATGAGTTGTCATTTGATAACGGGATCACATCATTAGGAGAATGATGTGATGGACAAGACCCATCCGTTAGCTTAGCATAATGATCGTTCAGTTTTATTGCTACTGCTTTCTTCATGTCAAATACATATTCCTTCGACTATGAGATTATGCAACTCCCGGATACCAGAGGAATGCCTTGTGTGCTATCAAACGTCACAACGTAACTGGGTGATTATAAAGATGCTCTATAGGTATCTCCGAAGGTGTCTGTTGAGTTGGCATAGATCGAGATTAGGATTTGTCACTCCGAGTATCGGAGAGGTATCTCTGGGCCCTCTCGGTAATACACATCATAAGCTTGCAAGCAAACGACTAAGGAGTTAGTCACGAGGTGATGTATTACGGAACGAGTAAAGAGACTTGCTGGTAACGAGATTGAACTAGGTATGAAGATACCGACGATCGAATCTCGGGCAAGTAACATACCGATGGACAAAGGGAATTACGTACGTTGTCATAGCGGTTCTACCGATAAAGACCTTCATAGAATATGTAGGAGCCAATATGAGCATCCAGGTTCCTCTATTGGTTATTGACCGGAGAGGTATCTCGGTCATGTCTACATAATTCTCGAACCTGTAGGGTCCGCACGCTTAACGTTCGATGACGATATTGTATTATATGAGTTATGTGATTTGGTGACCGAATGTTGTTCGGAGTCCCAGATGAGATCACGGACATGACGAGGAGTCTCGAAATGGTCGAGAGGTAAAGATTGGTATATAGGACGATAGTATTCGGACACCGAAAGTGTTCCGGAGGGTAGCGGGTACATATCGGGTCACCGGAAGGGGTTCCGAGCACCCCCGGCAAAAGATATGGGCCTAATGGGCCAAGAGGGGAAACGCACCAGCCACCAGTGGCTGGTGCGCCCCCCATATGGGCCGAACCAAAGGAGAAGGAAAGAGGGGAAGGGAGAAGGAAAGGGGAGGGATTCGGCCTCCCCCTTCCTTCCCTCCTCCCTCCTCTTTCCTTCCCCCTTCGGTAGATAAGGAAGGGGGGCGCCGGCCATAGGAAGGCCCCAAGTAGGATTCGGCCTACTTGGGTGCCTCCCCTCTCCCTCCCACCTATATATATGTGGGGGGGGGGGGGGCGCCCCTAGCACAGAGAACATCAATTCTTAGCCGTGTGCGGCGCCCCCCTCCACAGTTTACACCCCCGGCCATATTCTCGCGGTGCTTAGGCGAAGCCCTGCACGGATCACATCACCATCACCGTCAGCACCGTCGTGCTAACGGAACTCATCTACTACCTCGACACCTTGCTGGATCAAGAAGGCGAGGGACGTCATCGAGCTGAACGTGTGCAGAACTCGGAGGTGCCGTACGTTCGGTACTCGATTGGTGGAGCACAAAGAAAGTTCGACTACATCAACCGCGTTGTGAAACACTTCCGCTTACGGTCTACGAGGGTACATAGACACACTCTCCCCCTCATTGCTATACATCTCTATGGATAGATCATTGCGTGTGCGTAGAATTTTTTTTGTTTTCCATGCAACGTTTCCGAACAATCTCTGGGACCTCTCGGTAATACACATCATAAGGTTATAAGCAAATGACTAAGGAGTTAGTTATGAGGTGATGTATTATGGAACGAGTAAAGAGACTTGCCGGTAACGAGATTGAACTAGGTATGAAGATACCGATGATCGAATCTCGGGCAAGTAACATACCGACGGACAAAGGGAATTACGTATGTTGTCATAACGGTTTGACCGATAAAGATCTTCATAGAATATGTAGGAGCCAATATGGGCATCCAAGTTCCGCTATTGGTTATTGACCGAAGAGGTGTATCGGTCATGTCTACATAGTTCTCGAACCCGTAGGGTCCACACACTTAACGTTCGTTGACGATATAATGTTATATGAGTTATATGTTTTGATGACCGAATGTTGTTTGGAGTCCTGGATGAGATCACGAACATGACGAGGAGTCTTGAAATGGTCGAGAGGTAAAGATTGATATATAGGACGATGGTATTCGGACACCGGAATAGTTTCG
Source organism: Thinopyrum elongatum (assembly GCA_011799875.1). Lineage (NCBI taxonomy): Eukaryota > Viridiplantae > Streptophyta > Magnoliopsida > Poales > Poaceae > Thinopyrum > Thinopyrum elongatum. Next base: position 552,757,035 of record CM022303.1, read on the forward strand.
GAGTGCACCGGTACTCATCGGGTCACCAGAAGGGGTTCCGGGCACTCCCGGTAGGTGTTATGGGCCTAATGGACCAAGGGAGGGACAGACCAGCCCACAGGGGGCTGGTGCGCCCCTCTCCCTGGCCGGCCAGCCCTAGGGAAGGAAAGGGGGAGGGCTAGCCCCTCCTGCCTTCCCCTCTCATGGGATAAAGGAAAGGGGGGGGGGGCGCCTCCCTCCACTTCCTTTCCCCCGCACCTATATATGGAAGGGGGGCGCGTGGCTAGGGGAGGACCCCAAGTAGGATTCGTCCTACTTGGGGCGCCTCCTTGGCTGCCCCTCCCACCTATATATATGTGGGGGGGGGGCGCCTAGCACACCAGAACATCATCTTAGCCGTGTGCGGCGCCCCCCTCCTACACCCCCGGCCATATTTTCGTAGTGCTTAGGAGAAGCCCTGCAGAGATCACTTCACCATCACCGTCACCACGCCGTCATGCTGCCAGAACTCATCCACTACCTCATCGTCTTGCTGGATCAAGAAGACGGAGGACGTCATTTAGCTGAACGTGTGCTGAACGCGGAGGTGCCGTACGTTCGGTGCTCGATCGGTTGGAACACGAAGAAGTTTGACTACATCAACCGCGTTGTCAAACGCTTCTGCTTACAGTCTACGAGGGTACGTAGACACACTCTCCCCTCTCATTGCTATGCATCTCCAGGGATAGATCTTGCGTGTGTATAGAAATTTTTTGTTTTCCATGCAACGTTTCCCAACAGTGGCATCCGAGCCAGGTCTATGTGTAGATGATATGCACGAGTAGAACACAAAGAGTTGTGGGCGGTGATAGTCATACTACATACCACCAACGTCTTATTTTGATTCGGCGGTATTGTGGGATGAAGCGGCCCGGACCAACCTTACATGTCCACGCACATGAGACTGGTTCCACCGACAGACATGCAACTAGTTTTGCATAAAGGTGGCTGGCGGGTGTCTGTTTCTCCTACTTTAGTTGAATCGAATTTGACTACGGCCGGTCCTTGAAGAAGGTTAAAACAGCAAACTTGATGAAACACCGTTGTGGTTTTTTGTGTAGGTAAGAATGGTTCTTGCTAGAAGCCCATAGCAGCCATGTAAAACTTGCAACAACAACAAAGTAGAGGACATCTAACTTGTTTTTGCAAGGCATGTTGTGATGTGATATGGTCAAGATATGATGTGATATATGTTGATGTATGAGATGATCATGTTTCGTAATATGGACAACTGGCAGGAGCCTTAGGGTTGTCTCTTTATTGTATGAAGTGCAAAGGCCATGTAATTGATTTACTTTATCACTATGCGTTAGCGATAGTTGTAGAAGCAATAGTTGACGAGACGACCCCGACGCAAAGATGGAGATCAAGGTGTCGAGCCGGTGATGATGGATATCATGACGATGCTTTGGAGATGGAGATCAAAAGCACAAGATGATGATGGCCATATCATGTCACATATTTTGATTGCATGTGATGTTTATCCTTTATGCATCTTATTTTGCTTAGAGCGGCGGTAGTATTATAAGATGATCCCTTCACTAAATTTCAAGATAAAAGTGTTCTCCCCGAGTATGCATTGTTGCCAAAGTTCGTCGTTTCAAAGCACCACGTGATGATCGGGTGTGATAGACTCTACGTTCACATACAACGGGTGTAAGATAGTTTTACACATGCAGAATACTTGGGTTAAACTTGACGAGCCTAGCATGTACAGACATGGTCTCGGAACACTGGAGACCGAAAGGTCGAACGTGAGTCATATAGTAGATATGATCAACATAGAGATGTTCACCATTGATGACTACCCCATCTCACGTGATGATCGGACATGGGTTAGTTGATTTGGATCATGTATCACTTAGATAACTTGAGGGATGTTTATTTAAGTGGGAGTTCATTAGTAATTTGATTAATTAAATTTAATTTATCATGAACTTAGTCTTATAGTTTTGCATATCTATGTTTTAGATCAATGGCCCGAGCTACCGTTCCCCTGAATTTTAATGCGTTCCTAGAGAAAGCTAAGTTGAAAGATGATGGTAGAAACTACACAGACTGCGTCCGTAACTTGAGGATTATCCTCATTGCTGCACAGAAGAATTATGTCCTTGATGCACCGCTAGGTGAAAGGCCTGCTGCAGGAGCTGAAGCTAATGTTATGAACGTCTGGCAAGCTTGATCTGATGACTACTCAATAGTTCAGTGTGCCATGCTTTACGGCTTAGAACCGGGACTTCAAAGACGTTTTGAACGTCATGGAGCATATGAGATGTTCCAGGAGTTGAAGTTAATATTTCAAGCAAATGCCCGGGTTGAGAGATATGAAGTCTCCAACAAGTTCTATAGCTGCAAGATGGAGGAGAACAGTTCTTTCAGTGAACACATACTCAAAATGTCTGGGTATCATAACCACTTGACTCAGCTGGGAGTTGATCTTCCAGTTGATAGTGTTATTGACAGAGTTCTTCAATCACTGCCACCAAGCTACAAAGGCTTTGTGATGAACTATAATATGCAAGGGATGAATAAAACGATTCCTGAGCTCTTCGCAATGCTTAAGGCCGCGGAGGTAGAAATCATGAAGGAGCATCAAGTGTTGATGGTTAACAAGACCACTAGTTTCAAGAAAAAGGGCAAGGGAAAGAAAGGGAACTTCAAGAAGAATGGCAAGCAAGTTGCCACTCCCGAGAAGAAGCCCAAAGCTGGACCCAATCCTGAAACTGAGTGCTTCTACTGCAAAGGGACTGGTCACTGGAAGCGGAACTGCCCCAAATACTTGGCGGATAAGAAGGATGGCAAAGTGAACAAATGTATATTTGATATACATGTTATTGATGTGTACCTTACTAATGCTCGTAGCAGAGCCTGGGTATTTGATACTGGTTCGGTTGCTCATATTTGTAACTCGAAACATGAGCTGCAGAATAAACGAAGATTGGCTAAGGACGAGGTGACGATGCGCGTCGGAAATGGTTCCAAGGTTGATGCGATTGCCGTCGGCACGCTACCTCTACATCTACCTTCGGGATTAGTTTTAGACCTGAATAATTGTTATTTGGTTCTCGCGTTGAGCATGAACATTATATCTGGATCTTGTTTATTGCGAGATGGTTATTCATTTAAATCGGAGAATAATGGTTGTTCTATTTATATGAGTAATATCTTTTATGGTCATGCACCCTTAATGAGTGGTCTATTCTTGTTGAATCTCGATCATAGTGATACACATATTCATAATATTGATGCCAAAAGATGCGAAGTTGATAATGATAGTGCAACATACTTGTGGCACTTTCGTTTAGGTCATATTGGTGTAAAGCGCATGAAGAAACTCCATGCAGATGGACTTTTGGAATCACTTGATTATGAATCATTTGATACTTGCGAACCATGCCTCATGGGCAAGATGACTAAAACTCTTTTCTCCGGAACAATGGAGCGAGCTAATGACTTATTGGAAATAATACATACCGATGTATGCAGTCCGATGAGTGTTGAGGCACGCGGTGGGTATCGTTATTTTCTGACCTTCACAGATGATTTGAGTAGGTATGGGTATATCTACTTAATGAAACACAAGTCTGAAACATTTGAAAAGTTCAAAGAATTTCAGAGTGAAGTGGAGAATCATCGTAACAAGAAAATAAAGTTTGTACGATCTGATTGCGGAGGCGAATATTTGAGTTACGAGTTTGGCCTTCATTTAAAACAATGTGGAATTGTTTCACAACTCACGCCACCTGGAACACCACAGCGTAATGGTGTGTCCGAACGTCGTAACCGTACTTTATTAGATATGGTGCGATCTATGATGTCTCTTACCGATTTACCACTATCGTTTTGGGGTTATGTATTAGAGACAGCCGCATTCATGTTAAATAGGGCACCGTCTAAATCCGTTGAGACGACACCGTATGAACTATGGTTTGGCAAGAAACCTAAGTTGTTGTTTCTTAAAGTTTGGGGTTGCGACACTTATGTCAAAAGGCTTCAGCCTGATAAGCTCGAACCCAAATCAGAGAAGTGCGTCTTCATAGGATACCCTAAGGAAACAATTGGGTACACCTTCTACCACAGATCCGAAGTCAAGATCTTTGTTGCCAAGAATGGAACCTTTCTAGAGAAGGAGTTTCTCTCGAAAGAAGTGAGTGGCTGGAAAGTAGAACTTGATGAGGTAATTGTACCTTCTCTCGAATTGGAAAGTAGCACATCACAAAAAACCGTTCCCGTGTTGCCTACACCAACTAGAGAGGAAGCAAATGATAATGATCATGAAACTTTAGATCAAGTTACTACTGAACCTCATAGGTCGACTAGAGCACGATCCGCACCAGAGTGGTACGGTAATCCTATTCTGGAAGTCATGTTATTAGACCAAGGCGAACCTACGAACTATGAAGAAGCTATGATGAGCCCAGATTTCGATAAATGGCTTGAGGCCATGAAATCTAAGATAGGATCCATGTATGAGAACAAAGTATGGACTTTGGTGAACTTTCCCGATGATCGGCAAGCCATAGAAAATAAATGGATCTTTAAGAAGAAGGCTGACGCTGATGGTAATGTTACTGTCTAAAATGCTCGACTTGTCGCGAAAGGTTTTCGACAAGTTCAAGGAGTTGACTACGATGAGACTTTCTCACCCGTAGCGATGCTTAAGTCTGTCCGAATCATGTTAGCAATTGCCGCATTTTATGATTATGAAATTTTGCAAATGGATGTCAAAACTGCATTCCTTAATGGATTTCTTAAAGAAGAGTTGTATATGATGCAACCAGAAGGTTTTGTCGATCCTAAAGGTGCTAACAAAGTGTGCAAGCTCCAGCGATCCATCTATGGACTGGTGCAAGCATCTCGGAGTTGGAATATACGCTTTGATGAAGTGATCAAAGCATATGGTTTTATACAGACTTACGGTGAAGCCTGTATTTACAAGAAAGTGAGTGGGAGCTCTGTAGCATTTCTGATATTATATGTGGATGACATATTGTTGATTGGAAATGATATAGAATTTCTAGATAGCATAAAAGGATACTTGAATAAGAATTTTTCAATGAAAGACCTCGGTGAAGCTGCTTATATATTGGGCATCAAGATCTATAGAGATAGATCGAGACACTTAATAGGACTTTCACAAAACACATACCTCGATAAAGTTTTGAAGAAGTTCAAAATGGATTAGTCAAAGAAAGGGTTCTTGCCTGTGTTACAAGGTGTGAAGTTGAGTCAAACTCAAAGCCCGACCACTGAAGAAGATAGAGAGAAAATGTAAGTCATTCCCTATGCCTCAGTCGTAGGTTCTATCATGTATGCTATGCTGTGTACCAGACCTGATGTGTGCCTTGCCATAAGTCTGGCAGGAAGGTACCAAAGTAATCCAGGAGTGGATCACTGGATAGCGGTCAAGAACATCGTGAAGTACCTAAAAAGGACCAAGGATATGTTTCTCGTTTATGGAGGTGACAAAGAGCTTGTCGTAAATGGTTACATCGATGCTAGCTTCGACACTGATCCGGATGACTCTAAGTCACAAACCGGATACGTATTTATATTGAATGGTGGAGCTCTCAGTTGGTGCAGTTCCAAGCAGAGCGTCATGGCGGGATCTACGTGTGAAGCGGAGTACATAGCTGCTTCGGAAGCAGCATATGAAGGAGTCTGGATGAAGGAGTTCATATCCGATCTAGGTGTAATACCTAGTGCATCGGGTCCAATGAAAATCTTTTGCGACACCACTGGAGCAATTGCCTTGGCGAAGGAATCCAGGTTTCACAAGAGAACCAAACACATCAAGAGACGCTTCAACTCCATTCATGAAAAGGTCAACGATGGAGACATAGAGATTTGCAAAATACATACGGATCTGAATGTGGCAGACCCGTTGACTAAGCCTCTTCCGCGAACACAACATGATCAGCACCAAGACTCCATGGGTGTTAGATTCATTACTATGTAATCTAGATTATTGACTCTAGTGCAAGTGGGAGACTGAAGGAAATATGCCCTAGAGGCAATAATAAAGTTGTTATTTTATATTTCCTTATTCATGATAAAGGTTTATTATTCATGCTAGAATTGTATTGATTGAAAACTTAAATACATGTGTGAATACATAAACAAATACTGTGTCCCTAGTAAGCCTCTACTAGACTAGCTCGTTGATCAAAGATGGTTAAGGTTTCCTAACCATAGATAGGTGTTGTCATTTGATAACGGGATCACATCATTTGGAGAATGATGTGATGGACAAGACCCATCTGTTAGCTTAGCATAATGATCGTTCAGTTTTATTGCTATTGCTTTCTTCATGTCAAATACATATTCCTTTGACTATGAGATTATGCAACTCCCGGATACCGAAGGAATACCTTGTGTGCTATCAAATGTCACAACGTAATTGGGTGATCATAAAGATGCTCTACAGGTATCTTCGAACGTGTTTGTTGAGTTGGCATAGATCGAGATTAGGATTTGTCACTCCGAGTATCGGAGAGGTATCTCTAGGCCCTCTCGGTAATACACATCATAAGCTTGCAAGCAAATGACTAAGGAGTTAGTTACGAGGTGATGTATTATGGAACGAGTAAAGAGACTTGCCGGTAACGAGATTGAACTAGGTATGAAGATACTGACGATCGAATCTCGGGCAAGTAACATACCGATGGACAAAGGGAATTACGTATGTTGTCATAACGGTTCGACCGATAAAGATCTTCATAGAATATGTAGGAGCCAATATGGGCATCTAGGTTCCGCTATTGGTTATTTACCGGAGAGGTGTCTCGTTCATGTCTACATAGTTCTCAAACCCGTAGGGTCCGCACACTTAACGTTTGTTGACGATATAGTGTTGTATGAGTTATATGTTTTGGTGACTGAATGTCGTTCGGAGTCCCGGATGAGATCATGGACATGACGAGGAGTCTCAAAATGGTCGACAGGTAAAGATTGATATATAGGACGATGGTATTCGGACACCGGAATAGTTTCGGAGTGCACCGGGTACACATCGGGTCACTGGAAGGTGTTCCGGGCACTCCCGGTAGGTGTTATGGGCCTAATGGGCCAAGGGAGGGACAGACCAGCCCACAGGGGGCTGGTGCACCCCTCTCCCTGGCCAGCCAACCCTAGGGAAGGAAAGGGCGAGGGCTAGCCCCTCCTGCCTTCCCCTCTCATGGGAGAAAGGAAAGGGGGGGGGGGGGGGCGCCTCCCTCCCCTGCCTTTCCCCCGCACCTATATATGGAAGGGGGGCGCGCGGCTAGCACTACAAAAAAAATACACTTCTGTGATGATACATGTTTGTCATAGTAGGTCATGTTTTTTGTCATGCATGTACATCCATGACGATTTTATGACAGAATCAAGATAGTCATACCTGTGCTGTCGTAGAAGTGTTCCATGACAATACCAAAATTATCATCACGGAAGTGTCCACTTCCATGACGATAAATGGCGCATCATGGAAGTGCTTTCGTCAAGGGTAACCGACACGTGGCATCCATCGTAATGGGTCACCGTTAAGCTATCGGGTTCCGGTTTGGATCCGATAACCCGTTAACAGCCCGGACCAATGGGGATTTTCCACGTGTAAAATTCTCATTTGCCCGCGGATCCACGTGTCGGCCCAGCGTTGGGACAATTGTCATCCAGCGAATGGACGGGACGTGCCTATGATACGTCGACATGTGGCTTGGCCCAACAATGGCACATTCAGGTCAAAAGGCTGGCCCAGTTGACCTGGTCAAAAGGTAACGGTCGGCCCACTTAAAGCCTGCTAGCGACCTATTCGCATATAGCCCATTTATAGCCCGCTAACTCACGACCCATTATGGCCTATCCGAATTAGGCCCAGTAGTGTCATCTGGGCCATCCAATATGATTCCAACCCGTTGTAACTTCCGGCCCATGTATGGCCCACGACGTCTTTTGGCCCATATGAGGTCCTTTGTAACTCTTGGCCCATTAACGGCCCGTGGTGAAACTGGCCCGTAATGAATAGTGTATGGCTTTATACCCATTAACGGCCTATTATTCCATTGGGCCGTTTCCAGCCCATGTTATCTTTCGGCCTTCTCAAGGCCCATTTATTCTTGGGCTGATTTGCAGCATTCGATTACTTACGGTCCGTTACTGGCCTGTTCCGGTTGTGGGCCAAATTCAGCCAGTCGTTAAAGTCGGCCCGTTTGTGGCCCATTAATCCGTTGGGCCATTTTCATAGCGTTATCAAATACGGCCGATTAACGACGGCCCATTATGGTCGGCCCATGAACGGACGATTCCAACTCTAGCCCGTTTACGGCCCATAATGCGGTCCGTTATTGGCCCATGTTTGGCCAATCGATCATACGACCCGTAGAAGGCCCACTGATTCTACGGCCCGTAGAAGGCCCATTGTTTCTACGGCCCGTAGGAGGCCCATGGTCACTACAGTAAATATGTAGCCCATGGTTATTGTGGCCTAGTTTTGAAAACTAGGTTATTGCGGCCACTAGCAAACCGCGGAAAAAGAACTGCACTGACTACAAGCAAACAAATAAACAAGACAACAAGGAAATAAATAAGCAAGCAACTTACGCTAGGCTATCATGGCTATTACACATATTACATCCACTGGGCATCAAAGTTCGCCACCAGTGCAAATATGGGGAACAAAGTAGCATATTACATACACTGGTTGTCAAAGTTGGCAACCAGTGCAAATAAACGCTGCAGCAAAACAAGTCCAGCACTGAAACCACTTCACAAGAGCTCAAGAAACAATATCCTGGGTATCCACCATGCTAGCAAGATGCTTAGCAAGCTTATTAGCTTTCTCTTGTTTGGCACTTAAATCCTCCAGCGCTTGATGTTGCACCAAAAAGTATGCATCTGAATTCTGCAGGGACTTCCTCAGTCCTTCGGCTTCCTGTCGTAGCACATCTGATCGATGTCTTTCAACTTGAAGTTGAGACTCAAGAAGGCGAACTGATTCAGGCAGCGAGTTCGAAGAGCTTGTGCCAGCAGTAGTGGCCAGTAACTCGAACACTACATCAAGACAGGACTTTGGGGTTGTCTCAGTGTCTTCAATATAGTTTTTATCGGCTTTCTTGGAGACCAACAGGGATGTCTCACTATCTTGAACCTTATATGCATTACTTCCTTTACCATTGCATAACGGGGTACTCTTCTCCAATATTTTGTCCGCATTCTAAAAGAGAAACAAGCAGACAGATCACAGGTTTACCATGTTGTATATGAAACTCATTTTGGTAAACCAGTTCAGTAGTAAGGTGGATAGGATAACAGCATGAAACAAACATATATCTATGTAGTATGGTCACTGTATGGTCTATATCATTCTAGTTTATGTTGCCAAATCAAGATAGAGACAGTTCAAATCATATCTGTTTAAGACAAAGCAGCATAGACAGAATATAAGTGTTGGAAACTACACAGCAATAACAACACTTGTAATGTCCATGGCATGAGAACATAACTGTTTATTCAATTGAAACTGAAATCAACATATAGCAAGTTACAACAGCAAATACGTTAAAGAAACAGGTTTAAAACATACCTGTTGCGCCATTGGAGTTTCACTTGCATCCTTCAAATTTGAAATTAGTTGGTATGAGTAAATACAGTGATGCAAGAGCAAAGGAGTATGAACCATAGCTATGGAACCTGACCTGAGAACAATTCTTCTTCTGCTTTAAGCGTTGACTTGGGGTTCGAAGTGGTTGTCTTCGTGCTTTGGGCACTACAGTTGCCTTACTAACTGCTCGTGTTTGGGTGCTCTGTGGTGGAGACGGTGTTGTGTCAACTGGAACTGGGTTACTATCTGCTAGGGTTGGGGTTAGAAGGGGTGTAGTTGGTTCTCTGTCCAACTGGGTAGGGGTACATTCTGCGTGAGTCTGGGTTATGTGTGGTGGGGTTGGTTCTTGGGCAAGTACAACCGTGGTTCTATCTGCATCGACGGGTAGCACGATCTTTTCTGAAGACCATGTTTTTACTCCCATAGATACGGCCATCACCCCCTCCAATTCAAATGGCTGATAAACAAGAAAAGTAATTGAATGTACAGACATTGTAAGATAGACAGGTGCAATGGATAGTAGGGAAGAAAACAGGGCATGAAATAATTCACATTTATGTTGTCTAACCAAACAGGATAGCATGACATAATTTCACATATATGATGGCTAATTAAATAGGATAGCATGCCACAATTTCACATATATGATGGCTAACTAAATAGGATAGAATGACATACTTCAAAATATGATGACTATGTAAACAGGATGACATGATATAACTATACGATGTGTCTATTAAAGTGGTTGGCATGCCATAATTCACAAACATGCCGTCGATGGAAACATGATGGCATGATATAATTCACGGATAGAATGACATAATTCAAAATATGATGACTATGTAAACAGGATGAGATGATATAACTATATTATGTCTTTAGAAAATGGGTTGGCATGCCATAATTTAGATACATGTTGTCTATGTAATCATCATGGCATGATATAATTCAAATATATGATTTATATACTAAGCAAGTGAGCAGAGGGCAATCGCATATATGATGTGTCAACTAAGGATATGGCATTCAATATTGTGTATATGATGTAAAAACTAACCATTGCAAGACAACATATGCATGATATGAGTAATATAACCCTGCCAAGTTTGAGCATACACCTCAGGGGGAAAATAGGACTGGTCATCTGCCTCTGAATCCTCCTCTGAGGAGCTATCTGTAACTAGCAAGATATCTGCTTCAGCAGGTAGCATTGTCTGCTCTGAAGACCTTGTTTTCACTCCAGATTTCTCCATCACCAATTCAAATGGCTGATGCACAGGAAGAGCAGTTGAATATACAAACATTGTCGACAAATGGAATGAGTAATACAAAAAAAGGATGGCATGATATAATTCACATATATGACGCTTGGCTAAACAACATGGCATTGCATAATTCACATACATAATGCCTTGCAACAAGATAGCATTGCATAATTTACATATATAATGTCTTGCAACAAGATGGCATTGCAAAATTCACATATATGGTAATTAGACACTAAACAGGTGGCATTCACACAAAGCATGTCTAAACTAAGCAAATGACATGCCAATTCAAGACACCATATGCACGATATGAGCAATATAACCCTGCCAAGTTAGAGCATGCACCTCGGGGGTGGGGGGGGGGAATACGACTGGTCATCTGTCTCTGAATCCTCCTCTGAGGAGCTATTCATAACCAGCAAGACATGCGCTTCGTCAGATAGCATTGTCTACTCTGAAGACCTTGTTTTCAGTACAGATTTTTCCATGACCATGTCGAATGGCTGATGCACAGGAAGAGTAATTGAATGTACTAAAATTGTTGACAAATTTAATACGTAATAAAAAAGGATGGCATGATATAATTCACATATAAGATGACTGGCTAACCAGGATGGCATTGCAAAATTCACATATATGATGCCTGGCTAAACAAGATGGCATTGCATGATTCACATATATGATATAGAAACTAAACAGATGGCATTCACACAATGCATGTCTACACTAAGAAGATGACATATTTTATGTATAAAGTAAGCAATGCAAGGCACCATATGCATGATATGACCAACATCAGCATGCCAAGTTAGAGCAAAAGACCTGAGGGGGTAAATAGGATTGGTCTGCTCCCTCTGAATCCCCCTCTGAACAGTTATCTTCCTCTTGATTATAGCCTGGAATGGGGGGAGGGGTTGCTTTTGCGCCGACCATGGAGCGACGTCTGCATGAAATTTTATTGCCACGCAAGGCTCGTCTCTTTTGCTCTACATGTTCAGTACCATTGTGCACAATAACTGACATGCATAGGAATAAAACATAGTGAGATTATGTAAGGAGTGCATGCACAAATTCAGAGTGATGGTAGCAAACTGTGGATAGACCCAAAACCAATGATACCAGGCAGATAATAGCTTCAGTAAAAAAATACAGATAATGGCTCCTTTAATGTTTGTTTCCACCCAACATGAAACTCATAGTAGACACCCGAGATTAACCAGATAGTAGACAGATAGTATTGATTGCTGCCCCAATATGTACCCCACAACCATTTAAAAACTCAAGTTTGAGCATTAGTTTGGACCTGACTCGGAGTCTAATCGGTGAACAGGATGATAAAGTAGCATGTCATCATATTAAGCGATGCATAACGAAAGCAGACACAAAAGAGTGCGACCTCTCTTGTGGACCCATGTAGTCCTCAAGGTCATCTGCTCAGTTGATGATGGTAATGCAGTTGTTGTGGCTGCCGGTGGCGGGGAAGAAGATCTGAGGCGGTGAAAGACAGTCTGGAGGGCGGATCCCTGTTGTGGTGAACCCGTCCGTTGTTGGAGCAGCTGAGCCGGGGTGGACTACAATGCAGTAGGAGCGAGACAAACCACACAAGGTTTTCTTTGACACATATCTGTAACAGAAGTAAGTCTGTAAGGGCTTGTTTGAATTGGAGGATTCTAACAATGCAGGGATAGGAAATACATAGGAATACGATAGGAATGCACGTGCAAAACAGAGAATTTAAAAACACAGGATTTCTGCCAATCTGGGTGTTTGGTTCACAAGAATTGGAAGACCACATGATGCAAAGAAGCATGGTGAGATTAAGTCAAACCACAAGAAAATGTACGGTTATAATGCTATTATGCTACTATCTCTTAGTCTTGTGCTTCATGAATAGGAATTTGAAAAGGAGGACAAGTGGATATTAAAATTCCTACGGTTTTTCTTTCATTTGCTCCATTCCTTTGTACCAAATGCATGAATAGTAGTACCATACAAAACTTTCCAATTCCTATGTTTTCCTTCACTTTTCTTTTCAAGCACTAGCGATTCTAGTAGGCAGGCTTGAACAGGGAAATGCCTACACTCAAAAAATGTTTTTGTGCTACTTCTACTACTTTGGACCCAGGCCACTACCCTACTAGCTCAACTCCCAGGCCCATTTACAAATGCACAGCTCAAACGCGCAGAAATAAATAATGATGGCGTTTAAGAGAGTCCATCATGAATAGCTAAGTTGCCTGGTACCTCACTGCTTGTCATATAGTAGGAGAAACTAATCGTATTTCATGTTACTACGTGTGCTCAGTGGACAATATATATAACATATAGAGTAAAAAACGATGAAACAAGTGTACAACCTCTTTGGCGAAGCCATGTCGATCTCAGCATGATTGGGTTGGTCGGTGAGGATGCTCAGGCAGATTTGGCTGTCAGAGGAGGGGAAGAAGATCTTAGGCGTCTAGAGATGGAGCCGGGGGGTACTGCTCCGCCGTGATGGAGGGTTTCGTCGTTGGAGCAGCTAAGGTGAGTTGTACGACGGTGAGGCTGAAGCAGGACAAGAGAGACAACGTTAACCTGAGTGGAATTCTAATAGCATCTCCAATAGATGATGTAAAATACATAACCACAAAGTGCTAGATGTAAAATACATCAGCCGCTCATCTCTGAACTTAACTGTCGAAACTGAATTTAACTGTTGAAACTGAATTTTACTGTCAAAACTGAATTTTGCTGTCGAAACTGAATTTTACCGTCGAAACTGAACGCACTAGTAGTAGAAAAGCAATAGCAGCAGCAACAGTGCCCGGAGCAGCAACGCGTTCGAGAGCCGGGGCAGCTAGTCGTGTAGCAGCATCTCGGGTAGCAGCTGCAGGGGCTCGAGCGAGAGCAGGATCTGCTACTCGTGCAGCAGCAGCACGAGCAAGAGTAGAGCAGCAGCGCAAGCAAGAACAAGAGCGAGAGTAGCAGCGTGAGCAAGAGCAAGAGCAGACCAGGCAGGGGACTGAGAGCAAGAGTAGAGTAGCAGCGTGAGCGAGAGCCAAAGCAGCACCTCCTACTGATGTGGACGTCGCCGCCGAGGGAGCGACGCCATGGAGGAAGTGGCCGTCAACGCCGCCGTAGATGGAGCCGCGCCATGTCGGCTCGGGACCGAGCGCCGGTAGCACCGTGAGATCGAATCAAGAAGAAAATGCAGTGATTAGTGTAGAACCTCTTTGGTGGCGCCGATTAAGCCTCAGCTTCATCCGAGGAATCGGTGATGATGCTGCTCTTCCGGTGGTGCAGGTGAAGATGTCGGTATGGGAATGGAGGTGGCGCGAAAGACGAGGGGAACGTCGGGACAGCTCCTTGGAGGTGGAGGACGGGGTGGCTGAACCAGCGGGATGACGAGATCGACGACGGATCCTCATCCGGTGCGGTGGATGAGGGACGTCGAGGTGTTGCTGTGGACAACATCGTCGGGGAAGAGGCTCCGGCTGGGTGGCGAACGGAGGAGGGTGTGGGGCTTCGCGGGTTTTCGTGGCCTTGGTGTACAAATGGGGGCGGATGGGATGGGAGGGGGGAACCATGGCTTAGGGACGCGCTTGTCCGAAATGTGGGGTAATTATGAAAGTACCCCCACCGATTTGAGCTAGGCGGTTCTTTCGGTTCAGGGGTATCACGGGCATTTCGCGTGTCTGGATTTCGCAGGAGGTGGGAGTTTTTGCGCGCGTTATAATTTTGGGACAGCAAGGCGCGGGTTGAGATGGAGGGAGTTTTCGGAGCACAATGAGACAAAGAGCTATCTTAAAATTTCAGGGTAACAAGGCGCGGGTTGAAGAGGCGGGAGTTTCGCAGCACGATAGATAGAGATGCTAGCTTGAAATTTCAGCATAACAAGGCGCGACTTGAAATTTCGGGAGAACAAACTTAACGTGTACAAAAAAAGACAATTCGCACCTCACTAGAGAGAGCCATGTCCTGTTTTACTATATTACTAGAAATGCATTCAAATACAACAACAAAAAACTAAAAAAATCGGGACAACAAACTTAACGTGTACAGTACCAAATCAATTTGCACTTCCCTCAACAATAAAAAAACAATTCGTGTTGTCTAGCATATGGACTAAATTTGAGTACATTTGTAACACCCCGGTAGTTAGGCTACAGTAATCCCACGTTAATGATGCCACATCACCACATTTACTGTTGTTAATCTCGCGTTAGTTCGAAACCGATTCAAATTCAAATTTGAAATCAAGTCAAAGGATAAAAGTTTTCAAATATTAAAACTAAAATGTTCTAAAGGTTACAAATAAATCATAATTAATTATGGTGGAGAAACCACATTTTTATAAATTAATTAAATGCAAAAAAGTAAATAAAACAGTAGCTAAAACAACTAATTAAATGCCTTTCGTATGTTATAAAATATTAAACTATTTTATTTAGGAGTAAGACTTGATGTGGTAGTAGTGTATTTAATAAGACTAAATTAGGAACTATTTTTGTATTTTATTTAAACAACAGTAGAGTGAAACTAAAAATAAAACAGAAAAGATAAAAGTAAAACAGAAGACGCAAAGAGAAAAGAAGAAAAAGGAAACAGAACCACCCCCCACTGGGCCGTGGCCCAGCTGGACCACCAGACCAGCCGGCCAGCCCACCGCCTGCCGCCCCCCCACCTCACGTTGTTCACCCCCCCTCTTTGTCGGCTCCACAGTGCCCCCGCGCGCGCGCTCGCCATGGCCCCCCCTCTCCCTGCTTGACACCGCGACGAACCTCGCATCTCTGGAGGGGATAAGGAAGCCCCAAGAGCCCCCAAGCTAACCCTAGCCCCACTTTCCCCTCTCCCTGCCTCGTCATCTTCCTCTTCCCCCAAACCCGAGCGCCGCCGTGGCCATTAACCCGTGGAGCTCATGGCCACCGGTTACCCTGCACCCCCTCGACATGGCCAGGAGGAGCAGCGTCCTCGACCACGTCCCCTCCGCCCTTCGGATCGAGCCAGGGAGCACCACGGCCGTCACCCGCGCCAATTTCCTTCGTCGGCTGCCGCCGCCTCACCATCGTCGATCTCCGTTGCAGGACCTCCCCGAGCCCATTGCCTGGTCCCTACGCTACCGCGGTGAGCCACTGCGCCGTTGGCGCCCGTCCATTCCCCCTCTAGCATTCTATAGTCGCCCTGCCGACGCAACCGCACTCCGGCCGCCGCCTGTCGCTTCGCCGACGCAGCCACACCTGGCCAAGCTCGCGCCCGAGCACACCAATGCATTCCCGGGGCTCGCAGGAGTCCGACGAGCCCTTTGCCTCGCCTCTCCGCGCCCCCTAGCCTCGTCCCCACCACGCTCCCGAACGCCGCCGCCGCCCTGCTCATCACCGGCGCCGCTCCCGACCTCCCCCGGATGAACTACCACCATGGATGGGTGCGGAACGCTGCGCCCGATCGAATCGTGCCCACGGTCGTCCATTTGGTTGCCAGAACGGGCCGGACGGCCATCACCGAAGCTCGGCCTCGTCTCTGGCGCACTGTAGCTCCCCGCCGGCGCTAACCCCGCTGACGTGTCGTCGTTAGCCCCTAACTAACCCAACTAACCACTCACTGACACCGGGCCCCATGCGTTTAAGTTAACCGCTAATGAAAACGTTTTAATTAAACAACAACTGACAAACGGGGCCCGCAACACTGTTTAACTGGATAACCCTCGCTGAGTCAGCATGCTGACTCAGCACGAGGACCCACCCGTCAGCCCCTGTTGACTGGTCTGTTGACCCAGTCAACAGGCCCACTGGTCAGCCACTGTGTGCACTCTGTGTACACAGAGCTGGGTACCCGTAGCATTTTCTGATTTTATTTCGAACTTAAAATAATTCCAGAAAATTAGAAAATCATTTAAATCTTCAAAAAATCATATAAAATAATCTGTAACTCGGATGAAAAAGTTTTATACATGAAAGTTGCTCAGAACGATGAGATGAATCCGAATATGCAGTCCGTTCGTCTGCCACACGTCCCTAACATAGCGAACGTGCATCCGTTCCCCTCTTTTCGTCTGTCCGAAATGCCGGACACCGGGAATACTTTCCCGGATGTTTTTCTCTTTCGCCGGTATTACCTAGCACCACGATAGAACACCGCTATCTCTGCTTATTGACATGACATGCTCTTGTTTGCTTTGTATTTACTGTTTCTTCCCCCTCTTCTCTCTCGTTAGACCCCGACGTCGTCCCCGAGACCGACGCAACTATGGAGACCGAAGACACCATTGACGACCTTGCCCTTGCCGCCGAGCAACCAGGCAAGCCCCCCCCCCTTGGGCATACCGATATTGCCCATTCTATTTTCTCATGCTTGCATTAGAATTGCTGCTGCTGCTGCTTTACCTATTTTGATGCATAGCCTGTTTATTGTAACCTGTTGTTGATAATTACCTGCATATCCTAAACTGCTTAGTATAGGCTAGGTAGAGACCTATCAGTGACCCCACTTATCCCGACTGCCCTGCTGGATTATCAGAAGACCCGATCAACGGGATTGAAGACCAGGCCCCGACACCGCACATCACCCCCCCTAATTGTAACGACACTGCAACGTTACTATCGAGTGCCGAGGGTGATACCTCGTGTAGCACTTCTGATGTTAACTCTGTAGAGTAGCTATTCGGTCATGGTCATCGAGGGTGATTCCTCATTCACCGCTTCCGATAACGACGCCGTCGTACAACACCTCAAGTGTGAACCCAGCGAGGGTGATTCCTCCGAGTTCACCTTGATGGATACATCGAGTAGGAATCCAACAAGGGTGATACCTCGGATTCCCCTGATGTTATGGACACACGGATACTTGGACTGTATTGTTGTTACTTGGAAAGGCGGGTCGACCCTGAGGGGTACCCGCGTGCGCCTAAGTGGCGAGTGTTGTGAAGACGGGTTGCCTGTATGGTGCCCGAGTGATGAATACGAGGCACGGCCGGGCATTCTTAACCCTTGCAGCAAGTCCTCGAGACGGGGCGACGGGGTCACATCTTTCGTGAGTCTCTGCTCGTTACCGCACCCCCAAGGTACTAACGGTTTGGATATTTGATCTGAGTGGGCCTCTGGCCCGATAGCACTAACCACCACGTGGGCATAGTATGGGCGTTCTGCATCGTATGCATCAGCCGAAAGCTCTGTCAGACGTCCAGTTCAGCAGTGCGGCATGGAGTGATTGGCGCCATTCACGACAGAGGTGGTGCTTGGATCTGAGCCATGTGCGCAACGACCCGGAGGGCGAGGGGCGATGGCCCAAGACCCCCTTGCGCTTAGGATGTAGACCGGCGGGGACCTCTTTGCTGAGCTCTAGGTAGGGCTGCGGTATATCGTTTGGCCGAGGCCAGGCATGACCCAGGAAAGTGTGTCCGGCCGGAGTTAATCGAGCGTGTTGGGTAAGTTGGTGCACCCCTGCAGGGAAGAAAACTTCTATCGATAGCCGACCCTACGGTAAAGGACACTCGGAGTTGTATCCTGATTGATACAATTAGAACTGGATACTTGGATGCTATGGCTCTGGGATTGCTTCTCGCAAGGAGTTGAGAAGGGATCTCAGGACGAGGTTGATGACTGTATGGCTCTGGGATTGCTTTCTCACAGGGAGTCGAGAAAGGATCTCTGGGTGAGGTTGAGACTTAATGATACTGCTACATTATATGGTACTGTCTACACTCTTCTAATGCTGCAAGACCTCTGAAGATGCTAGTCTTTGATAGGACTAGGCCTTCTCTATATTCTGGCATTTCTGCAGCCCAGTCCACATATTCAGCCTTCCTTTGATAATGTTGCATATGTAGTGTAGATCCTTGCTTGCTGAGTACTTCTGGGTACTCAGGGTTGCTTTGTTTTCCTTTTCCCCCCCATATCAGTTTGTCGTGACCAGAGGACGGAGCTCCCTGAGATAGATGCCCCGTCGATCGACTAGTACTACCACCCCGAGGATGGATACTACGGCGAGTTGGATGACGACCAGGAGTAGGTTCGGAGGGTCCCAGGCAGGAGGCCTGCGCCTTTCGATCGTAGTGTTTTATTTTGCCCCGCCTTCCTAAAGGCCTTTCTGTTTCTGTTTCATATCTGTACTCAGATATCTGATGCTTCCGCTGACGCTTGTACGCAAGCTTATGTATTCGAGCCCTCGAGGCCCCTGGCTTGTAATATAAAGCTTGTATGACTTTATTTATGTTTTAGAGTTGTGTTGTGATATCTTCCCGTGACTCCTTAGGCTTGATCGTGTGCATTTGCGTGTATGATTAGTGCACGATTAAGCCGGGGGCATCATAAGTTGGTATCAGAGCCAACTGACTGTAGGAACCCCCTTTCCAACTCCTTGGCCGAAGTTGAGTCTAGTAACCGAAAACTGTTTTACTAACTTGGCTGTGTGGCTTACGGGCCCACGTCGCCAATTCGGTGGTATTAGGATCTTTTACTCCTCGACCTATACTCTGGGACTCTGATCTCTCTTCTATTCGGGATAAATGATTTTACTAACGCCGACTCTAGGTTCTCGTAACTACTTCCTCCCGGAGAGCCCTTACTCCAGATGATTACTTGGTGCGCCAGAAGATTCTGAAGTTACTCTCCGATGTTCTTTCGAGAACTTGTGCTCATCGGATTTGTAATTCCCTACCATCGATAAATCCTTATGGGTAACTACCTACATTTTTCGTTCATACCTTCATTCCCAGTTGCTCTTGTTATTACAAGATGCCCTGAAATACTATTTGATCTTACGAAAATACTCAGTAGCCTATTGCTCTTGTTCCTCCTTATCTGCTTGCATTATGGTTACTTCCATATGTCTAGCAATACTCATTAGCATCCTTTGTCATCGTAATTCCGAGCATTTGATTCGATATGTTTGTGAATGCTCGCAATCATCAGTCATAATTAAAATTCTTCCCTTGGCTCAGACGTCACCCAGACATGAGCTGGTGTTCGACAAATCAAACCTTGATCGATTGTCGATCTATGTCTATTCAACTTACTTCTCTTGGATCAGGGCCTCTGCTTTGGATCCCCGATTTGGAAATCATAACTCCTTTGCATTTGAGCTTTGAATTAGTCAGTTGATTTGATAGTCTGATCTCCTGGTATTCTTTCTTCTTCTGGTAGGGTACCGATATTCACATCGGATCCCTCGTGAACCGCCAGATCCATTGTTGGATTAATATCCGCCAGTATCCTTCTTATTCAAACATCTTGTGAGCTCTTCCCTTGGTACTTAATACCTTCGGTAAATTGTATCATTTCCTTTGGCTTCGATACTCTGCTTTCGAACTCGCATCCCTTGCTTTGGGTTATGGTTGTATGGAATCGTAAAATTGTCCCGATGGGTTGTATCTATGCTTCTGCCATCTGCGAGAACTCAGGAACTTCTATGAGTCATACTCATCTGGTGTTTCGCCAGATAAATTTTCAACCCTACAACTTCTTCAAAGACGAGAAGTGAATGAAAGGTTATGCATTGGAGCAGTGGGAGTCGACCTTGAACCTTTGTGTTCATGCCCATGGGCCCGATGTAGAACTTATCATGGAAGCTGCTCGTAAAAATAATTATTCCCTTGGTACTAATTCATCTTGCATCTGTGTATTGATCTTTTGTAATCAAGGTTCCGGCCATATTAATATCCCTTGATTCCTTTCTCAGACAAGTTAAAATACTTGTCTTCAACAAATCAATATGCCTATCCAACCTCTATACTGAACTACCTCGAGTATTAACCCCCTACTATCTCGAGGATATCATCCTATTGTACTACGTTCTATGAATTTTTCCGAAGGAGTGATACCTTTTCCCTGTTATAGTCACTCCACGGGTTCTGGGTTGTCGTCAACCGAGACCACCGAACAATGAATCGATTCCGCTCTGTGATTTAGTACTCCTAGTACTTGTTGCTGGGAAGTTTACTACTCCATCATGCCATCCCTAGCCTGATCGGCTACATATTTATCGATCTAATTTTAACTGTACTACCTGGTCCTTATGCACGAAACAATTTCCGATGATGAGCTAAGCTTACGTCGATCTTCCTCATCTTATCATTTCACCTCGAACAACAAGCTTGACTTCGAGTTTGTGTCGTAACCGTGGTTCCAATAACTTTTTGCTTCATCATTCCTTTGACTTGATGTCATCACCGACCAATTACATCTTCATGAAATCTCTCGACAATTGTGTCGTGATCATCATGAACATTCCGAGCTCTTCCAGGATATCAATAGAATTCATGGTGAGAAATATTATCCTTGCCCCCTCAATGAATTGTTGCTGAGCCCACGGGCCCTATCCTCATCTTTTCCTGGCTGAAATTGTATGACTTATTTTATAAGTTGTTCTGATGGATCCTTTGTGTATCCAAAGGCTGACCTTTACTTGATGACCATGTCTATACTATCTCGAAGCCTATCTGTGGTACTCCGATTTTCAATAAGGGCATTGAAAGCACAATGCTAAAATTTCCTTATCACTTATCCAAACACCATTGAATGGGTAATGTCATGGAATTTCTCTCCCCTTACCTAAAGCGTTTTCTACTTTCTATCCTGACATGGATATCATGCTCTGCTTGTCCCTGCGAAGGATATACCCTTTCCATTGTTCTGTTTAATCTGATGATCACATTTTCCTTTCCATTGTTTTGTTTAACCTTTCTTGTGATCTATATGATCTAAGCAGTAATAATTCCCTTCTTATGTAAACACCTCGATGCACAACTCTATCAGTAAGACCCCTGTTACTATTGTTCATGACATTCCGGTAACCGCCGATGGACGAGAAGTTTGCCTATTGGTCCGCCTTGTTCAACGAGTAGGAAAATGGTTCACTTCGTCCCTCGCCCTTGGTACCAACGATGCAACAAACATAACTGACCGGTTATTCTCTAACATGCCTTGCTATAATAATCGCGCAATATGTCAACGCCCTTCCTTCTTTCAACCCACTTGATGGGCCCATAACCCACAGTCCATAGGATCGAAACCTAACTCTCTTATACACCCCTGTTTCCAAAGTTATTCCTCACACTTGGCTCGTCTGTAATTCATGAGCCACCTTCCGAGAGATCATCTATTCTGGTATCAGACACTATACTTAATCTCGTTGCTCTGGTCCCCTTACACGCTTTGTTTCAGACATTGAACGATTGTCTATCCGCATGAAATTTCTTACTGTACCTTCTTGCTTGGCTCTCGATGTGTTTCATTTGATCAACTCAAGAGATACTCATGTATTCATTCATGGGATAACCCCCGATGACTACCCTTATAACCTTCTAGCGTTGTCGAGCTGCCCCTGTCCTATTCGTAAGTACGATGGGATTCCCGAAGAAAGGATGATGACTTCATCATGATGACCTGAAGCAGAGAAATGAAGACATCAATGTAGTGGATCGACCTCTTCAAAGAGAGCAACCAAGACCGAGAAGACACGATAGAATTTCGTAGCCAAATCTTTCCCCCTTACACTACCTCTTAAATCTCGGGACGAGATTTCTTGTAGTGGAGGAGATTTGTAACACCCCGGTAGTTAGGCTACAGTAATCCCATGTTAATGATGCCACATCACCACATTTACTGTTGTTAATCTCGCGTTAGTTCGAAACCGGTTCAAATTCAAATTTGAAATCAAGTCAAAGGATAAAAGTTTTCAAATATTAAAACTAAAATGTTCTAAAGGTTACAAATAAATCATAAGTAATTATGGTGGAGAAACCACATTTTTATAAATTAATTAAATGCAATAAAGTAAATAAAACAGTAGCTAAAACAACTAATTAAATGCCTTTCGTATGTTATAAAATATTAAACTATTTTATTTAGGAGTAAGAATTGATGTGGTAGTAGTGTATTTAATAAGACTAAATTAGGAACTATTTTTGTATTTTATTTAAACAACAGTAGAGTGAGACTAAAAATAAAACGGAAAAGATAAAAGTAAAACGGAAGACGCAAGGAGAAAAGAAGAAAAAGGAAACAGAACCCCCCCCCACTGGGCCGTGGCCCAGCTGGACCACCAGACCAGCCGGCCAGCCCACCGCCTGCCCCCCCCCCCTCATGCTGTTCCCCCCCCCCTCTCTGTCGTCTCCACAGCGCCCCCCCGCGCGCGCTCGCCATGCCCCCCCCCCCTCTACCTGCTCGACACCGCGACGAACCTCGCGTCTCTGGAGGGGATAAGGAAGCCCCAAGAGCCCCCAAGCTAACCCTAGCCCCACTTTCCCCTCTCCCTGCCTCGTCATCTTCCTCTTCCCCCGAACCCGAGCACCGCCGTGGCCGTTGACCCATGGAGCTCGCGGCCACCGGTTACCCTGCACCCCCTCGCCATGGCCAGGAGGAGCAGCGTCCTCGACGACGTCCCCTCCGCCCTTCGGATCGAGTCGGGGAGCACCACGGCCGTCACCCGCGCCGATTTCCTTCGTCGGCTGCCGCCGCCTCACCATTGTTGATCTCCGTCGCAGGACCTCCCCGAGCCCATTGCCTGGTCCCTACGCTACCGCGGTGAGCCACTGCGTCATTGGCGCCCGTCCATTCCCCCTCTAGCGTTCTATAGTCGCCCTGCCGACGCAACCGCACTCCGGCCGCCGCCTGTCGCCTCGCCGACGCGGCCACACCTGGCCAAGCTCGCGCCCGAGCACACCAATGCATTCCCGGGGCTCGCAGGAGTCTGACGAGCCCTTTGGCTCGCCTCTCCACGCCCCTAGCCTCGTCCCCACCGTGCTCCCGAACGCCGCCGCCGCCCTGCTCATCACCGGCGCCGCTCCCGACATCCCCCGGACCAACTACCACCATGGATGGCTGCGGAACGCTGCGCCCATTTGAATCATGCCCACGGTCGTCCATTTGGTCGCCAGAACGGGCCGGACGGCCATCGCCGGAGCTCGGCCTCGTCTCCGGCGCACTGTAGCTCCCCACCGGCGCTAACCCCGTTGACGTGTCGTCGTTAGCCCCTAACTAACCCAACTAACCACTCACTGACACCGGGCCCCATGCGTTTAAGTTAACCGCTAATGAAAACGTTTTAATTAAACAGCAACTGACAAACGGGGCCCGCAGCACTGTTTAACTGGATAACCCTCGCTGAGTCAGCATGCTGACTCAGCACGAGGACCCACCCGTCAGCCCCTGTTGACTGGTCTGTTGACCCAGTCAACAGGCCCACTGGTCAGCCACTGTGTGCACTCTGTGTACACAGAGCTGGGTACCCGTAGCATTTTCCGATTTTATTTCGAACTTAAAATAATTCCAGAAAATTAGAAAATCATTTAAATCTTCGAAAAATCATATAAAATAATCCGTAACTCGGATGAAAAAGTTTTATACATGAAAGTTGCTCACAACGACGAGACAAATCCGAATACGCAGTCCGTTCGTCCGCCACACGTCCCTAACAGAGCGAACATGCATCCGTTCCCCTCTTTTCGTCTGTCCGAAATGCCGGACACCGGGAATACTTTCCCGGATGTTTTTCCCTTTCGCCGGTTTTACCTAGCACCACGATAGAACACTGCTATCTCTGCTTATTGACATGACATGCTCTTGTTTGCTTTGTATTTACTGTTTCTTCCCCCTCTTCTCTCTCGTTAGACCCCGACGTCGTCCCCGAGACCAACGCAGCTCCGGAGACCGAAGACACCATTGACGACCTTGCCCTTGCCGCCGAGCAACTAGGCAAGCCCCCCCCTTGAGCATACCAATATCGCCCATTCTATTTTCTCATGCTTGCATTAGAATTGCTGCTGCTGCTTTACCTATTCTGATGCATAGCCTGTTTATTGTAACCTGTTGTTGATAATTACCTGCATATCCTAAACTGCTTAGTATAGGCTGGGTAGAGACCTATCAGTGACCCCACTTATCCCGACTGCCCCGCTGGATTATCAGAAGACCCGATCAACGGGATTGAAGACCAGGCCCTGACACCGCACATCACCCCCCCTAGTTGTAACGACACTGCAGCGTTACTATCGAGTGCCGAGGGTGATACCTCGTGTAGCACTTCTGATGTTAACTCTGTAGAGTAGCTATTCGGTCGTGGTCATCGAGGGTGATTCTTCCTTCACCGCTTCCGATAACGACGCCGTCGTACAACACCTCAAGTGTGAACCCAGCGAGGGTGATTCCTCCGAGTTCACCTTGATGGATACATCGAGTAGGAATCCAACGAGGGTGATACGTCGGATTCCCCTGATGTTATGGACACACGGATACTTGGACTGTATTGTTGTTACTTGGAAAGGCGGGTCGACCCTGAGGGGTACCCGCGTGCGCCTAAGTGGCGAGTGTTGTGAAGACGGGTTGCCTGTATGGTGCCCGAGTGATGAATACGAGGCGCGGCCGGGCATTCTTAACCCTTGCAGCAAGTCCTCGAGACGGGGCGACGGGGTCACATCTTTCGTGAGTCTCTGCTCGTTACCACACCCCCAAGGTACTAACGGTTTGGATATTTGATCTGAGTGGGCCTCTGGCCCGATAGCACTAACCACCACGTGGGCATAGTATGGGCGTTCTGCATCGTATGCATCAGCCAAAAGCTCTGTCAGACGTCCAGTTCAGCAGTGCGGCATGGAGTGATTGGCGCCATTCACGACAGAGGTGGTGCTTGGATCTGAGCCATGTGCGCAACGACCCGGAGGGCGAGGGGCGATGGCCCAAGACCCCCTTGCGCTTAGGATGTAGACCGGCGGGGACCTCTCTACTGAGCTCTAGGTAGGGCTGCGGTGTATCGTTTGGCCGAGGCCGGGCATGACCCAGGAAAGTGTGTCCGGCCGGAGTTAATCGAGTGTGTTGATTAAGTTGGTGCACCCCTGCAGGGAAGAAAACTTCTATTGATAGCCGATCCTACAGTAAAGGACACTCGGAATTGTATCCTAATTGATACAATTATAACTGGATACTTGGATACTATGGCTATGGGATTGCTTCTCGTAGGGAGTCGAGAAGGGATCTCTGGACGAGGTTGATGACTGTATGGCTCTGGGATTGCTTTCTCGCAGGGAGTCGAGAAAGGATCTCTGGGTGAGGTTGAGACTTAATGATACTGCTACATTATATGGTACTCTCGGGTAGCAGCTGCAGGGGCTCGAGCGAGAGCAGGATCTGCTACTCGTGCAGCAGCAGCACGAGCAAGAGTAGAGCAGCAGCGCAAGCAAGAACAAGAGCGAGAGTAGCAGCGTGAGCAAGAGCAAGAGCAGACCAGGCAGGGGACTGAGAGCAAGAGTAGAGTAGCAGCGTGAGCGAGAGCCAAAGCAGCACCTCCTACTGATGTGGACGTCGCCGCCGAGGGAGCGACGCCATGGAGGAAGTGGCCGTCAACGCCGCCGTAGATGGAGCCGCGCCATGTCGGCTCGGGACCGAGCGCCGGTAGCACCGTGAGATCGAATCAAGAAGAAAATGCAGTGATTAGTGTAGAACCTCTTTGGTGGTGCCGATTAAGCCTCAGCTTCATCCGAGGAATCGGTGATGATGCTGCTCTTCCGGTGGTGCAGGTGAAGATGTCGGTATGGGAATGGAGGTGGCGCGAAAGACGAGGGGAACGTCGGGACAGCTCCTTGGAGGTGGAGGACGGGGTGGCTGAACCAGCGGGATGACGAGATCGACGACGGATCCTCATCCGGTGCGGTGGATGAGGGACGTCGAGGTGTTGCTGTGGACAACATCGTCGGGGAAGAGGCTCCGGCTGGGTGGCGGACGGAGGAGGGTGTGGGGCTTCGCGGGTTTTCGTGGCCTTGGTGTACAAATGGGGGCGGATGGGATGGGAGGGGGGAACCATGGCTTAGGGACGCGCTTGTCCGAAATGTGGGGTAATTATGAAAGTACCCCCACCGATTTGAGCTAGGCGGTTCTTTCGGTTCAGGGGTATCACGGGCATTTCGCGTGTCTGGATTTCGCAGGAGGTGGGAGTTTTTGCGCGCGTTATAATTTTGGGACAGCAAGGCGCGGGTTGAGATGGAGGGAGTTTTCGGAGCACAATGAGACAAAGAGCTATCTTAAAATTTCAGGGTAACAAGGCGCGGGTTGAAGAGGCGGGAGTTTCGCAGCACGATAGATAGAGATGCTAGCTTGAAATTTCAGCATAACAAGGCGCGGCTTGAAATTTCGGGAGAACAAACTTAACGTGTACAAAAAAAGACAATTCGCACCTCACTAGAGAGAGCCATGTCCTGTTTTACTATATTACTAGAAATGCATTCAAATACAACAACAAAAAACTAAAAAAATCGGGACAACAAACTTAACGTGTACAGTACCAAATCAATTTGCACTTCCCTCAACAATAAAAAAACAATTCGTGTTGTCTAGCATATGGACTAAATTTGAGTACATTTGTAACACCCCGGTAGTTAGGCTACAGTAATCCCACGTTAATGATGCCACATCACCACATTTACTATTGTTAATCTCGCGTTAGTTCGAAACCGATTCAAATTCAAATTTGAAATCAAGTCAAAGGATAAAAGTTTTCAAATATTAAAACTAAAATGTTCTAAAGGTTACAAATAAATCATAATTAATTATGGTGGAGAAACCACATTTTTATAAATTAATTAAATGCAAAAAAGTAAATAAAACAGTAGCTAAAAAAACTAATTAAATGCCTTTCGTATGTTATAAAATATTAAACTATTTTATTTAGGAGTAAGACTTGATGTGGTAGTAGTGTATTTAATAAGACTAAATTAGGAACTATTTGTATTTTATTTAAACAACAGTAGAGTGAAACTAAAAATAAAACAGAAAAGATAAAAGTAAAACAGAAGACGCAAAGAGAAAGAGAAGAAAAAGGAAACAGAACCACCCCCATGGGCCGTGGCCCAGCTGGACCACCAAGACCAGCCGGCCAGCCCACCGCCTGCCGCCCCCCCACCTCACGTTGTTCACCCCCCCTCTTTGTCGGCTCCACAGTGCCCCCGCGCGCGCGCTCGCCATGGCCCCCCCTCTCCCTGCTTGACACCGCGACGAACCTCGCATCTCTGGAGGGGATAAGGAAGCCCCAAGAGCCCCCAAGCTAACCCTAGCCCCACTTTCCCCTCTCCCTGCCTCGTCATCTTCCTCTTCCCCCAAACCCGAGCGCCGCCGTGGCCATTAACCCGTGGAGCTCATGGCCACCGGTTACCCTGCACCCCCTCGCCATGGCCAGGAGGAGCAGCGTCCTCGACCACGTCCCCTCCGCCCTTCGGATCGAGCCAGGGAGCACCACGGCCGTCACCCGCGCCAATTTCCTTCGTCGGCTGCCGCCGCCTCACCATCGTCGATCTCCGTTGCAGGACCTCCCCGAGCCCATTGCCTGGTCCCTATGCTACCGCGGTGAGCCACTGCGCCGTTGGCGCCCGTCCATTCCCCCTCTAGCATTCTATAGTCGCCCTGCCGACGCAACCGCACTCCGGCCGCCGCCTGTCGCTTCGCCGACGCAGCCACACCTGGCCAAGCTCGCGCCCGAGCACACCAATGCATTCCCGGGGCTCGCAGGAGTCCGACGAGCCCTTTGCCTCGCCTCTCCGCGCCCCCTAGCCTCGTCCCCACCACGCTCCCGAACGCCGCCGCCGCCCTGCTCATCACCGGCGCCGCTCCCGACCTCCCCCGGATGAACTACCACCATGGATGGGTGCGGAACGCTGCGCCCGTTCGAATCGTGCCCACGGTCGTCCATTTGGTTGCCAGAACGGGCCGGACGGCCATCACCGAAGCTCGGCCTCGTCTCTGGCGCACTGTAGCTCCCCGCCGGCGCTAACCCCGCTGACGTGTCGTCGTTAGCCCCTAACTAACCCAACTAACCACTCACTGACACCGGGCCCCATGCGTTTAAGTTAACCGCTAATGAAAACGTTTTAATTAAACAACAACTGACAAACGGGGCCCGCAACACTGTTTAACTGGATAACCCTCGCTGAGTCAGCATGCTGACTCAGCACGAGGACCCACCCGTCAGCCCCTGTTGACTGGTCTGTTGACCCAGTCAACAGGCCCACTGGTCAGCCACTGTGTGCACTCTGTGTACACAGAGCTGGGTACCCGTAGCATTTTCTGATTTTATTTCGAACTTAAAATAATTCCAGAAAATTAGAAAATCATTTAAATCTTCAAAAAATCATATAAAATAATCTGTAACTCGGATGAAAAAGTTTTATACATGAAAGTTGCTCAGAACGATGAGATGAATCCGAATATGCAGTCCGTTCATCTGCCACACGTCCCTAACATAGCGAACGTGCATCCGTTCCCCTCTTTTCGTCTGTCCGAAATGCCGGACACCGGGAATACTTTCCCGGATGTTTTTCTCTTTCGCCGGTATTACCTAGCACCACAATAGAACACCGCTATCTCTGCTTATTGACATGACATGCTCTTGTTTGCTTTGTATTTACTGTTTCTTCCCCCTCTTCTCTCTCGTTAGACCCCGACGTCGTCCCCGAGACCAACGCAGCTCCGGAGACCGAAGACACCATTGACGACCTTGCCCTTGCCGCCGAGCAACTAGGCAAGCCCCCCCCTTGAGCATACCAATATCGCCCATTCTATTTTCTCATGCTTGCATTAGAATTGCTGCTGCTGCTTTACCTATTCTGATGCATAGCCTGTTTATTGTAACCTGTTGTTGATAATTACCTGCATATCCTAAACTGCTTAGTATAGGCTGGGTAGAGACCTATCAGTGACCCCACTTATCCCGACTGCCCCGCTGGATTATCAGAAGACCCGATCAACGGGATTGAAGACCAGGCCCTGACACCGCACATCACCCCCCCTAGTTGTAACGACACTGCAGCGTTACTATCGAGTGCCGAGGGTGATACCTCGTGTAGCACTTCTGATGTTAACTCTGTAGAGTAGCTATTCGGTCGTGGTCATCGAGGGTGATTCTTCCTTCACCGCTTCCGATAACGACGCCGTCGTACAACACCTCAAGTGTGAACCCAGCGAGGGTGATTCCTCCGAGTTCACCTTGATGGATACATCGAGTAGGAATCCAACGAGGGTGATACGTCGGATTCCCCTGATGTTATGGACACACGGATACTTGGACTGTATTGTTGTTACTTGGAAAGGCGGGTCGACCCTGAGGGGTACCCGCGTGCGCCTAAGTGGCGAGTGTTGTGAAGACGGGTTGCCTGTATGGTGCCCGAGTGATGAATACGAGGCGCGGCCGGGCATTCTTAACCCTTGCAGCAAGTCCTCGAGACGGGGCGACGGGGTCACATCTTTCGTGAGTCTCTGCTCGTTACCACACCCCCAAGGTACTAACGGTTTGGATATTTGATCTGAGTGGGCCTCTGGCCCGATAGCACTAACCACCACGTGGGCATAGTATGGGCGTTCTGCATCGTATGCATCAGCCAAAAGCTCTGTCAGACGTCCAGTTCAGCAGTGCGGCATGGAGTGATTGGCGCCATTCACGACAGAGGTGGTGCTTGGATCTGAGCCATGTGCGCAACGACCCGGAGGGCGAGGGGCGATGGCCCAAGACCCCCTTGCGCTTAGGATGTAGACCGGCGGGGACCTCTCTACTGAGCTCTAGGTAGGGCTGCGGTGTATCGTTTGGCCGAGGCCGGGCATGACCCAGGAAAGTGTGTCCGGCCGGAGTTAATCGAGCGTGTTGATTAAGTTGGTGCACCCCTGCAGGGAAGAAAACTTCTATTGATAGCCGATCCTACAGTAAAGGACACTCGGAATTGTATCCTAATTGATACAATTATAACTGGATACTTGGATACTATGGCTATGGGATTGCTTCTCGCAGGGAGTCGAGAAGGGATCTCTGGACGAGGTTGATGACTGTATGGCTCTGGGATTGCTTTCTCGCAGGGAGTCGAGAAAGGATCTCTGGGTGAGGTTGAGACTTAATGATACTGCTACATTATATGGTACTCTCTACACTCTTCTAATGCTGCAAGACCTCTGAAGATGCTAGTCTTCGATAGGACTAGGCCTTCTCTATATTCTGGCATTTCTGCAGCCCAGTCCACATATTCAGCCTTCCTTTGATAATGTTGCATATGTAGTGTAGATCCTTGCTTGCTGAGTACTTCTGAGTACTCACGGTTGCTTTGTTTTCCTTTTCCCACCCATATCAGTTTGTCGTGACCAGAGGATGGAGCTCCCTGAGACAGATGCCTCGTCGATCGACTACTACTACCACCCCGAGGATGGATACTATGGCGAGTTGGATGACGACCAGGAGTAGGTTCAGAGGGTCCCACACAGGAGGCCTGCGCCTTTCGATCGTAGTGTTTTATTTTGCCCCACCTTTCTAAAGGCCTTTCTATTTCTGTTTCATATCTGTACTCAGATCTCTGATGCTTCCGCTGACGCTTGTACACAAGCTTATGTATTCGAGCCCTCGAGGCCCCTGGCTTGTAATATAAAGCTTGTATGACTTTATTTATGTTTTAGAGTTGTGTTGTGATATCTTCCCGTGAGTCCTTAGGCTTGATCGTGTGCATTTCCGTGTATGATTAGTGCACGATTAAGCCGGGGGCGCCACAACATTTTCCCTGTTTGAATGGGATTGTACTCGGGTTAGTTATACAACCATCTAAATATTATCTTCACAACACATGACATGAATATAGGAGTAGTAAATTCCCATATAAATATGAACTACATGCACATACGATCTCAATTTCAAATATATGTATCCATTTTATGTTTAATTCAAATCATAGTACATGTATGCTCTAGCTAGATGTTCGGAATCTAAACCATGTATGATACTACGTACAATGTGTTTAACACGCACAACACACACACACACACCATTTAGACTAGTAAGGTACATGTGCATTGCACGCATGAGATTTGGCAACCAAATTATGAATAAATATCACATTATAGCATGTAAGCTTTGAGTCATATATGCATGATGTAAATGTTCATTTAATTCTTATAGTTCATCTCATTCAAAATCAATTAGTTTTTGTAAAAAAAGCTAATCTATTTTAAGATTCATGGAATTGTGCGTTGTAAAGCATAAAGTAAAAACAAATAATGGCAATTCATCTAGAAAAAAAATTGGGCAATTATGATACAGAAAATTCTAGAACAAAGGAGAAGTGCTTGTGTTTTGAGGTTTGTGCATTATGCTTAAGTTCAACCATGGAGTCTTCTAGATTGTACATTTGGCAAAATCTGGTGGTATGTAGATGATATCCAATAGCCAGTAGTGCTCGGATTTGCCATCTCTGCACCGTCGGATTGGCTTCATCCAACGACCATTTTTCAAAGTTATTTGCACACTATATAGGGGTATAGATATGTGATGCGAAAGCCACCCATCATTTCCTATTTGAATAGTGTGTCCATGCACGGATGCAATGTGGCCAAACGATGCTTGCCATTGGTATCTCAAATTCAAATCAGTCTGACCTTGTTCAATGTGTATACAGTATAGCATGCTTGTTTCCAAACCACACCACGCATATCTCAGTTATATTCATGCATGCATGGGTTTCAAACATCATGATCTCTTATTCAAATATTTGAATTCAACTTTACATTGATTATGACCTCACCTAGTCTTTTACACCCACACAGTCATCTTCTCTTTATAATTGTACCACTAATTTTCTCTCGTGCATGCATGCACACACACTACCACTCAGCATTATCCATCGCACACATGCAATCTTTTTCTTCAGGTCGGTCTCCCATGCATGCACACACACACACCTCCCTCTCTTCATCACTTCAGGCATTCTTTATCTCTCACATGCATGCGCAACGATCGATGTTCCTCTATGTGTGTGTGTATATAGCTAGGTCTTTCCCAGTTTTCCACACAAACTGATCGATCTATATATCTAGTCAGGTCTCACCCTCTTTCCCACGTACACATCGATCAATCTATACCTCTCTATATAGGATTACATAGCTGATACACCCACATTATCTATCCATCGGCCCCCTCTCATCATCCATGCCTTCTGCTTCATCTCTCAGACACGCGCACAGTGGTGAAGACAGGGGGCAGCAAGGGCCCTGCCCCCCTAACATCACTATATACTGAGGCTAATATGAATGTGATCAGTAGATCAATTGTTGGTAAAATGGTTTAAGTTGCTGAATTGGCCCTCCCCGTAAAGGATTAGCAATGCTTGGCCCCCTAGCTCATTTATTTTTCATGGCTCCGCCACTGCGCGGAACCGCGCATGTTCTCGCCCCCTCTCTTTAAATATCGATCTCGCACTTGTGCACTCCTTCATAGTCTCCCTCCACTTGGCCCCTCGCACCATCTTCCAGCACCCCACCCCCCCATATCCCAGTGCTTGTACGCTCGTAGAGCTCTTCCCTCTATCTATCCCTATCGATATCTCGCGCGGTCGACCCCTCCCCTCCCTTCTCCTATATCACCCCGGCCCCATGCACATACATGTATGTATATAGGCCTCTCCTTCACACAAATTGCATTGACACGTATTCCCTCACCATATCTTAGTATCTCTCACACACACGGACTACGTGTGCGAAAGAGAAGAGGTGCACACACGCACTTGTTCCCACATACAAACGCGCGGGTGCACGGTGGAGCACACTTGTACACAAAATAAGCATGTAGAAAGGCTTTAGAAGATGTGCCACTAGTCTATATCTATATCTATACCCCTATATTGAGTGCGAATAAAATTGAAAGATGGTCGTTGGATGAAGCCAATCAGACGGTGCAGAGATGCAAATCCGAGCACTACTGGCCATTGGATATCATCTACATTCCACCAGATTCTGCCACATGTACAATCTAGAAGACTCCATGGTTGAACTTAAGCATAATGCACAAACCTCAAAACACAAGTACTTCTCCTTTGTTCTAGAATCTTCCGTATCATAATTGCCCAAACTTTTTTCTAGTTGAATTTCCATTATTTGTTTTTACTTTATGCTTTACAACGCATAATTCCATGAATCATAAAATAGATTAGCTTTTTTATAAAAACTAATTGATTTTGAATGAGATGAACTATAAGAATTAAACGAACGTCTACATCATGCATATATGACTCAAAGCTTACATGCTATAGTGTGGTATTTATTCATAATTTGGTTGCCAAATATCATGCGTGCAATGCACGTGTACCTTACTAGTACTTCCAGTATGTGCAAAACACGTAAATTAGAATTCCAATGACACGCTACACAGTGTCTCTCCCTTTTTCAGTTAATATATTATGATTAAAATGATGTGGGGGCATCCATGAAGCCACGTGGCACATGTGGAGGCGTTGTCGCGACCTCCTTGTGTGGATTGATCATAGTGATGTGCTGCTGGTTCCAGAAGAATGTACTCGTCCTCTCTCACGCACAATGGCAGTACATGCACGAAGCGAAGATGTGCACGCACGCACTCATTCCCTCGCACGCACATGCGGGTACCCGGTGGGATGCATTTTTGTATGAAGATCCACCCCATGTGATAATTTGACGCGTGTAAAGTCGTTCACTTTATTGATGGTCAATTAATACAGTGCATGCAAATTGAGTGGACGTGAGGGAGGAAATAGTTGTGAAAGACATTACTACTCCACTGCGTGCATGCGAGTAGTTAAATCATGGGTTGTTGTTTCCATTGATCTTCTTCGTATTTTGTGCCAATTTTTGACCATAATTTTAAGTAACACAATATTTATGCATGTCATAAAAATTAATGTCATCGAAAACTATGTTCAAATGTGATTCCAATGATATAATTTTTGGTGACATGCATTAACATTTTCTTAGTTAAATTTTTGGTCAAAAATTGGCACAAAATAAAAAGGGGGCCAATAAACCAGGACGCAGGCATGATGATCAATTTTTGCCTGGGTTACTGTTGGTGGCCTTTGTATTTAAATATGGACGGAGTGGAGTAGTACTATCTTTATCTTAGCCTCGTAGGGCTCTCCCAGCGCCTACGCTCACTTCCCCGCCTCGCCCACCGGATCCCACCATGGATAATCCCTTAGATCCCAGGATCCCGCGGGCTGCCCTCTCGCTGCGGCCCGCAGCACTGCCACCTTTGAGCGAAACCCACATGTGTTTCAGAGGGGATCCATTGCTCTGGAATCACAGATCGGTGGCGCCGAAGGACATGCCAGGGCTGCGTTTCAGGTGGTGGGTAGCAAGGGCAAATCGGATCGAGGAAGCGTCGCATTGATTGGAGACAAGTTCGAAGGAGCTACGCCTGGCGAAGCACAAGGCAGAGGCGCAAGTCGATCTTAGGGGAGAGATGCTGAGGGATGTCAGCATCTGGCAGCGTTGCGTTGATTTTGAGCTGGGGCTAATGGCAGAGATCATATTCACGGAGTCGACTGCGGAGGAAAGAACGCGCGTGCCAGCGGAATGGCATGAGCATCCGGTGCAATTGTTCAAATGGGCGGTAAGAGAAGCCAAATCACGGGACCAGCTACGGCGGCGCCGCTGGGCATGCATCGTATGCGAGGTGAGCTGCCCTCCTTCCCGGCCAGCGATGCAGTGACCTACTCGGTTGCTGCTACAGTGAACTTGCGGCACCATGGCGGTTTGCAACCGTGACAATCACTCCATCTATATGTATTCACTAGTAGAAAATAGGGCTTTGGTCCAGGCCGGCTAAGCCCATTAATCCCGGTTCACTCATGAACCAGGACCAAAGGGGGCATCAGTCCCGATTCGTGAGGCCAGGGGGCCGGTCGGGCCTCGTGGTGCATTGATCCCGGTTCGTCTGGACCCTTTGGTCCCAGTTCCAGACAAGAACCGGGACCAATGGGCCTCGCTCCTGGCCCACAACCATTGGTCCCGGTTCGTGGCTGGAACCGGGACCAAAGGATCCTTTAGTCCCGGTTCCAGCCACGAACCGGGACCAATGAGATGCCTATATATACCCCCTTGCCCGCGAGCAGAGCAGTGGAGTGCTCTGTTTTTTTTTGGCCGACCGTGGGAGAGCTTTGTGGTGCTCTAGCTCACCTCCTATGCACATGAGGTGTTCGATGAAATGCCCGAGCCACACTTAAGCT
Source organism: Thinopyrum elongatum (assembly GCA_011799875.1). Lineage (NCBI taxonomy): Eukaryota > Viridiplantae > Streptophyta > Magnoliopsida > Poales > Poaceae > Thinopyrum > Thinopyrum elongatum. The sequence continues at coordinate 552,792,856 of CM022303.1, forward strand.
TTCTCCTCACAAAGCTCCTTGTCCAAGCTCCATTTTCCTCAAGATTTTTCTAGGTTTGGCGATCCGTCCTGTCCCGTCCCCGTCCTCACCGCCGTCGATCGCCCACGCCGATCTCGCCGCCGGCACCACCGTGGTGAGCCTCTTGTTCTTATCTTCTTTCTAAAAGAAAAAAAAATTCTTACTTGTATGATTTAGGTAGATACTTGTATAATTTTCTTACTTTTATTATTGTTTGTTATTATATAGTGCGATGGTTTTGGTATCCGCCCCCGTTGGCCCTCGTCCTGTCTATGATTCGGATGTGGTATATATTATCTTTTATAACTATTTGTTTCATTTAGTGTTTATGACAATTATGCCGACCAACGTGACATAGATGTTTTTATCTAGGAGGTATGTGAACCGGAAATTCCAACCGACCCTCTTGTCGAGAGGTTAAATTTAGTTGAAAAAGAAAACAATTACTTGAAGAAAAAATTGAAAAGAATTGAGGAGGAGAAGATGGAATTGGAGTTGCATGTTGCGGATATCGTCGATGATCACAAGATCAAGATGGATAAAATGTGCTTGAAGAATAGAAAGATTAAAAAATATGCCATTCATACTGAGGCTTGGTATCATTATGCCGTTGGATCAATGGTTACCTTAGTTGCGATTATGATTGCATTTGTTGTTGCATTGAAATGGTTTACATAGTTTCAATGTATGTTTTAATTAGATGCTCTAGAGAGCTATATGTTGTTCAATGAGAACTATGTATGTACTTTGGTTTCAATGTGATGATGAGCTTCTATTAATTAATTTGGTCACTTCTGTATTCATGATGTTCTGTAATGGTTTTTGACACACTTAATTATATATAATGCACGCAGATGAACCGACAATGGATGTACGGTGACAGACGCACCTCCGAGTACATTAAGGGCGTGCATAATTTTCTCCAAGTGGCTGAGGCAAACAAGCAGAATGGTTTTATGTGTTGTCCATGCCCTATATGTGGGAATACGAAGTCTTACTCTGATTCGAAAACCCTTCACACCCACCTGCTTTATAAGGGTTTCATGCCACACTATAATGTTTGGACCAAGCACAGAGAAAGAGGGGTTATGATGGAAGACATCGAAGAAGAAGAGGATGATGACAACTATGTGCCCCCTGAATACGGTGATGCTGCAACGGGGGAAGCTGAAGATCAAGAGGAACCAGACGGTGTGCCCGATGATGATCTTCGCCGGGTCATTGTTGATGCAAAGAGACAGTGCGAAAGTGAAAAGGAGAAGCTGAAGTTCGATCGCATGTTAGAGGATCACAAAAAAGGGTTGTACCCCAATTGCAAAGATGGCAACACAAAGCTCGGTATCACACTAGAATTGCTGCAGTGGAAGGCAGAGTATGGTGTACCTGACAAAGGATTTGAGAAGCTACTGAAAATATTGAAGAAGAAGCTTCCAAAGGATAACGAATTGCCCGAAAGTACGTACGCAGCAAAGAAGGTTGTATGCCCTCTAGGATTGGAGGTGCAGAAGATACATGCATGCCCTAATGACTGCATCATCTACCGCGGTGCGTACGAGGATTTGAACGCATGCCCGGTATGCGGTGCATTGCGGTATAAGATCAGACGAGATGACCCTGGTGATGTTGACGGCGAGCGCCCCAGGAAGAGGGTTCCTGCCAAGGTGATGTGGTATGCTCCTATAATACCACGGTTGAAACGTCTGTTCAGAAACAAAGAGCATGCCAAGTTGATGCGATGGCACAGAGAGGACCGTAAGAAAGACAGGAAGTTGAGAGCACCCGCTGATGGGTCGCAGTGGAGAAAAATCGAGAGAAAGTACTGGGAGGATTTTGCAGGTGACGCAAGGAACGTATGGTTTGGTTTAAGCATGGATGGCATTAGTCCTTTTGGGGAGCAGAGCTGCAATCACAGCACCTGGCCCGTGACTCTATGTATCTATAACCTTCCTTCTTGGCTGTGCATGAAGCGGAAGTTCATTATGATGCCAGTTCTCACCCAAGGCCCTAAGCAACCCGGCAATGACATTGATGTGTACCTAAGTCCATTAGTTGAAGAACTTTTACAGCTGTGGAATGGAAACGGTGTACATGTGTGGCATGATCACAAACAGCAGGAATTTGACCTACATGCGTTGCTGTTTGTAACCATCAATGATTGGCCTGCTCTCAGTAACCTTTCAGGACAGACAAACAAGGGATACCACGCATGCACGCACTGTTTAGATGACACCGAAAGTATATACCTGGACAAATGCAGGAAGAATGTGTACCTGGGGCATCGTCGATTTCTTCCGACCAACCATCAATGTCGAAAGAAAGGCAAGCATTTCAAAGGCGAGGCAGATCACCGGAAGATGCCCGCCATCCGTACCGGTGATCACATGCTTGCTATGGTTAATGATTTACAAGTAATCTTTGGAAAGGGTCCCGGCGGACTATCTGTTCCGAATGACGCTGAGGGACGCGCACCCATGTGGAAGAAGAAATCTATATTTTGGGACCTACCCTACTGGAAAGACCTAGAGGTCCGCTCTTCAATCGACGTGATGCACGTGACGAAGAATCTTTGCATGAACCTGCTAGGCTTCTTGGGCGTGTATGGGAAGACAAAAGATACACCGGAGGCACGGGAGGACCAGCAATGTGTGCACGAAAAAGATGGCATGCCTCCAAAGCAGTATGAAGGTCCTGCCAGCTACGCTCTTACCAAAGAAGAGAAGGAAATCTTCTTTGAATGCCTGCTCAGTATGAAGGTCCCGTCTGGCTTCTCGTTGAATATAAAGAGAATAATAAATATGCCAGAGAAAAAGTTCCAGAACCTAAAGTCTCATGACTGCCACGTGATTATGACGCAACTGCTTCTGGTTGCATTGAGGGGGCTTCTACCAGAAAATGTTCGATTAGCCATTGTGAAGCTATGTGCATTCCTCAATGCAATCTCTCAGAAGGTGATCGATCCAAAAATCCTACCAAGGTTAAGGAGTGATGTGGCGCAATGTCTTGTTAGTTTCGAGCTGGTGTTCCCACCATCCTTCTTCAATATCATGATGCACGTCCTAGTTCATCTAGTCGACGAGATTAACGTTCTGGGCCCTGTATTTCTACAAAATATGTTCCCCTTTGAGAGGTTCATGGAAGTCCTAAAGAAATATGTCCGTAACCATGCTAGGCCAGAAGGAAGCATCTCCATGGGCCATCAAACAGAGGATATCATTGGGTTTTGTGTTGACTTCATTCCTAACTTTAAGAAGATTGGTCTCCCTCAATCGTGGTATGAGGGGAGACTGACTGGAAAAGGCACGCTAGGAGGGGACTCAATAATATGTAGGGACGGGCATTCTTTGTCTCAAGCACACTACACAGTTCTACAGAACTCTACCTTGGTGACCCCGTATGTCGATGAACACAAGAACATTCTGCGCTCCAAACACCCAGAGCAGTGTGACGACTGGATTACATGTGAACACATCAGGACTTTCGGCAGTTGGTTGCAAACACGTCTCAGGGGTGACAACACTGTTTCTGATGAGCTGTACTCGTTGGCCAGGGGACCATCTTCGACTGTATTGACATACAAAGGGTACGAGATAAATGGGAATACATTTTACACGATCGCCCAATATCAAAAGAGCACCAACCAAAATAGCGGTGTCCGCTTTGATGCAGCAACCAAGAGGGGAAAGGACACATATTATGGTTACATGGTGGACATATGGGAACTTGACTACGGACATGATTTTAAGGTCCCTTTGTTTCAGTGCAAATGGGTCAATCTGTCAGGAGGCGGGGTACAGGTAGACCCACAGTACAGAATGACAACAGTGGATCTGAACAATCTTGGGTACACAAACGAACCATTCGTCCTAGCCAATGATGTGGCGCAGGTTTTCTATGTGAAGGACATGTCTACCAAACCGAGAAAAAGAAAAGATAAGGAAGCGAATACATCATACGATGAGCCAAAGCGCAACATAGTTCTTTCAGGAAAAAGAGACATCGTGGGATTGGAGGGCAAGACAGACATGTCTGTAGATTATGAAAAGTTTCATGAAATTCCTCCCTTCAAAGTCAAGGCTGACCCAAGCACCCTGTTAAACGATGAAGATTATCCATGGTTACGGTGAAATAAGCAAAGGACACAAGCGAAGAAAAAGTGAAGACTTTCTCTCCACAACTATTATGATGATGCCTTTGATCTAGCTTAAAAAATCAGTAAATGCATGAAAAATACCAAATGAAGTCAGAAAGGGTTCAAAATTGATGATGTGGCTATGAATGGTTCATTTTGAACACACAAAAAGTCTGGAGTTCAAATAAGTTCAAAAAAATAAAATCCCTTTGTAACAGATGAGTTTTCGTCCGAAACCCTGATACTTCGAAAGAGATTGTCCATTTTGTACACGAAGTGCATCCAGTTTTTGCCGTAACCCTCTCAACTTTTTAGCACATGATATGTGGGTGAAATGATGATACCATGCCAACTTTCAACCTTTTCAAAGTTCATTTGTAGTGCTTTTCAATTTCAGGGTCATTTAGCTCAAAGAATGAACTAATAGCAAAAAGAATGAACTAGAAAACTTTTATGAAACTCTAATAGCAAAAAGAATGAAATAAAAATAATCAATTAAAATATTCTGTTATGATCAACTAAAACAAAACTATAATACTCTTCAATAGCAAACAGAATCAATTAAAATATTCTGTTATGATCAACTAAAACAAAACTATAATACTCTTCAATAGCAAAAAGAATCAACTAAAAAGCTTTTACAGCAACTTAAATTATCAAATTATTTTTTGTTCAAAACAGTAATAGCAAAAAGAATTATCATAAAGAATTTTTTTGTTAGAAACTTTAATAGCAAAAAGAATTTTCATAAAGAATTTTTTTGATACAAACTAAAATAACAAAATCGGTTTTTGAATATAATGATAAAACACAGTAATATTAAATAGCAGGAAAAAGAATCACTCAAAAATATATTTTTATAGTGAAGTTATTCACAAACTAGTGATTCAAACAAATTTCAAAGAATTCAAATTTAAACTATTCAAATTTGAAAACTAATGGCACTAACAGAAAGTTTATAATTTTTCTGACCTAAAAGCAAAAAGAATTAAAAAAAATAAAGAAAAAAACAAAAGAAAATAAATAATGCAAAAAACAAAACAAAAATACTGGAAAAAATTAAAAAAATGCCGCCCACTGGGCCACACGGCCTGCATACGACTAGAAACCCATCTGTACATGGGCCAGGATGCAGGCCCGTAGGCCCAATAGGCCCAACATGGCAGTGACAAGGGTAGGCAAGTACTGCCTGCATATTAGAGAGGAGCTCAGCACCTCTGCCGCAACGCAGCTTATAAACAGGTGCTGAGCTCTCTCAGCTAGCGAGGTGGGACTAAACTCGCACCACACCACCCGCTGTGCCACCCTTTCGTCCCGGTTGGTGGCACCAACCGGGACCAATGCCAACCTTTGGTCCCGGTTCGTGGCAACAACCGGGACGAATGCCCCCCTTTGGTCCCGGTTCATGCCACCAACCGGGACCAAACATCTCTGCTTCCCGCCCTTTGGGCTGCTGCAATAGACGCCTTTGGTCCGGGTTGAGTGTGCCACCGGACCAAGGGGCAGTTCGTCCCGGTTTTTGCACACACCGGGACACAAAAAGATCAAAACAAAACTGAATTATAGCCGAAAGGGGGGAGAAGTGATGTGTGGGGGTAGAGGGGTGAGAAGGTATGGGGGAGGGGGGGGGGCAGACGGAATCTGGAGGGGGGTGGGGGGGAAGTGGGAGATATTGGATATTCGGGGTGGTGGGCTGGGGTAGGGTAGTATGTAGAGAGGCGGTTAGGTGGGCACAAGGTAGAGTAGAGTGGGTATGAAGGCGACGCTGGGGGTTGGTGAGCGGTGTTGATGATGGGGATAGGTGGGTTGGTTGGTGTGGGAGAGTAAGGGTGGGATGAAGAGAGGGGGAATCCTAGGAGGATAAGGGGGGTGAAAGGTAGATATAGCGAATAGGGGTAAAGGGGGGAATTAGTAGAAACAGGGGGGGGAAAGGGGGAAAGGGGTAGGAAGACGGGCGAATAGGATAAAGTATGTAGATGCTGGGTGGGGGAAGGGACTATTGTGGATGGGGATTAGCTGGGATGGGTAAAGGGTGTATAAGTGCAAGAGTGGGGTATAACGGGGGACGCGAGAGGGGTGGGGTGAGTCAGAGTGTATGAGAGGGTCTGGGACCCTGTTTAGAGAGGTGAGAAGGGGGAAGAGGGAGGTGTTGACATGTCAGAGGGGGGCAAGTTTGGTAGATAAAAAATGTCTAGTAGAAGAGGGGAGGTTTCTAGGGAAGAGGGTTAGGATCGGGATAGGAATGGAGTCGGGTGGTGGGGAGATGCGGGGGGGCGAGGGTTGGGGAGATCTAGGTGGGCAGAGGGGCAAGGGAGTGTGGGGGGGACATAGGGGGTGAGGGAGGTTACTTGGGGAGTAAAAGCAGGGTAGGTGGGGGAGGGAGTTATGTGAATGAAATGAAGAAAGGGGGGGAGATCCGGGGTGTTGCCCCCCCACCCCAGCTCTGTCTATATAAGTAACACTTGTGAAAAATTTTATTCTCACCTCACAGTTGCCCCCGATGACGCCAGGCTGCCCCGACGCCGTCCGCAGCCCCTGCCGTCGCCCGTGCCTCGTCGTCGCCGATGTTGTCCCCGAGCCCGCGCACCCCTGCCCCTCCCCGCCCCGCCCCCGACGCCCGCCGGCCGCGCCCCTGCCCCGCCAGCCCCCCACCGTCGCCGTCGCCATCCCTCTCCGCCCCCTCCGTCCGCCCTCGCCGGCCGCCCCCCGCTGTGAGCCGCCGCCGCCCCGGCTCTCTGTATGATGAATTTTTATGCGATTTTTTTATGTGATGATTTTTTTGTTCATATATATAATGTATATATGTATTTGGATATATGTATGTATGGATGTGGCTATGTATGTATGGATATAATGTTCATAGCATTTTTTTGTTCATATATGTTTTTTTCCATATATGTATTAATTTTTTTATTTAGGTTGTTAGTAGATATCAATTTTAGGTTAGTGCATTTTAGGTTATTTGATTTATTGCTTTCGGTTAGTTGTACTGTTAGTGCATTTTAGGTTAGTAGATTTTAGGTTAGTGGAGAGGAAGAAAATAAGAAAAAGAAGAAAAAGAAAAGAAAAGGAAAGAGAAAAAGGGAAAAGAAATAAGAAGAGAAGAAGGAGAGAGGAAGAAGAGAGAAAAAAAAATAAGAAGAGAAAGAAAGAAAAAAAAGAGGAGAAGAAGAAGGAATAGAGAGAAAAAGAAAAAATAAATAATATTTTTTCTATTTTTTCTTCTTCTCCTCTATTCCTTCTTCTTCTCCTCTTTTTTTTTCTTCTTCTATTTTTTCTTCTTCTCCTCTATTCCTTCTTCTTCTCCTCTTTTTTTTCTTCTTCTTCCTATTCTTATTTTTTATTGGGAATAAGGGTGTCGAGGATCGCCAAGCGGTCGAGGGTCGGGAACTAGGGTAGAGGGTCGAGGGTCGCCGAGGGGTCGAGGTTCGAGGATCGCCGAGGGGTCGAGGGCGAGGTTCGAGGGTCGCCGAGGGGTCGAGGGTCGGGTTGCCGAGGGGTCGAGGGTCGCCGAGGGTCGAGGGTCGAGGTTCGGATCGCCGAGGGGTCGAGGTTCAAGGATCGCCGAGGGGTCGAGGGTCGCCGAGGGGTCGAGGTTCGAGGATCGCCGAGGGGTCGAGGGTCGAGGTTCGAGGATCGCCGAGGGGTCGAGGGTCGAGGATCGCTGAGGGGTCAAAGGATGCCCCCATTATGGATGTGCATAATTAAGTTGATCCATATTTTTTCTGATTTCATCTACGCTTCTATATGTGCACGTTCTCTTGTGTCAAAGTATTGAAGAAATCCATGGTTTCATAATGAGCCGGAAGTAACAGGCGCATGATGGTATGAAGCTCTCCAAAATTATTTTGAAACGGAGTCCTGATAGGATAATTCGCTTTTTTGTACGAAGTTCAGCAAAGGCCTTCCAAATAGCGATATTCGAAAGGCTCTTGCTGAACTTCGTACCAAAAAGCTAATTATCCTATCCGGGACTCCGTTCCAAAACAATTTTGGAGAGCTTCGTACCATTATGCGCCTGTTACTTCCGGCTAATGATGAAGTCATGGTTTTCTTGAATCCTTTGACACTACACAACGTCACATATAGAAGGGTAGATGAGATCAGGAAAAATAGGAACCATTTTCTGCACATCCAGAATGGCGCCATTTTGTTAAATCCCTTGTTTGACATTCATGAGAGAGGCGGTCCGGACGTCGGACATTCATGAGAGAGGCGGTCTGGTCCGGTCGCCGGACATGTCATGTGATAGGTAGTATTTTTTTTGTTCATATAAAACTCCGGTAACTCTTCAACATGAGGGGGGACGTCGATCAACCCCCTCTCGCCCGACCAAACCCTAGAAGCGTCGAGGCCACCCTAAACCCTAGAAGCATTGCCGAGGCCACCCCAAACCCTAGAAGCGTTGTGATTAGCTAGCTAGGTCTATGTTTGCCACTAATATATCCATCTCTCATGTTTGTATATTAATTGGGATGTTGTAATATTTGCAGAAACTATGGAGCAAAGAGACTTGGAACAAGAACAGTTGTTGGGGGACATAATCCTCGGCGGAGGTGATGTCTTGTCGTATCTCAACGACACCGATGGTTAGGAAGAAGGAGAGGATGACGGCTCCGGTTATCGAACAATGGAGGAAGGACATGATCATGATGGCTCCGGTGACCGAATGCCGGAGGAAGGAGACCATGATGATGGCTCCGGTGATCGAACGGAGGAGGGAGTTGTTGCAAAGTCCGGCGAGGTATATATATTAATTAAGCCTGTGCTGACTAGCTAATTGATGCATTAATTGTTTTGGTATGTACATATATTAACTCTTCTTTCTTCTTTTATAGCCCTCCAGATCGAGCCAAACTTCGGTAATGAGACGAGGCCCGAAGAAAAGGTTGCGCCAGGATGAAAGGTTCACGATCACAGCAATCGCGGATGATGGCCAACCGATTGAACCCAAGCGGACCAAGGATGCATTTTCTGCTCAGTGCGGAGCTATTGTTAGGGACAGCATCCCGATCAGCATCCAGCTATGGAATAAGCCTAAGAATGAAGACCCTCAAGTTTCTTATGTCACCAATAGACAGAAAGATGATCTTTGGACCTCGCTGAAGGCAAATTTCACCCTACCGCCAGAGGAGGATCCGAATAAGCCAGTTATAGAGCCACTAGTCAAGGCGTGTGCTCTCAAGAAGATGGCAGATCTATTCAGGAGGTGGAAGAATGAGTTGAAATCAACGTTTGTCGACAAAGGGAAGACTCCAGAATTCACCAGCCGATTTGAGAAGATAAGAGATCACTGGCCCGCATTTGTGGCCTACAAGACATCGGACAGGAGTAAGCAAATGTCAGAGAAAAACAAGATAAATGCTGCAAAGAAGTTGTATCACCATCGCACGGGGTCAGGCGGCTACCTCAAAGCCCGGCCGTTGTGGGACAAAGCTGAGAATGACCTGATTGCTAAAGGGGTCGAACCAGAGACATTGAACTGGCCAGACCGTTCAAGGACTTGGTTCTTCAGGGTTGGGGGAACTTTGGACCCTGAAACTGGGAAGTGCGTTTGGACGAATGAGCAACTTGCAATACCCGTCAAGAAGCTTCAGAAGTATATCGCCGCAGCGCATCAAGGGGCGTTCATTCCCGATAGAGAGAATGACGAGCTGACTGAGGTCCTCGGGAATCCTGAGCACCCTAGACGAACACGAGGCACGCCAGGCTCCGTTGCGTGGAAGGTTGGGTTTCCCGACGCAGGCCCTTTCAAAAAAAACCCCAGCTACTGCCAAATGCTGACGCGTGGACGCCTTTTGGTCCCAGTTGGTGTTACCAACCGGGACTAAAGGCCCTCCTGCCTAGGCTCCCCGCAGCGGCCATGTGGAGACCCTTCTGTCCCTGTTCGTAAGTGAACCGGGACTAAAGGTTTTGGGCTTTAGTCCCGACCCTTTAGTCCCGGTTCCAGAACTGGGGCTAATGGGCCTCTGGAACCAGGACAAATGGGCCTTTTTCTACTAGTGATTGTATTCCTGTGAAAATACTTGGTCGTTTGGAAAAAGATGGTAATTGATTTATCACTAGTTTTTGAATGCTTGGTCGTGACAATCACCCGAAGCCACAACCAGAAGTCTCCATCGCGTAATACTTACGGTCGGTCACACCAATAAATGGTCGGTCGGATCCGCGTCTCAACGAAGGGACACACATCGGCTTGGTCTGACATGTATGACCAGTTACATCACTGACTTGTGCGACCACATTTGAGCAGTAGTACTTGAAATTTGTGTTCCAGGAAACTCATCGGGAGCCGTTTCGGGCCTCAAAACCAAGACCATCAATTAATCTTTAGCTTGTTCCCATCACATTCCAAAGTAGTACTACCATGCTATAATTAAGTGCAAACCTACTCACACCTAGTACGTATCAAACCTGAACATGTTCCCACTATGCAGGTTTTAGTACTAGTGCTAGTACTAGGTTATAAAAAGGAGAACTACCTAGAAAAAAATCATGCTACCTTCCTCCTCATAAGTCTTTCTTATTCGTCCGTCCTTGCCATGGTCGGTGTGTAGAGCTCTAGGTCGAGAACTACTTGTAACAAGGGAGCAGCGACCAAGGCCGCGAAAAAAAAGAGAGGGCTCGCCACCTCACAGAGACCTCGAAAGATCTCTCACAGGCAGGCGAGGGCTCCCAGGAGCGCCCTAGCCGCGGAGGCGAACATGCCGAGCTGGCGGTGTTGGAGTCGTTATCCCTCGACGACATGTCCGATCAGCTCAATAAGCAGAAGGAGTTCATCGACGGCTTGGTGGAGCTACTGAAGGAGAGACTCGATGACATGCCCGCTGAGCTCAATAAGGACGAGTTGACCACCGGCTTGGTGATGCTGCTGAAGGAGAGCATTGCCTCGGGTAAGAAGGCGACCGGCAAAATCCTGCAACTTCAGGAGGACAAGGCGAAGCTCCGCCACGAGCTCGACCTGCTGAAGGAGGAGAACGCCGGCTGGAAGAAGCTGCATGAGAAGAGTAGTTCCTCGGTGAAGATGCTGCACACCCTCGTCATGGAACAGAAGAAGGAGTTGGCGAAGCTCCGCATCAAGCACCCGGCTACTGTCAAGGTACGTAATGCGGTCATGGAACAGATGATGAAGGCTCGCGTCGAGAAATCCTGCGTCATGGACATAATGAAGAAGATGGCGGAGGAGATGCGCGAGGAGATGGAGGTCGTGGAGGCGATGAAGAAGCAGTTACGACTCTGCAGCCAGCAACCCTTCATGTAATAGAGAGCAGCGCCCCAGACTTGTGTGTGCGTCTTCCTTCTTTTTTTGGGGGGATAATCTTCCTTCTTCTTTTGCTCCTATGTTTCTTCTTTTGCTTCGGGTGTTTTGCCGCACATGCCACATTCTCTGTGAGGCGTGAATAGAACAATGCTAACGATGAGCGGCGCCGTGGGATCGATGGCTAGCAAATTAGATCATTTTTTATCGCCATATCGCACTGGGCTGCCGTGTTTCGTGCTCCTCCATCGTACTAGTACTCCAGTGGAAAACTTGAGTATACCGCACGGTTCTTTGCTCCTCCTCAGGTCGTCGGCAACATTTATACGAGCAGTCAAATCACAAGGCCCCGCCTTCCAGCAGTAAAGATTCATCAAATCACAAAGGCCCTCGCCTCTCGTGAAACTGATCAAGCGAGACTGCCCCGCCCTCTAGCCTTTTAAATGTATACTTTTGTACAGTAGTAGTATCGATGGATTGCGCCATGGAGCAAAGCTAACAAGATGAAATTAAAGAAAAAAGGTGGTACATATAGAGAGCGCTCGTCGCCAAATTATGCATATAGTACTATTAAAAAAGCTAGTACGTGCTTAGATGGGGTGCTAAAGTCTATTAAAGAAATTAGCATACCTATTTATTTCTTTGACAACTAAACTCCTTCATGCTTTGGGTAAACTTCTCTCATTTAAGTTTTTTTTTAGAATTACATATCTCATTTAAGTGTTTTGCGTATGTGGCATGCTTAGAGTGTGGTTAATAGTATAGCCAACTGCTGGCTATATGATGTTGGCCATATATATTGTATGTATATAATGTGAAGAAACGAGTGGTAGTACTACCAACTACAAGATGAACTGTAAGAAATACTAGTATGTACGTACTAAAGAGTTAAAGTAACGAGAAGGAACATAACATAGTTCTGCTGGGGGCTCAGCACAACACACCCCTCAAATAAAACTAAGCACCCTGAAATTAAACTAAGCAACTAATACGGTAGACACTGCATTAGAACCACCATGAGCAACAACACTGCCACCTTACTCGGACTCCTCGTCCACGTGCTCGACTTTGTCCTTGTCCCTCTTCCTCTTGGCCGATACTTCTTTGCTTGAACCGCACACCTGGCTCTCGCTCTTCATCAAACCCTTGTAGATATTGAAACAAAGGTAGGCATCCATTGCAGCGTACTGGATGTGGTCTCTATCTAGTACATTCCACAGCCATGTAAGATGAAACTCGGGCGGAGGTTTCGTCAGTTTACCGTACGAAGGCTCAACCATGGCTCCTTCCAGGGTCAGCATTGAAATCTGACGGGAGGGTACCAGCCCATTCTTCTGGAGGTCGAAGGGCTGGCCTACAATGAGGCCTATCCGACTCAGGACTCCTCTATCGTTCATAAAGTCTACAATAACGAATTTGACTTTGCCGCCCGCGAGGAAGTTCTTAAAATCCTCGCACTCAACGTCGGCATGGCATATGTGGTAGAGCAAGCACAAGTTATGCACGCAAACCTGGATCACGGCAGGCTTCTTCCTCTCTTCCTCCTTTAGATTCTTCTCTTTTCCCAGGACTGTGGTGTACTCAACATCTAGCCCAGTGACCCATTCATCACCATTTTACTTTTCAAACATGCGTCTGAAGCGAGCAAGGCATCCTTTCACCATCGCGGAAGAACGGGTGTAGATGACGTCGAACTCATCGCTGGTGATGGTTCTAACCTTGTACTCACCGCCGATCATGGAGATTTTGGACGCCATGGATTTGGTAGGAGGGTTAGGATTAGTGGAACTGCTGTAATGTGAAAGGATGGGACAACTAGGAGCAAACTGCCGTAATGTTAACGGACGACCGGGGACGAGTAGGAGCAAACTGCTAGCGGTTTTTCGATTATAAAAATGCTTGAGTGGGTCATGCGAACGGCATGGTAGTGGCTAGCCCGGTGGATAAATGGATTCATGCACAGTACTATGGGGGCCCAATTAGATGTCATGTCTACTAGACGCCCAATTAAATGGCTTCATGCATCTGCGTGTTCGCACGTCAAGCGTCGGGAAAATTACAGGTGATACGAAGCTTTCCATGCTCCCATGATACGGGCTTCCGAGAGCCCTTGCACCTGAGATCAAATGGTTGCATGGCGTGATTCTATACCTATGGGTGAATATCCTATCCTGGAGGGTTATTCTGCAAATTTTCAGCAACTTAGCATGCGACCGTTCGATCTCAGATCCAAGGGCTGTCAGCAGCCCATATCACGGTCGCGCCTACCACGACCGCCGCCTCACTCGCGCGGTAGCGCCCTTGGAGATTTCAGACGGCTATAAATGAGCATTTTTTGCCTACTTCGCATGCATGAAACTACTTCCTCCGTCCAGGTGCGTTAGGCTATCTGATGTTGGCATGTCATACATAGTCATCACTTAGTCACTCATACAACAAGGTTAGCTATAAGGTTGCCTAAAAGAGTATTTTTTTACTTCTCTCTATCTATTTCTTCGTAGTATTTACTGCATTTGCCAAGGAGTAAGGAGTACTAGTACTTGGCACCTGTATACCATGGAGGTGGTCAGGAATCGGGAGACTCACGCCGGTCGTAGCGCCGCAGTAATAATGATAATGGCAAGTCAAATCACAGGGCCCCACCTATCCAGCAGTAACGAGCCATCAAATCACATAGCCCTACGTTTGCAGCAGCCTACTCCCTCATCTTCTCGCCTCTCTGTCGAACCGACTAGGCGGAACTGCCCTGCCTACCACGTGGGAAAAGCCCCGCCCTCGACTTTTAAATATAATTTTGTATCCATGGATTGCGCCATGAAGCAAAGCCTCAAGAAAACGGCGGTACACATGTATACATCACGCCCGTCGCGTTCTCATCGCACCCCAGACGGTCGGTCGGTCTGGCACGCCGCTCTCCGAATGGAACGCGCGTCATATTGCGTTTGCACACACATGTGGGACCGCAATTGAGAACCGACAATAGGCACACTCCCCCGTCCCCGCAAGTCGGCTGAGTTAATAGAAGAGAGAGACGAGCGATAGTACTGGAGTAGTGCTGTAAACACGTCGGTGCCTGGACGATCCCTGCATGACATGGGAGATCAGTTCGTCCATGCATGTGACCAGACTCCAGCAGACGGATGGATTGGCTATCGTCTACATATCATGCAGGCTGTCTTGTACAGGGCTGTAGTTCTGATGAGAAATAAAAAAAAGTTTCTTGTCATCTCGCAATATTAGGTGTCATGTGCTTCGGATCACTGCGAGGGTTAAACAGCGACAACTGCATTCCTCCAAGGCATTGGTCATTGGGGGCACATGCACGAAGACTACTCGGCTGCCATCTAGGTCAAGCCAGCTATGTTAATTAGGACATCTATCAATTGACCCCTTTTCTACGAGTTTGTCTTTAATTTGAGCTTTGATCCTCGTCTAGTTTGTCCGTCGGGATTCATGTTGTCTCCTTGGGGCAGTGAGGTTATGGTTTCTTGTCATGTGGCATTTTTTGTGTTATATGTCAATCCGGTGCTTCAGATCAAAATGACGACAACTGCGCCTCCGGGGCACGTGCATGAAGACTTCTCGACAGTCATTGACGAGGTCAAGCCAGCTCCGGTAGATAAAAGAAAACTACTCCACTATATAGGCAGGAGACTCCGCGCTTGCTTGCTAGTGTTGCTCTCTTCACACTCTCTCGTCCTCTCCAGATCTAAACATGACAACGGTGGCCACACTCTCTCTCTCTCTCTCTCTCTCTGCCCACCGCTAGTCACAGATCCGGCTGGATCCCCTCCGCTGGGGAAGGTGAGAAGGTGCAATGTTCACGCGGTCGTCCTCGGCGACGGCTCTTACCCATTGTCGGCGCGTCCCGATCAGCGTGCCTTGCCGTTCTCTCCAATGCAGCGCCGGCTGGGGAGGGCCTCCGACCCCTTCTTTCTCACTGCCGTAGTGTGGGCAGATCTGGCCTCCCGCCACCCACCTAGCGACATCCCGGCGACCCTCAGGTATAACTTCCTTCGAAACCGGCCTTGCTCTACTGCCCCAGCTCCTGACGTCACTGCATTTGTATCTTTTACTATTTCTCAGGCCCCCTCGTAGATAGGATCGATCGGCTGTTCGAAAGCCACCTAAATTTTTACTGTTAAGAGGTAAAACTACTTCATGCAATCGAATCTAGTACTACTTGGTTCAAATAGGGAAGAAAGGGGGTTGGGTGGGGGAAGATTTGTTACCTGAATCTAGGACTTGGTCGAAAGAGGAAATAATGGGGGCAAAACGTAGCAGAGACTGGCTATCCAACTGGTCTCTTGATCTAAAAGGGAAATAAAGGGAAACATAGTACAAACTCAATATAAACTGATCTATTGGTTGAAAAAGGAAAGAAAGTGGGGACTGGGGGACAAGTCAACAGAGTATGTCCAGCACTAGATTTGCTAGCCTCACACAGTATAAGGTGACTATACCGAACAAAAATGGGACCAACCCAGATATCCTGTTCTGATGTTTGTTGCCCCGAGCCCCTCTTATGTAATGCCACTGGTAAAATGTAGCAGTCTGTAATGCCACTGGTAAAATGTAGCAGTCCCACTGTTAAAAGTAAGGACACGTTAAACCAATGTTGTTTTCAATGTAATGCCTCCAGTAATATGAATCAATAGCACTATTTTTCATGTCCTGCTAAATTTCCCATTAAGATAAGTTGCTTATTTTCGTTAGAAATGCAACTGTCCTGGTCCACCTACTCTCCCGTGCCCAAATACCAACTCTTTAGCGGCTGTTAATGTAATGTTGCTGGTAAAATGAAGCAATGGCACAATTAAAGTAATGTCATATTTAATGGTTGTCTTAGTTAATCCTAATGCCCACACTAATATATAGCAATGCTGCTGCTTTAGAAATTGCTACTGTCCTTGTAGGATCGCCATTCAGATAAGGAACATGCTTCTTTTCATTTGATGTATGTTTCATCACTAGTTAGTCACCCTCCTTTCCACCTTTTTGTGCAAACAGAGATATACATTTCATGCTTGATCTTAGTTGAACTGCACAAATGATATCCAAATTATGGTTGAACATTCCACGAGCTTCACGACCAACCTTGATGTTGCTCAATTTTATTGCAACTAATGAAGAAGAAGCTGCTAGCTCATGGGACATTGCTTCATTTTAGGTGAACTGCACAAAAAGGTCCCATGAATTGAATCATCCATGTTGGTGACTGGTGTCATCCCTTCTACGATGGCATTGACTGCAGATATGGTTCCCATCGCGAGGTATGTTCCTTTTTGGTCCGACCATTTGCCAAAGATCCTGCATGTTGACTCTGCTCTTGTGCTACTGTTTTGGCACTGCCATGATAAAGCAGTAATGTTATTATTTTGCACCTTAATCTAGTGGCACTATTAATTTGAGGCAATGTTTTGGCACCGCTAGTGCCACTGATTTTTTTATATATCGAAAGAGGGGGTTTCCTTCGATTTCATTAAAGAAACCCAACCATAGAAAACCATTATCCGACAACATCTCAGTATAAATGGGCAGTTATTCAATTACTACTAGAATAGACTAAGTACTAACAGGAGACAAGTTCGCCACATAAGCTAGGCAGGTAGGGGGACGCAGCACCAGCTCGACCAAGTTTGAATTACAACCCAAATGCTACCACAGAAACATCAGGGGGAAGATAGGGACTGAAAGAGCCAGCTTCAGCATCCCAGTCTAAGCACCCCCGGCCTCCGTCCTTGCGACGCACGGTACACCTCGCTTGCCACCTACTCGACCCTAGTGCCACTGATAAAATGAAGTAATAATACAGTTAAAATAGACCGAGTGTCCTCTCTATCATTTCATTTCCAATGTAGATAAAGAAAGTGCTTCTCTTTGTTAGTATATGTTTCATCAACTAGTCCCATTGTTAATGTTTAAGTGTTTCTGCAAACTGGGGTGCTTAATTTTAGTTGATCTGCACAAAAATAGAGATTGGAATGTCTCAAGGCCCCTCCTTGTACTACCGATGTACGCTGATGTTCATCACTGGCAGAAGCTATATGGGGGAGAATTGGGTCGATTTCCAGTATGAGGCGTCGCAGGGCCCATCTCGCCCTCGCAGCATGGCATACTGTGATACTATCGCAATATTTTCCCATTAAGAAAATGAAGTTTATTCTATTTATTAATGTATGTTTCATCAACTAGTGCCACTATAATGTAATCATGATTTTTTCATTATCTGTGCAAACAGGGTTATTCAGCTGCATTTTGGTGGAACTGCACAAATGTACAGATGGAACCGGCATATATGCATAGTGCGAGGTGCCAAGTAAAAATTACTGACACCAACCATGCTCCATCTAAGCATTGGCATCCACCACCAGTGGGATGGGTGGCGCTCTCTGTGGATGGATCTTTCTCGGCAGCAAATCCTCTAATCAAATACTAGTAGCTTATATTGGCACTTTTCTAGGGAGTACTCTTTTCTGAAAGAAGCACCAATCTATTTTTATTTATTTGTACACAGTGTCACAACTTTGTTTTTGGTCCAGAGCTATTTTAGGGTGATTGCCGTAGTACTCGGAGACTGATTGTAAGCATGATTTTCATTAGCCGTCACACTGATTGTAAGCATGAGCAGATGGAAGATTAGGTTAGTGCGAAGCTTACCTTAAGCCCTACCGCCGCCGTTGAAATGAGGTGAGGGCGAGGGAACCATGGAGAATGGTGGGGAAGCGACGTCGCGCCATCCAACCTCCTCTTGCTGTGGGAGAACGAATACTCCTGTGGCTCCGGCTGGCACTGCACCCTCACGAACGGCACACCGTACTCGATCGATTCGTTATCCTCTGGATGCTCGACCTTCGACCTGTACGCCCACCACCTCGGCCTGACTTTCATGTCGGGTAAATCTGTTTGCTCCATCGCCCGGAGGAGATACTCGATGAACTCGAAGGACTGCGGCGTGACTGCCGCTGGGGAGTACATCGCCACCCTCATCGCCGCCGTCTCGCTCTTTCGCATACATTGCCACATGGCCCTCACCGTCCTCGAAATCTCCCACTCGTTATCAAACCAAGTAAGGATCTCCTTCAACCTGGCTAACTTTGCCTAGTCACCGCTAGCGATCTGCCCGATTCGCTGCTGCATCCTCTCCATATATGTCCTTCTGAGAGGTCCGGTGCTAGCTTTGGAAGATGGGAGGTGATACGGTGGTCTTGCAATGGAGAAGAGGGAGAGGCGAGATGGTGGTTTTGCAATGGAGAAGATGGAGAGGAGAGGGGGTGGTTTTGCAATGGAGAAGAGGGGGAGGCGAGACGGTGGTTTTGGAATGGAGATGATGGAGAGGAGAGGGGGTGGTTTTGCAATGGAGAAGAGGGAGAGGCGAGACGGTGGTTTTGGAATGGAGATGATTGATACGTCTCCAACGTATCTATAATTTTTTATTGTTCCATGCTATTATATTATCTGTTTTGGATGTTTTATATGCATTAATATGCTATTTTATATTATTTTTGGGACAAACCTATTAACCTAGAGCCCAGTGCCAATTCCTGTTTTTTCCTTGTTTTTGAGTTTCGCAGAAAAGGAATACCAAACGGAGTCCAAACGGAATGAAACCTTCGCGATGATTTTTCTTGGACCAGAAGATAACCAAGAGACTTGGAGATGAAGTCGGAGCAGCCATGAGGCGGCCACAAGGACGGAGGGCACGCCCCCCACCCTTGTGGGCCCCCCGTGCACCTCCTGACCTAATTCTTTCACCTATATATTCCCAAATATCCCCAAACCACCAGAGGCATCCACAAAAACACTTTTCCACTGCCGCAACCTTCTGTACCTGTGAGATCCCATCTAGGGACCTTTTCCGGCACCCTGCCGGAGGGGGATTCGATCACGGAGGGCTTCTACATCAACCCTATTGCCCTTCCGATAAAGCGTGAGTAGTTTACCACAGACCTACGGGTCCATAGCTAGTAGCTAGATGGCTTCTTCTCTCTCTTTGATTCTCAATACCATGTTCTCCTCGATGTTCTTGGAGATCTATTCGATGTAATACTTTTTTGCGGTGTGTTTGCCGAGATCCGATGAATTGTGGATTTATGATCAGCTTATCTATGAATATTATTTGAATCTCCTCTGAATTATTTTATGCAAGATTTGATATCTTTGTAATTCTCTTCGAACTATCGGTTTGGTTTGGCCAACTAGATTGGTTTTTCTTGCAATGGGAGAAGTGCTTAGCTTTGGGTTCAATCTTGCGGTGTCCTTTCCCAGTGACAGTAGGGGCAGCAAGGCACGTATTGTATTGTTGCCATCGAGGATAAAAAGATGGGGTTTTCATCATATTGCTTGAGTTAATTCCTCTACATCATGTCATCTTACTTAATGCGTTACTCCGTTCTTTATGAACTTAATACTCTAGATGCATGCTGGATAGCGGTCGATGTGTGGAGTAATAGTAGTAGATGCAAAATCGTTTCGGTCTACTTGACACGGACGTGATGCCTATATTCATGATCATTGCCTTAGATATCGTCATAACTTTACGCTTTTCTATCAATTGCTCGGCAGTAATTTGTTCACCCACCGTATTATTTTCTATCTTGAGAGAAGCCTCTAGTGAAACCTATGGCCCCCGGGTCTATTTTCCATCATATAAGTTTCTATTTTCCATCATACAAGTTTTCGATCTACTATTTTGCAATCTTTTACTTTCCAATCTATAAACCAAAAATACCAAAAATACTTACTTTATTGTATATCTATCTCTATCAGATCTCACTTTTGCAAATAACTATGAAGGGATTGACAACCCCTTTATCGCGTTGGGTGCAAGTTGTTTGATTGTTTGTGCAGGTATTTGGTGATTTGTGCGTTGCCTCCTACTGGATTGATACATTGGTTCTCAAACTGAGGGAAATGCCTATCTCTACTTTGCTGCATCACCCTTTCCTCTTCAAGGGAAAAACCAACTCAAGCTCAAGAAGTAGCAATGATGGAGAGGAGAGGGGGTGGTTTTGCAATGGAGAAGAGGGAGAGGAGCATGCGGCAGCGATTTAGGATTGGACAAGAGGGCCGGCGCGCTGTGACTGGATCGAAATCAAAATCAATTTACCCTTCAATTAAGAAAGCGACCCCACATTAACTAGTCTCCCTTGTATTCTGGGTCATATTTGACCATGATTTTCACAAATAAAATATATGTTATACGTTGCAAAAATAATATAATTTGAAAGTACATTCAGATACGAACCAAACGATACAATTTTTGATGACATGCATTCACATTTTGCTTGTCAAATACAGTACGTGGTCAAACTTTTACCCAAAATACGCAAAACAAAAAAATACTTCCAAGACCAGCGCCGCTCCTCTCCTCTTAAACCACCGCCGCTCCTCTCCTGTTCCAATCCAAATCCAGCGCCACTCCTCTCCTCTTCCATTTCAAAACCACCGCCGCTCCTCTCCCGTTCTAATCCAAAACTAGTACCGCTCCTCTCCTCTTCCATTCAAAAACCACCGCCGGCGAGTGAAGGTGCTGCGGAGAAGTAGATCGATGGAGGAGTACAACCGATACGTGTGGATCGCAGGCGGCGACCTTGTGAAGCTAGCTAGGATGTTGGAGATACAGTCTTGGTTTGACAACCTAGAGAAATTAGTGGCGACGGTGAAAGTGATGGCCAAATATCTGGAAAAGAGTGAAAAGGAGGCGATACACCAGGAGGGAGTCGCGCGGGAGTACATAGAGCTGCTCCTCTGGGCCATGGAGCAAATAGATTCACCGGATCCGATCGTGAGGCTGCGGTGGTGGGAGTATCGATCCAAGATGGAGCATGCACCCGAGATTGAAGGATCGAGCATCTACACGGTGCCGTTTGTGAGTGTGCCGTGGCAGAGTGAGCCGGTGGAGTCTTCATTGACCGAACCCAACTGCAAGAGGAGAAAAACAGTTGGCGCGACGATGCTTCCCCACCATCCTCTCCCTTGCCATTCACCTCGTCCCATGGGGCGGCTGTCTGCCGCCGAGGAATAGGAGGGGACTCCCCCCCAAATAGTCTGAGGAGGAGCTTAGGGTTGTCCAGTATTTGCAGGTTGTGTTTTGTGTTTCAGATTTGAGAGTACTTTCAGATATGAATGTCTTCTGAATTTCAGATTTGCTGTATTGAGCATATGAAGTATTTTATGAATTCTAGAGATCTATTTTTATCACTTTAAAAATGTAGTTTCATATAAAAGTTCAGACAATGTGATTCTCGGAGAAGAAACTGCAAGTTTCAGTTTCAAATAAGAAACTACAAGTTTCCGAGGCAGAGCATTTATATTAACACACCCTTTTCAAACAGGGATAACATCATGTTGGAAGTTTTATTCATGGTCGAAAATGGAACTACCAGCCAGTTAACATCATGCTGATCAACATTCATGCATAGGACATCTTCATATGATGCACAGTCAAAAAGATATGCTTTTTTCAAAATGCCCACACAATGTTGAGTGTGTTGGAGGTGGTGTGCGTAGATGACAATGGGCACCCACATGTTAGAGGCAGAGGCAAAAATTTGTGGATATTTTCACTGCATCAGGTGGAATCGAACCTAGGCGGAGCAGCGGTTGGGGAGTGGAACTTGGCCACTGGGCTACTCCAGTACTTTCGCTAGGAATTAGGCACAACATCTACCACTACTGTAGCACGTCTATGGCCCTACCAGGTCCATGGCCGTACGCAATCAAGTGCCTCATTGAAAAAATACTTCCTCCTAATGCTATACTGACATTGGGGGCCACGGGTTTGTCAATGTAGTTATTAAAGGAGATAAATTTACAACGAAGTCATCGGGGAGCTGGCATGTATCATTTATTATCAGTGGGCCAACAAGTATCAGCTGGGTTGTGGGCTACCCAGTCTAGGCTTTCTTTTTTAACATGTGCATCCCACGACATGCCGGTTTGTATTTGTTTGAGGGCCGTCATGTATCGACCGGCCTATGGCCCTCCTATCTTAGGTTTTATTTGTTCTTAAACATGCGAAGCCCAACTTATGTATTTTTTTGAAGAAAACGCAGAGGTCTGTTCTATTTTTCTATATAAGAATAGGAACGCCAGGTCCAACTTATGTTTCCCTTCTAACTATATTATATATATTTATATTATTTTATATGTTATTATATATTATTGTTATTATCATCATATATTTAACAGATACTTACATATATAAGAAAAAAATATCCCATGTATTATGAACTTATAAAAATAAATGTTTAACAATAAAATCCTGGTTTTTTTACTTAAGGTCAACGAAAATACAGGTGATTGTGTACAAAAGCTTGGTAAGATTTAAGGACCAATGTAAATAAAGCACTTATTATTTAAATATATTTATAACAAAATGCTCAGCCCCTCTTTATTTTTTGATAACATTGCTGCGCCCAACCCAACATTATAATTAGAACCAGCCCAGCAAAATCGTGTATTTCAAGAAAGTGCAAATGGGTTGTAATTTTTTAGGAAAAAATAAATGGGCCGCATGGACGCTACATTATTTGTTCACCCAGGCCAGCAAATTCATGTATTTCTAGAAAGTGCAAATGGGCTGTAGTTTTTTTTGAAAAAAAATAAATGGGCCGCATGGACGCTACATTATTTGTTCACCCAGTGCAGCGAATGGACTGTAATTTCTGAAAAAATGGGTTGAATATGTGTGACATTTTTGGAGGCTGAAATGTGGGCCAATAGGTCGAAGCTTTGTCAACTTAGTCAACAAATGATTCTGACATCGATAGCTGTAGGATTTACATCCAACCGCCAGCATTCATCTTCAATCTCTCGTCTTCTTCCTCCAGCGCCGCCGGGACCAACTGCTCCCGCCTCCGGCTGCTAGCAGCTCTGCTTAGC
This sequence comes from Thinopyrum elongatum, assembly GCA_011799875.1. Classification (NCBI taxonomy): domain Eukaryota; kingdom Viridiplantae; phylum Streptophyta; class Magnoliopsida; order Poales; family Poaceae; genus Thinopyrum; species Thinopyrum elongatum. The sequence goes on from CM022303.1 coordinate 552,816,147, forward strand.
ACGCTTCGCTGCGAAGCGCTACCCCACCGCCGGCCAAGCCATCCCTCCACCCCTCCACACCTCCTATTATTCTTCGCCAACTGTAGAACCACGCCGCACCAGAACCAGTTAACCCTCGTACACCTCTCCGTCTACGACTCCACTGCCGCATCTTCCCATCACCGGCTTGTTGCCGTCCGGGGCCTCGCCGTCGTCCACCGCCTTGGTGCGCTCGGCGCGGCGTGGTCAACGTGGTCAACAAACGAGAGTCATCGGAAGAGGACTATATGTGGAGAGGCTGACAGTGGGTACGCACCAGGTCCATGGACGCACGCATGCAACCGCCTCCTTATTATGCGAAAATAAAATTATTCCTCCCCCTGAAAGCTGGGACCCACCACGTATATCTTCGCAAGGAAGGAAGTTCGTCCTTATGCCTGCCCCTCACAGCTGGGACCCACCAACAACATCTTTGCACGCAAGGAAGTGCCTCCTTATTACGGGCAAAAAATATATGATTCCGCCCCTGACTGCTGGGACCCACAAGCTATATATTCGCACGCAAGGAAGTGCCTCCTTGCCCTCCCTGACAGCTGGGACCCACCCGGTTCAAGCGTACATAGCGTTGTCTGTGTACATACTGGTCGATCGGTCTATCTGCCATGATGAACCGTGGCCGAGTAAGGAGCGGTAGCAGTTCAGGCAGTCCAGTCAAAACCGTGTACACATACGTACAGCCAGATTCCAAAAAATACGACCACGTACGTACATATGGGCGCAGTCTCGAACGCGTACTCGCACATACATACGGCCAGGGCTCATGTACATGGAGAGGCAACGGACGGTAGCAACGGCGTCCTGTTCATCAGAAGCCAACTGGCTGGGTCGGAACGGAGAAACTGCATCATGTTCATCGGGAGGCAACGGAATGCGTCGTGTTCATCGGGAGGCAACGGAATACGTCGTGTTCATCGGGAGCCAACGGCTTGGACAGAACAGCCGAAACGAGGTCTGGCATACCGCAGAACGAAGGAAACGGGCCTTCTGTTCGACCGCGTATGGTCGAAACGGGGTCCTGTTCATCGGGAAGGGTCTGGCGTACCGCAAAACGGAGGAAACAGACTTCTGTTCGAGTGCCTACGGTCGAAATGGGGTCCTGTTGATCGGGAGGGGTGTGGCGTACCGCAAAACAAAGGAAATGGACTTGTGTTGGAGCGCCTACGGTCGAAACGGGGTCATGTTCATCCACCGTCTACTGCCTCGCTCCAGCCTTCACGGGCTACTGTTCATCCACCGTCGACCTCCTCCAGCCTCCACGTGCCACTGTTCATCCACGGGGCTACTGTTCATCCAACCTCCACCGGCTGCTGTTCATAGAGCCTCCACGGAGTCCTGTTCATCCACCCCCAACCGGCTGGGTGCGGCAGCCTCCTCGAGGTCCTGTTCATCCAGCGGCAACGGCCTACTACCACGGAGTCCTGTTCATCCAACCCCCACCGGGAACTATTCATCCACAGCTAACCAACCGGCTCGACTCACCACGTCTTGACTCGTTCTACGTACCGCGCGCACGGTAGCAACGGTCACTGTTCATCAAGAGGCAACCCAACACCGGCTGGCTAGCTACGTCTCGCACGGGGGCTCGATCGGCTTCAGTAAGCAGCAGCAGTGATCGATCGCTCGGTTCAGTTAGCAGCAGCAGTGAAGGAATCGCTCGGGTTCCGTCAGCAGCCAAGGGATCGATCGCTTGGGTTCAGTTAACAGCCAAGGGATCGATCGCTCAGGTTCAGTAATGTGCAATCGCTCGAGTTCAGTTAGCCAACGCCTAGCACACACGCGCGTACACGAGAGAAACGCGTAAACCTCCGTGCATCGCTCGACCCCGACGACCCACCGTAACCGGGAACTCCCCGATATTTTCCTCGCCCTCGCTTCTACCATGATTTTTTCCGTCATGGACGGCCCAAAGAATGTCATGCAGCTGCGTCTCCGGCCCGCCCGGGACGAAAAGCCCATTTTCTGTCATGATTTTTTGTCATAGAAGTAGGAGCCCACCAAATCTATGATGATACGTGCTTTTGTCACAATTATCGTCATAGAAGTGTCATAAGCATGACAGAAAAAAAATTGTTCGGCCCAAAATGTCACAGATGTGTCTTTTTTTTGTAGTGTAGGGGAGGACCCCAAGTAGAATTCAGCCTACTTGGGGCGCCTACTTGGCTGCTCCTCTCTCCCTCTTACCTATATATATGTGGGGGCGCCTAGCACACCAGAACATCATCTTAGCCGTGTGCGGCGCCCCCCTCCACCGTTTACACCCCCGGTCATATCTTCGTAGTGCTTAGGCGAAGCCCTGCAGAGATCACTTCACCATCACCGTCACCACGCCATCGTGCTGCCGGAACTCATCCACTACCTCGCCATCTTGCTGGATCAAGAAGACGGAGGACATCATCGAGCTGAACGTGTGCTGAAGGCGGAGGTGCCGTACGTTCGGTGCTCGATCGGTTGGAACACGAAGAAGTTCGACTACATCAACCGCGTTGTCAAACGCTTCTGCTTACGGTCTACGAGGGTACGTAGACACACTCTCCCCTCTCGTTGCTATGCATCTCCATGGATAGATCTTGTGTGTGCGTAGAAGATTTTTTGTTTTCCCTGCAACGTTTCCCAACAGCACCATCTCCTCTCAAACCCTAGTTCATCTCTTGTATCCGATCTTTGTCTCAAAACCTCAGATTGGTACCTGTGGGTTGCTAGTAGTGTTGATTACTCCTTGTAGTTGATGCTAGTTGGTTTATTCGGTGGAAGATCATATGTTCAGATCCTTAATGATATTTCTTAAACCCCTCTGATTATGAACATGAATATGCTTTGTGAGTAGTTACGTTTGTTCCTAAGGACATGGGAGAAGTCTTGTTATAAGTAATCATGTGAATTTGGTATTCGTTTGATATTTTGATGAGATGTATGTTGTCTTTCCTCTAGTGGTGTTATGTGAACGTCGACTACATGACACTTTACAATGATTTGGGCCTAGGGGAAGGCATTGGGAAGTAATAAGTAGATGATGGGTAGCTAGAGTGACAGAAGCTTAAACCCTAGTTTATGCGTTGCTTCGTAAGGGGCTGATTTGGATCCATATGTTTCATGCTATGGTTAGATTTATCTTAATTCTTCTTTTGTAGTTGTGGATGCTTGCGAGAGGGGTTAATCATAAGTGGGAGGCTTGTCCAAGTAAGGACAACACCCAAGCACTGGTCCACCCACATATCAAATTATCAAAGTAACGAATGTGAATCATATGAGCATGATGAAAACTAGCTTGACAATAATTCCCATGTGTCCTCGGGAGCGCTTTGCTTTATATAAGAGCTTGTCCAGGCTTGTCCTTTGCTACAAAAAGGATTGGGACACCTTGCTGCACCTTTGTTACACTTGTTGCTTGTTACCCGTTACGAATTATCTTATCACAAAACTATCTGTTACCGATAATTTCAGTGCTTGCAGAGAATACCTTGCTGAAAACCGCTTGTCATTTCCTTCTGCTCCTTGTTGGGTTAGACACTCTTACTTATCGAAAGGAATACGATAGATCCCCTATACTTGTGGGTCATCAAGACTCTTTTCTGGCGCCGTTGCCGGGGAGTGAAGCGCCTTTGGTAAGTGGAATTTGGTAAGGAAACATTTATATTATGTGCTAAAATTTACTGTCACTTGTTGCTATGGAAAATAATCCTTTAAGGGGCTTGTTCGGGGTATCTTCACCCCGACCGGAAGAACAAAGAGTTGCCCCTCAACCTACTGAACCTACTGAAAATATTTATTATGAAATTCCTTCGGGTATGATAGAGAAACTGCTAGCTAATCCTTATGCAGGAGATGGAACATTACATCCTGATATGCATCTAATCTATGTGGATGAAGTTTGTGGATTATTTAAGCTTGCAGGTTTTCCCGAGGATGAAGTCAAGAAGAAGGTCTTCCCTTTATCTTTGAAGGGTAAGGCATTGACATGGTATAGGCTATGCGATGATATTGGAACTTGGAATTACAACCGATTGAAATTGGAATTTCATCAGAAGTTTTATCCTATGCATCTAGTTCATCGTGATCGGAATTATATTTATAATTTTTGTCCTCATGAAGGAGAAAGTATCGCTCAAGCTTGGGGAGGCTTAAGTCAATGTTATATTCATGCCCCAATCATGAGCTCTCAAGAGAAATTATTATTCAGAACTTTTATGCTCGGCTTTCTCGTAATGATCAATCCATGCTCGATACTTCTCATACTGGTTCTTTTATGAAGAAGACTATTGAATTCAAATGGGATTTATTGGAAAGAATTAAATGAAACTCTGAAGGTTGGGAACTCGATGAAGGTAAGGAGTCAGGTATAAACCTCAAGTTTGATTGTGTTAAATCTTTTATGGATACCGATGCTTTTCATGAATTTAGCACTAAATATGGACTTGACTCTGAGATAGTAGCTTCTTTCTGTGAATCATTTGCTACTCATGTTGATCTCCCTAAGGAGAAGTGGTTTAAATACCATCCTCCCATTGAACTGAAAATGGTAGAACCTATTAAAGCTGAAGAGGAAACTATTACTTATAATATTGATCCTATTATTCCTACTGCTTATATTGAGAAACCACCTTTCCCTATTATAATAAAGGAACATGCTAAAGCTTTAGCTGTGGTTTGTGAGAGTTGTACTAGAACACCTACACCCCCTGAAAAAATTAAAGTTGAATCTAGTATTGCTATGGTTAAAGATCTCTTGGTCGATAATATTGATGGGCATGTTATTTATTTCTGTGATGAAGCTGCTAGAATTGCTAGACCTAATGATAAAGATAAGCATAGACTTGTTGTTGGCATGCCTGTAGTTTCTGTTAAAATAGTAGATCATTGTTATCATGGCTTATGTGATTTGGGTGCTAGTGTGAGTGCAATTCCCTTTACTTTATATCAAGAAATTATGAATGATATTGCACCTGCTGAAATAGAAGATATTGATGTCACTATTAAGCTTGCCAATAGAGATACTATATCACCAATTGGGATTGTTAGAGATTTTGAAGTCTTGTGTGGGAAAATAAAGTACCCTACTGATTTTCTAGTTCTTGGTTCCCCACAAGATGATTTTTGTCCCATTATTTTTGGTAGACCTTTCTTGAACACTGTTAATCCGAAAATAGATTGTGAGAAAGAACTGTTACTGTAAGTTTTGGGGATGTGTCTCATGAGTTTAATTTCTCCAAATTTCGTAGACAACCCCATGATAAGGAATTGCCTAGTAAAGATGAAATTATTGGTCTTGCTTCTATTGCTGTGCCTCCTACTAATCCTTTAGAACAATATTTGCTAGACCATGAAAATGATATGTTCATGAATGAAAGAAAGGAATTAGACAAGATTTTCTTTAAATAGATGCCTATTTTGAAACACAATTTGCCTGTTGAGACTCTTGGAGATCCTCTACCACCCAAGAGTGATCCTGTATTCGATCTTAAACAATTACCTGATACTTTGAAATATGCTTATCTTGATGAGAAAAAGATATATCCTGTTATTATTAGTGCTAACCTTTCAGAGCATGAAGAAAAGAAATTATTGAAAACTCTAAAGAAGCGACGTGCAGCTATTGCATATACTCTGGATGATCTTAAGTGCATTAGTCCCACTCTATGTCAGCACAAAATTAATATGGAACCCGATGCTAAACCAGTTGTTGATCACCAGCGACGGTTGAATCGTAAAATGAAAGAAGTGGTAAGAAATGAAATACTAAAGCTTCTGGAAGCAGGTATAATTTATCCTGTTGTTGATAGTAGATGGGTAAGTCATGTTCATTGTGTCCCCAAGAAGGGAGGTATTACTGTTGTTCCTAATGATAAAAATGAATTGATTCCACAAAGAATTGTCACAGGTTATTGATTTTAGAAAGTTGAACAGAGCTACTAGGAAAGATCATTATCCTCTACCTTTTATTGATCAAATGCTAGAAAGACTATCAAAACATACACACTTTTGCTTTCTAGATGGTTATTCTGGTTTCTCTCAAATACCTGTGTCACAAGAGGACCAATAAAAAACAACTTTTACTTGCCCTTTCGGTACCTTTGCTTATAGACGTATGCCTTTTGGTTTATGTAATGCACCTGCTACTTTTCAAAGATGTATGACTGCTATATTCTCTGACTTTTGTGAAAATATTGTTGAGGTTTTCATGGATGATTTCTCCATTTACGGAACTTCTTTTGATGATTGCTTAAGCAACCTTGATCGAGTTTTGTAGAGATGTGAAGAAACTAATCTTGTCTTGAATTGGGAGAAGTACCACTTTATGGTTAATGAAGGTATAGTCTTGGGGCATCAAATCTCTGAAAGAGGTATTGAAGTTGATAAATCTAAAGTTGATGCTATTGAAAAGATGTTGTGTCCTAAAGATATCAAAGGTATAAGAAGTTTCCTTGGTCATGCTGGTTTCTATAGGAGGTTTATTAAAGACTTCTCTAACTTTCGAGGCCTCTCACAAATCTTTTGCAAAAATATGTTCCATTTATTTTTGATGATGATTGTGTAGAAGCATTTGAAATACTTAAGAAGGCCTTGATTTCTGCACCTATTGTTCAACCACCTGATTGGAACCTACCCTTTGAAATTATGTGTGATGCTAGTGATTATGCTGTTGGTGATGTTCTAGGACAAAGAGTTGATAAGAAATTAAATGGTATCCATTATGCTAGTAAAACTCTAGACAATGCTCAAAGAAATTATGCTACTACTAAAAAAGAATTTTTAGCGGTTGTATTTGCTTGTGATAAGTTCAGATCTTATATTGTTGATTCCAAAGTAACTGTTCACACTGATCATGCTGCTATTAAATACCTTATGGAAAAGAAGGATGCTAAACCTAGACTTATTAGATGGGTTCTCTTGCTGCAAGAATTTGATTTGCATATTATTGATATAAAGGGAGCTGAGAACCCTGTAGCAGACAACTTGTCTAGGTTAGAAAATATTCTTGATGACCCACTACCTATTGATGATAGCTTTCCTGATGAACAATTAGCTGTAATAAATGCTTCTCGTAGTACTCCATGGTATGCAGATTATGCCAATTATATTGTTGCTAAATTTATACCACCTAGCTTCACATACCAACAAAAGAAAAAGTTTTTCTATGATTTAAGACATTACTTCTGGGATGACCCACACCTTTATAAAGAAGGAGTAGATGGTGTTATTAGACATTGTGTACCTGAGCATGAACAGGAACAGATCCTACGCAAGTGTCACTCCGAGGCTTACGGAGGACACCATGCTGGTGATAGAACTGCACACAAGGTATTACAATCTGGCTTTTATTGGCCTACTCTTTTTAAGGATGCTCGTAAGTTTGTCTTGTCTTGTGATGAATGTCAAAGAATTGGTAATATTAGTAGACGTTAGGAAATGCCTATGAATTATTCACTTGTTATTGAACCATTTGATGTTTGGGGATTTGATTATATGGGACCTTTTCCTTCCTCTAATGGGTATACACATATTTTGGTTGCTGTTGATTATGTTACTAAGTGGGTAGAAGCTATTCCAACTAGTAGTGCTGATCACAACACCTCCATTAAAATGCTTAAAGAAGTTATTTTCCCGAGGTTTGCAGTCCCTAGATATTTAATGGCTGATGGTGGTTCACACTTTATTCATGGTGCTTTCCGTAAATTGCTTGCTAAGTATGATGTTAACCATAGAATTGCATCTCCATATCATCCTCAGTCTAGTGGTCAAGTAGAATTGAGTAATCGAGAAATAAAGTTGATTTTGCAAAAGACTGTTAATAGATCCAGGAAGAATTGGTCTAAGAAACTTGATGATGCATTACGGGCTTATAGAACTGCTTATAAAAACCCTATGGGTATGTCTCCATATAAAATGGTTTATGGAAAGGCATGTCACTTACCTCTAGAACTAGAACATAAAGCTTATTGGGCAATTAAAGAGCTCAACTATGATTTAAAACTTGCCGGTGAGAAGAGGTTGTTTGACATTAGCTCACTTGATGAATGGAGAACCCAAGCCTATGACAATGCCAAATTGTTTAAAGAAAAAGTTAAAAGATGGCATGATAAAAGGATACAAAAGTGTGAATTTAATGTAGGTGACCATGTCTTGCTATACAATTCTCGTTTAAGATTTTTTGCAAGAAAGCTTCTCTCTAAATGGGAGGGCCCTTACATTATCGAGGAAGTTTATCGTTCCGGTGCCATCAAAATCAACAACGCCAAAGGCACTAATCCGAAGGTGGTAAATGGGCAAAGAATCAAACATTATATCTCAGGTACTACCATAAATGTTGAGACCAATATTATTAATACCATAACACCGGAGGAGTACATAGGGAGACCTACCAGAATGTTTCAGACTCCGAAAAGGAATAGGTATGTGGTACGGTAAGTAAACCGACTCCAAAACTTTCCCAATGGCAATTTTACTCCATTTTGGAATATTTAAAAAATTAGGAAAATAAAAAGTAGTCCGAAAAGCGCACGAGGAGGCGACAAGCCCTCGGGGCACGCCCTACCCCCTGGGCGCGCCTACCAGGCTTGTGGCCACCTCGTGTGCCCTTCGGACTCCGTTTTCTTGTGGAACACCCCTTTTGGTTGGTAAAAATTCATTATATAATCTCCCGAAGGTTTTGACCACCGTACCACGACAAAATCCTCTGTTCTTGTTTCGAGCTATTTTTCTGACAGATCTAGATCGCTACGACGTCCCCAAGCGCTCCGAAGGATAAGTTCTTCGAGAAGGTCATCAGCCCCTACCTCACGGAGGTACTACAACACCCTCAAACCATTGAGATGCGTGAGGGGGTGCTGCACATCCGTGATGTTCAAGGACCAAAGGGGGCCGGAAGCGTGGAGACAAGGCTCGAAGCAATGGAGCAGCAAGTCTTCAAGTGCCAAGGGATGGTGGACCGCGGACTCGACTCCAATCACTCCATGATCACGAAATTTACCCGTGACCACAAGCTGGATGCCAAGAACATCGGAGAGGCCATCTTCAACCTTCATGAGAGAATCGAGCATCTCCAAGCCCAGATCTATGACCTGCAGAACCAAAACTGTGAGTATGAATGCAGATTTAAGAGGATGAGTTTGGCTGCAGATTTGAGGATCCTGGAGACTCGTTCATCTTTTTATGATGGTGAACCTATGCCTTGGAAGACGGAGGATAAGATTCTTTCATCATCAACAACTCCATCATCACCACCTCCGAAGAAAGAGACCTAAATACATGAGTATGGGCACTCCTCTTGGCAACTACCAAGCTTGGGGGAGGTGCCCCGGTATCGTATCACCATCACATCTTTACCTTTATCATTTTTCTTATTTTGATCCTTTTGGTTATATCTCGATTTAGTAGAATAAAGTTTTAGTATGATCTAGCTTTGAGTTTTGCTTTGTGTTCCCTCTATGTAATCGAGTCCGAGAGTTATATAATAAAGATTAGTTTTGAGTTGAGGGCTTTGCTTTCTTGCTATGATCTTGATAAAAAGAATAAAAGAAATAAAAAGATTATATAGTGATCTTATGGGAAGTGATGACTTCACATATAAGAAGTATGTCGCATGAAATTTGTTGGGAGTTGACAAACATAGTTTTGGTCATTGTTGCGATTAATAGGACGTAATAAAGAAAGAGAGATCTCACATATAAATATACTATCTTGGACATCTTTTGTGATTGTGAGCACTCATTAAAATATTATATGCTAAAAGGTTGATGTTGGACAAGGAAGACAATGTAATGGGTTATGTTTCTTTATATCCGAATAGAAGTTATATTGTCATGGATCCTCCAACATGTTGAGCTTGCTTCTCATCTGTGGCACCCTGGCTCATAGAACTGGAATGCCAGTGTTCCCAGCCCAGAGATCATTGTCTTCTGGAAACACTCAACATCTTGGCAACAGAAACATAGCTGACTTCTATTGATAATAAAGAGTACAAGCTTACAAGACCCTCGAGGCCAGAGCACAACAAGTGCTATACAGTATGTACATTATTTATCAAACATGATGGGCCTCGGCATAACTTAGCGATACTACAGCGGAAAGCTAAAGCGTAGCGGAATATGGCAGCAACTCCATCCACAGGGACACTGCTGTGGACACATCCTAGGCATTATAACACGAACCTCCAAGACCTGCGTCTTAGTCTTCTCCTGCATCTGGCATGATACGCCAGGTGAGTACTTTGAATGTACTCGCAAGCACATGACAACCAAATAATGCAGCAAGTAATAGCATGGCAATAAACATGTTGAGTCTTAAATGCTGATATCACGGTCATCAACTTACTCATATCCGGGTTGCTTCACAACCCACGGAGTACTCCACCTCATTGAGTACTTCCGCACATAAGACAAGTTCTTTCGTCAGTATCATTATTACGGTTGATCTCCTACAGAGGTCTGGACGGGCTGTCCAATTCCGTGGACACGGCTATTCGAATAGATTTAACACTCTGCAGAGGTTGTACACTTTACCCACACCACGGAACTCATGGCCTCGTACTCCCATTCGGGTGGACCAACGACGTTCCGACGAAACCTGTCTGACCCGTGACTCTTCCATCGTACCACCGGCAATCACACTCCCTCTTGGAGTCAAGCCCTGGGTGGCCCCGTGTCCTCAAGACACCTGCCACCGTCGTGGCCAAACTAACTGTCCCAAACGGGGACAACGGCAAATAACTCAACTGGGCTCACAGAGTTATCGTCGTCTACCTGATCAGGGTAGCATGCACGCATAACCCTTCCTCTTTGGAGGTACCGGTGAAAGAGCACGCAGCCAGCCCAAGTCAAGGCCGTCCCATACCGGCAAATGTGGCTGCACGTTTTAACCCGGACAGGTGACTCTCGATCAACCAACTAAGTTTCGTTAAACATTCAGCAGGTTATCAACTCATGTGAACTTAGTTGGTCATCTTAGCCATCTATTAATTTACTTGGAATTATTTGGGGTTAAATTTAATATGCAAAATGCATATGCAATGCTATGACATGTTTCAAAACATGGTTATCCTGGCTTGCCTTGGTCTGTTGAGTTGTTCAAAAACTCTGGTTCTTCAACTCCAAGGTTTTCACCTTCTGAAAATAATCAAAAACAGCAAAGAAAAATATCAAGCAACACTGTTTAATGTTCCAGAAATTCTGTGACTAAAATAAAAATGTGAAACTTGGTGGAAAAATAGAGCATTGAGGTGTGGACCCAATGCAAAAAGAATCATTTGAATTGGACCTTTCTGTTAAAAGTTATTAACAGTCAAAGGTCTCTGTTAAATCAGTTTTATTTAAAAATCAAATAAAACAAACGGAGTAATTGGGCCGGCCCACGTCGACAATGCACTGGCCCAGGGCCACTTACCCCTTCGTTTCAAACGAAACAGAGGAGGAAGAGGAGGCCGAGGGGGAGGCGGCACTCCGGCGAGCAGCGCCGGCGATCTGGTCGACGGGAGGGGCTGGCGATGGGCGGGATGGAGGGAGCTCAGAGAGACGGTTCGCCTCATACCCGTGGCGTGGCCGGGGATGCAGCGACAGCATCGCCCCCTTCTTCTCCGGCGGCCGGCACTTTCGGGCGTCAGCGAACTCGTCTATTCCGGCGAGGATTGGCCACGACGATGGGTCGGGGAGCTCCACGGGACCTCACTGAGCTCACTGGTGGTCGTGGTGGAGGCGGAGGTGGATCAGAGAGGGTAGGAGGAAGAGAGGGCGGGCGGCGGAGCTCCAGTCGAGCTCGAGGCCAGGGGCCTCTATGCTTCGATTGGGGCTGCCAGGAGGAGCTTGGGTGGAGGAGGAGAGGGGTGAGGAACTCTGGGAGGCCGGGGAGGGGCTTTTATAGGCGGGGGAGCCGAGCGGCGATCTCTCCCGAACAATGGCGATGCGGGCCATGGCGACGGCGCTCGTACGCCTCGCTGGCTGGACGCGAGCGGCGACGAGACCGGAGAGGGCAGAGGGAGCATTCAATGCGAAGAGGACGAGGCGGGGAGAAGAGGACGCGCCGCACGTACAGTGTGGTCACGGGCCGAACATGGCGGCGGTGACGCGGCGGTCGGCGAGGGCCTCTTCGGCACAGGTGAGGTGACCTGAGGGGCTACGCGGCAGCCAGGGACCTAGTCGGCACGCGTGGACAAGCCATAGTGGCGAGGGAGCAGAGGGACGCGATGGCTCGGGCACGGGTGCTGCGCAGCGCGTGGCGACAGCCATGCCAGGCCCGTGCTCACCACGCCATCTTGCGCTCCACGGCCACGTTGCCCTGGCGACCTTGTCTGGCGTGTCGACCATGGTCCATTCACATCACCTGAGGCTCTGGTTTGGCTTGAAGTGGTCTGTGCTGAGAGGTTTCATCAACAACAGTTTCTGACAAAAACATGGAGGGGCTTCTGGAGCTTAGGAGAAGATGAGGGGGAGCCAATGAGCTTGTCTGGTGTGATTCTGGTTGAATGAACGACAAGCTGACCAAGTTTGAGCTCATTTGGTTGAAGTTTGAGGGTAGCTCATGTGAAATGCACAAAACTGGCCTGAATCTGCAAATGGAAGTACTGATCAAAAGATAATTCTTGGAGAGCTGAAAATTTGTGGAGAGTGCTCATTTGGTGTTGTCTCATTGCTGTAAAAATTTGGTAGCAATTGGACAAACCAAAAATGCACTTCCTTCACAATGGCTGGTTCTGGACAGAGAGGAAAATGGATTTTTAAGCAAAATATTTGAACATGACCAAGGAATGTTTTTTGAAGATTTGGTGGAGATATGGTCCAAGGGATTTTTAGGAATTAATTGAGAAGTTTAGGAGCATCAAAACTATAGGTTGCTTCACAACCTATGCCAAAGCCCTAATTTCCCAAAAAAGCTTTTGAAAATGATTTGAATGGAAATTTGAGTACTTGAGGTTCCTGGCAGAACATTTGCAAGATGATGAGGCTAGGAACCACTTGGCAAAGATTCAAAAATGACCAAGTCCATGTGAAAGAATTTGAAATCCATTCAAATTCAAATAAAGTCAAGTCAAATTTTGAAAAGAAAAAGTTGGGAAAAATCAGGGTGTCACATCATCCCATGCTAGCCAAATCTTTTGCACCAAGTAGTAGAGATACTACTTGTGCATCCAAAATCTCTTAACCCAGTTTTGCCATGAGAGTCCACCATACCTACCTATGGATTGAGTAAGATCCTTCAAGTAAATTGTCATCGGTGCAAGCAATAAAAATTGCTCTCTAAATATGTATGATCTCTATTAGTGTGAGGAAAATAAGCTTTATACGAACTTTTGATATGGAAGAAATAAAAGCGACAGACTTCATAATAAAGTTCTTTATCACAAGCGGCAATATAAACTGATGTTCTTTCACATTAAGATTTTGTGCATCCAACCATAAAAGCGCAGGACAACCTCTGCTTCCCTCTGCGAAGGGCCTATCTTTTATTTACCCTCTACCTTAATGCAAGAGTCATGGTGATCATCACCTATTCTTTTTACACTTTTTCTTTTTGGCAAGCACTATATGTTGGGGAAGATCCAGATATATATATCCACTCGGATGTAGATATTCATAAAACTATTATTGTTGACATTACCCTTGAGGTAAAAGGTTGGGAGGCGAAACCATAAGCCCCTATCTTTCTCTGTGTCCGATTGAAACTTTGATCTCATAAGTATCATGTCAGTGTTAGCAATTATGAAAGACTAAATGATAGTTGAGTATGTGAACTTGCTGAAAAGCTCTTACATTGACTCTTTCCTACGTTATGATAAATTACAATTGCTCCAATGACTGAAATAATAGTTTGTTAGTTTTCAATAAAGTTCTTGTTCCATACTTTACCTTGTGAATGAATTGTTACTTTGGCATAAGAAATTATATGACAAAATATGTTGTTGTTCTAAAGATGATCATGAAGCCTTCATGTCCGTATTTTATTTTATCAACACCTCTATCTCTAAACATGTGGACATGATTATCGATTCCGGCTTCCGCTTGAGGACAAGCGAGGTCTAAGCTTGGGGGAGTTGATACGTCCATTTTGCATCATGCTTTTATATTGATATTTATTGCATTATGAGCTGTTATTACACAGTATGGTACAATACTTATGCCTTTTCTCTCTTATTTTACAAGGTTTACACAAAGATGGAGAATGCCGGTAGCTGGAATTCTGGACCGGAAAGGAGCAAATCTGAGAGACCTATTCTGCATAACTCCAAAAGTCCTGAAAATTTACGGAGAATTAATTTGGAATCTATAAAAAATATTGGGCGAAGAAAATACCAGAGGGGACCCACCAGGTGGCCACAAGCCTGGGGGGCGCGCCCTACCCCCTGGGCGCGCCCCTAGGGCTTGTGGGCCCCCTGGCAGGTCTCCGTTGCCCATCTTCTGCTATATGGAGGGTTTTGACCTGAAAAAAATCATAAGGAAGCTTTCGGGACGAAGCGCCGCTGTCTCGAGGCGAAACCTGGGCAGAAGCAATCTAGGGCTCCGGCGGAGCTATTCTGCCGGGGAAACTTCCCTCCGGGAGGGGGAAATCGAAGCCATCGTCATCACCAATGATCCTCTCATCGAGAGGGGGTTAATCTCCGTTAGCATCTTCACCAGCACCATCTCCTCTCAAACCCTAGTTCATCTCTTGTATCCGATCTTTGTCTCAAAACCTCAGATTGGTACCTGTGGGTTGCTAGTAGTGTTGATTACTCCTTGTAGTTGATGCTAGTTGGTTTATTCGGTGGAAGATCATATGTTCATATCCTTAATGATATTTATTACCCCTCTGATTATGAACATGAATATGCTTTGTGAGTAGTTACGTTTGTTCCTGAGGACATGGGAGAAGTCTTGTTATAAGTAATCATGTGAATTTGGTATTCATTCGATATTTTGATGAGATGTATGTTGTCTTTCCTCTAGTGGTGTTATGTGAACGTCGACTACATGACACTTTACCATGATTTGGGCCTAGGGGAAGGCATTGGGAAGTAATAAGTAGATGATGGGTTGCTAGAGTGACAGAAGCTTAAACCCTAGTTTATGCGTTGCTTCGTAAGGGGCTGATTTGGATCCATATGTTTCATGCTATGGTTAGATTTATCTTAATTCTTCTTTCGTAGTTGCGGATGCTTGCGAGAGGTGTTAATCATAAGTGGGAGGCTTGTCCAAATAAGGACAGCACCCAAGCACCGGTCCACCCACATATCAAATTATCAAAGTAACGAACGCGGATCATATGAGCATGATGAAAACTAGCTTGACAATAATTCCCATTTGTCCTCGGGAGCGCTTTGCTTTATATAAGAGTTTGTCCAGGCTTGTCCTTTGCAACAAAAAGGATTGGGCCACCTTGCTGCACCTTTGTTACACTTGTTGCTTGTTACCCGTTACAAATTATCTTATCACAAAACTATCTGTTACCGATAAGTTTAGTGCTTGCAGAGAATACCTTGCTGAAAACCGCTTGTCATTTCCTTCTGCTCCTCGTTGGGTTCGACACTCTTACTTATCGAAAGGACTACGATAGATCCCCTATACTTGTGGATCACCATAGCCTCACTCTGCTAGATCTTCACGAAGTAGGCAATCTCCTTGCCCTTACAAACTCCTTGGTTCAACTCCACATGATCTTGGAGGCTCCCAAGTGACACCTAACCAATTTAGGAGACACCACTCTCCAAAAGGTAATAGATGTTGTGTTGGTGATGAACTCCTTGCTCTTGTGCTTCAAATGATAGTCTCCTCAACACTCAATCTCTCTCTCACACTGATTTGGCTTTGGTAGGAGAAGGATTGGAATGGAAAGCAACTTGAAGAGGCTAGAAATCAAGGTTCAAATGGTAAGAATGTAATCTCTTGATCTCAACACATGAGGAGGTGGTTCTTTCTCAGAAAATGAAAGGTGGAAGTTGTGGTTCGTTCTGATGGCTCTCTTATTGAGTAAGAGGGGGTGGAGGGGTATAAATAACCTCCACGCGAAATCCAACAGTTACACACTTTTGACCAAACTCGGTGGCACCGATTGGAACTCTCGGTGAGACCGACCTGTGCAAAAGATATGAACGTTGGGGGTCTCGGTGGGACCGACTAGATCATCTCGGTGAGACCGAAGTGCAATGGCAACGGCTGAACCACGTTTTGGTAATTCCGATCAGTTTCACCCGGTGATTCTGAGATGAAGTGATTTCATCACAGAAACTTGGTCAGACCATCTTGGTGGGACAGAGAGCTGTTTCGGTCAGACCAAAAAATTAGGGTTTTGGCTGTGGTAGTAGTAGGATCATCTCGGTGGATCCGGAATGGATATATCGGTGGGACCGAAATGATGAATTAGGGTTTTGGACATATGTGTTTTGGGAAAGTGATTGAGGGGTTTTGGAGCAATATCACTGAGCATTTGAGCAACAACCTCACCCCCTCTTAATAGTATTAGCTTTCCTAAGGGACTCAATGTATCTTGGATCACTAAACCAAAAATGTAGAGTCTTGGGATAGCAAATTCTTGTCCTTCACATTTTGAAGGGATTCCACATCTTCTTGTCCTTGCCACGCCACCATTGGACTTATCTGAAATATTCTAAGTAGAACTATTAGTCCAATAATATGTATGTTGACATTGATTACCAAAACACCCAAGGGAGCAAATGTGCTTTCACAATGCTTCTATTTCTTCTTGTGGTTTTCACTAACCCATTGGTAGTGAACTTTCTAGATCCCATAAGATTCATGAATATGTGATGTTCTTCCTCAAAAAAAAGTGTGATGTTCCCTTCATGTGTTTTTCATGTTCCCGTATTTTAGAAATAATGTAAATTTTGTGCAACTTTGTATCAGATCCAAACGGTGTACCAATTATCTTACGGTTTTGTTTCTTTTCCTTTATTTGTTCATTGTTGCTTATATTTTGTAATATTCTAAATATATTAAAGGACTTTGCTAGTGGAAGTGTTAATCATGCATTTGAAAATGTTAAACGTGTATAGAAAATTGTTAATCATGTGTACAGAAAATGTTTGTGACATTTAAAAATGTCACGTGTTTAAAAAAATGTATGTGACATTTTAAAAATTAATTTTAAAATGTAAAAAATGATGTAACTCATAAACAAATGTTTCATACATTCATAAAACTGTAAATTACATTTTAGAAAATGTTCGCGACTTTGAAAATTGTGTTTGTGACATTCTCAAAAAAAATGTATACAATGAAAATATGTTTGCATAATATATATATTTTATATAATTTAGAAAATGTACGTGACTTTAAAGAAAAATTCCCGTGATTAAAAAAATGTTTGTGACATTTAAAATTGTTTATACAAGTAAACAAATGTTCATGTAGGTTAAAAAAGGTTAATTTCCATTAAAAAAGTTTGTGACATTTTAAAGAAATGTTCAGGTGTTTCCAAAAATGTCCGTGAAATTTTAAATGTAAAAAATGCTCATGTAGTTAGAAAATTGTTTACTGCAATTAAAAAAGTACAACATGTTGTTGAAAAATGTTACCGTGTATTCAAAAGTGTTCAAAACATATATTTTTTTTAAATGCATCATGTATTTGAAAAATGACCAACGTGTATCTAAAAAGTATTTCACATGTGCGCTAAAAATGAACATTGTGTACCAAGAAAAAGTAGACATGTGTTAAAAAAACAAAATCGATAAAAACCGTAAAAAAACAAAACAAACAAAACCAAGAAAGAAACAATGAAAGCCAAAGTATGACGAAGAAAGAAAAACCCCAAAGAGAACAAGAGAAAAATAAAGAAAACCAAAATATAAGAAATTGAAAAGAAAAAAGCAAAGAAAACAGATGAAAAACAAAGAAAATCAAAGTATAACGAAGGAGAAAAAGATAAAACAGATGAAAAACAAAGAAAACCAAAGTACAATGGAGAAAATTAATAAAAACCAAATAAAACCGATGAAAGAACAAAGAAAAATAAAAAAGGTACGAAAAAGAAGAAGAAAAAATATAGCAGAGCGAACCAACACAGCGACAACAAAGGTAGCGACGCTAATGAGTCGACCCAATTCGATTGCCCATAGGTGATACCTAATAGGAATCCATACGAGGGGGACATAGCTCGCGTGGCATTGAGGGGAGTACGGCCGCTATGGTAGGGGAACGTGCTACAGAACAAAAAATATATGCTACACGATCACACCCAGGAACACTATGAAGATGGCGGTAATCAGGACTAGAACCCGTTAAGCGTGTGACCCTACACGTTTGGAAATAAGCGGTCATGACCCGGAACACCTTTCGGTCAATATTTAACATCGGGATCTAGACACCTTTATTAACTCCGCCATATTCATGAAGTTCTCGAATGGACCTTTATTTATGAATACCATTACGTTTGCTTCGAGATACGTTTACAAAACCCAAGGTGAGATAATTGGAATCCTCGTGATCAACTCCTTGATCACTATACCTGTCATCCTTGTTATCGGTTTCATTCTCTTTACTCATGTCAGTGTTCTGGTATCCCGTTGTCACCATCACAAGTGTCTGGCCAGACGATAATGATACCAAAACACCGAGTGGCCCCAGAGAGTATCCCTCTATTGTGAGAGGAGAAAATCCCAGTCTCGAACTACCAATACCAAGACATATGTTTCTGCTATACCCGAAAGTCACCTTTATTCACATCCAGTTACGGAGTGACATCCGGTAACCCCAAAGTAACCATCTGGTATGTTGGCATATGATATTCTCATGGTCTAAGGAACTGATAAATCATGAACAAGTTATATGAAAATACTGACAACATAACAACAATAATATATCTCAGTAATTCATAAGTTGGGTCTATCCAACACCACTGTTCTGTCAACAATGTGTTTATGTTTATGAATATGAGATTCAAAGGAAACCCCAATTGCATGTGTGGAAACATAAACACCAAGATGATCCCTAGTCTTGCTAGCTCATAATCAGGAAACCAAGATCATCATCGATACATGAGCTAGCAAGACTAGGGATCATCTTGGTGTTTATGTTTCCACACATGCAATTGGGTTTTCCTTTGAATCTCATATTCAAGAACCAATGCAATTATAGCATAGAAATATAAACTTAATTATGAACATGGAAATAGCATAATAACATTTATTATTGCCTCTAGGGCATATTTCCAATAGTCTTCCACTTGCACTAGAATCAATAATCTAGTTGCATAAGTTCTCTAACACCAATGGCATTCCCGTGTTGCTTATGCTTTGCTTGTGGTATAGACTTCATCAATGGATCTGACATCTTCAGGTCCGTGTGTATCTTGCATAGCTCTGTATCTCCACGCTCCACAAAATTCATAATTTATGTGGAATCAACTTTGTATAAGTTTGAACTCTTGGTAGGACCTTGGCTTCTTGGCCCGGGCTATGGCGTCACTACTCTTAATAGTGCTCCATCGCACAAGCACACTTGAAACCATACCAAGATCGGTGACGAACTTATTTAGTTCAAATACCCTCCATTGTCGCTTCCAAAGCGGCGATATACTTAGCCTCTGTTGTAAAATCCGCCATAGTTTTCTACTTTAGAACAATTCCAACTTACTGTGTCAATGTTCTGTGTATTCACAAAACCTTGATTGAAACTAAAGATCGTCCGGACCAATGGTGAAGTTTGCATCAGTTTAACTCCTTACAATGAGCATGCATCAATGTAAAACTTTACAACGAAGCTCTTCATCATGTCCATTTACAATAAGTATGTCCTTAGAACTTCTCAAGAACTTAAGGATATTTTCCACCGCTGTAGTCCATTTGATCAACACCTTGATCATTTTGGTATCTTGCACATAACACTGAGAGCACGACACATATCTAGTTGTGTACATAGCATGGCTTATATGATAAAATCATACACAAATTTATATAGAATCTCACTCATATCTTCTTTCTCATCAGTCCTCTTAGGATACTGACTCTTGCTCAAAACTTTTCATGTGACCTCGGCAAGAACACTTCTTGGTGTATACTGAACCATTTTGTATCTTGTCAATATTTCCATGTGACCTCGGCAAGAACACTTCTTGTCGTTTTCATACTAACCTTTTAGTATTCTATCAATATATGTTGAGGTTGTTCAGGGGGATGGCTGCTACGAAGATGGCAATGTGTGACCTCGTGTGTTGCTCTTCTGATGTTGGGCCTTTTATAAAGGTTGTTTAGGTGGATCCGACAGCGCAGTTGGTAGTCCATACGACCATCCATACAAGCGGCGATGGTCGTATGGAACGCCATCTTTCGTGATGGTCCAGGAGCGTGTTTGAGGAAAAAACGTGCATACTCTACAAGTATCAAGTTCATCTATTTTGGCGTTGTTATGCTAAAGCGCTAAAATTTCTGGATTACGCTCACTTTCTATATTGTGATGTAGAAACACCGGCTGCCGGCGCAGAAGTTATCTCACGATGAAGAGGGTTTTCAACATTATGCCAGCATGAAAGAATTATCTGAGATGATTGAATCATCATACAAGGCAACCAGTGCTAAATCCAATAATCATCCGACAACAACCCAAACACAGTTCTCACATGGGGTTGCCTCTGCTATCTGGGATAAGTACCCCAGCATGGTGTGGCCACATGTGGACGAAAGTTTGATATCTCCTTTTTATTGATCTAGTATTGGAACAATAAAGGGTATCCCGCACCTATTTCTCCAGAGGTGACCCTGAGTATCGAACCCACGAGAGGAAGATTCCCTTGAAGCAATGGTCTCTAGCAAGCTTTTGCCAAAGTGTCAAATACAGCTTTTGTCCGGATCAGCAAGCAAATTGTGATTCAACACTTATAATAAAAAGAAGGTAAGGGGATGAGGTATTAATGCTTACAACCATGTATTGGTGTTGGGATCAAAAATGATATTAGTTTGTGCTCGGGAAGTCACCCATCAAGAGGTACTTGCTTTGTATCGGAGTGGGGGATGTGTCCAAATAACATCTTGACCAACACGAGTCCTGCATCAAGAATCAATTGTCCTACCGAAGGCCCTATCCGTCTCGCGGGGTTTCCCCGATAATTAAGATAATAATATTAGACAAAAGCATTGGGCGTTTAATGACAACACCTCATGAATCCCCAAGGATGTGATCCATGTTACCCTACTAAACCTTACTATCACCGGTGTTCGGTATAACACTTCACGGTCCCCTTGCTCCTAGCCTCACCGGTGCTCAATCTCCATGATCCTAGGTACCTGCAGGGATGAAGATCATAGACAAGACAAGAGATACTTCACGAAACAATTTCATTTCACACATAGGAGACGTTGTGTCAAAGACTTCCATTGATCCCTTCACCAAATACCTGGGGTTGCAAGGCTCATGCCTGACCCCATACCTTACCGAACTACTCACACATGGAGATCAGATCGCAAGAAGAAAACATTGAAGAACACATCTTGGGATTGATTGATTGCAATATGTCTTACAATGGATGCCTTGTACGATGCACGATTACAAGTATGAACTAGATGAGATAGCACTATGGTGGTGGAGATGGCTATGGAGGTGAAAATGGCGGCGGCTAGGGTTTGTGGATGACGATGATGATGAACAGGTTCT
Source organism: Thinopyrum elongatum (assembly GCA_011799875.1). Classification (NCBI taxonomy): domain Eukaryota; kingdom Viridiplantae; phylum Streptophyta; class Magnoliopsida; order Poales; family Poaceae; genus Thinopyrum; species Thinopyrum elongatum. The sequence goes on from CM022303.1 coordinate 552,837,752, forward strand.
GGTTGTGCTCGACGCTCCTCTATCTCTTGTTCTGTTGACATTTCGACAGGGTCCCCTTTATAAAAGGTGTTCAGGTGGACGACCTGCCTCGGTTTCCATGCCAAATGACCGCTCATGCGAGCACGTGCGGTCGCATGGAATGCCATCTTTGGCTCTGGCGGCCTTCTGACGCCTCCTGGTGACTTATTTCTTCTCCATTTCCCTTCCTTTCCTTTCTCCCATGTGATTTCTTCCCTTTTTAGCCCATTTCCTGTGGAAAAAAATCAAAGAGAGGATTTGTGGAATCCTTTGCATTCATTAGTCATTAGTGGCAATATCGGAGCACATATTTCTCTTTTAATGAAATCATTCGGTTTAGACAAGGTTGAAATGAGTGTAAAAATATCACTCATCAAAGTTCAAATGCCTCTGCTATGTGGTACAATTACCCCGGAAAGCCATGGGGACAAGTGGGGGAGAGTTCGGCCGGAGCACGAGTTTCTCAGACTAATGCAATCCCACATCCAGTTCTTATACATGGTACCAAGTCCATCTGGGGTCGGTACAAGGAGAGTCCGCGGTACTATAATGAGAACCTGTCATACAAACACGAGGTTGTTAGGACCGGTTTTCCAATAAAACATTTATTGAAAAATCGCCCCTTTCGTCAGACCAGTATAGAAAAATCCCCCTTACTGGTAGACAAATCCTTGATACAGAAATCCAGAAGTACTAAATATTATACATGGTTGAGCTGAGGCCGCTCAACAATTTATTACAAGCACGCCAATATTACACATAAAGGCGGATATGACACAAAGGGTGTGGTGGCATAACTACTGACTCGCAATAAAAGTGGTGGTGGATATGTCACAGTGAAGAGGGTGACATGACTCCAAAATCTTACAACTCATCAAGCGCCGGAGTGAGGCTCGATGATTTTATTTAGGGTAGCGGAAGCGTATATAATACAAGTGACCAACTCCAGGATCGCAAGGGACTGACTGGGACTCCTCTAGGCGTCGGACTCGCTATCGTACTCTTCATCCATAAGATCGCCTTCGTCAACATCTGGCCAAATCAACAAGCCAGGTGAGTACTTTGAATGTACTCGCAAGACAGTTTGGACATAAGATATAACAAATGCAAACATGATGCACATGAGCAAATTGGTAATACACACTTAGGTAACAAGTTTGCACTGCAAGATAAATAAATAAAAAAAGGAAGTCAGGCGGTAGTCCTCCCAAAATCCCAATAAAATAGCAGAAGACCGATCGGGTGTCTGAAGCGACGCCTCAAAAGGTAGAAAGAAATTAACATGCCGCAGTCGGGCGTCAGGGCGACACCACATAAAGGGCTTATACTGAAAAGTAAATGACAGTACGTGCCACAGTCAGACGTCTGAATGCGACATCTCGAAAAGGGCTTATAATGAAAGTAAATAATCAGAATGCCACAGTCGGACGTCTGAGCGACATCACATAAAGGGCTTATATCAAAAGTAAATCACAAGAATGCCAAAGTCGGACGTCTGAGCGACATCACATAAAGGGCTTATAACAAAAGTAAATCACAAGAATGCCACAGTCGGACGTCTGAGCGACATCACATAAAGGGCTTATATTTCATCATTCAAATTTGAGTAGTCCATGGAGTAGCACCATCCCAAGGAATACTCGGTACATAATAATAAACAGGTTAGTCCAACCACAGGAATAACATTCAGCCGGGTTTACCACTGTCAGTTAACAAGTTTGTTCTCTAGAGACTGACACTGAGACTGACACTGATCTGTTAATCAACGTCCTTGACCATGGACATGGTTACTCGAATGGTTTTGACTCTGCAGAGTTTGTACTCTTTACCCACAGCCAACGGATTTCAGTAGTCACAAAGGACTAGTTCCGTTTACGGTATTTTAGAAGAAAACACATCTAACCAGTACACACACATTCCACATCCCACTGCTAGGAATCACCCTAGGCAACGTTCAAGAAAAACTCTAAGACGGGGAGGCCAACACCTCGAATAGCATGGGATCAAATTTATATCACGCGCTCTAAGGGGTGCCCCCCTCTCGGTCCCAACCGGAAACACCCATGCCCCCTGACCGGATGACGGGCTTTAATCCAGGGCCATGGAACCCTCATTCCGGCCCCTCTATTTGGTGTGTACCTGGAAAGAGGTTTGCAACTTACTAAACCGCATTCTTTGCAGAAAACATGTGGTAGCACGAAAAGGGGACGAACGGGAACAAGACTTGATCCACGTTAATACTGGAGTTAAACACTTGATATAGAACTGGCATGCTTCAACAATACCAGCTTGCAACCTATCATGCCACCACATGATCAGGTTATTTCACCATCTTATGAACACATCAAGTTTCGAAGCTCACTTGCAGCTTGCTTTGCATGAAATATAACATTCAACAAATGCTTATATAAACATGCCATGAGAAAACCACTCAAGCAAACATGAAAAACACTCATCATATCAAAGGTTCAAACATGCTTGCCTGGTTCGGAGTAGTCGGAGTCTAGCTCGGCGAAGTTGGCGGCACCGTCACTTCCTTCGGTATCTACGTTATAAAAAAAATCAGATACTAACGTAAATACCGTGCGTGCATAAAAATTGTTCCAAATATTTTTCAAATAAATATGATAAAAAAACTAGAGAGAAAATTAAAGATGACAGAAAAAGAATCAACTCAAAATCATCTTTTGTTTAAAAGTTATTAAGGTTTTAGTCCAGGGACTAATCTGCGATGAAACAAAAACTTTCCAGGGGGTAGATTGAAAAAAAAGAAAACGCTTCGGTTGGAATACGCCTTCCAGAGAAGAAAACGCACCCGACCCGAAGGCGCCAACAGAAAATGATTCAAAGAAGAAGAGGAGAGGCTGACGAGGGGGTCCCTCATGTCAGGTTTAAATTGGGCTCGCCGGCGCCAGAGAGCTTGCGGTGGACGCCGGCGATGATTCACGGCGAGCCAGAGGGAAAGGATGGTGCCGGCGTGCTCAGGAGGTTGGCCCGCGTCGATGAGAGGTGGAAGGGATCGACGGGAAGCACCACGGCGATGGCCACTTCCTCTCCGGCGGACGGCGGCGTCGGGCGATGATGGATCTCACCGGATAGGGTTTCTGACTCCCAATTGAGTTTTGGGTTGGATGGGGTGGTCGACTAGAAAGTTACTGGCAAAGTTTGGGAAGCGAGGGCGCACTCACTAGAGAAGAATTTGCCGGAGCCCGAAGCGGATCGGGGCGGCCGGAGTCGGGGAAGAAGGCTCTCCCAAGGCCCTCTGATGAGCGTGGCGAGGCTCAAAGGAGAGGAGGTGAGGTGCTGGGTCGAAAATGAGCTCGGGGGCATCTATTTATAGCTGGCCCGAGGTGGTTGCCGAGAACGGGATAACTCCGGCGAGCGATTACGGCGAGGCAGGGGTTGGACGGAAGGATTAGGCGACTGGGTGTCTTCGGATTGGTCCACTGGCACCATTCAAAGGTTAAACCTGGTTGGATTTGGCCTGCTCCCGTGGTCTCGGCGGGACGGAGCTCACGGGCTCGTCGGTGGCAGAGAGCGCGCTCTGCGCTTCTCAGGCCACGGTGACGGTTCTGCAGCGGGCTCAGAGCAGGAGGTGAACACGCGTAGGCCACCAGTGGCTCGGGCGGTGCGGAGGACGGCGTTCTGCAACGCTGGCTTCTACCAGCCGCCACAGGAGGTTCTGCCACTGCGGAAGGCGCCGGAGTTGACGCGACAAGTCGCCACCGACGCTCGCAACCGGCCAAGCAACCGTGCGGCGCACTGGATAAGAAGGGGGAACAGGGAGCAAGGCGCCAATGCGTGCACTCGCGAGATCGATGACGAGCTCTGACGAAAAACGACACTGAACCCTCTGAACTTTTCTGAAATCGATAGAACAGTGCACGCAAGCTGCTCGATGAAATGTTTGACGCACGTGGAAAATTTTTCTTGAGCTGAAACTTGGAGGGGTGGCCTCTTGATGCATCCAGAGGCTCCCTAAATTTTCTCAGAATTTTTGGAAAGGGAAAAGAATGAATTTCACCAAAAAGGGCAAATCTGGTCCAAACTTGCAGCAAGCAAATTTTGAAAAATTTGAACTGTGGACCAGCAGATCTTGATGGATCTAGGTTGAGGGTACTAAGGACTAGCCAGAGGAATTTATTTGGAACCAATACTCAAAGGAATCTGGCAGTTCCTTTGTAAAACACCAAGGTCCAAATAAATGACAAAAAAATTGTTTTGAGGTTAAAATAAATAGAAATAAAATCTAAAGGAGGTTGAAACTTGCTGGAATTGGATGCTTGGCTTGACTCAAAGAAGGGAGGAGGGTTTTGGAAGAAAGTTTTCTACATAGGTCATGGCAAGAGAGTATTTTTTGAATAGGGAAGTAGAAATCCAAAAATTATAGGAATTCTTTTTAATAAAAGAATTAGTAAAACAATCCCACAGTATTTGTGTTGAACCAACACATGTTGAAAACCCTCAAGACCAAAATCAAGATTGGGAAGAACTCATAAAATATTTATCATAAAAGATTTGAGAAGGGGAGTCCCTTTTTTTAGAAAAATTCAAATAAGCTCCTTTAAATCAAATAAAGAATTTAATAAAAATCAAACCAAAATTTTGGGGTGTTACAGAGGTGCTGCCTATAAAGAGCAAAGCACTTGATTTTCATCAACCTGCGGAGGGAGAAAACCAGTCTTACTGAAGCAACAGGCAAGATTGTCATCAACTTGGAGAGCGATGATATGCATAAAGACACCAGGACGACATGCAAGATGCAGTTACTCCATAGAAAGACACAATGGACGAGGTGGACACCACAGTTACTCTACCGAAAGACACCATGGATGGGGCACATGCCATAGTTACTCCGTATGAAGTGAACGAGGTGCCTACTGTAGCCATGGGCGATGGTTATCTGGTGGATCTAGTAGGTAATGCACTGCTTGACGGTATAGAAAACTACCACCCCGCTGGAGAGAATGTGCAGTCTAAGCCTTTCAATGACTAGGATTGGGAAGAGGTGTGGAAATTCTAGACGAACCAGATGGGACAGGGGCAGGAGTAGCAATGCCTTGAACTAGTGGATCTGCTCCAGGTAGACGGCTTTTCACCAGAGGAACTGCTCTAGGAAGACGAAGCCTGGAACCAGGCACTTCAGCAGGCAAACCCGGCAAATGTCGTCGAGGATGCACCCATGTCTTAAGAACCCGCCGCTGGAGATGCCCCGGTGTATGATCCCGCGAACCAGTCCAATGTCACCGACAACGTGTTCTGGCTCTGGAGCCCCCAGTTTGCAGGCAATGACTACGACATGCCTTTCTCGGCCCGCCGGAAGAGGGGCAACTGAAGAACTATTTTTATCTTAATAGTAATAAGACTAGTGAACAGTATAAGCAATAAGGGTTCCTGGCGAGAAATCCCCGGGAGATATATGGGAGTGTTGCTGATGCTCGAACATGTTTCCAGTGCTCTATGCCATTTGGTTAAACCCATTCGCTAATCGGTCATGTTATGACATATATAAGCTTCCACACTTTTACATATTATATCTTTCTCTGTGATGCATCATGACCTGATAATTTCGTATGTTTGTCAGTTCTATCTAGTCTAGGGTTTTTGTTCTTCGAACGAAGAAGCACCAACCTCCCAAGTTCATCACTTGTTCTCTCTCTCTATCTGCAAAACAAAGAACTAACATTTTTAGGATTCCTTTTGCCAGGCTCCTTTGATTCAACCCAATTTCGCAGGATTTATATTGGAGGATTTGAGTCCTTAGAACATGTGTAGTTTTTTTTATTTCCATCGCGTGATTTGAATTCATAGAAAATTTTCGTAAGGGTTTATTTGCACTCTATTTGGAGGAAAATGTTCATCCACTGGTACAAGTCTTCTATTTTCCCTGGTTTTCAAACACTCATTGGTACTGAAGTTTTTACATCTTATAAGATGACTTGGAATCCTTATGATTTTTTTCTTTGTTTGCTTTGATTTATATGTCAGAATTATTTTAGGATTTTTCTCGAAATATCCCTTTACACTAGGCTTCCTCGATTCAACCGATTTCTGTAGGATTTTTTTTGGGAGAATTTGAATCTTTTAAAAAAATTCATGTTTAATTTGTTAGATTTGCATTGCAGGATTTGGACCCATAGAAAAATTCCATAAGGATTTCTTTACACACTATTTTGTAGGAAAAATTTCATGCACTAACACAATGCTTCTATTTCTTCCAGTAGTTTTCACAGGCCCATTGGTAGTGAACTTTTTAGATCCTATAAGATTCATGAATACGTGTATGTTCTACCTCAAAAAAAGTGTGATGTTCCCTTCATGTGTTTTTCATGTCCTGTATTGTAGAAATAATGTAAATCTTGTGCAACTTTGTAACAGATCCAAATGGTGTACCTATTATCTTATGGTTATTTATTTATATTTTCTAATTTTCTAAATATATTACAAGAAGCATCTACATAAAAAATGAAAAGTGCTAATCATGCATTTGAAAATGTCAAACATGTATAGAAAATTGTTAATCATATGTATGGAAAATGTTTGTGACATTTAAAAAAGTCACGTGTTTTTAAAAAATGCAAGTGATATTTTAAAATGTAAAAAATTATGTAATTCGCAAATAATTTTTTTTGTACATTCAAAAAGCTTTAACTTACATTTCAAGAAGTGTTCACGATTTTGAAATTTTTGTTTGTTACATTTAAAAAACATTGTATACAATGAAAAAATGTTTGCATAATATAATTTTTTATAGAATTTAGAAAATGTACATGACATTTTAAAGAAAAATCCCCGTGATTAAAAAAAGTGTGTGTGACATTTTAAAAATGTTTATACAAGTACACAAATGTTCTAGGTTAAAAATATGTTTATTTCCATTAAAAGTGTATGTGACATTTTGAAGAAATATTCATGCGTTTCCAAAAAATGTCATGATTTTTTTTAAATTGTTTATACAATGTAAAAAATGATCGTGTTGTTAGGAAAATATTTACTGCAATTAAAAAAGTACAACATGTATTTGAAAAATGTTACCGTGTATTCAAAAAAGTGTTCAAAACATGTATTTTTTTAAATCATATGATGTATTTGAAAATTATCGAACGTGTATCATGAAAATGTTAGGCAAACTCAAAACTCACGGTAGTAGCATAATGTAATTATGCTTAATTCCTACTGCTTGAGTAAAAGTGGAATTGGCCATATTCAATCTAATCTTAGTAGTAGCATAAGGACCTAAATTGAGACTATCTTAAACAGACTTAGGGATAGTGGAAACACTAGCACCTAGATCACATAAAGCACTGAATTTATTCAAACCAATCCCAAAATATATATAGTAGGCTCAAGAACATCTTCTTGCTTAGCTGGCAACTTACTATACAACTTCTTTCTTTCATCATATAACTCATGTACCTTGGCTGCAACGTGATCAACAAAGACATTATATGCCTTATCATTTGTTACCTCGGGTAGTGGGTGCTTCATTGCTATCATCTTCATGAAGTCTGCAATGGTATATGTGTATTCTGGCACATGGCTTTTATCAAGCTCTTCTGCCTTTCCTTCATCATTTCTCATCATTTTGACATCTTCAACCAGGTTAGGTTTCAGTTTACCTGCAAACCTGGCTAGGATTAAAGTTTGGCTCTCTGCAATTTTAGTCACTTGTGCTTCCATATTCTTGGTTCTTCCATCAAGAATCTGCACATCTTTTGTTAGTCCAACAATCTTACCGGTCAACTGACCAAGTAAGTTATCATGATCTTCAGGATATTTTTGAAGGTGTCATTCTACTCATTTTGGCTAGCAATAAAAAATCAGAGTATCTTCAAGAGTATTTCTATTGCTACTGCTAGCTCAATTGAAATTGTTGGGTGCTCCACTATTATTAGGATAAGGTAGTCTAGGAGCATACCCATTATTTCTCTCGTTGGGATTATAGCTATTGCGAGCAATGAAATTAACATCATTCACTTTTTCATCAGTGATGTCATTCACGTGTACCTCTTCTTTATCTTTTATGACGGAGATGAGTTCATCAAGTTTATCGATCAACTCCGTACTCTTTTCTTCAGCTGCATTGACTCTTTTGGTGTTAGTACTTTCAACATGCCATTGGGCATGGTTCTCTTGTATATCATCAAGTAGCTTCTTGACATCATCTATGGGCTTACCCATAATAGTTCCTCATGCAGTTGTTGCTACTTGTGAGCTGCGTTGGGATTTCCCCGAAGAGGAGAGGATGATGTAGTACAGTAGAGATAAGTATTTCCCTCAGTTATGAAACCAAGGTTATCAATCCAGTAGGAGAACCAAGCAACACTATGTAAAAAGCACCTACACACAAACAACAAATACTTACAACCCAACGCGTAGAGGGGTTGTCAATCCCTTAACGGTTATGAGCAAGACTAAATTGCGTAGGTTTTGATAGATAGATCTAAATAAAATAAAATAAAATAATTTGTAGCAAGGTATTTTTGGTTTTAATATATGATAGAAAATAGACCCGGGGGTCGTTTTCACTAGAGGCTTCTCTCGAGAAAATAGCATACGATAGGTAAACAAATTACTGTTGGGCAATTGACAGAAAAGCAAATAATTATGGCGATATCCAAGGCAATGATCATGTATAGGCAATGATCATGTATATAGGCATCACGTCCAAGATTAGTAGACCGACTCCTGCCTGCATCTACTACTATTACTCCACACATCGACCGTTATCCAGCATGCATCTAGTGTATTAAGTTCATGGAAAAACGGAGTAATACTTTAAGCAAAATGACATGATGTAGACAAGATAAACTCATGTATGAATAACCCCATCTTTTTACCCTTAATAGCAACGATACATACGTGTCATGTCCCTTTCTGTCACTGGGACTGAGCATCGCAAGATCAGACCCATTACAAAGCACCTCTTCCCATGACAAGATAAATCAATCTAGTTGGCCAAACCAAACCAATAAATCAGAGAAGAAATACAAAGCTATAATAATCATGCATTTAAAAAACATTGTATACAATGAAAAAATGTCTGCATGATATAATTTTTTTACAGAATTTAGAAAATGTACATGACATTTTAAATAAAAATCCCTGTGATTAAAAAAGTGTGTGTGACATTTAAAAAATATTTATACAAGTACAAAAATGTTCTTGTAGGTTTATACAAGTACACAAATGTTCTTGTAGATCTGATCATAAGCTCACAATTCATCGGATCCCAACAAACACATTGAAAAAGTCATTACATCAAATAGATCTCCAAGAACACCGAGGAGAACATTGTATTGGAGATCAAAAAGAGAGAATAAGCCATCTAGCTACTAACTACGGACCCATAGGTCTATGGTAAACTACTCACGCATCATCGGAGGGGCAGCAAGGATGATGAAGAACCCCTCTGTGATCGTTTCCCCCTGCGGCAAAGTGCCGGAAAAGGCCTCTAGATTGGATCTCGTGGTTCTGCAACTTGCGGTAGCGGAAAAAGTATTTCGTGGACTCCCCTGAGGGTTTTGGGATTTTAGAGTATTTATAGAGGCGGAGGTAGGTCAAAAAATGCTCATGGGCCCCACTACCCACTAGGGCGCGCCAGAGGCCCCTGGCGCGCCCTGGTGCCTAGTGGCCCCCTCTTCCATCTTCTTGTGGCCTCCAGAAGCTTCCAGGGTCTCTTATCACCAGAAAAAAATCTCCAAAAAGTTTCGTGGCATTTGGACTTCATTTGGTACTGATATTCTGCAAAGTAAAAAAAAAGCAAAAAAACAGCAACTGGCACTAGGCACTAAGTCAGTAGGTTAGTCCCAAAAAATGATATAAAGTTGCTTGTAAATGTATATAAAACATCCAAGATTGATAATATAATAGCATGGAACAATAAATAATTATAGATACATTGGAGACGTATCAGTTGTATCAAGAATAGTTTTCGACATAGTATTTAAATCATTATAAAACAAATGAATGATCAATCATTCTTGCATTCCATGGTTAGGACAATTCCTTATAGCTTCCTTCATTCGATCCCATGCAAGTGCTAGTGGCTCACAATCTTCCTGCTTAAAACTTGTTATCTGCGAACAAAGTTGCATTATTTTTGCAGGTGGGTAAAACTTAGATAAAACTTGCTGCAATAATCAGCCCATGAAGTTAAACTGCCTCTAGGTAGAGATAGAAGCCATTCTTTTGCTTTTCCCTTCAAGGAGAAAGAAATAGATGTAACTTCAAAGTGTCAGGATCATAATCTCTAATGTGTGTCATGTTATACAATTCAGTAAAATTATGCAAGTGCATACTGGCATCCTCAGAAGTAGAGCCTCCAAATTGGTTATGTTGAACCATAGAGACTAGGTTTGGTTTTATCTCATACTCAGCGGCAACAACGTCAGGTTGTGCTATAGGTTCATGCATAAAATTATTTTTGGGAGTAGCAAAACTTCCAAGATTCTGAGCCATGGTAATATTTTTGGGGTTTTCATCTAACAAGACTTGCAACAAAAAGGAAAACTAAAACAAAAACTAAACTTTAACAAAAACTATAAACACAAAGTATCCCCAGCAATGAAGCCAGAAAAAGGCTTGATTACTTCTTTTGGTGATCCGGAAATGGAGCAGAAAGTATTCTCGCCTTTTTCCACAGAGGTGACCCTGAGTTATCGAACCCACAGGAGAATGATCCCCTTGAAGCTAGGGTCTAAAGCAAGCTTTTGTTAAAGAAACAATTTGTGGCACCCCGGCTCAGAGAAGACCGGAACGCCCCGTATTCTAGCCCAGGGACAAGTCCTCTGGAATACGGCACTGTTGGCATAGAACAAATCAGCTCTTTATTACAATGGATATGGTTACAAAGGGTACAAGGATTACATCGGCACGGCGACACTACGCCTGCCCGGGGTAGCTCTATGCTAACAGCGGAGTAACTCTCTCGGCAGCGGAACAGCGACGGCGGTGATGGACTCCACTCCGCAGGGACTCTGGCTAGAATGCGTATCCTAGGTTGCAAACTCGGGATCCTCGACAAGCAAGCAATCATGGCATGACCTGCAAACTGGCATGACACGCCAGGTGAGTACTTTGAATGTACTCGCAAGCTCACAACAAACACCAGCATTAAGGCAAGACAACATCATAGCAGTCAAAATTAACAAGCATGGTTATCTAGCAAGATAACTTCTGAAGTAAATGCAGTAAGGTAAAGCATATTCAATCCATACTCCAAATAATCTTACGATCCAATCTGAATTTGTTCCAAATCCAATCCAAATCATGTGGTCATCCAACCACTCATCTCATAGCCATCCCATGGCTAACATATCAAATTCCTGATACCGTCTGCAATACAAGTCTGACAAACTTACTCTCTTTCGGGTTGTCTCACAACCCTCAGAATACTCACGATCCACCGAGTACTTCTGATCTTACGACGAGTTCTTCCATCATTATCACTACTATGGTTGACCACCTAAAGAGGTCTGGACGGACTGTCCAATACCATGGACACGGCTATTCGAATAGATTTTACACTCTGCAGAGGTTGCGCACTTTACCCACACCATGGAGCACCTGACCTCGTGATCCCATTCGGGTGGACCAGCATTGCTCCAACGAAACCCGCCTGACCCATGACTCTCCCATCGTACCACTGGCAATCATCCTTCCCCAGAGTCCTGCCCTGGGTGGCCCCTGTGTCACCGCGTGACACTTGCCACCGTCGTGGCTAACAAACTGTCCCAAACGGGGACCTGGTACCATATAACTCAACTGGGCTCACAAGGTTATCGCCGCCTACCGGGCCAGGGTAGCGCGCACGCATAACCTTCCCTGTCGGGCGGTACCGGTGAAAGAGCACGCGATCAGACCAAGTCAAGGCCGTCCCATACCGGCAAATGTGCCTGCACGGATAAGTCCGGACAGGTGACTCTGGATCAACCATGAAGTATCTAATCTCCGAACAATCTCTGTCATGGCTGACACTCCGATATCATAGCAATCCAAGTCAAAATGATATCTGGCTAGAAATCCAGTAACCAGTATGCTTAAGCCACCGCTACTAACTCATTTCCATGAACTGCCGGATGAAATCCAAAATAATCATAGACGGTAATCTCAACATGATGGCATCAACGAGTAGGTAAACTACTAGTCACTAACAATCCGGTACTCAACATGGTAGTCACCTATCCAAGAATTTACTCAAGCATTGAATAATCCAATCCATTTCACAAGTAACTCATACTTGTTGTTAAAGTAAATGGTTAAACTATGATATTGCAATGCGATTATGCAGATGAGAGTTGTGGCTTGCCTGGGGATGAAGGGACCATCGGGAAGGAGTGCGGAGAGTCCGCGGAGTTGACTGCCGGAAACAGTTCTCTCCCAGAGGGGGCTGTTTATGGCAAGGGTAAAATGGTCATTTTCACAGTGGGACCACATAGTGAAAATGATACCAACAGATAGAGCTCGACGAGACGAAGAAGTGGGCTTTGGATTACCTGATTCGGAGTTATGGTTAAAAAGTTATAGCCCGACGGAGTTCAGGGACCAATCTATAAAAAGATTTCTCACAAACAGGCCCCTGACTGATAAAACAGAAAGCGCTTTTCTGGACATGCGCTTTACAGAAGAGAAAGCGTACTTTGGCTTGAATAGCACCCGAAACATGTTTTCAGAAGAGGGAAACGTACTTTGGAAAGTACGCTTCCACTTGCCACATCAGCTGGGCAGGGTCAACCCCCTAGTCTGGCTGACGGGCGGGGCCCGCGGGCAGGTGGGGGTTGGCGCTCGTCGTCGTCTCCTTCCTCGCGTTCCCCCGACAGAGCAGAGTAGGAGCAAAGGCAGGGGCGCTGCCGGCGTCGGCCCCGGCAGCTCCGGCCGTCCCCGACCGAGGCGAGGGCACCGACGGCCTCGGGCGAAGGCGCCGCACCAATTCAGGGAAGAGGCACGGCTGGAGAGGGGCTGGAACGGTGGCGGCTCTCAGCAATAGAGAGCAGGGGAGGGCGGCGGCCGGACGAGGGGGCGACGGCCTCGGGTACTCCGGCGATGAGCGGTGAGGCGGGGCGGGCTCACCGGAGTGTGGGGAAGGTGATGGTGGTGGAGGGAAGGGAAGAGGAGCTCGGGACAGCCCCAATTTAGGAGGAAGTCACCGGCGGCCATGGCAGCAAAGGGCAGCAAGGAGAGGCTCTGGAGCTCAGGCGAGAGGTTGGGGAGGGCCAGAGGAGGACGGTGGAGCTGGTGGAGCGGTCGAAAGGGACTCGGGGGCCTATATATAGGCACGGCCAAGCGAGGCGATAAGGACGGCCACGGCGACGATCTTAGCCGTGCACTGGAGCTGCAGGCGACGTGGTTTTCTGGTTCCGATGTCGGGAAGCTTCACGGAGGAGCGGAGAGGGTTCAGGCGTGCTCCAGAAGGCTCGAGCTCGTCCGTATATGGCGGCGGCTGTAGATGAACAGAGTAGGTACGGCGGCGTTCGTCGCGGTGCGGCAAGGAGGAATCCAGAGGGGGAGATGGGTCTAGAGCGAAGGCGACAACGAGGGGAAGCCCCTAGACATGAAGAGGTGGCAAGGGAGCGAAGGAACGGACGAAACCGAGCAGTTTAATCACCAGAGCGCGCTGGCTGGCATGCTAAATGTGTGGTCACCCTGTGCACTGGTGCACGCTGTGCATCCTGGCGTGCCAAGTCATGTCCAGAGTGTTGTCCTTCCAAGGCACAGTCTCAGGGAGGTGATGGCTCGTTGAAAATCACTGTGGTTAGATGGGACTGATCATCTGAAGTTTGCTATAGCAAACTTGACCACTCCTCTATGATGAACAAGAAGGTGATAAGGTCAAAATGAGATGTCTGGGTGGTTTAGGGTAGGAAGAACTATGATCCTATGAAGTTTGGAGAGAAATGGACCAAGATTTAATATAGTTGCTTTGCAACTGACCAATCTGGTCCAGAAACTTGATTAGGATGGAGCACTCACATGGAGTGGCCACTTGAGCTGAAATTTGGTGTAACATGATGATTTGGTCAAATGAAGATTCTGTAAAAAAATTATACCATTTGGACATGCCAAAATAGTACTTCCTTCATAGATATCCCCTCTTACCAAAATCTTAGAAAAATTCTAGGGAATTTTTGGGACGATGAAATGATCCAAAACTTTGTGGAGATAGTTTATATTACTAGGAGAATGCTCTCGTAAATTTTCAGCAATTATGGAGCAATATAAAATATAGTTGCTTCACAATGTGAAAATCAGACCAGAAACCAAGATTTGAGGTTGTGCTCACATAGTTGAGTGGATAGGGTTGAAACTTGGTGGAGAGTAATGATTTGAGCACATGGAGATTCTTGCAAAATTTCAACTCATTTGGATACTCCTAGCTAGCACTTGCTTCACAAAGCTTCCAGTTAACCAGAAACTTTGGAAATTAGCCAAGGGAGATTTAATATCCAAATGAAGTTGAATTTTGGCATGTGGCAACGATATGGATAGGAAAGAATGCCCAAAAAGTTTGGGACCAAGCAAGCAAATATAAATGGTACTCGCTTCTCAACTTGGCAGCTAGGGCAGAATCAGAAAAGAAATATTTGTGAAATATTATTGAACATGACAAGGAAGGGTTTGACATATTTGTGGAAGATCTGACCCGGACAATTTATGAGAATTATTTGGGAATCTTTGGAATGATGGAAATGTGGGTTGCTTCACAACCCAGGACAACAGGGTTATTCCTTTAATAGAAAAAGGAATATTCCCAAGAAAAGAATATTGGGGTTGGTCCAAGATGGAAATGACAAGGTCTTGGGATGATTTAGAGGTTGGCAAGCCACTAGGGAAGAGGAATCAAGGATGATCCCTCCAGGTTGCAAAACTACTGAGCCACAGAAAGGCAAATCCAGACCAAAATCAAAAGGAAAAAAATGGGCAAAATCCAGGGTGTTACAAACCTACCCCCCCCCCCCCCTTAAAGAAATCTCGTCCTCGAGATTTGGTTGCTCAGGGATCAAACATGAATATTTCCACTTGAGGAAACCGTTTCCAACTCGGGTTTCCTTTTTACCTTTGTATAATGTTCCCTCTGAATTTCAAATGACTGACTGCCTTGCTTCGGGGTGGTTTGCTTTACTGGAACCTTTTTCTGGCAAGTCTTACCTCATATGCTACTCTGACTCCAATCCTTTTATGTCTGCTATCCTGTCTGGGGCAATAAATTATCCTGACCAACTATGTGCCCTGCTCGTAAGACCGAGGGTGGTTCCTCATGGACGTGTCGTGACGAGGTCCAATACGATTGACCGTTTACTGAGTTGTGAGCAGATTCTCTTGGTGGACACGAAATCTTTTACTCATTGCATTGGGTGACTTCAAATGGCTGTGTGTCCTCCAGGCTCAAAATAGCACTATGAATCGTACCATTCTCTTGGCGGTATCTGACTTCTCGCACGGATTGCTGGGTCATCTTGGTTATCTTCACTGTCTTGCGTATAAGGCTCTTACCAAATATTTGACTGTCATCTGTCATGATTAGCGTAAAGGTGTATGACCTTATAATGGTATCTTCCGCAGACTTGACTGACGGTGGTTCTGGCAGCAGAATCTTGTTCACGGCAGGTTATCCTTTAGCTGATTCACATATGTGAAGACACAGTCTTAGGAACTGTTGTTCATCTTTCTGATTACTCAGTCTGTCAGCATCTCTATATGGATGGTAGGCCGTGTAATGCTTTAACATGGTTGCTGAATTTGAACTGCTGAGTTAATCTTTCGGCTGACCTGACCAGCTTGGTTGCCCTCTTCTGACAATTCTGAGCATATCTGGTTGGCTGGGCGGGTTGTCTTGATATGGTGTCCTTGCAAATGGAATAGACCCCGTGGGTGTGTACCCATGGTAACTGGTACCGAGCCAGACTGTCCAGAGTATTTGTACCATTACCATACCTGTATGGACAACCTTGCTTTTTCATTATAGTTCTCTTTGCCTGGACCCTTTGCTGAAAGAACTTGGCCTTATGTGTTCTTGATTCTCCGTGTGACCATAGGTGTTGTCAGGTGCAATATTCCGGCAGGCATATTACTTCACAAGTTGTAGCTATAGGGTAACGACCGTCTGAACCCTTGGATAAAACCGGCAAATAAACCAGTAGCCACCAGAACGGTCTTTACAACTCAGATTTGGGACATTACTGGAGTAACTCAACCCCGACTCAAGACGGCTAAAAAGCAGCTCAGAGCATGAGATGGTGTCGATAAGAAGAAAGTAGCAGTTCCCTAAGACGGCCAAAGAACAGCTCAGAGCATAGGGTCACTGCTACGGAGAGAAATTCAACAGCTGCCCGAGACGGCCGAAAAGCAGCTCAGAACACGGGCCAATTGCTGACAAGAGAAATAAAAGTCGGCATCCACCCCGGACGGCTAGAAACAGCTCAGAACACAGGCATGGTGCCGTCAGCAAAGAAAGACGGGCAAGGGTTCATCCGCGTCCCAAACAGCTCACTATTATGCATACAGGGTATTCGGCTATCCTTCTTGCTGAACACTAAGTTCATAGCACATGCTGGCTTGCTTCCAAGACATAGCAGGGTTCAAATTGTACTCATTGCAGACTCAAACCTTGTATATGAATCATACCTTTGACTCGAAATGTACTGTTGATCATGCACACATCTTTGCCTTCTAGCTGGTGCGATCATTACTGCTGTGAAAGTTGCACTGATGTATACTTGATGCTGATAATCAATCCGGCCAGGATATCATTTGTATTCAGGCCCGATATTTCCGATATAACACAGTCTGCTGAAAATTCCATATTGCTGAGCTGAGCTTCCAAATGGCTGTCTCTTCACTGATTCTTTGGATTCAGTGTCGGTGAGCAACTTCCATAAGGGGATATAAGGTAACACCAAGGCCCAAAGAAAAAACTACTAAACAAAAGCACACAAACCAGCAAGATCACACACACAAGCAATATCACATTATACAGCAATAATATGCATTCCTAATTAAGCACACAAATTTCGCAAGAACTCCGGTATTACGGTATAACATGCTGTGGTGATGTGCACGAAAGTGAATCAATGTGTGGAAGAAAATTGGTGTAAACAAGGCTACACCAAACACGAGCTTAACACCAGTTCCATCTGGACGGACACGGTGGCGAGGACGAACTTGGTGATCGGGGGTCGGAACACAGAAGTTACGACCACATCATCATCAAGCGTACGGAAGAAAACCGTACACGTCCAAAGAATAGGTGGCGGAATGAGTTAGTGATGGAGAGAAAGGCCTGCAGGCATTGCCCTTTTCTGATAACAAGGATCAGTAAGGGTTACCGAAGCGGCTAGTGGAATGGCACGATCCGGAATAGAACTTGTCTATCACTGAAACGATAGGGGTGGCTGAAGAGAATATATTGGTGTGGTACCGGTGCATCAATCTTGCTAGTGATCGACACCCCTAAGCACCTTGGCATCACTCCACTGGGACGGAGATAACACCACACCAAGGAACAAATATGCAAACTGGAGAGCGCAAGTAGGGAATCAAAACCGATGCCACCTACACTCACCAAATCCATCATTAGCGATAAGATATCTAGTCTATATGCATGCTATGCACAATCAAATGCAACAAACAAGTGCAGCAAACCAACTGGATCCAATACTACCGGTTACTAATGTTCGCGCCTAGACCGCGTGTCCTATAGCCAAACCTGGCTCTGATACCAACGCCTGTGGCACCCCGGCTTAGAGAAGACTGGAACGCCCCGTATTCCAGCCCAGGGACAAGTCCTTTGGAATACGGCACTGTTGGCATAGAACAAATTATCTCTTTATTACAATGGATATGGTTACAAAGGGTACAAGGATTACATCGGCACGGCGACACTACGCCTGCCCGGGGTAGCTCTATGCTAACAGCAGAGTAACTCTCTCGGCAGCGGAGCAGCGACGGCGGTGATGGACTCCACTCCGCAGGGACTCTGGCTAGAACGCGTATCGTAGGTTGCAAACTCGGGATCCTCGACAAGCAAGCAATCATGGCATGACCTGCAAACTGGCATGACACGCCAGGTGAGTACTTTGAATGTACTCGCAAGCTCACAACAAACACTAGCATTAAGGCAAGACAACATCATAGCAGTCAAAATTAACAAGCATGGTTATCTAGCAAGATAAATTCTAAAGTAAATGCAGTAAGGTAAAGCATATTCAATCCATACTCCGAATAATCTTAGGATCCAATCTGGATTTGTTCCAAATCCAATCCAAATCATGTGGTCATCTGACCACTCATCTCATAGCCATCCCATGGCTAACATATCATATTCCTGATACCGTCTGCAATACAAGTCTGACAAACTTACTCTCTTTCGGGTTGTCTCACAACCCTCAGAATACTCACGATCCACCGAGTACTTCTGATCTTACGACAAGTTCTTCCATCATTATCACTACTATGGTTGACCACCTAAAGAGGTCTGGACGGACTGTCCAATACCGTGGACACGGCTATTTGAATAGATTTTACACTCTGCAGAGGTTGCGCACTTTACCCACACCATGGAGCACCTGACCTTGTGATCCCATTCGGGTGGACCAGCGTTGCTCCAACGAAACCCGCCTGACCGGTGACTCTCCCATCATACCATCGGCAATCATCCTCCCCCGGAGTCCTGCCCTGGGTGGCCCCTGTGTCACCGCGTGACACCTGCCACCCTCATGGCTAACAAACTATCCCAAACAGGGACCTGGTACCATATAACTCAACTAGGCTCACAAGGTTATCGCCGCCTACCGGGCCAGGGTAGCGTGCACGCATAACCTTCCCTGTCGGGCAGTACCAGTGAAAGAGCACATGATCAGACCAAGTCAAGGCCGTCCCATACCGGCACATGTGGCTGCACGGATAAGTCCGGACAGGTGACTCTGGATCAACCATGAAGTATCTAATCTCCGAACAATCTCTATCATGGCTGACACTCCGATATCATAGCAATCCAAGTCAAAACGATATCTGGCTAGAAATCCGGTAATCAGTATGCTTAAGCCACTGCTACTAACTCATTTCCATGAACTGCCGGATGAAATCCAAAATAATCATAGACGGTAATCTCAACATCATGGCATCAACGAGTGGGTAAACTACTAGTCACTAACAATCTGGTACTCAACATGGTAGTCACCTATCCAAGAATTTACTCAAGCATTGAATAATCCAATCCATTTCACAAGTAACTCATACTTGTTGTTAAAGTAAATGGTTAAACTATGATATTGCAATGCGATTATGCAGATGAGGGTTGTGGCTTGCCTGGGGATGAAGGGACCATCGGGAAGGAGTGCAGAGAGTCCGCGGAGTTGACTACCGGAAACAGTTCTCTCCTGGAGGGGGCTATTTACGGCAAGGGTAAAATGGTCATTTTCATAGTGGGACCACATAGTAAAAATGATACCAACAGATAGAGCTCGACGAGACGAAGAAGTGGGCTTTGGATTCACCTGATTCAGAGTTATGGTTAAAAAGTTATAGCCCGACGGAGTTCAGGGACCAATCTGTAAAAAGATTTCTCACAAATAGGCCCCTGACTGATAAAACAGAAAGCGCTTTTTTGGAAATGCGCTTTACAGAAGAGAAAGCGTACTTTGACTTGAATAGCACCCGAAACATGTTTTCAGAAGAGGGAAACGTACTTTGGAAAGTACGCTTCCACTTGCCACATCAGCTGAGCGGGGTCAACCCCTGGTCTGGCTGACGGGCGGGGCCCACGGGCAGGTGGGGGCTGGCGCTCGTCGTCGTCTCCTTCCTCGCGTTCCCCCAATAGAGCAGAGTAGGAGCAGAGGCAGGGGCGCTGCCGGCGTCGGCCCCGGCAGCTCCGGCCGTCCCCGGCCGAGGCGAGGGCACCGGCGGGCTCGGGCAAAGGCGCCGCACCCGTTCAGGGAAGAGGCACGGCTAGAGAGGGGCTGGAACGGCGGTGGCTCTCAGCAACAGAGAGCAGGGGAGGGCGGGGGCCGGACGAGGGGGCGACGGCCTCGGGTACTCCGGCGACGAGCGGTGAGGCGGGGCGGGCTCGCCGGAGTCTGGGGAAGGTGATGGTGGTGGAGGGAAGGGAAGAGGAGCTCGGGACAGCCCCAATTTAGGAGGAAGTCGCCGGCGGCCATGGCGGCAAAGGGCAGCAAGGAGAGGCTCTGGAGCTCGGGCGAGAGGTTGGGGAGGGCCAGAGGAGGACGGTGGAGCTGGTGGTGCGGTCGATAGGGACTCGGGGGCCTATATATAGGCGCGGCGATGCGAGGCGATAAGGACGGCCACGGCGACGATCTTAGCCGTGCACTGGAGCTGCAGGCGACGTGGCTATCGGGTTCTAGTGTCGGGAAGCTTCACGGAGGAGCGGAGAGGGTTCAGGCGTGCTCCGGAAGGCTCGAGCTCGTCCGTATATGGTGGCGGCTGTAGATGAATAGAGTAGGTACGGTGGCATTCGTCGCGGCGTGGCGAGGAGGAATCCGGAGGGGGAGATGGGTCTAGAGCGAAGGCGACAACGAGGGGAAGCCCCTAGACATGAAGAGGTGGCGAGGGAGCGAAGGAATAGACAAAACCGAGAGGTTTAATCACCAGAGCGCGCTGGCTGGCATGCCAAACGTGTGGTCACCGCGTGCACTGGCGCACGTTGTGCATCCTGGCGTGCCAAGTCATTTCCAGAGTGTTGTCCTTCCAAGGCACAGTCTCAGGGAGGTGATGGCTCGGTGAAAGTCTTTGTGGTTAGATGGGAGTGATCATCTGAAGTTTGCTGTAGCAAACTTGACCACTCCTCTGTGATGAACAGGAAGGTGATAAGGTCAAAATGAGATGTCTGGGAGGTTTAGGGTAGGAAGAACTATGATCCTGTGTAGTTTGGAGAGAAATGGACCAAGATTTAATATAGTTGCTTTGCAACTGACCATCTGATCCAGAAACTTGATTAGGATGGAGCACTCACATGGAGCGGCCACTTGAGCTGAAATTTGGTGTAACATGATGATTTGGTCATATGAAGATTCTGTAAAAAAATTATACCATTTGGACATGCCAAAATAGTACTTCCTTCACAGATATCCTCTCTGACTAGAATCTTAGAAAAATTATAGGGAATTTTTGGGAAGATGAAATGAGCCAAAATTTTGTGGAGATAGTTTATATGAGTAGGAGAATGCTCTGGTAAATTTTCAGCAATTATGGAGCAATATAATATATAGTTGCTTCACAATGTGAAAATCAGACTAGAAACCAAGATTTGAGGCTGTGCTCACATAGATGAGTGGATAGGGTTGAAACTTGGTGGATAGTAATGATTTGAGCATATGGAGGTGCTTGCAAAATTTCAACTCATTTGGATACTCCTAGCTAGCACTTGCTTCACAAAGCTTCCAGTCGACCAGAAACTTTGGAAATTAGCCAAGGGAGATTTAATATCCAAATGAAGTTGAATTTTGGCATGTGTCAATGATATGGATAGAAAAGAATGCCCAAAAAGTTTGGGACCAAGCAAGCAAATATAAATGGTACTCGCTTCTCAACTTGGCAGCTAGGGCAGAATCAGAAAAGAAATATTTGTGAAATATTATTGAACATGACAAGGAAGGGTTTGACATATTTGTGGAAGATCTAACCCAGACAATTTATGAGAATTATTTGGGAATCTTTGGAATGATGGAAATGTGGGTTGCTTCACAACCCAGGACAACAGGGTTATTCCTTTAATAGAAAAAGGAATATTCCCAAGAAAAGAATATTGGGGTTGGTCCAAGATGGAAATGACAAGGTATTGGGATGATTTAGAGGTTGGCAAGCCACTAGGGAAGAGGAATCAAGGATGATCCCTCCAGGTTGCAAATCTACTGAGCCACAGAAAGGCAAATCCAGACCAAAATCAAAAGGAAAAAAATGGGCAAAATCCAGGGTGTTACACAATTCCAGCTTTTGACTGGATCAAAATCAAACAACTGAAGGAGAACACTTATAATAAATATAGGCATGGGTATGAGGTATTAATGCTTGCAACCATATATTTGTGACTGGACCAAATATGATCTTAATGTGTGTGCTGGAAGTCACCCATCGAGATATGCTTGTTACACACTGAAGTGGGGGATGTGTCCAAGTTACGTATTGACCGGGACACGCCCTGCATCAAGAGTCAGTTATCCAAACAAAGGCCCGATCCGTCTCGCGGGGTTGCCTTGATAATTAAGACTGCAATAGTCAGACGAAAGCATTGGGATCTGTGTTACCATACTGAACCTTTCTGTCACTGGTGTTCATAATAACACCTCATGGTGTCCCTGCCCTTAGCCTCCTCATGACTTGTTCCTCATGATTCTGGGTACCAGCAGGGATGATGAACTGATCCGTCCATTTTGCATCATGTTTTCCTACTGTTATTTATAGTGTTTTTAATCAATATAACACTTTGTGGAGCAATTCTAATGCCTTTTCTCTCTTAATATGCAAGATTTATATAATGAGGGAGATTGCCGGCAGCTGGAATTCTGGACCTGAAAAAGCTATGTCAGAGATATCTATTCTGCACATCTCCAAATGAGCTCAAATTCCACGGAGATTTATTTTGGAATAAATAAAAAATATTAGAGAAAAGAAATACCAGAGGGGGCCACCCAGGTGCCCACGAGGCACCAGGGCATGCCCACCCCCCTGGGCACGCGCTGGTGGCTTGTGGGGCCCCTGGCCAGCCTCCGGTGCCCATCTTCTGGTATATAAGCCCATTTTCCCTAGAAAAAATAAGGAGAAGACTTTCGGGACGAACCACTGCCATCTAGAGGCGGAACTTGGGCAGGAGCACTTTTGCTCTCCGGTGGAGTGATTCCGCTGGGGATACTTCCATCCGGGAGGGGGAAATCGAAGCCATCGTCATCACCAACAACCCTCTCATCATGGGAGGCCCAATCTTCATCAACATCTTCACCAGCACCATCTCATCTCAAACCCTAGTTCATCTCTTGTATTCAATCTTTGTATCAAAACCTTAGATTGGTATCTATGGGTTGCTAGTAGTGTTGATTACATCTTGTAGTTGATGCTAGTTGGTTTATTTGGTGGAAGATTATATGTTCAGATCCATTATGCTATTCAATACCCCTCTGATCTTGGACATGAATATGATGTGTGAGTAGTTACTTTTGTTCTTGAGGACATGGGAGAAGTC
Source organism: Thinopyrum elongatum (assembly GCA_011799875.1). Taxonomy (NCBI): domain Eukaryota; kingdom Viridiplantae; phylum Streptophyta; class Magnoliopsida; order Poales; family Poaceae; genus Thinopyrum; species Thinopyrum elongatum. Next base: position 552,860,958 of record CM022303.1, read on the forward strand.
TTGTCATAAGTAATCATGTGAATTTGGTATTCGCTCGATATTTTGATGATATGTATGTTGTTGATTCTCTTAGTGGTGTCATGTGAACATCGACTACATAACACTTCACCATCTTTGGGCCTAAGGGAATGCATTGATGTGGTCACCTATTACAGGTAGGGTCAAGGACCCATCATTTGGAACCCACATGGCCCCATCACCATCATAGGTAGGTCCCTGGACCATGCCGGCATTCGGATGCATACATCAGGAGGATCACTCGGACGGCTCTACAGCACTCGGACAACCACACGTCACTCGGCGGACGATCGACCACTCGGACGTACAGGGCAAGAAGGCGTCGTGGGAGCTGCAACGGTCAAGGGATCTGTGGCACCCCGATAGAGGGCCGACGCACGCCAGCCCCAGGATAAGACCTGGCGCATGTCAAAGACATGATACAGCAATTCCAGGCACAAAATGGCTTTATTATATGAAATGGAGTATTACAATATTGTTGCTTACAACAATATTACATAGCTCCAAGGCTAACTAAAATGACAGCGAAGGTCTTGGTTCAGCGGCAACGACGTCTCTAGCTGGGCTCCACAACTCACAAGACTGGCTGGGTTACGATCTAGCACGACGGATCTTCTCCTGCAACTGGCCACGTGCAAGGCCAGGTGAGTACTTTGAATGTACTCGCAAGACAACCAAATACATAGCATCCAAACAAGCAGATAACAAAGCAAGCCCTATGCTATGCAAGAATTTATTCTAAACATGGCATGGAATTAACAGGAAAACATGAATCAAGCATGGCATAGCATACCTATCTAACATTACTAATTATCATGTCGTAGCAAGATTACCTGGCATGTTTAAACATCTAGCAGCATTGATCATCATGACCTAACGAGGTTAGCAAGATAACTACTGAAGTAGAGTACAGTAAAGTGAAGCATATTAAGTATACAATCCATATCCCGAACATTCTCATGATCCAATCTAAAACTGATCCCAGTCCAATCCAAGTTTTTCGGTCATCTGACCATCTCTTCCATAGCCATCCCATGGCTAACATACCATATTCCTGACAACATCTAATGTCTATGCAGGGCAGGTTCTTCCACCATTATTATCATCATTACGGTTGACCACCTAGTGAGGTCTGGACGGGCTGTCCAATACCGTGGACACGGTTATTCGAATAGATTTTACACTCTGCAGAGGTTGCACACTTTACCCACACCATGGAGCACCTGACCTCGTGATCCCATTCGGGTGGACCAGCGTTGCTCCAATGAAACTTGTCTAACCCGTGACTCCTCCATCATACCACCGACAATCATACCCTCCCAGGGTCATGTCCTGGGTGGCCCATGTGTCACTCTTGACACCTGCCACCGTCGTGGCCAACACAACTGTCCCAAACGGGGACTCCCAGGCTAAACAATCAACTGGGCTCACAAGGTTATCGCCGCCTACCTGATCAGGGCAGCACACACGCATAACCTTCCCTAGTTGGTGGTACCGGTGAAAGAGCACAAAGCTAGACCAAGTCAAGGCCGTCCCATACCGGCAAATGTGGCTGCACGAATAAGCCCGGACAGGTGACTCTAGATCAACCGACTAAGTTTAGTTATGTATTTAATTCAACATCTCCATCATCCCACCATTACCTCAACAATTATAAGCGAGAATCATTACTTAATGACAGCACATCAACATCATAGTAATGACAGTCATGGCATGAAGTCATAGCATTAACATGATAATAATGACACAAATGTTTACTACTAGCATGGCAAGATATGGCATGAAAACAAGTCATGACATTAGATGAAAGGTAATGCTAACATCTAATACAGATGACATAACAGGTGTATACAAGTGCAGATTAACAGGTGATACAGATGTGCTACGATGAATACACAGGGTGCAAGCAAAGTCATCACGCAAGTCCGGAGCTCATGATAAGAGGTTGGCTTGCCTGGGGGTTAAGGAATACGCCGGGTGGAAGTGCGATAAAACTCCGGAAAGATTTGCCGAAAAGGTTTCCCTCTCGAAGGGGCTGATCGAAGGGCAAGGGCAAAATGGTCATTTTCACAGTGTGAAAACATTATGAAAATGATGCCATCGGAACAGGCTTGACGATCTGAAGATGTGGGTGTTGGTTTTACCTCAATCGGAGTTACAGTCGCAAAGATACGGTCGTTCGTTCGTTAGGCAGAGAAATGGACAGAAAACTGTGCAATTGAGTGCTTAACAAGTGAACGTTCGCTATGTAGCAGTTTCGGCCGCCGGCTGAAAAAAAACAAAAGCGCACTTTAGGAAATACGCTTTCAGTTAACAGAAAGCGTAATGCACTGAGTGCGCTTCCACTTGCAGCCGCTGGGCCTGGGTTGACTCTTCTCCTCTGGCTTACATGCGGGCCCCGCCTCATCTCCTCTCTCCCTCCCTCTGTCTCTTTATTCCTCCCGCGACAGAGATTGGAGCCGGCGCCGGCTGGGCTCGATGCTGACGAGCGGGGTCACGGCGGCGCTCGTGGAGGGGTGGGGTGAGTTGGCGGGGCTCAGCCGCACCCGCAGGTGGCTGAACGGTCGCCGGGGATAGCCCACAGCGCCGATGCCACTGACCAAGGCACGGCGGCCATTGGCCGGCAGCGAGGCCACTCCGGCAGCACCTCCCCGGCTAAAACGAGAACGGCGGCAGCTCGGCAGGCCGTAGAGGAGGTCTCGGGTGGAGAGGGAAGGAAGAGGGGAGGGCCACGGACTGGGATTGGCAGAGGGGAGTGGGCGGTGGCTCACGGCCGTGGGAGGGCCAGAGAGCTCTGGTAGCTCGTGGAGGAGGGCTGGGGCTTCGCTGGTGATGCTGAGGTTCGAGGGGCGGGCTATTTATAGCCGCGGGGAGGGGGTCACGACGACGGTGGCCGAAGCTCCGAGACGCATGGCGAGGTGGCGACGTTCTGGCGGAGCATCGGCGTCGGCAGAAGCAACCACGGGCTACGGGACAAGAGAGGGAGGTTCTAGATGGCACACGCGAGCGATAGAGAGGTCGTCGGCGTGCCCGGACGAGCTAGAACTCGCTGGGACAAGCTCTCGAAGCCTCGGGCGCACAGTGCCTGCAGTTGGCGCGTTCTGCCGGTGGTCACCAAATGGCCACGGCAGTGCCACACTCTACTCGCTGCAAAACTATGTCTGGGACGATCTACACACATCGCTGGGTTGACTTGACCCCTCAGGAAGGAATAGTGAGCTTTGGTGTGACCACACCCTGGGTCAAACAGTTCTAGCAGCAAAGTGTTTGACATGTAGTGTGGCTGACACAGTGCTCTTCTTGGCTTGATTTCGGGCATGGGTTAGTCATCTACTAACATGACTAACTTGGCAAAGTTTCAGCTCAAATGGGAAAAGTTATCTGGTACTTCCTTCACAAAGCACAAATCTGACCAGAAATGCAAATGTGGAAGTAGAGGTCAAATGGATAAATGGATTTGGATGATTTTTGGTGTAGAGTGATGATTTGGTCATTAGAGATAGCTGGAAAAGTTTCAGCTCAAATTGATCATCTATGAGGGTACTTCCTTCACAATGATGCAATCTGAACAGAAACTTAGATAATTTAGTGGGGAAGATTTTCTAGATGAAATGGGCTGGTTTTTGGTGTCCAAGGGTAATATATCATAATGAATCACCCTGCAAAATTTCAGCCCATGGAGATCAAGGAATCAAGCACTTCCTTTGCAAACTGGAAATCTTGACAGAATTTGCAAAGTGGTGTTGTGCTCAAAATTTAATTTGTGGAACTTGTGATGTTCATGGAAATGGTGAAGATATGGATTGGAGAAGCTCCACAAATTATTTGGGATTTTTCCTAGCTACCAAAATGGTAGTTCCTTTGGAAAGGCCCCAAATTGAAATATTGGCTTTAAATAGGAAAATGCAATTTCCCCTATTTAATTATGGCCAATATTTTTATGAGAGCTCAATATGATCATAAGGAATATCTCCACAAGTTTTCATGAACTTTGGAGATGGATAGATATTTTACTGGATTTAATTCCTCAGAAAGACAGAAAAAGGAATTAATTCTAGATGAGAAATATTGCATATGACTTGGCAATATTTTTGCACATCTAGGGTCTATGAGTGAAGGAGGATCTCTGGGAATTTTGGGAGGATCAACAAAGCAAGGAAAATGATAGCTCCTTTGTAAACACAAAGGCAGGATTTCCAGTTCCAATATTTTGGAACTAGGGTTTGAGTGAGATTCGGGGTTTACTGACGGAAACTTGACTGGCACAAGAGCATGGGAAGGCACTGAGAGGTTGAGGATTGCCTGGATTCACCTGGTCATTCACCAGATTCCAGAGGAAAAAATTTGGGAGTGAAAAGCTAGGAAGAAATAACAGCACAAAAATCGATAACCCGATTTTTGGGGTGTTACAAACCTTCCCCCCTTAAGAGAATCTCGTCCTCGAGATTCCTAGGGTTAGCTCAGAACAAATATTACGCCTCCTGGAAAAACCTCTGGGTTGAGTTTTAACCCTGTGGTTGAAAACAACCGAGTTAGAAGTACCAAAAACTGGTACACCCAGATCGAGATACGGATATCGCAGGATTTACTCCTCGGGTAGGGGCCGCTGGGTAGCCCTGACATTTTTAGAAAAAGCAGAATTTCCTTCTTCCAAAAATGCTCGGGGCACCACAATGAACAGTGGCCTCTCTCGCTGACAGGTGGGCCTAGGGCCCACTGGCAGCCTTCTTCTTTCTCCGGCCAACGGCTCTCTCTCGCTCCCGCGCTGTCCTGAGTGCGGCTAAGCACTGCGCACGCCTAGCTTCTGGGGCATAAAGCACCCTACGGCAATAGTGCGCGGTGTGCACGGGACCAACGCAGAGAGTACTCCCATCGCGGGCCAGCGCCGGTCGGCACTGCTCGCGGATTCGCCTCCTGGACGCCGGTGATCGAGCGACGTGCGGTTCTCCTGGACCTCGCTCACCGTACACCGGACTTGGGCTATAAAACGACTGCAGTTTCTTCTTCCTTCAACTCGCATCTTACCTCACCTCTTCTTCCTCTTCTCCTTTTCTTCCTGGTTGTAGGGGCGCGAGGCGAGGCATTAATGGCGGACGTGGGTTCGGAGCTGATCACGATCCTCCTGGCGGGTCTGCTGGCAGCATTGGTTGGCTCCTCGCTGCTGTTGTGTGCGATGATCCTCGATGATCATCAGGATGCCGCTAACCGAGCGGTGGCTGGTGATCATCTGCGCCATCTTAGGCCGGCGGAATAAGCGCGAGCTGCGGCGGGGTGGGGGGGTGGCCGGTCAGCATCACACAAGATGATGACAGAGGCGCCGCTGGGTCTGTGGTTAGTGCGGTGTGGTCAGCGAAGCTCTACCAGTGTGGAGGCCACGTTGCTGGTTGCTCCTTGCTGAACGACATCCACAATGAGTGAGGGGGGGTTGAGATAGAATCGGGGTTTAGATCTTGGACTGGAGGGGTTGTAACAGTTTATGCTGCAATAAAATTTATCAGAATTTCTCCGAGATTGCAGCTGGGTTCGGGAAAAGATTTTGGGGCCGGGGAAATTATTGGATAGACCTAGTTTTCCAGAACGCTGGGTTCGGGAAAACTGGCAAATGGAGTAAGCATAGATGGGTATGGATAGGTGGCTTTGCACTATACCCGAGTATTGCGGCGGCTGTACTCAGGAGAAAGAACTTGGCGTGCAGACATTGCTTACACGATACACATGCAATCCATTCAGACTAATATGCTGGTAAATGCAGAATGCACATCGTAGCAAAAATACAGACAGAGGAAAGAAACATATCGAGCAGATTACACTAAGGTGTTTTAATGCTAGTGGGTGTATGTACTCCTGGTATACATACACCTACACCAGTTCGCATTTCATTAGGGACTTCGAGCGAGTCCATGTTATTAGGTCTAAGTGCTCTACTGACTAAAATCTTGTTAAGAATCCACTGCCAGCTCTGTTAAACATTCCTACTTAACAAGGAGATAGGTGAACCAAACACACAGAGCAAACAGACATACATAACATTACAACAGCACACAGGCACAAGCGGTACAAGCATTACAACAAAGCACAACCTTACTAGGCAGCTAACAGCAACAACTCACTCCGAACTACAGGGTCCTAATCCTAGACGAGGACGAAGAAACAGTCTTCGCAACACACACACTCGCGCCATCTGCTGGCTTCACTCACTGCCGGAGCCACAAATGGGCCTACTCTGGCTGGGGCTCTCCTGGGGGACGAAGGTTGAGCCAACTTCCATCTTCATCGTCAGACACCTCTATAGGTTGGAGCTCAGCTGCTGGAGCTGCGGCTGGAACTTGACGGAACACATCCCGACGACGAAGACGCCGGATAGCTCCTCGAATGGAATTTGGGTGGATGATGCCGGGTAGACATGGGTTCACAGATTGCGAGGGTGGTACTAGCTGCGAAGGTGGCACTGGGTTTGGCAGCAGGGAACGGGTAGTCTGGGATGCAGTTTGACGGGCCGCACGGTATGCTTCCGTAACAACCCGAGTGGTGTCATGGTCAATGGATTTGAACTCCCTAAGAATGCCGGCAAGTAGCAGTCCCTGAGCACTAATGAACTGAACCAGGCGAGCCACTGCCGGGTCGGCATTTCCAACTGTGCTGGAGAACTCGCAACCTGCGTCGGATGAAGAGGGAAAGTAGTGGAACTCCTGCATCTCCGCTACTTGCGAAAACTGGAAACGAAGACGGGTGATGGCTTCCGCGGTAGCTGTCTGAACAGCCAACGCGGGGGTGGGCATGGGTTTGCCTTGAAAAATTATGGGCTTCCCATTCGCGGCTGGACCTGGATTGATAAGCGCCTTCGCACAGAATTGACAAAGGTGGGGAATGGGTTCCGATTGGAACACCAGATACACCAGAGGAGTAGTACGGCCAAGGGCTTGGGTGAGCATGCTCGAAAGGATGGGAGGAAAGCCGGGATAACCATCAGCCAAAGTTCGTCTATGGAAAGTGGGTGTTCTGGAAGATCTAGCCATGGCTGCTAGTTTGGAGGATACTAACCTGGGTCTCTTGCGGGGATATGGCTTACTGAATGGGGAGAGCTACGACTTGCAGGTGGAGGGGGTTAAATAGGCAGTCGGGCTAGAACACACCAGCATGGCGTGGATCCTTCTCGTGCCGAGTAGAAGATACGCTGGCACGGCCAACAATGGGATAGGGTCATGGTCTAATCTGGGATGGCTGGGTGGGCAGACAGCTGGGTAGGGACACGTCAATTCCGACTGCGCCGCCTGTTGATAAACAGTGGCCGTGTCGGATGCCAGAGATGTGTCAACTCTAGTGGGCTCACTACGGGTTGGAAATAGGGGTGGTTTGGTGCTAGGGTAACCTACAGCCAGCCTGGCTCTGATACCATGTCCTGTGGCACCCCGATAGAGGGCCGACGCACGCCAGCCCCAGGATAAGACCTGGCGCATGTCAAAGACATGATACAGCAATTCCAGGCACAAAATGGCTTTATTAAATGAAATGGAGTATTACAATATTGTTGCTTACAACAATATTACATAGCTCCAAGGCTAACTAAAATGACAGCGAAGGTCTTGGTTCAGCGGCAACGACGTCTCTGGCTGGGCTCCACAACTCACAAGACTGGCTGGGTTACGATCTAGCACGACGGATCTTCTCCTGCAACTGGCCACGTGCAAGGCCAGGTGAGTACTTTGAATGTACTCGCAAGACAACCAAATACATAGCATCCAAACAAGCAGATAACAAAGCAAGCCCTATGCTATGCAAGAATTTATTCTAAACATGGCATGGAATTAACAGGAAAACATGAATCAAGCATGGCATAGCATACCTATCTAACATTACTAATTATCATGTCGTAGCAAGATTACCTAGCATGTTTAAACATCTAGCAGCATTGATCATCATGACCTAACGAGGTTAGCAAGATAACTACTGAAGTAGAGTACAGTAAAGTGAAGCATATTAAGTATACAATCCATATCCCGAACATTCTCATGATCCAATCTGAAACTGATCCCAGTCCAATCCAAGTTTTTCGGTCATCTGACCATCTCTTCCATAGCCATCCCATGGCTAACATACCATATTCCTGACAACATCTGATGTCTATGCAGGGCAGGTTTTTTCACCATTATTATCATCATTACGGTTGACCACCTAGTGAGGTCTGGACGGGATGTCCAATACCGTGGACACGGCTATTCAAATAGATTTTACACTCTGCAGAGGTTGCGCACTTTACCCACACCATGGAGCACCTGACCTCGTGATCCCATTCGGGTGGACCAGTGTTGCTCCAACGAAACCTGTCTAACCCCAGACTCCTCCATCGTACCACCGACGATCATACCCTCCCAGGGTCATGTCCTGGGTGGCCCCTGTGTCACTCTTGACACCTGCCATCATCGTGGCCAACACAATTGTCCCAAACGGGGACTCCCAGGCTAAACAATCAACTGTGCTCACAAGGTTATCGCCGCCTACCTGATCAGGGCAGCACGCACGGATAACCTTCCCTAGTTGGTGGTACCGGTGAAAGAGCACAAAGCTAGACCAAGTCAAGGCCGTTCCATACCGGCAAATGTGGTTGCACGACTAAGCCCGGACAGGTGACTCTAGATCAACCGACTAAGTTTAGTTATGTATTTAATTCAACATCTCCATCATCCCACCATTACCTCAACAATTATAAGCGAGAATCATTACTTAATGACAGCACATCAACATCATAGTAATGACAGTCATGGCATGAAGTCATAGCATTAACATGATAATAATAGCATGGCAAGAGATGGCATGAAAACAAGTCATGACATTAGATGAAAGGTAATGCTAACATCTAATACAGATGACATAACAGGTGTATGCAAGTGCAGACTAATAGGTGATACAGATGTGCTACAATGAATACACAGGGTGCAAGCAAAGTCATCACGCAAGTCCGGAGCTCATGATAAGAGGTTGGCTTGCCTGGGGGGTGAAGGAATACGCCGGGTGGAAGTGCGATAAAACTCCAGAAAGATTTGCCGAAAAGGTTTCCCTCTCGAAGGGGCTGATCAAAGGGCAAGGGCAAAATGGTCATTTTCATAGTGTGAAAACATTATGAAAATGATGCCATCGGAACGGGCTCGACGATCTGAAGATGTGGGCGTTGGTTTTACCTCAATCGGAGTTACGGTCGCAAATATACGGTCGTTCGTTCGTTAGGTACGGAAACGGACAAAAAACTGTGCATTTCAGTGCTTAACGAGTGAACGTTCGCTATGTAGCAGTTTCGGCCGCCGGCTGGAAAAAAAGAAAGCGCACTTTAGGAAATACGCTTTCAGTGAACAGAAAGCGTAACGCACTGAGTGCGCTTCCACTTGCACCTCTGGGCCCGGGTTGACTCTTCTCCTCTGGCTTTACATGCGGGCCCCGCCTCATCTCCTCTCTCCTTCCCTCTGTCTCTTTATTCCTCCCGCGATAGAGAGCGGAGCCGGCGCCAGCCGGGCTCGATGCTGACGAGCGGGGTCACGGCGGCGCTCGTGGAGGGGTGGGGTGAGTTGGCGGGGCTCAGCCACACCCGCAGGTGGCCGAACGGTCGCCGGGGATAGCCCAGAGCGCCGATGCCACTGACCAAGGCACGGCGGCCATTGGCCGGCAGCGAGGCCACTCCGGCAGCACCTCCCCGGCTAAAACGAGAACGGCGGCAGCTCGGCAGGCCATAGAGGAGGTCTCGGGTGGAGAGGGAAGGAAGAGGGGAGGGCCACGGACTGGGATTGGCAAAGGGGAGTGGGCGGCGGCTCACGGCCATGGGAGGGGCAGAGAGCTCCGGTAGCTCGTGGAGGAGGGCTGGGGCTTCACTGGTGATGCTAAGGTTCGAGGGGCGGGCTATTTATAGCCGCGGGGAGGGGGTCACGACGACGGTGGCCGAAGCTCCGAGACGCACGGCGAGGTGGCGACATTCTGGCGGAGCATCGGCGTCAGCAGAAGCGACCATGGGCTACGGGACGAGAGAGGGAGGTTCTAGACGGCACACGCGAGCGATAAAGAGGTCGTCGGCGCGCCCGGACGAGCTAGAACTCGCTGGGACGAGCTCTCGAAGCCTCGGGCGCACAGTACCTGCAGTTGGTGCGTTCTGCCGGTGGTCACCACGTGGCCACGGCAGTGCCACGGTCTACTCGCTGCGAAACTATGTCTGGGACGATCAACACACATCGTTGGGTTGACTTGACCCCTCAGGAAGGAATAGTGAGCTCTGGTGTGACCACACCCTGGGTCAAACAGTTCTAGCAGCAAAGTGTTTGACATGTAGTGTGGCTGACACAGTGCTCTTCTTGGCTTGATTTCGGGCATGGGTTAGTCATCTACTAAGGTGACTAACTTGGCAAAGTTTCAGCTCAAATGGGAAAAGTTATCTGGTACTTCCTTCACAAAGCACCAATCTGACCAGAAATGCAAATGAGGAAGTAGTGGTCAAATGGATAAATGGATTTGGATGATTTTTGGTGTAGAGTGATTATTTGGTCATTAGAGATAGCTGGAAAAGTTTCAGCTCAAATTGATCATCTATGAGGGTACTTCCTTCACAATGATGCAATCTGAATAGAAACTTAGATAATTTAGTGGGGAAGATTGGCTAGATGAAATGGGCTGGTTTTTGGTGTCCAAGGGTAATATATCATAATGAATGACCCTGCAAAATTTCAGCTCAAGGAGATCAAGGAATCAAGCACTTCCTTTGCAAACTGGAAATCTTGACAGAATTTGCAAAGTGGTGTTGTGCTCAAAATTTTATTTGTGGAACTTGTGATGTTGATGGAAATGGTGAAGATATGGATTGGAGAAGCTCCACAAATTATTTGGGATTTTTCCTAGCTACCAAAATGGTAGTTCCTTTGGAAAGGCCCCAAATTGAAATATTGGCTTTAAATAGGAAAATGCAATTTCCCCTATTTAATTATGGCCAATATTTTTATGAGAGCTCAATATGATCATAAGGAATATCTCCACAAGTTTTCATGAACTTTGGAGATGGATAGATATTTTACTGGATTTAATTCCTCAGAAAGACAGAAAAAGGAATTAATTCTAGATGAGAAATATTGCATATGACTTGGCAATATTTTTGCACATCTAGGGTTTATGAGTGAAGGAGGATCTCTGGAAATTTTGGGAGGATCAACAAAGCAAGGAAAATGATAGCTCCTTTGTAAACACAAAGGCAGGATTTCCAGTTCCAATATTTTGGAACTAGGGTTTGAGTGAGATTCGGGGTTTACTGACGGAAACATGACTAGCACAAGAGCATGGGAAGGCACTGAGAGGTTGAGGATTGCCTGGATTCACCTGGTCATTCACCAGATTCCAGAGGAAAAAATTTGGGAGTGAAAAGCTAGGAAGGAATAACAGCACAAAAATTGATAACCCGATTTTTGGGGTGTTACAGGATCCTAAGTCGTCCACTAAATAGAGTTATAACTACCGTTACCTGTAACTGTTGTAGTATAGGCTCATTACACTAGTAACTAACTCATTCAATGGCATTAATTGCCCCAGCGGCATGGGAGACATGGGGCTGCAGCGCACTCTATATAAGCCGCACCCCTCGCCATAGCCGGGCACGTTCAACTCTGTAATCCTATCCATCAAATCAAAGCAAGCCTCAGGGCACGAGACATAGGGCTTTTACCTCCACCGAGTAAGGGGCCTGAACTCGTTAAACACCGTGTGTTACACCTACGCCGTAGCTAGTCTCTGCCCTTTATTCATACCCCTAGTATTCATTTTTTTTTACTATAAACAGTAGGGTAAAACCACACTGCAACTTTTATTAAAATGGAAAAGTACAAGCAAGAAGTCTGCAATACAATATAGGGCTTGAGGTAAACCCTAGTACTCATTGTCAGGATCATAACCCTGACAGTTGGTGCCCACCTTGGGGCTAGGCGTCTAGCAAAACTTCACGATGTAGGTGGATTTCTTCATCATCATCATGTCAGTCGGCGGCGAAATCCACTTCGGGATGATCTCCTTCATCGCCGATGACTCAGCGTGGCTACGTGAGGCCCTGCTGGATGTGGAGGCGTTGCCCACCCGTGGCGCGACGCACTTCCAAGCTTCTTCCTATAGAGTCCTTCTCTGACAGCCCTCGGCTCCATACCGAGTGGTTGTCCATCCCACCATTCTGCGCCATCGCAAGCGCTCTGGGCGTTCGCGGCTGCAGCGTTGGATCAAGCACGCTGTCGCAATTCAGGCAGCAGCGGAACAAGTGGCGGCTATCGAGTTCAACGAGCTCGCCCTCGACCTCTCGAACGGATCACTCGGCGATTCCTTAGAGGAGTCCGAGTCCGAGAGCATCGAGTCAACCGCCGAGATTCTTATGGCGGATAACTCCGAGCACCACGTACCCCCAGGCTACCTAGAGCCCAAAGACGATCACGCGGGTGCATCCCACGTCAACACCAATGGCGGCTTCCCGGGGCATGAGTCGTACGTGCCTCAAGCTCTCACTCGGGAGCAGCGGGACAAGCTCCATCACCAGAATGACCAACTACTGAACACTCCCATCACTGGAACATCTCCTGAGGCATTAGCCATGGAGTCGACTCGCCTGGCTACTTTGGCCGAGCGCGATAACCTCGAACGGCTTCAGAGGGAACTAGATGAACGCGAGCGCCATCAACCTAGCTCCAGTCAGCAAAAGCGTCGGCTCTATTCGAGTGATCAGCCTCGTAAGTATCAAGTTCTTAGTACTCCATTGCAAAATCTAGCAGCCACCACTCGGATCACGGATTCAATTCAGCCCTCTGGCTCTTCGGCCAGAGAAGGGATTCGTCAGATTCAAGCGCTTCTTAAAACAACACTGTTGCAGAATGCAGCGGTGTCCTAGTCCAGAGACCGGATCCATAGCGCATCCGTGCGTGCGGAGACCGTCCAGTCGGCTCATAGCCCACTCGGCTCGGGCAGGCGCCGAGCTACTTCCTTCTCCAGAGACCGTCATGAAGATCGGAGACGCGATCGGGTCACGTCGCCCTGGCGTAACGACGACTACGATCATGCACTAATGCCTCCACCCCGGGACGTCGCGTACGGGCGCCAGCCCTATGACGATAGGCGGACGCACGGCGGTGACCGCAGGCCGAGTCCTACTCGTCCGTCGAGGGATGCTCGAGACCCGCTGTTCAATGCGAGATCCGTTCTCGCTCAGAACTTGGTCGACAGAGGTCGGGCCTTGCGGGATGGCCAAGAGCACGACGTGCGGAGTGGTTCCGTACCATCAGGTCCCGAATGCTTCAGCCGTTATATACGAGCGGCTGAGATTCCCAACAACTTCAGGTTGGCCACGGGAATCAGCAAGTTCACCGGCGAATCCAAGCCTGAAATCTGGCTAGAAGATTACTGAGTGGTTGTCCAGATCGGCAGCGGCAACGACAATGTAGCCATGAAGCATTTGCCGCTGATGCTAGAAGGCTCCGTTCGGGCTTGGCTGACACAGCTCCCGCCGAGTAGTATCTTCTGTTGGGATGACTTGGCGAAGGTGTTCGTCAAGACTTTTGAAGGCACGTATAAGAGAGGAGGAGGTCTGACCGAGTTGCAGCACTGTGTGCAAAAGCAGAACGAAACTCTCCGAGAGTACATCCAGCGGTGGACCACTCTGCACAACACAGTGGAGAATGTCACCGAACATCAGGCTATCTGCGCCTGATGTCGCTTGAACTACGTCGGTATTTCCCCAAAGAGGAAGGGATGATGCAGCACAGCTACGGTAGGTATTTCCCTCAATGATGAGACCAAGGTTATCGAACCAGTAGGAGAACCAAGCAACACTATGTAAACGGTATCTGCACACAAAAAACAAATACTTGCAACCCGACGTGGTAAAGGGGTTGTCAATCCCTTTCGGGTAACGGTGCCAGAAATTGTCAAGTTGACGGGATAAAATTATGATAGATTGGATAAATAGATCTCGAATAAACGCGAAATAAAATAAGTAACAAAAAAGTGCAGCAATGTATTTTTGGGTTTTTGGAATAATAGATCTGAAAATAAAAGTGGCAAATAATAGATCGGAAAGCAAATATGATAAAGAATAGACCCGGGGGCCATAGATTTCACTAGTGGCTTCTCTCGAGAAAAATAGCATACGGTGGGTAAACAAATTACTGTTGGGCAATTGATAGAACTTCAAATAATCATGACAATATCCAGGCAATGATCATTATATAGGCATCACGTCCAAGATTAGTAGACCGACTCCTGCCTGCACCAACTACTATTACTCCACACATCGACCGCTATCCAACATGCATCTAGTGTATTAAGTTCATGGAGAAACGGAGTAATGCAATAAGAACGATGACATGATGTAGACAAGATCTATTCATGTAGGAATAGACCCCATCTTGTTATCCTTAATAGCAACGATACATATGTGTCATGTCCCCTTCTGTCACTGGGATTGAGCACCGTAAGATCGAACCCATCACAAAGCACCTCTTCCCATGGCAAGAAAAATCGATCTAGTCGGCCTAACTAAACCAAAGATTCGAAGAAGAAATACGAGGCTATGAGTAATCATGCATATAAGAGATCAAAGAAACTCAAATAACTTTCATGGATAAAAATATAGATCTGGTCATAAACTCAAAGTTCATCGGATCCCAACAAACACACCGCAAAAAGAGTTACATCAAATAGATCTCCAAGAGACCATTGTATTGAGGATCACAAGAGAGAGAGGAAGCCATCTAGCTACTAACTACGGACCCGGAGGTCTACAATAAACTACTCACACATCATCGGAGAGGCACCAATGAGGATGATGAACCCCTCCGTGATGGTGTCTAGATTGGATCTGGTGTTTTTGGAACTTGCGGCGGCTGGAATTGTGTTTCGTTGACTCTCCTAGGGTTTTTGGAATATTGGGGTATTTATAGAGCAAAGAGGCGATGCGGGAGGCCATCGAGGTGGGCACAACCCACCAGGGCACGCCTGGGCCCCCAGGCGTGCCCAGGTGGGTTGTGCCCCCCTCGGGGCACCCCTCTGGTACTTCTTCGGCCCAAGTTGTTCCTTCTGGTCCAAAAAATCTCCAAAAAGTTTCGCTGCGTTTGGACTCCGTTTGGTATTGATTTTCTGCGAAGTAAAAAACAAGCAAAAAACAGCAACTGGCACTGGGCACTATGTCAATAGGTTAGTCCCAAAAAATGATATAAAGTTGCTATAAAATGACTGTAAAACAACCAAGAATGATAATATAACAGCATGGAACAAGCAAAAATTATAGATACGTTGGAGACGTATCAGCGCCTTCAAGGCCGGAGTCAGGTACCGGGAGCTGAACATGAAGTTCGGCCGAACTGAGACCCCGACTCTCAGTCGGGCTATGGAGATAGCAAACCGGTATGCCAATGGTGAAGAGGAAGACCGACTAAGGAGCGACAAGAGCAAAGCAGGCGACGCTCATCAATCGAAGAACAAGGGCAAGAAGCACAAGCGGAAAGCAGATCCTGGAGGGAATGCTGAGGCCGCGGCTCTGGCCAGCCAAGGCAAAAAAAACTCCAAAAAGCAGAAGAAGGATTGGAAAGGAAAGAAGCAAGTCACCATGAAGAGCGACATCCTTGGCCAGCCTTGCCAGATCCACACAAAGAAAGATGAGGAGGGTAATTTGATCTTGCCCAAACATACCACTCGAGAGTGTCGACTCCTGAAGCAAGAGATGCGACAAGATTCTTCTGGATAAAGAGATGATGACGACGAAGACGGAGGCAAAGGTACTTCCGGGTACCCCAACATTGAGAACGTCCTCATGCTTTTTGCTGATGTTGAAAGCAAGAGCCACCTCAAGGTGATCAACCAAGAGGTCAACATGGCAGTTCCGACTGTCACCAAATATCTGGACTGGGCCAAGACACCGGTAATGTTTGACCAGTCAGACCATCCGGCTCACATACCGACCCCCAGGCGACAGGCCTTGGTGGTGGATGCTACTTCTTGAGCTTGCATTGGTTTTTCCCTTGAAGAGGAAAGGGTGATGCAGCAAAGTAGAGATAAGTATTTCCCTCAGTTTGAGAACCAAGGTATCAATCCAGTAGGAGGTACACGCAAGTCTCCAATCTATGCACCTGCACAAACAATCAAACACTTGGACCCAACGCGATAAAGGGGTTATCAATCCCTTCATGGTCACTTGCAAGGATGAGATCTGGTAGAGATAGATATAAAAGATTACTAAAACGTAAAACAAATTAAAAACAAATAAATCGCAGCAAGGTAGTTTTGGGTTTTTTGGTTTATAGATCTGAAAATATATGATGGAAAATAGACCCAGGGGCCATAGGTTTCACTAGAGGCTTCTCTCTTGAAAGAAAATAATACGGTGGGTGAACAAATTACTGTCGAGCAATTGATAGAAAAGCGCAAAGTTATGACGATATCCAAGGCAATGATTATGAATATAGGCATCATGTCCGTGTCAAGTAGACCGACTCCTGCCTGCATCTACTACTATTACTCCACACATCGACCGCTATCCAGCATGCATCTAGAGTATTAAGTTCAAAAGAACGGAGTAACGCCTTAAGTAAGATGACATGATGTAGAGGGATAAACTCAAGCAATATGATGAAAACCCCATCTTTTTACCCTTGATGCAAACAATACAATACATGCCTCGCTACCCCTACTTTGTCACTGGGTGAGGACACCGCAAGATTGAACCCAAAACTAAGCACCTCTCCCATTGCAAGAAGAACCAATCTAGTTGGCCAAACCAAACCGATAATTCGAAGAGAAATACAAAGATATCAAATCATGCATATAAGAATTGAGAGAAGATCCAAATAATATTCATAGATAATCTGATCACAAACCCACAATTCATCAGATCTCGATAAACACACCGCAAAAGAATATTATATCGGATAGATCTCCAAGAACATCGAGGAGAACATTGTATTGAAGATTAAAGAGAGAGAAGAATCCATCTAGCTACTAGGTATGGACCAGTAGGTCTGTGGTAAACTACTCACGCTTCATCGGAAGGGCAATAGAGTTGATGTAGAAGCCCTACGTGATCGAATCCCCCTCTGGCAGGGTGCCAGAAAAGGCCCCAAGATGGGATCTCATGGGTATAGAAGGTTGCGGCGGCGGGAAAGTATTTTGGTGGACACTTCTGGTCGTTTGGGAATATTTATGAATTTATAGGCCAAGAATTAGGGTTGGAGGAGCTCCGAGGGGCCCACAAGCCCTCAGGGTGCCCTCCCAGGGCGCGCCCCTGAGGCTTGTGGCCTCCTCGGGACTCCTCTGGCTTCTTCTCCAAGTCATACATGTGTCTTCTGGTCCAAGAAAAATCATCGCGAAAGTTTTATTCCGTTTGGTATTCCTTTTCTGTAAAACTCAAAAACAAGGAAAAAACAGAAACTGGCACTGGGCTCTAGGTTAATAAGTTAGTCACAAAAATAATATAAAATAGCATATTAATGCATATAAAACATCCAAAACAGATAATATAATAGCATGGAACAATAAAAAATTATAGATACGTTGGAGACGTATCAAGCATCCCCAAGCTTAATTCCTGCTCGTCCTCGAGTAGGTAAATGATAAAAAAAATGATGTGGAATGCTACTTAACATATTTATCCATGTAACTTTATTTATTGTGGCATGAATATTCAGATCCATAAGATTCAAAACAAAAGTTTAATATTGACATAAAAACAATAATACTTCAAGCATACTAATAAAGCAATCGTGTCTTCTCAAAATAACATGGCCAAAGAAAGTTATCCCTACAAAATCATATAGTCTGGCTATGCTACATCTTCATCTCACAAAGTATTAAATCATGCACAACCCCGATGACAAGCCAAGCAATTGTTTCATACTTTTGATGTTCTCAAACTTTTTCAACTTTCACGCAATACATGAGCGTGAGCCATGGATATATCACTATAGGTGGAATAGAATATGGTGGTTGTGGAGAAGACAAAAAGATGGAGATAATCTCACATCAACTAGGCGTATTAATGGGCTATGGAGATGCCCATCAATAGATATCAATGTGAGTGAGTAGGGATTGCCATGCAACGGATGCACTAGAGCTATAAGTGTATGAAAGCTCAAAAGAAACTAAGTGGGTGTGCATCCAACTCGCTTGCTCACGAAGACCTAGGGCAATTTGAGGAATACCATCATTGGAATATACAGGCCAAGTTCTTATAATGAAAAATTCCCACTAGTATATGAAAGTGACAACATAGGAGACTCTCTATAATGAAGATCATGGTGCTACTTTGAAGCACAAGTGTGGTAAAAGGATAGTAGCATTGCCCCTTCTCTCTTTTCTCTCATTTTTTTTCTTTTCTCTTTTTTTTTATTTGGGCTTCTTTTGGCCTCTTTTATTTTTTTTCAAAGCCCAGAGACTCATCCCAACTTGTGAGGGAATCATAGCTTCCAGCATCCTTTCCTCACATGGGATAATGCTCTAATAATGATGATCATCACACTTTTATTTACTTACAACTCAAGAATTACAACTCGATTCTAGAACAAAATATGACTCTATATGAATGCCTCCGGCGGTGTACCGGGATGTGTAATGATCAAGAGTGACATGTATAAAAAATATGAACTGTGGCCTTGCCACAAATACTATGTCAACTACATGATCATGCAAAGCAATATGACAATGATGAAGCGTGTCATAATAAATGGAACGGTGGAAGTTGCATGGCAATATATCTCGGAATGGCTATGGAAATGCCATAATAGGTAGGTATGGTGGCTGTTTTGAGGAAGGTAAATGGCGGGTTTAATGCGACGGTGAAAGTTGCGCGGTACTAGAGAGGCTAGCAATGGTGGAAGGGTGAGAGTGCGTATAATCCATGGACTCAACATTAGTCATAAAGAACTCACATCCTTATTGCAAAAGTCTATTAGCTATCAAAACAAAGTACTACACGCATGCTCCTAGGGGGATAGATTGGTAGGAAAAGACCATCGCTCATCCCCGACCGCCACTCATAAGGAAGACAATCAATAAATAAATCATGCTCCGACTTCATCACATAACGCTTCACCATACGTGCATGCTACGGGAATCACAAACTTTAACACAAGTATTTCTACCAATCCACAATTACTCGCTAGCATGACTCTAATATCACCATCTTTATATCTCAAAACAAATGCAAGGAATCAAACTTCTCATAGTATTCAACGCTCTTTATATGAAAGTTTTTATTATATCCCTCTTGGATGCCAATCATATTAGGACTAAATTCATAACCTAAGCAAATTACCATGCTGTTTAGAGACTCTCAAAATAATATAAGTGAAGCATGAGAGTTCAACAATTTCTATAAAATAAAGCCACCGCCGTGCTCTAAAAAGATATAAGTGAAGCACTAGAGCAAATTGCCTAGCTCAAAAGATATAAGTGAAGCACATAGAGTATTCTAATAAATTCACGATTCATGCATGTCCCTATCAAAAGGTGTGTACAGCAAGGATGATTGTGGCAAACTAAAAGGCAAGGACTCATATCATACAAGACGCTCCAAGCAAAACACATATCATGTGGTGAATAAAAGTATAGCCTCAAGTAAATTTACCGATGGATTGAAGACGAAAGAGGGGATGCCATCCGGGGCATCCCCAAGCTTAGATGCTTGGTTGTCCTTGAATATTACCTTGGGGTGCCTTGGGCATCCCCAATCTTAGGCTCTTGCCACTCCTTATTCCATAGTCCATCAAATCTCTACCCAAAACTTGAAAACTTCACAACACAAAACTCAACAAAAAACTCATGAGATCCGTTAGTATAAGAAAATAAATCACCACTTTTTGGTACTATTGTGAACTCATTCTTTATTTATATTGGTGTAATATCTACTGTATTCCAACTTTTCCATGGTTCATACCCCCCGATACTACCCATAGAATCATCAAAATAAGTAAACAACACATAGAAAACAGAACAGTCTGTAGCAATCTGTAAACTTCATATACTTCTGTAACTCCAAAAATTCTAAAAAATTAGGAAAACCTGGTAAATTTGTATACCAATCTTGTGTAAAAAATTCAGATCAAAATCTTGCTTCTGTGATTTTTTAAAATTGTTTTACTGAGCGCAAAAGTATATGTTTTTCAGCAAGATCAAATCAACTATCACCGTAAGCCATCCCAAAGGTCTTACTTGGCTCAAACACTAATTAAAACACCAAAACACAATTACTATAGAGGTAATAATGTGTATACTCATAAAAACAGAAAATAAAAATATTGGGTTGTCTCCCAACAAGCGCTTTTCTTTAAAGCCTTTTAGCTAGGCATTGAGATTTCAATGATGCTCACATGAAAGATAATAATTGAAACACAAAGAGAGCATCATAAAATATGTGAAAATCACATCTAAGTATAACATACTTCCTATGCATAGGCATTTTATAGGAAAACAAATTAGCAAGACAAGCAAGATCTAGCATATGCAAGGAAGAAGAAAGAAACAATAGCAATCTCAACATAACAAGAGGTAATTTAGTAACATGAAAATTTCTACAACCATATTTTCCTCTCTCATAATAATTACATGTAGGATCATATTCAAATTCAACAATATAGCTATCATATAACATATTTTCTACAAGATCCACATGCATGCAAAGTTGACACTCTTCCAATATAGTGGGATTATTATTTCCTAAAGTTGACACTCTTCCAAACCCACTTTCAATATTATTGCAAACATATTCATCATGAGGCTTAAATAAATTTTCAAGACCATAAGAAGAATCACCCCAATCATGATCATTGCAATAAGTAGTGGTCATAGCAAAACTAGCATCCCCAAGCTTAGGGTTTTGCATATTATTAACACAATTGACATTAATAGAATTTATAATAACATCATTGCAATCATGCTTTTCATTGAAGGAACTATCAAGTGTGGGTGCAATAGCAATAATCTCATGTTTAACATAAGGAACTATAGCAAGTTCATCTCCATAAGCATAATTAATATTGGCATCATGGCCATAAGAATAGCAAGCATCATGTTCATCAAGGGGGGATATTTCAATCAAATCAACGGAATCACAAGTATCTATAGATTCATGCATATCATTATTTTCTTCCAAAGCAGTGGACATCCTCTTAATAAATTCTTTAACATAGGCATTAGAGGCATAGTTTTCATAGCAATATTTAAGTATATCAAAATTTTCAGATTTGTAGAGAGTAATATCATACTTTTCAATCAAAGAAGCAACTTCATAAGCACCCTTAAAAGTGACAAATTCTTCAATTTGTTTGATATCATAGTAACTATAAACACCTTTGGCATAAGAAGATAGGATTTCATTATCATTAAACTCACATAGGTAGGGAAGGTGTTTTTTAGGGTTTTCCGAGCAACACGTAAAATCATAAATTTCACATAGATTCCAAGCATAGCATAGCAAACAATTTATTTGATTCCATAAGAGTCCCCCTTTTTGAGACAAACGATGATGCACAAAATGAGCATGCTCATCTAATGATTTTCCCTCAACTAAACTAGTTGGGGTTTCAGCATGAGCACATATGGATTGAAGATGATCCAAGTAGAAAACTTTAAGTGGATCCATAAACCTTTTGCTTTCTGATTTCCAATAAATACACAATTATTCAAGCGAACAAGCAAACAAGCCAAGTAAGACATAAAAGGCAAACGAAAAGAAGGCAAATAAAAAAGGGAAAATATTTTTGTGTTTTTCTGAAATCATTTTAGAAGTGGGGGAGAGGAAAACGAGAGGCAAATGGCAAATAATGTAATGCAAGAGATGAGAGTTTATGGTGGGTACTTGGTAGGCTTGATGTAGAACCTCCCCGGCAATGGCGCCAGAAATTCTTCCTGCTACTTCTTGAGCTTGCGTTGGTTTTTCCCTTGAAGAGGAAAGGGTGATGCAGCAAAGTAGAGATAAGTATTTCCCTCAGTTTGAGAACCAAGGTATCAATCCAGTAGGAGGTACACGCAAGTCTCCAATCTATGCACCTGCACAAACAATCAAACACTTGCACCCAACGTGATAAAGGGGTTGTCAATCCCTTCACGGTCACTTGCAAGGATGAGATCTGATAGAGATAGATATAAAAGATTACTAAATCGTAAAACAAAGTAAAAACAAATAAATTGCAGCAAGGTATTTTTGGGTTTTTTGGTTTATAGATCTGAAAATATATGATGGAAAATAGACCCGGGGCCCATAGGTTTCACTAGAGGCTTCTCTCTTGAAAGAAAATAACACGGTGGGTGAACAAATTACTGTCGAGCAATTGATAGAAAAGCGCAAAGTTATGACGATATCCAAGGCAATGATTATGAATATAGGCATCACGTCCGTGTCAAGTAGACCGACTCCTGCCTGCATCTACTACTATTACTCCACACATCGACCGCTATCCAGCATGCATCTAGAGTATTAAGTTCAAAAGAACGGAGTAGCACCTTAAGTAAGATGACATGATGTAGAGGGATAAACTCAAGCAATATGATGAAAACCCCATCTTTTTACCCTTGATGGCAACAATACAATATGTGCCTCGCTACCCCTACTTTGTCACTGGGTGAGGACACCGCAAAATTGAACCCAAAACTAAGCACCTCTCCCATTGCAAGAAGAACCAATCTAGTCGTCCAAACCAAACCGATAATTCGAAGAGAAATACAAAGATATCAAATCATGCATATAAGAATTCAAAGAAGATTCAAATAATATTCATAGATAATCTCATCATAAATCCACAATTCATCAGATCTCGACAAACACACCGCAAAAGAATATTACATCAGATAGATCTCCAAGAACATCGAGGAGAACATTGTATTGAAGATCAAAGAGAGAGAAGAAGCCATCTAGCTACTAGCTATGGACCCATAGGTCAGTGGTAAACTACTCACGCTTCATCGGAAGGGCAATAGAGTTGATGTAGAAGCCCTCCGTGATCGAATCCCCCTCCGACAGGGTGCCAAAAAAGGCCCCAAGATGGGATCTCATGGGTACAGAAGGTTGCGGCAGCGGAAAAGTATTTTGGTGGACGCTTCTGGTTGTTTGGGAATATTTCTAAATTTATAGACCAAGAATTAGGGTTGGAGGAGCTCTAAGGGGCCCACAAGCCCTCAGGGCGCCCCCCCCCCCTATGGTGCGCCCCTGAGGCTTGTGGCCTCCTCGGGACTCCTCTGACTTCTTCTCCAAGTCCTACGTGTGTCTTCTGGTCCAAGAAAAATCATCGCGAAAGTTTTATTCCGTTTGGACTCCGTTTGGTATTCCTTTTCTGTAAAACTCAAAAACATGGAAAAAACAGAAACTGGCACTGGGCTCTAGGTTAATAAGTTAGTCCCAAAAATAATATAAAATAGCATATTAATGCATATAAAACATCCAAAACAGATAATATAATAGCATGGAACAATCAAAAATTATAGATACGTTGGAGACGTATCAGTGGATCCAGTTGTGGGAGGAGTTCGGTTGTGCGAAGTCCTAATGGACGGCGGCAGCGGGCTTAACATCATCTACGCCGACACCTTAGAGGCGATGGGCATCCCGATGACCCGGCTAAGCAAGAGCAATATGCAGTTCCACGGGGTAATCCCTGGGAAGAAGGCCAAGTCACTCGGCCAGATCGCTCTCAACGTCGTGTTTGGCAAAGAAAAGAACTTCCGAAAGGAACGACTGGCTTTCGAAGTGTTAGACTTCAGAAGCGCTTACCATGCCATCCTGGGTAGGCCTGCCGACGCACGTTTCATGGCCCGTCCATGTTACGTGTATCTCAAACTCAAGATGCCAGGGCCTAAAGGCGTGATCACTATCACAGGCAATCGGAAGTTGGCCGAAGAATACCTCCAGAAGGGCTCCCAGATCACTGATGAGCAAATGGCGATGGCCGAGTTGGATGAGTACAAGAAGGCGGCAGAACCAAGCGAACTTTTGAAGTCCAAGAAGCCGACTGTGGAATCTGCTTTCCAGTCGGCGGGGGAGACGAAGCCGGTGCACATCCATCCTGAGGACCCGAACGCTGCCCCGACCAATATCTCCACCACCCTGGATAGCAAATAGGAAGCCGCGCTCATCCAGTTCCTCCGTGAGAACTGGGACATCTTCGCATGGAAGCCTTTTGACATGCCGGGTGTTCCCAGGGAACTGGCCAAGCACAGACTCCATGTCGATTCGGTAATGAAGCCTGTCAAAGAGTATCTTCGGCGGTCTTCAACCGAGAAGCGCAAGGCGATTGGCGAGGTGATAGCGCGGCCTTTAACCGCCGAATTCATCCGAGAGGTGTACCACTCCGAGTGGCTCGCCAATGTCGTCATGGTGCCGAAGAAAGATAAGAGTCTTAGAATGTGTGTAGATTTTAGGCACATCAATCGGGCCTGCCCGAAGGTCATTTTCCTCTCCCCCGCATAGATCAGATAGTAACTGCTGGATGTGAGCGGTTATCATTTCTAGATGCGTACTCTGGGTACCACTAGATCCGATTGTACGGCCCTGATGAAATAAAAACGGCGTTCATCACCCCATTTGGGTGTTTCTGCTATATCACGACGCCATTCAGGTTGAAAAATGCTGGGGCCACATTCCAGCGTATGATCCAGAAGTGCTTACGGAAGCAAATCAGTCGGAACATAGAAGCTTATATGGATGACATTGTGGTTAAGTCCAGGAAAGGTTCTGACCTCCTGACTGACCTCGCTGAGACCTTCGCAAATTTGCGAGCTTTCAGCATCAAACTCAACCCAACCAAGTGTACATTCGGCGTACCTGCAAGCAAGTTACTCAGTTTTCTAGTTTTCGAACGAGGAATCAATGCCAATCCTGAGAAGATAGGGGCAATCGTCCGAATGAAGCAACCAAAATGTCTGCACGACGTGCAGCGCCTCACAGGCTGCCTAGCGGCCCTGAGTAGATTCATCTCGTGACTCAATGAAAAAGCCATGACGCTTTACCGATTGATGAAGAAGTCTGACAGGTTCGAGTGGACTCCCGAAGCGCAGGCTGCGTTCCAGGAACTTAAAGCCCTGCTTTCCACCCAGCCGGTGCTAGCTGCTCCTAGCAGCAAAGGAGCCCTTGCTCTTATACATCGCGGCCATGAGCCAAGTTGTTAGCACGGTGTCGAGCCCCTTTCTGGGAATAAATCTCAGAAAGGGCCCTAAGTCACACCAGCCCCAAGATCAACACAACTGGTGGACTTCCTTGATATAGATAACCAGTACAAATAATATTACACAGGGTTGAGTCTGAAGGCTCAACAAAATTATTACAAACTCGCCAAATATATGGCAGTGGCGGAATAAGACAGTAGTGTGGTGGTGATACATCTCTGATACAATAACGTAAAGCCAAGCGTCAGAGTGAGGCTTGACTATTTTATTGGTGTAGCAGAGGCTCAGCGGATGATACCTGTGGTAGACTCCTATCTCACAGGTTGACTGACTGGGTCTCCTCTAAGCGTCGGGCTCGCTAGCGCAATCCTTCTCCACAAGCTCGTCCTCCTCCAAGTCTGGCCAAGTAAATAGCCAGGGACAAGCCAGTGAGTACGTTGGAATGTACTCGCAAACATTTTGAACAAAAGATATAATGGATGCACATGCTCATGTAGGAACATAATGACATGCTCATGCTGACGAAAATCCTGGTCAGGACATAATTATAAAAAATGATGCGGAAGTAAATAAAACATGTTAGCCATAACCAGTCTCTTAAGAAAATAAAAGCAAATGAATGCCACGGGTAGTCTAGCCAGCCCAAGTGACATTCAGAAAAATAAGAGAAATGTCGGTCGGGTGTCTACAAGAGTAGTGGCGAGATAAACCGCCTCTTAACTCGAGAGACGCCACGAGAGGTCTTGAAAAGAAATGCCTGTCAGGCGTCAAGTGACGCCACGGTTGGACTTGAAGAGAAATGCCAATTGGGTGTCCACAAGAGTAGTGGCGAGATAAACCGCCTGTTAACTCGAGAGACGCCACGAGAGGTCTTGAAAATAATAGTTGAGTGCCCGGGGTAGTCTAGCCAGCCCCTGAGACACTCAGGAAGAAAATAAAATGAGAGAAACGGTTAGTCCTCAATATTATGCATAGCCATAATAATATTTAATAAGCATAAAATAATCAAGGTAGCAACAGGGTATCAATAATTATACTGCAAAAATGAGTCAGACACATTTTAATTATTTCCTCTGGAGACCGATACCGGGACCGACACTTGACCCACCCAGCTACGCCCTTTGACTGAGGACACGGCTATTCGAACAGTTTTAACTCTGCAGAGGGTGTACTCTTTACCCACAAGTAAAGGATTTCTTTAGTCAGTACCATGACACTGACTAATTCCCATTACGGTCTTTCGGTTGAAAACAAACCTGACCAATACACACCAGAATAACTCTCCGAATGCCAGGAATCACCCAAAGCATCATTCAAGAAAAACTCTGAGACGGAGAGACCAACGTCCTGCATGGGATCACTATTATTACGCGCGAATTACAAGGGGTGCCCCCCTCTCAGTCACAACCGGAAACACCCATGCCCCCTGACCCGATGACAGGATTTAGTCCAAGGCCTTTGGAAACCCTCATCGTGGCCCTCTGTACGGTGTGTACCTGGACAGGGGTTAACAACTTACTCAGCCGCACCTTCCTTGCGGAAGAACCCATGGTAGCACGGCATCCAGCTAGGTGTAACGGAACAAGACTCGATCTAGGCCGACTCAGGAGGTGTTAATTAACATCACCGGAATAATCCACTTAAGTCACATGACACCACCGTGTCAAGCATAATGGCACGTGCCCACCGGCACGTCCAAGGCAGGAGACACTCTCCCGTATTTCCATAACTTTACCATGTCAGAAGAATCTCTTGCTTGAGTGATGTGCAAGTTATGAGCAAAAGAGATATGACCATGCATGCAAGTGCTAGTGACATACTACACATATGGTGCAATATCAACCGATGCAACATGCAAATGCAAATGCAATCCCCATATCCCAAGTTCAATAATGCTTGCCTTGTCCAAAGTAGTCAGGTGAAAACCCTTCAAAATTCTCGGCAAAGTTTCCCTCTTCTTTTTCTGAAAATTCAAAATCAACTCAAATTAAAAAAATTGGCAACAGTAAAAAAGTTGTCCTAAAACATTTTTAAATAAATACTAAAAAAACTAGAGAGAAAAATAAGAATTTCAAAAAAAAGTTCAACTCAAACGGAGTTGTGGTTTAAAAGTTATTAAACTTTCAAAACTAGGGTTTTTTTTGTAAAAAGCTAGTCCCTGTGCGTTTATAAAGAAAATGCTTCGGGCCGAAATACGCTTCTCAGCGCGGAAGGCGTAAAACTCGAGATTACGCCTTCGTTTTTAGATAGAGAAAAAGAAAAGAAAAAGCGCGAGGTGGGGTCCACCCGTCAGGTTCAAATATTTGAACCTGCGCGCGGAAACAGAGAGGAGACGGCGTTCGCCGGCGGTGATCGCCGGGGTCTTGGAAGGCGGCGATGGTCGGAACATGACCAGGGAGGAGTGCCGCGTCGGAGGGAGGTGGTGGTGGTCGCCGAGGAGCACCTGAATACCGGCGAGGTCGACGGTGGCGGACGGTGGTTCGGTGGCGTTGGGATCTCGTCGGAGAGAGCTCGGGGAGTGGAATTGAAGCAGGGAATCGATGATTTGGTGGAATATATGACTACTGGCAAAAGTTGAGCAGTTGAGGTGGAGTAACGACGATGAACGGATCGGTGACAGTGGCGGCAGAGCGGTGATCGGAGGGGAAGAAGAAGACCTCCTCGAGGTCGGGCGAATGGTGTAGGGGAGATTGGGAGGTGGTGGAGGCGATGGGTCAGAAGAACGGGGCTCGGGGGCCTTTATATAGGCGATCCCGAGGCGGTCCGGCGGGGTTCGGATCACGCCAGATTTATGATGGTCGGCGAGGTCGGTTTGGGCGGTGGTCGTGGTCGGTGAGTGTCAGTGAGGGTGGAGGAAGCTGCCCGAAGCGCCAGCGCGAACAAGCTCGGGCCTGGTGGCTTTATCCACGGCGAGGTCGGTGTACGGGTGCGGCGAACGTCGTCCGTCTCCGGTGGCTGACAGGGGGCCAAGGGCGGCGTGATCAGCGTGGAGAGAGTGCGGAGGAGGTGCCGCGTGGTGAGTAGTTAGGTGAGGGAGGTCAGCGAGGGAGTGAATACAGCGGGCGCCATGTGGATCAGCTCGGGTTGCCGCCGCCGAGGACGGAGGCAGGTGCACCGGCCTCCTTCTGTGCTGTCGGTGGTGAGGCACTGACAAGGAGGCGTCCAGGTCGGCGCAGTTACGAGGGAGGAGGCGTGGAGGAGAAGGAGTGGGGATGGAGTGGAGTGCACGGCGTCGTTGCTCCTGCCACTGAACCAAATTCAGTTAACTGAATTTTGGACAGCGATGAACAGTGTGCACATTAGCTGTTTGATAAAATGAGAGAAGGTGCTAGAGATTTTAGGATTTTGTGGGGATTTTTGTGGTAATGTGTGGATGCTCAAAAATCAGTTTGGCAGAGTTTGGGAATTTTTGGAGCATTTAATAATATGTTTGGATCAGGATTATTGAATCTGGTCCAAATTTGAATTGAGTGGGATTTGAAAATTTTGAACTGGGGTACCCCATGTTTTTGGAAAAATGGGTTGTGGGTACCATATATTTGCTGGGATAATTTTGGTGGAGGTGGCATCCTTGTAGAAATGGTGGTTCCTTTGTAAACCAAAGAAATGATGGAATATATGAATTCCAACTTTGGAATTTATTTGGGTGGTGAAAAATATTTTTGTGGGGTAGGAAAGAGTTGGATTCTGTCCTAGATGAGGTGAGTGACTTGTGGAATAAATTTGGAGTGGAAGAGAATTTGTTGGATGGATTTTAGTAGGGCTAAAAGGAGGTGAAAAGGTTATTTCCTTTGAAAATTTAATTATCCCCAAAACTTTTCTTGCTAAAAATAAATTGTTTGAAAAAACCCAAAGTAATTATCCATATAGTTTTAAACTCTTCAACCAGAATATTTAAAGAAGATTGGAACCCAAATAAAATTTGAAAAGGTTTTCAAATTGAAGAAAGGTGATATGACTAAAAATGATTTTCAAGACTTTTATTTTTTAAAGGAAAGATTTCAAATATTCGGAAAAATATTTTTGGGGTGTTACAACACCTACCCCCCTTAAGAAAAATCTCGTCCCCGAGATTTCAGCTGTCCCTCAAACAGGTACGGATATTCAGTCCTCAGATGATCCTCTCTTTCCCATGTTGCTTCTTCCTCGGTGTGATTACTCCATTGAACCTTGTAAAATTGTATTACATTCTGCCGGGTCTTCCATTCAGACTCCCCTAAAATCTTTATAGGATGCTCCCTATATGTGAGGTCTGGATGAAGGTCCAAGTCTCGATGTTGTACTTGCTTGTCTGGGTTACTAACACATCTCCTTAGTTGTGACACGTCAAACACATTGTGGACATCTGATAATTCTGCCGATAGCTCTAGTTGATAAGCAACCTTGCCTCTTCTTGCGATTACATGGAATGGTCCAATAAATCTTGGTGCCAATTTTCCTTTGACTTTAAATCTCTGTAGTCCTCTAGTTGGAGATACTTTGAGATACACATATTCATCGGGCTCAAAACTGATTTGGCGGTGCTTTTGATTGTAGTAGCTCTTTTGATGTTTCTGAGCTGCTTTTAGCCTGTCTTGAATAAGCTTCACTTTTGTTTCTGCTTCTTTAAGAACTTCGGGACCAAAAATTCGACTGTCTCCGGTCTCTGACCAATTGAGTGGGGTACGGCACCTTCATCCGTACAGGGCTTCAAAAGGTGACATATTTAAACTGGCTTGATAACTGTTGTTATATGAGAATTCCACGTATGGTAAACTATCTTCCTAGCTAACTCCGTAGGTGAGCACACATGCTCTTAGCATGTCCTCCAATATTTGATTTACCCGCTCAGTTTGTCCTCCGGTTTGCGGGTGGTATGCTGTGCTGAACGTCAGTTGAGTTCCTAGGGCTTGCTATAGGTGCTCCCAAAATCTAGAGACAAATTGGGTGCCTCTGTCAGAGACTATGGTCTTGGGTACTCCGTGTAGGCAAACAATCCGGGAGAGATATAATCTGGCGAGTCGCTGTGTGGTGTATGTGGTTTTTACCGGAATGAAATGTGCCACCTTGGTCAAATAATCCGTTATAACCCAGATAGCATCATTTCCATGTCGTGACCTTGGCAGTCCGATGATAAAATCCATTCCTATTACGTCCCATTTCCATTCAGGTACTCTGAGTGGCTGCAATAATCCTGCTGGCCTCTGGTGTTCTGCTTTTATACGCTGGCATGAATCACAACGTGCGACATATACGGCTATATCTCTTTTCATCCCGTGCCACCAATAATTTTCTTGTAAATCCTTGTACATTTTTGTTCCTCCTGGATGGATAGAATATGGAGTGGTATGGGCTTCTGCCAAAATTTGTTGCTTTAATTCTTCCTTATTAGGCACACATATTCTTTTCCTGAACCATAAAATTCCCTGATCATCAACGGTAAACTCGGGCGCCTTGCCCAGTTTCATTTTCCTCTTAATCCCCTCAATACTTGGGTGTCCTTCTTGGGCTTCTTTGATCTGATCCTCTAATGTTGGTTTCATCTCCAGTTGATTAATGGTTCCTTCTGTGACTAGGACCATATTGAGTTTGGCAAATTCCTGGTTGAACTCATGTTGTGAAAATTGCACACTATTATTATTGGTGCAGGGATTTCGGCTGAGAGCATCTGCCACAACATTTGCTTTACCCGGATGATAATGAATTCCGATATCGTAGTCCTTTATTAACTCAAGCCAGCGATGTTGTCTCAAGTTTAATTCCGGCTGGGTGAAAATATACTTAAGACTCTTGTGGTCCGTGTATATTTCACATCGCTCACCGAGAAGAAAGTGTCGCCATTCTTTGAGTGCGTGTATTACCGCAGCTAGCTCCAGATCATGCGTAGGATAATTCTCCTTGTGTCGTCATAGCTGTCTTGAGGCATAAGCCACGACTTTTCCTTCTTGCATTAATACACATCCAAGGCCTTTCCTGGACGCGTCACAGTATATCTCAAACTTTTTGTGCACATTGGGTACGACCAGAACGGGTGCCGTTGTTAATCTTTTCTTCAATTCTTGGAAACTTTTCTCACAAGCTTCAGTCCATTCAAACTTCTTATCCTTCTTAAGCAATTGGGTTATGGGTTTAGCTATGGTGGAAAATCCTTCGATAAATCTTCGGTAATATCCTGCCAGACCAAGAAAACTCCTGACCTCAGTCATGTTGGTGGGTTGTTTCCATTCTTGGACAGCTTTTACCTTGCTTGGGTCCACTGCTATCCCATCCTGTGTCAGAATGTGTCCTAGGAAGCCAACTTCTCGTAACCAAAATTCACATTTACTGAATTTGGCATAAAGTTGGTTTTTCCTCAATTCTTCCAGGACTATTCGTAGGTGTTGTTCGTGTTCTTCGGGTGTCTTGGAGTAGATAAGTATGTCATCAATAAATACGACCATGTACTTGTCCAAATATTTCAAGAAAACCTTTTTCATGAGATGAAAAAAATAAGCAGGAGCGTTGGTTAAGCCAAACGGCATCACTGTAAATTCGTACAATCCATATCTGGTAGTAAATGCAGTCTTGGGTATATCTGACGATCGGATTTTCAATTGGTGGTAGCCTGACCTCAAATCTATTTTTGAGAATACCTTGGCTTCAGCTAGCTGTTCGAACAAGTCATTTATCCTGGGCAGCGGGTATTTATTTTTTATGGTGAC